>JAACJT020000105.1:17908846-17943502 GCA_009936485.2 Gymnarchus niloticus | reverse complement strand
CAGAGCCCTCCCTAGGCCTTCAGGGCCGGGTGGCGCCCTCCCTAGGCCTTCAGGGCCGGGTGGCGCCCTCCCTAGGCCTTCAGGGCCGGGTGGGCACAAGCTATTCGAAATGATGACCTGTCTGGACACTAGATGGCAGACACAGAGCCCTCCCTAGGCCTTCAGGGCCGGGTGGCGCCCTCCCTAGGCCTTCAGGGCCGGGTGGCGCCCTCCCTAGGCAGACGTACCCATCTTGGCGAGCTGCATGAGCTGCTCGGACGGCGACACCACACTCTGCGGCTTGACCTCGTTCATCAGGCTGTTGGCGATGTTGGTGTAGCCGTCGTACAGCAGCTGGCTGATGATCAGCTTGTAGAGATGCTGCCGGTCTCTCAGGGTGGGCTTGGGCCGGTACATCGTCTCCTTCGGATTAGAAACGCGTAACTGCTATGAGATTAACTAGCAATTACCGCTTAATCACCGCCACTAATGACGTCTCGGTAAGAAGTAACAAAATCGCATGGCTATAGGGGCTGATTACTTATCAGCCTATGAAGGCGGACGTGAACGAGGCTGGCAGTTTAATTATTTACAGAATGTAAACAAGCCGGGTGTGTGAATGTAGAATCTTGCGCACAACAGAACGACGTAACAAAGACGTACTGTAGGCCCTCAGTTATAAACACCGAGAGATTTAACTCTACGACTTAATGCGTGAAATGTGTAAACGCACCACTCACCCGAAGAGCTAATCTTTCAAGCAACAAACTGGCTAACTAGCTACCGCTTCCACGCGCTGCTCGCTCCGCGCGTACGCGCTCACGTCATCACGCCGGGCGTGACACGCATGCGCACATGACGACGACTGAACGCGATCTAGGAAGGACGTGTGTTAGAATCCTGCAACAACTGGAAATGGTCAAATATTAAATCTTAAAATATATTTTAAGATTTAATAATTACAAGCAGGTCCCGAATGCCTTGATCTTAAACGTATGATTTGGGTTTTTGTTACCAAGGTTCCGTTTACGTCTCCGGTTGTTACAGGAGAAATTCACTAGAGGGCGTTAGAGTGCTTATCGAACAGCGTTGGATCACGTGTTTGGAACTGAGTATTTCGGATATATGGAGTAACCTTTATTTTAGGAAATTACGGTTTCCCCTTGTGATATTTTTTTGTTAGAATATATATATTGATATATTTATTAGAAAGGAATTAACCCAAATTCTGTGATGGGCAAATATATATTTGAGAAATCTGTAACTTGCTCTATACTGTTATATTCTGTCTATCTGTCTTTCAAACTCTGACTCTCCTCCTAGTTGATGGGAAAAAAAATCCAGTGAAAGGTTCCTGACATAGGTGTATCAGAATGTGATTTTCACATATCCCATGTTTATCTCTGTGGAACATTTACAGATGAGAGGCTATTGTACAGCACAGGTATTGACACAAGCCTGCATTATAGGTGATTTTGAGATGCCAGTTAGAGGAATAAAACGTGTTCAACTTAGGGAGAACATACAAACTCCACGTAAACAACATGGAGGCACAATTCAAGTAACCCCAACCCTGACGTTGTGAGACAATATGCTACCCGCTGTCCTGCCTTACTGTGAAACTTCATATTTTATTTGTGTTTTTGTCATATTAACTGTTGTCCTGTTAGACATTTTGAATCTTTATGTCTTTCAGTCGGAATGTTTCCAGGAACAAAAATGTATGGTAAAATGGAGGAGGGTGAATGGCCTCACTGCTAAAACTGAGCTTCCAAAAATGGAAAGAGTCGATTAAAGCGGTGAGAAATAACAGAATGCAGTCTCTTCTGCAGCAGGTGGTGGTGGGGTTGGGCAGTAAGTTGGCGGCTATGAATCGTGAGTAGGTGTGCTGTGTAGGGGGAACCGGGGGCTGTTATGTGCAAAGAGGAGACCAAGAACAGAATAACAAGTGGCTGAGTTGTATCACCAGGTGGTACATTCAGATGCTCCGAGCAGACCAACAGTGAACTACTCTGCACAGACAAGCAAGGAAAAAACAGGATTACTTCAAGACCACAGAAATTCTCCTACACTTTGATGAACACGTTCTTGAGATATTCAATAAGGGTTTATGTAGTTTAGTTATTGATTAGCTGATGGTAACTACAAAGCTATGAGTCTTCTAATTAGAATGTGTATTAATAGGACCAGGTTCTGTAGACAGGAAAACATAGCGATCCTAGTTTAGTTATAATCTTATGAAGGCATCAGGGTACGTAACAAACAGCAGAGTAGTTTAGCACACGAATCAGAAGTCAGCTGTACGTAAATCTGAAAGAAAATAACACCAATATCGGTGAGATGTGATGCAATTTTTTAAGAATGTAAACTGGGCTTTAGAAAAATTCCAAAAAAACTGGAGACTTCGATAAAGTTGTCTGTCTTCCTATATAGTATTGTATTACAGCTGCTTCTACTGCAACTATAGGAGGATCATCTGTCCATCTTCTAACAGCTTGTCCTGGTCAGCGGTGGGGGTGTGAGGGGCACCTGGACCCCATCCCAGGCAGTACCAGGCACAAGGCCAGGGTACACCCTGGAGTGGATGCCAGTCGATCACAGCGCAAACACGCACAATCATCCTCTAAGGATGCTTAGGTACATTGGTTACCCTAACTGCAGGAAGAAAGCAGCAGATCTCGAGAAACTCTACGTGCTATGGGCAGAACATGCAGGCGTCACACAAACACAGAGCCCCAACCTGGACATCTGAGCCAAAGCTTTCAGGAATCCAGATAAATGATTTGAGAATCGAAAATCATTTTACAATGACCCAAAAAAATCCAAAATATGAGAAACTAATAGAACACAATAATTTAGCAATGATGTAAAAATCTTTCTTACAATAACAGGATGTCTCCTTAAGCAAATGAACATAGGCTAAATTACTTAAGTGGTAGCCCCTGATTAAGGTTGAGTCAGGTCTTGTGGTTTGGTTAAAGGTGAAGAACTACAATGCACTGGCGATAATGTTTCCGGTACTGAGCACTCGAGCTCGTGAGAGTTTATTTACAAAAAAAACAGGGTACAGTGACCCACATGTTAAATTTTGTAAATAGGAAAAATGGGTCAAACCAATGAAGCCCAATGAACCCTAAATACTTTATGATAAGGAGAAAGGTAGGTACAGAACTGATCTTGAAGAGTGAAGACAGCTTCTCCACCCAACCTGAGGTGCCCATCCTGGTGAATGCAGCCAAATTGCACCAGAAATCCAACATTATGATATATTCCGTTTATTTTTTTTTTTAGAGGACAAACATGTATGGCTGTAAATAGATGTTTTATAAGTTTATAAGAATGAGAATGTAAATGCAAACAATGAAGGATAGACGTGGAAACTGGCATTAAAAAACATCTATTTTTCGGTCCATTCTTTCAAAATGGCTGATGTTTTGAGCACAATATATTTTCCATTCAGGAGATGTTTAAAATATTCCGTTGTGGAAAATAATTTTATCAGATTTGAATGTTTACAATATTTGCCTATAGGGTAGTGTAAGGTACTATTCAAGTTAAATTTGGCACAAACTTTAGTTTCTTCTGTAATGGACATTCTGTTCCTCTTCATTTCTAAATGAATAATGCTCAGTACGTTTTCAGCCCAAAACTGAGATGCTTTTTGTTTTCTGATTTAAGTCTCTGGGAATGTTCTCGCCTCATTGTCTTGATTTCATGAGTCCCTTTGAGTTTTTACTGCTATCTGCTCCTGTGTGAATGTTGTTTAAAACTAATAAAAAGTTGCGTGCTTGTTGTAGCCATGCTCTCCTAATGTGAAAACAGCCGCCCACACAGAAGTGCACTCTCCGTGCTCTCACTTCCTTCACGTGGCTCCCCGAGCAGGTCCCGCCTCTGCCATCAATAACAGCACCTGGTCGTTTTGCAGCATTTGCTAACCCCACAGATGCACTCTGACCTCCCAGATGATGCTAACCTCAGATATGAACTTCACATGGAGTCTTTGGCACAATTCATTATGATATTCCATACGAGGAGATTGGTGCCTGAGGTTGCCATGCCAACACAAGCCTTGGTTCCTCCAGAGGAATAGCCTCCAGTTGCCTTGGAAACCAAAGAGTCTGAACAGAGTCCCAGTGAAAATTGTATGATAACAAATTGTTGACTAATGTTTGGCATTATTTTGTAGGGAGGTGGAATAATTTGCACCTTGACATGGAGGCAATGCATGAATTCTTCATGAATGTTTTTTTTTGCATTGTATTGAACACCATATAGTAGTCACATGACCTCCAGTGCCGTGGACGTTTCTTACAATACCAGACACTGCTGATTTGCCCAGCATTAAGATCGGAAGTGTTAAAGTTGGCAATTTTTACAGGCATTTTGCGATCTCCACAGAAGTCAGTTATTTACTCAGTTTGGTTCACCAAATGCTTTAGCCTGCATTTGTTTCAGCTTGTTGTTTTTCAGCCTACTGAATCCAAGCTGAAGTAGGACTATCTGCTGCTCTGAAAGATAAAATGTCTGTTCTTCATTTATCCTTACTGACTAACAGCAGCGATTGTATCAAGTGTGGGAGGATATTCCTAAACACAAATATACATCTGGAGAGTGAGAGTATCTATGACCATGAGTTTTATCACAATAATCAACGTAATGGTTCTGGAATCTGTTTTGTTAAATGCACCTAGCTAGCTACCATATCTGCCCCTAGAACCATTTTGAGTGTAGAAGTGCTTTTGCACTTGCATCCTTCCTGACTGCTAATTCTCCTCTGATCTCTGCTTTATCGAGATGTTTCTAGCCACAGAAATCCCACCGACTGGATGCCTTTTTCCACAGAGACACTATGGTGTGTAAAACTCCCAGAACCATCATGCCATCAAAAAGGCTTTGACTTTGCATCTCAGTCTTTCAAATGCTAAATCACATGCCACCCGATCCTCTTGACCCCATCTGCATACTCGTATACTCTGTTGCAACCACGCAATTCGCTGTTTGCAATAGTGAGCAGGTCTGCCTAATAAAGTGGCCACCACGTGCATATTGACAAACGTAGAGACATTGCATGCATTCCTCAACAGACGAAAGTGCTGTAAAATTCAACTTCACGAGTTTCTTCTGTCAGGATGAAAAAATGCATTATGTTGAGGCAGCTGGAGCTCTTCCTGGTGCACCTACACTGAACAAAGGTCCAGACATTTTAAACTTGTGATGCTTGATGGTAGATTTCCTATGCGGAGCAGCCCCAGTATGTGGGCCCTGGGACCCCCATCTACCGCCCCTTTCGCTCTCTCGAGTCCAATGTCTGCCCCTGTGGTCCAATTTAGGGCCTTTGTTCATACTGAAAGACAAGAGGCTAAGCCCCTGAACACTTTTAGGCTCACTGGGAGCCTGTAGCCTACACGGCTCCACTCTCCATCAGGAGATAGCGAGGACTAGAGAAACGGGGCCATTGTTTGCGAGCAAAATCATGTTAAAATTCACAGCCTGGCAGTTCTGATGACAGTTCCTGTAGAGGGAATTTCCATAGTAGACTTAAATGTATGCTTTAAAGTGAACCTGAATTGTCATTCATCCCAGATGACTAGTCATTTGAATGACATCACTGCGTTTTCACCCCCTGGCTGATCCAGCGTGTGCCAGAGTGTAGAGATGGGATGGGTGGGCGTGACGAACAGAATTCCTTTGTCGGTGGGCCCAGAGAATCAACAGACAGGCTTTCATTAGCGTGTCAGTGCCATGGATTAATTAGCAGGACAGATAATTGCCGGGAGCTCGAGGTGCAAGCAGCAGAGTGCACCTCTCTCACATCACTTGTAGATCAAGAACCTCGGATCAGCATCGCCACGTATGGGAGGACAAAACTTTAAAAAAAAAATAACTTTAAATAAATGATGTTTTCCACCCATTTCCCATAACAAAAATGCAGTACATGAACAGAACCCCGGGTGCCTGAAAGCATATTGTACTTTATATTCATAATTTGTGATTATGATTTGGGGAAATTTATACTGATCAAATGTATTTATGATTTATATGGGTGAAAATTAATTACTGGTGCTTTGATCGAAGTACATTCATGTGATCTGCAGCCAATCGTAAGAAAGACCGGAAATAAGGCATCACTGCTTTGCCCGGACAACATGAACAGAACCAAATCAAACTGAATGAAACCGAACGCACAACCTTGAAGGTCCTAGTGCTGTAACTGAGTTTAACAGCCGGTTTCGCACATAGCTGTGGGTCGGCCTGGCCAGCTCTGCAAAGGAAATCACAACTCGGCGATTTCAGAGCAAAGCACAGCATTATTTTACATTCTCCCCACCCCCACAAAACATTATAATAATCTTTGTTACATACACCAAGGTTGTGGATTTATTTGGATGAAAGAAACGTGGCCTCTGCACACTCCAGCTCAGCCATGAAAATGAAAAGAATAGTGATCACATTTAGTGTTGCTGGTGAAACTGAACAGTGAAGTGGATTTTAATACCAGGACTGAGGGGCAGCTGGAACAATCAGCAAAACACCTATGGGTACCAAACTCTGCTGAGAAAATGCCCAAAACGGAGGGATCAGCCTCTTCCAGATAATAAACTGAACATTTCTCTCACTGTCAAACGCTACATTTCCGTCGCTCTCTGTTCAGTGTCTGCCTCTCTCCGGCGAGATGCGGCGGTCGCAGGCACACCCACACAGCCAAACGACACGTGGCCGTGGAGCTCAGAGCCTGCCGTTGGATTAAAGGAGGGGAAACAAAGTGCGGTAACTCTGTGCTTTTTGCCGCCCTTGCGTAGAGTTCACACCACCCAGGCCGCTACCATGGCCCACCCCCAGGTCTGCCACCCCCCATCTCCCACAGCCTACGCACACACATCCACAGACTGGGTGCCGATGGAGGTTTTGGGAGGTCATCTTGGGGTACGAGGGGTACATCAGCTGGAATCCGCCACACAATCTTCCGACGTCAGGCTGTAGCCGTTTCAAGCTGCTAGTTGACTGATACCAACAGGTAGAAACTCACTGGCTGACTTGGTCCCTCCTACTTTTTCATACCTTGCCTCACCCTCCTCACGTGGGACAGGTCTGACGTGTGGGCCATGAAGAGGCAGGTGGGCCACCCCCACAGACACTCTACACCTACACGCGCCGGCTTGCAGCCCTCTTGACTCCGTGTGTGGGTGTGTGTCTGCGTGAGCGTGTGTCTGCGTGAGTGAATGAGAGAATGAGTGAGGCAGTTTGGATACCGGAGTGCGAAGTGGAGACTGACTCACAAGGCAAGCAGAAGGTGCTCATCTGTGCAAGACGCAGCCGAAGGTAAGCCTCTCAACTTCCCCGTTTCTCCTTGGATTCTGTTGTCACTTTCAGTTCTGCTCTCCGTCATCATGGTCTCTTCCGCCCATCTCCCCTTATCATTCCGGTCTTTTACCCCTCTTTCCTGTAGTTTTGCCCTTCCACCCCGCTTTCAGAACTTCAGCACTGACTGCTTTTGTTAAAAAGTGTTCCTGCTGCATCTCTCTTTTCTCTCTCTCTACAATCCTCCCTCTCTCTCTCTCTCTGTCTCTGTCTCTCTCTCTCCCCCCATTTCATCTTCATGTTCGGTCATTTGCATAGAGGATGTGACACGGTTTTTCTCATCGCTGTTGCCAGTTCCCCTATCAAGAGTAAATCAACAAAGCCTGAAAGGGAAGAAGAGGAACAGCCGGGCGTGGGGAGAGCTGTGACAAAGGTACGGGTGGCAGGGGACGGCGTGAGCCTGATGCCACTCTGACACATGGCGCCGTGGGGCTCTGTGATGGTCTCTGCGGTCCCGGGCTGGTCACCGGGCAGCCGCGTGACCCAGAGGAGCCCAGCGAGGCCCGGCGGCACTGGTAAGTGACCCCTGCAGCCTACTGCATGCAGCTTAAGGCGCTCATTCTTAAATGCTGGCACTGGTGATAGTCTGCTGCCGACAGAACGGGCGAGCGTGTAACGCGGGGGGTCTGTGGGGCATGGAAACGCCCTGAGTTGCCCCTTTGCATGGCGATGCTGAAAGTGAAAGTTAAGCGCAACTCCGATGTCTCTGTTGTTGCCAATTCGAAGATGATTAACGTTTCTTCAAATGTCACGTAAAAAAAGCAACTTTAAGTACGTACAGTTTACACAACATTATTTTTTCCTTTTCCAGTCCATTTTCAGTTCCATATTAGAAATAAACAATGGCATCATTTTTCTGCACCCTTTAGGTAGTGCTGCTTAAGACAGAAAATTTAGATTTGCGACCAACAATTGCAAAGTATAACTCCAGAACAATCGCTCGTGCTATAGTTTTACTAACGATCTGTTAGCTGGACAAAATCAGTGTCACTGTCATCTATTTCATTACTGGAAGGAAAGAGTCCGCTCAGAAGAGACTCATCGCATTTTAAAAAGTAACGTATGTTTGTATAGAATGAGGAATCATAACTCCTCCCAAAGAATGGAAGTTTACAGAGAGGAAGCTTTGAAGAACACAGCTTTAAAAAATGCTATCAGTCAGGATTTTCGGATGGTTCCACTTCACTCCACCCTCTCATCTAAACAGCAGACATTTACATATGTGAGGGAACACAAGAACACTTGTGTTAGACAATATCTGTAGGAACATCACAACTGGCCCATATGCAAATAAAGAATAACGGGGGAAGGGGAAAGTCAGTTATTCACCATTACTGTTGGGACTTGATGGCTTGATGAGAAACTATGTTTTCAAGATCTGACCAAGGGACGGGGGGGGGGGGTGTGTCATTCAGTGTTTAATATGCGTATGTTGCTCTAATTTTTAGCAGTCTTGCATAACCAACAAGTAGCAGACAACAGTCAAGAGAATGAACAAAGACACTGAGATGACATTTAAATCACGAGGGCTAAGGACAGGAGAAAGAAAACGTTTTTCAACCGGTGTCACTGTCAAGTCCATTTTATGACTGGAGCACGAATTTTGATTTTGTGCTTCTGTGAGCTACAGGGCATGTTGTCCAGGCATGCAATGCTCACAGATATCTGTAGATTAATTTACTCATATGGTTTTTAGGTCATCGATAACCACTCGACAGAGCAGCTTCATTGTATAATTACAGAAGGGTAATCATTCACGTAGTGCCCTGCTGGGTAGGTAGTCCTGCGAGACAGCACACACATTCCAGTAGACAAAACAAATGAGAGTTTCTGATCTGTGAAGCTACTTCTGGCTCTCTTCCTCCCTCTGGTGAGTCATCCTAACCACACGCAGTACTGCGAGTGATAACATCTCCATCGGGTGATCTCCGCGCAGAGCGAGGCGCGTTCGCCTGGTGCAGCCCATCGGGGTCGAGAAAGACAGAGATGAGTCCTACCATGCCTTGGCACCCTTTTCTTCCTCGACTCTGTCACATTGCCTGATTGGTTCTCACTCGAGTGTCACGTTAGCCGATTGGTTCTGCCATCACCACATCCAGCCTGAGATAGGATGTGCAGAAACATTTAAATATCATCTGGCAAAGAGCAGTAAAGGCATGGCACAGTAAGAGTGAAATTTTGTACTTTAAATATCATAGCTGAGAATATCATTTCTGGCCGAGCCAACATTTCACAGCCATTTCAATGTTTGTGTTGTTGAGCTATCTTGGAAATGCTGTCTATAATATATATTAAACATAGTGTCTCTCATAACTGGACCAAAACTAATCATTTCATTTTAGAAAGGGAATTGAGAAGGATTTACATGCTTAGCAAAGGCCTAATGAAAACTGTGTTTTTTTTTCCCCCTCTGTAGGTAATTAGCATCTCTAGCCAATAATGTGAAAAGACTGTTGTTGCCATGGAGACCAGCAAGCGAGTCATTGTCGAAGCTTCAGCTCCCTTCAGCTTGGCGTCAGTGCAGAGGGAAGACGCCGTGATGCACGCCGTGCGGACGTCTCTTCCGACGGTGTACTTCCACACGCTGGGTGGGCTCCCACTATATGCGCAGACAAAGACCCCCAGCAGCCAGGACACGCTGCCTTTCGCTCTGCCAGCTTCCCAGTCGAGCTCCAGACAAGCCCTTTCCCTTCTCACCCTCCATGTTCCAAGCGGAATGCACCTTCAGCAGCCTGGTCAGAAGGCAGGGGTTCCTGCACCGGCGACCAGAGCCAAGTCGGCAGGAAAGCACATGTGCCCCTACTGTGGGCGGGACTGTCTGAAACCCAGCGTGCTAGAGAAACACTTACGCTGCCATACTGGAGAGCGGCCGTACCCCTGCACCACCTGTGGTGTGGCCTTCAAGACACAGAGCAACCTGTACAAGCACAAGCGAACCCAGGCACACGCCCGGCTCTCTTCCTCTGACTCGGAGCGGGACAGTCTCAGCAGCCAGGAGAGTGTGCCGGGCTCCAGAGCCACCTGCTGGAGTACCTCATCCCTTGAAGGGCAGAGTGAAGGCTCAAGTAGCTTTGAGAAGGACATCAGTGTACCGGCCAGCTCGTCGAGTGCCTCAGCCGATGTGATCCAGGTCCCCCCTGCACATGGACACGTTGGACCAGACACCGGATGGCTTCTCCAAAAGTCTGCTGCAGCAGGACTCCTCCTCACCTCCGTAAATGGAAAGCAAGACGCTCATAGCGCCGTTGGCCGAGATTCTGTACCTAATATGATTCAAAAACAGCAGAAAGGTGAGCAGGGGGAAAAGGCAGGACCTTCAATACCACCCCGTCATCTTTCCCTCCAAAGACAGGAGGCAACTTTCTTTTCGAAGCAGTGGGACTCTCACACATCCGGAGGCAAGTCTCAGAACCACGACAGCACTGACTCCGGTTTCTCTGAGAGCAGCGAGCAACTTTCGAATCCGAGCCCTGGCGGCACGCTGCATGACCACAGCATGGAGTCCTTAGCCGAATCCAGCGTAGAGGACCAAGAGGAACTCAGAGCGCCACAGAGGCTCACCGACACTGAGGTCACCGTCACCAAAGGCTCCAAGAATAGAGTCTCACTACTGGAGAAAAGGAAGCTGGAGGAGCGTATCTGTAGGCTAATATCAGAGAACGATGCCCTCGTAGATGATAAGACATTAGAGAATGTGAGGCCGCGGAAGACACTGCCATCAAAACAAGGCAGCATCGACCTTCCGATGCCCTACACCTACAAAGACTCGTTCCATTTTGAAATGAAGACTAGCAGACAGAGTCTGTTCAGTTCAGACTGGCAAAATTCAGAGAAGCAAGTGAAGCAAGCACTGTACAGCTCAGTGCCCACCCAACGATCTGTCAGCTTGGAACACGCACCTTTGGTGAGGAGCAGCTCTCTTCCCTTTAACATGGGTAGCTCGGGCTTTGAGAGAAGCCGTGTAGCTGGCTCCTATCAAACAGAGGGTACTCAGCAGAGCGGAAGAGACAGGACTGAGCATGGCCATCCAAGTGACCTTCTCATGAGGTCTATGGAGCAGCCAACCTCACACCCCAGATCGCTGGTCAGGCAGAAGGCTGTGGACTGCATCCCTGCAGCTGAACTCCTTAATTTGACCTCATGTACTGAGGAAAACTATTCCAGTGGTCCAAGCGGTGAAGGAACTTCTGCTGACCCCACAGGTGAGTCGAGCGGAGGGAAATGTCGGCGGAAGAAACTGCCAAAGTTTTCCTATAATAAATGGTACATGTACGGGGATGGAGCTTTCCGGAAGCTTTGTAACATTGAAAAAGGTTTGGCTCGGAATACATTCAGGGCAAAGAAGGCTGTTAATAGCATGGAGCAAGAAAAGGAACAGGAGATTCCGATCAAGAGCACGGTAACCTTCAGAGAACCTCAAAGCTCAGGGATATCGACCCAAGATCTCCGACTGGATGCCAGTGATGTGAATTCTGCATGCAATCCATCTCAGCTTCCACCACATCTGCCCCCTAGTGGACGTGCTAGCTTAGAGCAAGCTACCAACAATCCTGATGCCCCAAATGCATTTTTCCAAAAGCTAATTCTGAAGAATCTCACTGACTCAACGCAGCAAAGCGTCACCAAGCAGAGCAATATTCAGGCTATAAGCAACAAAACTGACAGGGCGACGAAAGCACTTGATTTGGAAGAGCAGAACGCGGGACCTCCCACTTCATCCTCCCAAGGTGAAAACCTACCGTCAGAAAGGAAGAAACAGAGGACAGATGACAGCATGGGTGTGCTGCTCGAGAAAGAAGGTGTAGGCAGCCAAGAAGAAGACAACACTATGCTTCGGCAAAATCGATGGCTTCCTTTAATGAGGGAGCACACTACTCAGAAGTATGCCAGCATCACAGAACAAAACAACACTGTCAAGTTAAAGGATAAAGTGATGGCTCTCAGAACCTGTCCAGCTGACCACCCGCTGGATCAGAAGCTTATTCAGCTCAAGGAATACGCTTCTTCTTCATCCCAAGAGACTACTTGCAGAACATCTGCACTGACAAAATCCAGTTTCCTACCTAAGTACCAGCTAAAACTGCCCCAGTCTACAGACTCAATGACATCAACCTCTCGTCTCAGTTCAGATACAGCAGAGCGATTACCTTCAACACCTCACCCACAGATAACAGAGAAACACCTTCCCCCAACTACACTAACGATGGCAGAGGCACAAACTTCCACACCAGATTTAGCTTCAGTAGACACATGTGCAGAGAGACCCACTGCAATTTGTGTAGACAGCCAGTCTCTGCTCACGCCTTCTGGCATGAAGCCCTCAGTCATGGCGAATCACTCTGTTGCTATAGTCACCTCCATCTCTGCTCATTCTGAGGCCTCTTCACCAAGCTCCTCCTCTCAGATTCCTCAGTATAAGGGAAAGTTGACTTTATTAAATAGCCCAACCCCCATTGCTGCTGATGACAATGGCCATGACAGAAACCAGGCTGGGGATGTGCAGGTATTTCTGCAAATTGTTTCTGGCGAACAGTTGTCAGTCACAGAATATCAGAAAGAGTCTAAACAGGAAGTTGATTCTAGTAAGGGCATTTTGCAAGAAGAATCGAAGTTTGCTGATTCGCCTGTAGGCATTAGTGCAGCACGAAAGCCACAGGAACTAATCTGTCATGAAGTGCAACCGCCTCCCCGTGTAGCACAGAAAACAACAAAACCAGAAACGGCTCTGGGTGGTACCAGTGGTAAGGCGTCCGGTACACCGTTGCCATGCAGCTCCTCCGAATGGGACGCCACTTTACATACAGAGCAACACAGAGGCACCGATGAGTTTTCGCAACAAAGTTCTGTCCATTCAAAGACCGCCGTTGAACCTGTCAGGTCAGCTCGACGAGAGAATTTTGAGAAGTCTCAAAATGAAGCACATTCCGACTCAAACCTGGAGGAGCCTGACGCTGCGGACCTAGAAACTTTCATGCAGAAACAGGGAGGATCTGCTGGCTATGGAGACGCTCTGTTGTTAAAACCTCCTTTGAGCTCATTTCAGGAAGATGCAGGCCAGATGCACAATGTTTCGTCGGAGACCTGTGCTGCAGCTAAGCCTGCAGCGAGCTTGACCGAAATTCCAGAAGCAGCAGAACGACTGACCGTCTCTCTGCTGGAAGCTCCACCTCCACCAGCTCCAGTGTCCGTCCCAGCAGACTGGAAGGTCAGACCTCGTTCACCTTGTAGTCTGAAATCCTCCTGCCTGGCAGTTCATCAGCAGTCACACATAAAAGCCCCACAAAAAGCTTTGACATGTAACAATGTCAGCAGTTCATCTGGAAGATCTAGTCCTAGTCCAGCTGCGGTACAACAGCAACACAAATTAATGGAGATGGCTTCAGTGCTGCAGAAAACTTCAGCCTCTGTTATTACGCCATCACAGCTGACCAGCAACAAAAAATCGTCCCTCTCTCCGTGCCAGGAACAAAAAATCTTTACATGTGAACCTCAGCATCCATCTTTGCCTCCACACACCTCTTTGAGTATGATTCTTCCATCTGACCAGTCTCCTGGCCTTGAAGATTTTGATATGGCCAGGAGAAAAGGTACCACAGATACAGAGCAGATGTCGCAAATCCCCACAGACTCCTCCCCCAGCAGCTCTGAGACTATGTCATTGATTCCAGTCACAGCTGATGTTTATCAACGTAATGGCCAGCCAATGCAATGCAAGGAGAAAAAAATATTTTTGTTTGATAAAGTATCCCCAGAGAAGCACGACACTTTCAGGAAAGAAGCTCCTAATTCTGCTGAACCACAAGTTGCCGATATTTGCTGCGATGCAAGCCTGTTGGGAGAAAAGGCTAACCTTGGGTCACAGGTTCATATTCCCCTGAGTTCGAATGAGAGGCTAAAGGTTCTTCGACATAAAGACACAGAAACAGGGTCATCAGCCCCGGCTCCTTTAGATGTTTCACCAGCACAAGGGAACAGAACAGACAGGGATATCAAAAACGTTTTTTCGTGCGCTGTTTCAGTGGGGATGCTTCCTCAGGCCTCTTCCAATACCCTGCCAGCATTCGACCAACAAGCCACGGACTCAGGAGCACTGCGGTTCCAACACAAGCCTACCAGAACACCTAGTCTGCATTCCTCTCCCCCCGCAACAACTGAAACCAGCTCAAGAGGTTTGTTAGTCCACATGGTTAGCCAGCACGATAAACGAACTCAAGGATTTGCTTTTCGTATGGGAAAATTAAACAGTGAATGTGAAAATGATGGCGCTGTTCCCAGCCAGACACATCCAGGACATTTGGCCCAAGCAGGCAAGATGTTGGACGCCAGCAGAGCCAACCTTGGACAATACGGGGCAGCGTCACCTTTTTCACTCTCAAATGCCAGCTTAAATAAAAACAAGCTCTACCCTGATTCAGTAACCACCACTCCTGGGTCGCTGCTACCAGACAAATCCAAGTCAACGGCAGCCGCTCTCGTGACTTCAGATGCACATTGTCAGCCGATCCCTGGGTCTTTGGACTCACAATTACACCACGCCACAGGCACGGGTCTTCGCACGAGAAGTTTGGCGACAAACACCGGTGATGGGTCTCAGGATGAGTCAACTGCTCCGCACGACAAGCCGGAGGCGGGCCAGAGAGAAGCAGCAGCAAGCTGCTATACCTCAGGAACCCAGCCTGATGCTCAAAGTACAGGTGGTCTTGCCCATCTGTGTGGCATCAGCCATCCAGCTGCAGGTATGCATCGTTATGACTGCAGCGAATTCGTTTTGAAAGACATATAAGAAACGGGTAAAAGAGTAGACGGGAGACGGGCTGAGCTGACATTACTGCTAGTGAAATGTGCTCTTCAGGAAGAACTTCAGGAATTTGTTCTCGTTGTTGAATAATGGAAAGACGAAACAGACCATCTAATGAAACGTACACAGGAACACATTCCATTAGCATACCCTAGCTCACATGGCTATAGTAACAATGATGCCGTCGACTCACACAAACACACATCACAGAGTTGAGCCACACTGCTAGGGTGTAATATGGGCCTGTATACGAGCCTGTTTTTATTATTTCAGACGTCTTGTAACCACTTTAGACAGCAATGCGTTCACTGAAATCACCAAGGGAAATTTTTGCAAATCCCTTGTCTACCCCGCCTGTTTTTCCATTCTTATATTTGAAACCAAGGGCTTTACGTACGTAATAGACGGCGGTTTGAAATCCGAAGCAAGCCGCAAATTCCAAACTGAAGTCACTTCAGTTAGCGACACGACTTTTCTCCCCACAAGGTGGCAGCAGTGGGCCATAAATAAATTAAAGAATTCCGTTGTCGACGTTACGTTGACGTAGACGACTTCTGTCCTCAACTGAACAAGATGGTAAAATACACGAATAACTCTAACAGATTGAACAAGAAAATAGCATTACAGTTAAATAAGTAAAATGAAAGTAGTTATTTATGAGTGGATCCGAATAATTGCAGTACCTGTTGCCCCCATCTTAAATGTAAATGTAAAACAGTAAAATGTCTTGTTTTGCACGTGGTAAAATGTTTTGCAAGTTAGCTTAATGTTACTTGAATATCAGAAATAAATAAAAAGAGGGGAGGGAATAGGGTTTTTTTCTACTCACCTCAGATGATTTCATTTTCACCGGAATTTCACACAGTCCCCATCAATATCTTGCTTTCCCCTGCTTTCACGCGACAGGAAGAGGCAATGCATTGACGAATTTGGGGTCAAACAAAGAGCGAAGTTTTTTGAAGTGTATCATTTGATCCTCTTATTGGGTGTCAATATGACCCTGTGGCAATGTTAAGATGTTTGTCTCCCAAAAGGTCAGAGATCAGGAGAATTAGTCACAGTAACTAATCAGGAAAGGGTCAAATGTCAAAAGCAGGACTTGAAGTGAAGGAAGAGTTTGGGGGGATGGCAAAGTAAACAAAAGTGAGTTCGTATTCCATAAACGTGTGGGACATGACATCAAAGAAAGTACTTCAAAATGTAGTGCAGTGTGGTAGCATCAGACTTTCCACAGCTGTAATGGGATGTTTTTTTTCTGGTGTTTGATGAAAGAGAGGTACCGTCCATGACATAGGGCTGATCCTCAGCTGTTGACAATGTGCGGAGGATATATATCTTAATTACAATTGGGGGGGTGGCAGCGCCTGAGCCCAGTGGAAACCTGGGGGTTGAAGGCTAGCTTGATTGATGTAGTGTTTTCCCGGTGGTTGAAGAGAAGGGCTCAGGAGGAAGATCTCAAAAGGGCTCATCAGGCTGCAGACTGTGGAGTTTTAAGTAGGGGCGTGGGGATTTAGAGGCTGTCTCCAGGGCAGACACTTGACATGAGATTTGAAAGGTAAATGCTGGCTCCTTCAAGTGAAGAGAAGTATGAAGGACCAAACACCAGTTCAGCCAAGTCAAATGCACTCCAAGCATTAGGGCAACGTTTTATAATCACCATGTTTTTTATCCATGGCATTTACATAATGTATTTGACCATATGTTAGTTTGTTTCTTTGAATATTTCTGTCCAAATCTCAAAAAGCCATTAAAACTTTGTTATTGTTAATGATTACATGGCTGAGAACAAACCCACAAGAGTACATGGGCATTAAGCGGAAAAACACCAAAATGTTGTCACGTGAGTCATTTTTTCCCTCCCAGCAAATTAGAAGTGAAATATTAAAATTTTTTTTTTTTACCTGGAAGAAATCCATCTTCAGATAGACAGTTTTGGGTTTGGTACTTTGAACAATATTCTTTCTTAAATGACCCGATTGGTTGATTTGAGGGACAGAAGACTTGTGGCAGACCGCAGTGGACCATGAGCACGGCTGACGTAATTCTGGAAGGTGTGGCTGTCCCTCTAGGGCATCCGCATGGAGGACAGCCCAGCTGTGGTGGCCCCCAAGAGGAGCGCAATGCCTGGAGCGACGGGCAGCCGGGGGGAGGCGAAGAGGGCGAGCAGGATGGGGGTGACCCTGGGGTCACACCCTCACTGGGGAGGGACAAAGGAGGCTTCACAGTAAGACCCTTAACGCAAAGTAACGACCGTCAGTCACCCTGCATCTCCGCAATGATGACGAATCATTAAGAACACCGGTGTGCTCGTGGAATTTCATTACGCAAGGCCGACGTTAAAAATTCGTGAGATATTAAAGACTCGTGAAATGAAGCCACCACTTAAATTTTACTAGATGAGCTAAATTCCAAGTCTGTTTTCGACAGGCTAAATCAGGAGACTCAGCGATGCGATGTGTTTTCCCAGAAGGCACGTCTGCGTGTCACAAAAATGCACTCCCGTGAGTGTGCGTGTAGTTCATTCATCTGCATGGAATGAACCTCAGCAAGTCTCCACAGGCGTACTTTAATTGGGAAAGTCACATGATCCCTTTAGAACATTTTTCCAACAGGGTACTGTGTCAGAATATCAGCACACACATTTCAACATGCCGGAAAATGTCATAAAACGTAAAATAGTAAGCTAGAAAAGGTGCTTTTTTAAGGTCGTTCATGACATTTATTTCTTATAAAATATCTAATACCCGTAAAACATATTCTGCATTAAGCTATGATAGTATTATTAAATGCACTTTCCCTAAATTCCCAAAATTAAAATACCACTGTGTAATTACATATAGCCAAAAAACACTGCAATAAAAACAGAGCACACAAAAATCCTTTAGTGCAAAAATAGACATATGAACAAATATAGATTAAAACAAGTAGACCGACAAAATCCATCTTTTCAAAATGATCATTTAGTTGCTTTCTTGTCCTATGGAAACTGCCACAAGGATATTTTAATATCAAAAACCCAGGAGTTGTTGTTCTAGTGACTAATAGGCCAGTCTGGCAGATGGTGAGTAGACATTCGTCACCTTCGAGTCACATGGCGTGTTAATTTCAATTACAGGAAGTGGTGGGAGTTGAGAGAGACGCAGGTGGTGAGGAAGCAAAAATCGACGATGAACTCAGGCAGCGTGGAAGCCCATCCCACCTGCGTGCTGTCATAGGCCTTCAGATGTCTGTCCAGGATACCACGATCCTGAAAGGGCAGCTTCAGCTTCAGAGCATGGCTAAGGAGGTGACAACCTCTTATTCTGAGAGATGCAGGTTGCACGTTCGCCAGCTGCCGGTTCAAAGCGGAGCCACGTTGTCACCAACCTTTCCGTCCTCCCTGACAGAGAACTTTGCACTAAAGGGTGAGACCGGGTCATCGCTGCCTTCAAGCAGCCGTAATCCCATTCCAGGCCAGCTCACAAGTGGGACTAGCTTGTTATCAGCAATCCAATCACCTGACCAAGGAGAGGTCCACCATCAGAGGAAACTACGCCAGCCAGAAAAGATGAAAAGAGGACAGCAGAGCCTTCCTCATCTATCCTCCTCCTCCTCCTCTATCCTTTTAGAACATCCTCTCCTGGCTGAGGCTGCCCAGCTGGCAGGTGAGGCAGAAACGCCAGCAGGTAGTATTGAGGGAAGATCTTCCACCTCTCACTCCCTTAAGAGAGGCCTCCTGTCCCTGAATGAGGGCATTCAGCATGAGGGGTCAGCTTCAGGAGTGCCGAGAACATCAGCGCGGGATGACCCCAGTAGTGCGAGCCAGAGATCCACCCAGAACGTGGGGAGGGTCCCCACCTGGCCCGAATTCTCAGGCTTTGTGCCCAGCCGGCCAGCCTCCTCGCGGCCTCAGCTAATCCGTTCACAAACCAGCCCGGCATTCTGCCTTGTGCCTCCAGGGGGCAGTGTGAAAGGCCAAGGCAGGGCAGAGGAGTCTCCTGTCAAAGTGGGTGTGAGTAGCCAGGAGGAGGCGGTCGACTCCAGTAGCAGCGATGATGAAGGGAAGCTGGTCATCGAGCTGGAGTAGGACCTGCGTTGAGCGGGCAGGATGTGGCCTTACTGCACACACGTGCAAATTTATATTTGCATTTTTCTGCAATCAGGCACACAAGCATCGAGTGTGGGTTTGTCAGCTGACAAGAACCGTTGTTGCTAGAGTACTACTTGTATCTAGAATGAAATACGATTCATCCATCTATCCATTGTCAATGGGAGCTTAACCAGTGAGGGTCATTGTGATGTACACCTTGTCCACGGAAGTATAGGAAGCAGGTGGACACAGGCTACGAGAAAAAAGTCAGTCCATCTCAAGCCAGGGGAGATGGTCTAGCTCACCGATGGTTACATCTAAATTTGAATTAGTTAAATATAATTCATCTAGATGATCTTTTTCTCCACCCTGTCTTCACAACTCAATCAAGGGATTCGCTTTCTAAGCCTCTCCAAAGGGTCCACATTCAGGAATGTGCCGCGGTATCTGCCTTGGCGGTCACGCCGACTTCACTCCGGCCACTCGCACATCAGCAGGGACGGCATGGGACAATAGTAGTGCTCCGAGAACCACTGGCTTTCGGGTCAATCGGCCACCCACCTCTCGAACCCGAGGCTGGCAGGGGCACATGAGGTGATGGAGATGAATGCTGGTCCTCTTTGACGTCAGCCAGCCTGTACAGGGTTGCTTAGATGTAAACTGTGTACAAAGGAATTGTACTGTGCCCCCCCTCCGTTTTGCCAATTTTTAGCCATTTCATTTCTCTTCTTCTATACATTGAAGTACGGTAATTCATCCTTATTCTCTTCTCAGTCAAATCTTCAGGTTTTATCACACTGAGAAGGGAATTAAATCAAAACTGAAAAGTCTGTTTTTGTCTATCCCTTCTTATCTACCTTGTACTTTTATATCCGTTAGTGATGTGACAAATGAGGCTTCAAAAGCCGTGGTGGGTGGGAGCATTAACCACATCGATTGGTAGTTTGGCATATTCTTGCCCACCACGGCTTTTGAAGCCTCGTTTAGGGCCAGCATTGATTGGTAGTTTGCTGTACTCTCACCCAGCGTGGGTTTCGTGGCCTTATTCGTCCCATCAGTAATTTTCAATGCACTGACAAATTCAATTTCAGAAATTATTTTGGACGATGCTGCTGTTCCTTTGGTCAATTGAATTGCTTTATTTGTTGAATTACGGCTGCATAGAATATAAGACATAAAGCTTAAAAAAAAACAAACACATCTTTACAGCCTGTGAAAGAGACAGTGTCTGAGAAAATAAGAGTTACGTTTCTCTGGTCAGTTGAACACCTTGGGAATCTTTCAGATAAAATATGCAGGCTGTCCATTTTCATTCAAAGACAACACACTGAAATACATTTTTAACTTTACACTTTCAAACATGTGCATTCAAACTGTTCGAAAATGAAACCGTCCTGAAGACATTCTCTTCACACACACTGTTATTTTCTAACTGATGTTTTCTAGCCACCATTCCTAGTAGAATGAAAAGATACTGGTTATGGTCCTTTTTGAGCTGTGTAATGAAAATCTGATTGCTTTATTGATTTTTTTTTCTAATGATCAATAAACAATATGGATACAATAATATCATTTAGCGGTGTCAGAGCAGTTCACTTTTAAGACGAATAATTTCCAACAGTTCAAATTAACCATACTATTTTAGACATAAAAGTTGCTTTGGTTAGCAGAAAGGGGTAAAGTCAAACGTTTTTCAGGAGTTCATACAAGTTAGAAGAGAATTAAAGGCAGGTGGGAATGTAATAAAGCTGACCACCGGGGACCAGCTACGGCTGAAAAGATGTCTCTAATGAAAAGGCACGGCTTTGCTTTAAGGGCTCTCTGCAGCTCTGTGACACTGCACTCACCATCACCATGCTCACAGGCACGATGACAAGGTATCCATCGAGTCAGCGGATCTCTAGCCGGTCTTTGCTCTGTGTCAGACCCCGGAGCATGTGAAGGGCACACGGCTGTCGTTATTGTCTCAGAGACGACTCTCGTTTGGTTTACGGTCATATTGACACACATGCTTGAAATGTGCAATAGCGTATCAGCGGCCATATTCTGAGAAGCCTGTTTCCTTAAGGCTGAAGCATCTTTAACATATTTCGTAGCATCATTTAGTGTCTTTTTTTTTCCTTCAGATGAATCTTAACCTTTCCAAAGTGCCAGACTTCTGGATTTCCTCAGCGTTGTTTCATCCACGGCTACTGCACCATTGATTTAAAAAATACCCTAGACAGTCTTGTCGTTCAAAAATGGATGAAGAGACTGAATTTTGTTAAGGAAATATGTCTTTTATGGAACAGTTTGTTAAGTGGAAAATAGCAATCTACTTCAGCAATTATTGCGACCTCCTAGAGGCTGTCACACCACCTTGATGTTAGGCTGGCGAGATCACAGAAGGGCCTTATTTTGGCCCAAACTTGATAAAATAAATGAGCCGTACAAAGGCTGCAAAGTATTAATGTCTGGGAAGGAGCTTCTGCACGGCCATCATATGAGCCAGGAGTCATCTGGCAAAACTCCATTTTGGCTGCTACATCATTTGTGTTGAGATTAGTATTAATGGCAATGCAGCATCCAAAAAACAGCCATGTTGTGACATCCATTCTAAGATCCTACACTTGAAAAGAACTGAGGTGGCAAAATTGTCTGTTAAAAAAAAAAGTCATTCTGATTTGACATATAGCCAAACCAAATTGCTTCTGTACCACAGAAGAAATGACAAGATTTTATGGCAGTCATTGCTAAAATTAGACATTTATTTTCACTGATAATAAAATTGATGCAGAGCTATTAGTTGTGTAATTAATGCACACGAGACACTTAACAAGAGCTCATCTGCAGACTCGGTCCTGTCTGCAACCTGCAGAGGCTACAGGCAGAGCCGAGGCAGCATTCAAACCGGCCCCTCTGAAGCTGTGAGGCTCAGCTTCCTAAACACGCTCGACTATATTCCAAATCCACCACACTGATGTTTTTTTGCTCTAGTGTTGTGTAGTGAACTACATACTATACTGATTTTCTAGGGCCAGTGCTTCCAAGGCAGAAAAATGAAATGACTAAGGCCAGAAAAACATTTCACAACTGCATTCTATTTAGCAGGACCACGCAGGCGATTTGAGAAGATCAACAGCACGCCGTACTCTTAAATTTAAGCCAACTGGGCTCATCAAAAGTGAAGGAGAAGTTAAACTGTAGAGCTTACATTTGACACTAGGCATGGAATCGATGTACTGGAAACCAGAAGAAACGGTGAGCGACGGTACGTCTCCTCAGAGAACGGTCAAGTAAAGTTCACCGGTCATCCAAAGAACGACGAAGACAGATCCATCAGAATGATGCACTAGTTGTCCAGAGTGAGACAAAATGTTTTTGAACTCCGAAAAAGAGAGGATCTGTGAAAGAAAGAAAAAGGGCACAGAGCACGTGCGACAGTATTAGTGATAATGTAGCGGTGGGAAAGGGGGCAGACAGGCTTCTATCCATAGGAAGTTTTTTTACAGTGTGCTGATGGACATATTTCAGATGTTTTCACTTAGGTGATTAAGGCTCCCTATGTAAATTGCTTAACATTTGAAGGGCAAAGCAGAAGGTTCCCCCTGGGACTCAAACCGGCAACCTTCTACTCGCATGTCTTAGTCCTTGACCCTAAACACCCCGCTTCTTTAATAATGTTGCTTGAACTGGTTATGCAGCTTCTCCTCATGACGAATGAGGCAAAATGAGATTGTAGAGTGGCGACTGATGCTTTGTCTGTCGTAATGAGCACTGCTCACGGGGGATCCAGTCTGCCGTGCAGATGTCAATGCCCCCAACCCCTCGGCACCCCCCCACCCCCCCTAGACCGAATAAAGCCCAA
The DNA here is from genome assembly GCA_009936485.2 of Gymnarchus niloticus. Taxonomy (NCBI): domain Eukaryota; kingdom Metazoa; phylum Chordata; class Actinopteri; order Osteoglossiformes; family Gymnarchidae; genus Gymnarchus; species Gymnarchus niloticus. The sequence goes on along the minus strand of JAACJT020000105.1, from coordinate 17,920,450 downwards.
GATCCTCGGTCAGGGGGAACGACTGTCAGGCATCAGGATTGTGGCTTCTTGAGGAGAGGCAAAGTATGGAGTAAAATATTCAATAAATGGTAATAAGATGTTAAGCTGAGCAGGCCTCTAGTGGGTTTACACAACTTCTTGACAGATCAAAAGAAAAATAAACGAGCCAGACTATGGACTTATAAAGCACTGACCATTTCGATCCACACTGATGACAGTACAACCTATTAACTCACATTCTCTCATTCCATGCCACACAACTGGAAGATCTTAGTGGCAAAGTACGGCTGCAAGTTGTATTATGACAAAGAGAACACTTTTACATTTAATCTGCATAATTAAGGAGGAATGCCTCGTATCTGAAGTTCACAGATGTGTGCCATATATACCCATGTATAGTTCCGTGGTAACCTAAATGTCTGATTACCAGTACCACCAATAAATCCAGTGCTTCCACAGTGCAGGTCCTTACAGTTCATAGAACTTCACTCCGTGTTTGCATGGTAGGCAGGTAAAAATACTTGTAAAAATATTTACTGATGTTTCCATGCTTGAGGATTTTTAGGACGCGAGGTGACTGATCTGGTATGTCCCAGACCAGACCAGCAGTGACAGCCAGCAATGTGGCCATGCGTTTGTGTTTATCCACAGCTTGCTTGAGGTGGGGCACCGATGAGAAAGGGAACCGTCTGTCTCCTCTGCTACTGCCAAAATGTTTTCAAGAGAACTGAAAGCCAAACCGAGTTTCCGACAGCAGAGAACCTCTAGATTACATTCCAGTGAAAAGCAAGCCAGCATCCAGACACAGGGAATCTGAGCCCAGCCAACATGGTACGTCTTCAGATAAAATATCATAATACATGGATGATGAAGTTAGAAACGTGTAGAGCAAGTTGCCCATTGCTTAGGGTAAAGAAATCATTATCACCGTTAAATTATCTGAAAGCAGCATAAATAATCCCTTCATTATTACATTATCAAAATCATGCCCTGCTAAATATTTATAGTCATTCCTCTCTCTGTGCTTTTCATGTGACAGTTTTTCACTGCTTTTCTTGTTTCACTTGTGAATAATTCACACGTCTTATGAAATATTCAGCACAGTATGTTACTGTTTGGGATTCTGCTGCCGTGCACTGAGTACATGGAACGGAACACGGTTCAAAGGTTTCCTTGGTGTCTCTGGTGACATTCACCAGGAACCGACCTGGGGCACATGCAGGTGTTTGGAGGAAATCTTCCCTGGTAAAGTCCTGTGATTTCAAAATGAGACGCTATTGGATTTCAAAACCCAACTGCATAGCTTAGCTTAGCTTAATCCGAAGCAAAGCAGCAGAACCAACAGGTGTTTTTAAAGTCAAGAGATAACATTTTTCAATCTTCTACCCATTTTAATGTAATATTAATACCGGCTATAAACATACAAAAGCAACAGTGTAAATGATTGAAGCAGCATTTGCTAGACCTTATAATAGTAGGACTACATTGGGGCTGCATAATAGATTAGACTAATGACAAACACAGACTTCACTGTACTGATCTCCATAACTTCCAGACCATTAAAGAGGAACGCAGTATAATTAAAGTTGAAAATAACTCGAAAACAGAATCTGAGTCTGCCTGCTGAGTTGATGTTGCCTTTTCCAGAATCTTCTGTGTTGTATCTGGTTCTTTAACATTTCTATCAGCATGTTCATTATAGCTAACAGTGGATCAATTTATATTTTGGCCAAGAAACACTGCCTGTGTTTAGTAATCAGTCTACGGTCTGATCCTTCATGCCAAGGTCTTTGAACAAGGTCTATAGAGCCCGCCTGTTTCTACAAGTTTGGGCCGTCTTTTTTAATTCTCCATGTTCTCATATTATACTAAAATGATTTGTCTATAGGCCTGCTTAAGAGAATTTATTTTGAAGAAGAACTAAAAACACCTTTTTTGTTTTTTGTGACAGAATAACAAAGTGACTACTCACTATGAAGAAATTAAAATAATCAGAAATCCAAATCGTTGGCAGGTTTGTAGGATTAGAGTTGCTAATCTTCGGTCTTGACACCGGGGCGCCGGCAAAACCACATGGTTACCTGAAATTAAACTCCCCAGAGGCTCCAGTAGATGTCTGCTTTTATGCACACATTAGCATAATTGGATTTTAACCAAGTGATTATGAAGTAAGACTTTTGTCACAGGGTCAAGGGTTAGTCAGAGTGTACTAGTTGGAGAATAGAGCAAAAGAGAGAAAAATGTCCGCCAAAGTCAGGGAAAAATACTTACTAATACTTACTAATAAATCCTTACTAATCTGAGTCACACTTCAGCACGGTGGAATATCAGGCATGAGTAACATTCATCCAGACTGCTAAAGCAGTCTGAGCTTCAGGCAAAAACGATTTCCTAAACATTTATGTATAGGTCATATGTCTATGATCATTAAAAATGTGTTTTTCCATAAATCTAACAGCTATAGCATAAATACAGTCATGGTTCTATTTTTGATGCTGTAACCCTGTACTAGATCACTCAAGACACATAAATAGACGGGTGGATATGAATTTTCATTATATATCAATCTGACATCTTTTCTTTTTCAAAAGAAAGTTGTTTTTTTCCAAAAGATTCAGAAAAAGCAAAATTCCTCCTGACACAGCACACAGTGAAAGACGTGAGAACAGGCTTACGCCCCAGGCTGAAGCGAGCCTTGACGTTTTCTCACAGCATTATGATGATCCTCCTACTGACGTCCAAGACCATAAAAGGTCTGACAAGGTGATGTTTCAGCACAGCATTCATGGTGTCAGTACTAACAAATGCTTCTGCTTTTGGTGCTATGCGGTTTTTATAAATTAGTACAGCTGCTCGTGGACCCTGCTCTGATCCCAGAAACAATCTGTTCGCACGTTGTTGAACTTTACACCCGTGTTTGAGCGAAGGGTTTTCTGAGAGCGATGAACTGGCTTTTAGCTCACGTCCTGATTATAAACAGGTTAGCACGCCTGGGGGGTTGTGCCAGGTACCCTTCTAATTTAATTGTTGGCCTTTTAATTGAAATGCCTTAATCCTAAGGAATTTGTGAGGAGGAGTTTAAAAAGTAAGACTGGTAATTACCCTATAATTCACCTTCAGCAGGACAACCTCTCATCCCATTAACCCAACATTCAGCTAAGTAGAATTAATAACTTACGTGCTCCGTAGAAGTTCCCTTTAGCTCCTGTTAACATCAAAGCCAAGCTAAATTGAACAGATTAATTAGAGTTCAATTAGAGCTCTGCTCAATAATTCGTTTCCATCACTTTGATCAGTGTGTTGAAGGGGTTAAACTTATAATCAGCGTCTTCCATTGTTTCGTCGCCATTTTTATGTATGAAAAGTACGCCACGCTTCTAGCATTCTTGTCACTGTGCGTGTAGCTTCTGTGTTGCATAGTGGAAAGCATTTCTGAAGACAGAAGTGAAATTTATAATGTATCTACATGCTGTGTTCCAGAGCTTTATTTATATTTTTAAAATATTAGCCAATTAATTGCTCAGTTTCTAAAGCTCTGGGGTTAAAATCGCTAATTAGTGCCTTATGACAGAATGCACAGTGTAGGTTAATTGCCTGTTACACTATAATTATTTATAAGATTAATACCTTAGCAATCACACGGCATGGAATTAGTCAGTTACTCGGCACGTAAGTGTAAAGTTATAGAAATTAAACAGAAACTCTACCCGCTCTTATTTGCAGAATCGCACTGAATAAGTCATCTTTGAAGGGAATCAGCTTAACCACAGGTATTTCCTGTAGGCTGCAGTCTCTCCTCTGCGGTCACTGCCAGTGATGGAGGAGCGAAGTCTGCTTAGTGCCACAAATTCACTTAAAACCAGAAGCAGTACAATTGGAATGGATGCCAATCAGTCTTAAATGTTTTTGCTTGTCTAAAGGGCAATTTCTGTGCACTTTACAGGGATGTTAGGAAACCAACTCAAAGAAATTTAGAAGGCTTAGCCTCACATGAAACCAGTATACAAAAGGATTGAGTCGTGAAATGACTGTGACATCAAATCATCTCAGGATCGTCGTGCATCTTTTTTTAAAGAGTATTATTGATCCAGCAGGTAACTGAGGACAGACCTCAAACAGAAACGTCTACCAAGCTCTCCACTTTTGTTTAAGGATTTGACAATTGTTCATCTTTTCCTTTCAAAGAGGCGTTCAGTGCCAGCAGGATATGTTCGAAGAATCATGTTACTTAGAGTACGTTTGGTCAGAAATATTTTTGTGATGTGGTGTCACGGTGGCTAGTCCTGCGGCCTCACACCTCCAGGGTAGACACTGCAGTTCCTGCCCCCACGCCGTGTGTTTGTTCTCGCAGGTTCTCCCTTTGTTTACACGGGTTTCCTCAGGCTACTCCGGGTCCCAGAAAAGGTGTTAGGTGAATTAGCGTATGATGGATTGGCATCCAGTTTAAGGTGTCCATTGCCTTATGTTTTGTGCTTCGTGAGAAAGGCTCTAGGCTAATTGTGACCTTGCATTGGGTAAGAATTATAGGAACTGGATGGATTTCAGTAATGAATACCGGTTTGCTATCAATCCAGTCATGATGGTGTACTCCTGCTGATCTCTCCTTGCCTAAGTACGTGTGCACGTTAGCGACCGGCCACTGGCCCTGGGGTGACCAGAGCCACGGACACAAGATGGCGGCTCACAAGAACCATGAGGCTGGGGACAGTACAGCGGCCGACGCAGAACCACAAACGCAGAAATGAGGTGCCGACACAGAGATCCACAAAGCTGGTGACGGCAACAACAACTCTAACCGAGACCCAGCAATAAAACACAGACTAATCCCAGGCTTACAAGACCAAAAGCTGAACCCTGAAGCACAAGGATGGCAAGCAAATGGCAGGCTGTGTTCACGGCTCAGATTATTACAGTAGATTCAGAGGAGCACAGTCACACATCACAGGTGTGAAATATACACTTAACCTCTCTTTTACAGGAAGTTCAACTTCAACCTTTTAGCAGAGGAAAACGTATCATTTCTTACAATTATCTAATATAATTCTTTAATAGTAATTTCACTTGTCGCAAACCAAAAGTTAGAGGCTGTTATTATATGTGATTTTGCCAGATTTCCCTAGAAACGACTCCAAAATAGTGGTGTGGCATATGACCAATTAAATCTGTACTCATGGGGGTACTTGATGAATTTTTAATTCTGTGCTTCCATGCGAGTATCAGTCTTGGTTTGGCTTTTGTGTTTTCCCAGTGTTTCCGTTTTATTTTTATTCTTTTGCATTCTCTAATGTGCTGCGCTTGGCACCTCGAGGCCGTTGTGCTTGACCCACGGTTAATCGCTCATCCGTCTCACAGAACGCTCACTTGTATCTTGTGGTGCTTGTTTTACTCACAATGATATTCAACTTATTTGAGTTTTGCTGCTTTATAAATTCTGATTTTGACGATGTGAACTTGTGTGACACCTTTAAAGGTACTGGGTGCTGCTTTTTTTTTTAACCTTTCAGCGCCTCCCCCTCAAAACATCTCTAGAAGGTGCTGTTTCTAAACAAAGCAGCACTGTGTTCTGCTCGGTGTTCCTGCTGTCTGTGTTTCACTGTTCTCACAGACCTAGAAGCTGTCATCTCAGCACAGGCTACCTGATTCAATGCGGAGTGGTAGATTAAGCACTGAAAAGCAGGACAGCAGCAAAAATAGAAATAAAGAGGTCTGAATTTTAGAGAATTGCAAAAAGAATGCAGAAATCCATTCTCTACTGCACGGTGATTTCCAAGGACTGTATGGACCAGTCTTCCATGAGCTTAACTAAAGACAAGCCAAGCCCTGCATTGCATATTACACCAGAGAGAAGAAATGTGATTATTTATAAGCTACCTAGTATGACCTCAAACTGAAGATATTATAAAGACAGAAATAAAGGTCTCAAAGGACAAATACGGTTTTAATGCTGATGCAACAAAGCAGCACGACGCTCCAAAATTTGGTGCAGGAGGAGAAGCAGGACTGAGTTTGATTTACGGTATCTGACCACCAGGCGACACGATAGACGTAGAAATCAGCTCTTAATCTTGTACGCCTCATTCCCAGGATGTGTGTTGTCTGTATCCTCAGCGAGGTGGTCTGTGGGGACCATGCCCCGCCCCCGATCTGTTTTTCTGAAATGGTTTTTATTATAAGGAAAGGAAACGCCGGGAAGCACCACCATCAGGTGGAACACTGGTTCTGCTGGAATCTAATTTTCAATGTCGACAACATGACCTGGGTGATGTGAATCAATGAGCCACCAGTATCAAACTGAACCCTTAGGGTATCACCGGAAGGTTTTCAAAGAAAATCGCTTCTCTTTATCTCTGTCGCGTCTGAACGCCATTTAGGTGATGTTGACTAGCTTTGATCTCATTTCTGCTTATCAGACTTGAATATGACTGCGAATTTTGTTCATCTCACAAGAGCTCAAATTTAATATGTTATTAATTGTCAAAATGATATCTAAACGGTTCTCTGGGAGATAAACTATGACTGAAACTTCATAATTTCAATATGTTTACCCATTTGAGACAACAGATGTTTTATATTAAGAATAGATTTTTAAGAGAATGGAAACATATGAGAAAATCTTAAAAAAAAAAATTCTCCTATGAAACTTATTCGTAATTATTCCTCAGTTACTGATTTTATTTTATTTAAAGGTGATCAATGGCCATTTTCAAATACAATGAATAGCTTTGTGTGTTAAAAGCAATCAAAATCACAGTTAAAAACATCAGACTTTGCAAAGCAGTGGTATATTTTCAACTTGCCAACTTGGAGAAAAACAGACAATTAATTGTAACCATATGTGACTGATTACCAGGAAGTAGGTGAGAAACAGTCTATGCAAAATCATCTGGAAATGTGCTGACAGGCTCTTCAGTTTCTCTCTCAGGCAGCAAATCTCAAATTGGAAGCATGCATTAAGCAAAGAATTTCTCGAATGCTTTTGCAAAGGACTGAGGAACCTCATTTACCTTGACCTAGAGGGTCTACCAGAATGAGCCGAATCATATGTGGGGTCTGAACTTCTACACATAAAAAACAGTCGAGCTCACCGAGGGCCGCAGAACCATTATGGTGAACCACTTGCAATAAAGGCGATATTTATACTTGTGCTGGAAAGGCAATACTTTCATTCACCACGTGTTTTTAACAGAAAAAAAAAAGCTCTTACTCATCGAAGAAGATTGAGAATGAAAACTGGTCTTTTTTCACAAAATCTTCACTGGCGGGAGCCACACTATCAATTTGTGAAAGGGCCTTAGTCAGACCCCCAGCGGTTGATGCATGGTGCACCCAGGCAACATCTGGAAACTTATTTGTTCTCCCGGGCATGGAATATAAATTTTCATAAGGGATGGATTAGAGATTCAGCCTCCTGTTAGCTTCTGTATGGAGCTGTGGTGTCTGCTTGGTCATATTCTACATGGGCAGCTTCTATTAACGTGTCGAACTTTAGAACTTAGGCACCATAGACAAACTGTTTGCTGTGAGGACAACGAGGAGGACTAAACTACTCACTCGTTTGCTTTTGACCTTTGATTTCTTTTTTTCATTTTCCTACATTTGCATATATCAAGTGATTTTCTGGACTGAGTTTCATAAGTCGTGCACCTGTGTAATAAGCAGAATTTTTTCATGTTTCAGTAAATTCATACATACACTTAGAGGCAGGGGACACCGTAGGAGCGAGCTCGATGATGAGGAGCAGCTTTGCCCCGATGGTGACATGAATGGAAGACTAAACTCATGAAAACACAACTGAACATCCTGAAAGTTCCCTTTCACTAAAATTGTATGGGGCTGAAAATTTCATTTCAGTGCAGTTTTGCATTGACCTTATGCTAATCATGAATTTTAAACTCACCTCTGAAAAGCAGTCGCCCCCCCCCACTCCCCCAGTGCCAGCAAAGGTCTTCACCACCCCCACACTGTGGATGTCAGCTCTTTAATGGGATCCAGACCGCACACCATCTCTCCACACTTACCAAATAAAACAACATGCACTCAGTGGAACAAAGATCCTGAGCGTTTTGTCTGCTTCCTTGCAACTGCAACACCCAGGAGAGTGTAAGTGAGTTTGGGGAGTGCATTCTGAGAGGGGCCCGTTGGAGCTGAGTGGAAAAGGCCTCCATAAAGCAGATTGAGAGAATCTCCCCAGCAGGACGATTGTACAGCATTACACCTCCATGGTACAAATCTTACAAACTTAGCCCAAGAATGTGTCAATATTAGCTGGCCTCAGTAAGGGGTACACCTTACAGGCAACATGATTCAAATTACCGCCCACTAAGTATATGGCCATTTGTCTGAGTGAGTCTGTGTACACCTGTGGCTTTATTCCAAGGGTATTAACAAGCGCTTTTAATGAATGCAATAAAATGTAGTCGTGAATTACAGGTATGGTCTGACATCATACTTAACATTTGAAAGATTGAGGTCTAAAAAAGGTCCAACCCCGATAAGATTATATCATGTCTAGCACAAAAACGTTTCAATCACTGCAGACCATTCATATATATACGCAGTTTATGCTTTTCAAGGATTCTCCCCTTTCTAAGGTCCTAAGTTCATAGTCAGACAACTTTAAAGAGACCATGGTGAGCAATCTGAGGTAAGAGACAGGCTGTATTCTATGCTGGTGTGAAATCTAATTCTTCTATCTTGCTATTACTCGCTAATATATAAAGTTATGTCAATATTGAACTATAATCCATATACCACAGCAACGTTCAGTAGGTTCATGCATGGTTTCATGCAGCTCTCCAGCTGGTCATTCTGAAATGTCAACTTCAAGAAGGCTTATTAGATATTCCCGCATATTTCAGACACGAACAGCGGAGCACACAGCAGGTCTAAAGGCGTCGTTTTTGAGTCTTTTCCGAAAAGCGCACGTGTTCGCTTCCGCGCGGAGACGTGTACGGTGCAGCGTCACACTGAAGGGGCGGGGCTTCGTCTGCGGATTGACTGCAGAAATATAAAATGTCCCGCCCAGGGGCGGGGCTTCGCTGCGTATTGACTCTGCAGAAATATAAAATGTCCCGCCCTTATCTACCTAAGCAAGAGAGCGGATAATGATCCCGGGCCGGGTTGTGCCTGCAGTTACGCTCGGTACCTAAGTTAACCATTAGTGTAGAAATGAAAAAAATTAACGTGCAACTTTCTGGGAACATGTTTTGTTTTTTTGGGGGTTTTTTTTGCAAAAATTGAGGCTCTCGGATGGAAAGTCATATTGTAACTAGACATAAGAAAAGAAAGTGTCTGCTGTAACATCTGTCCGGGACTCCAGCGGTTATGGCTCATGCATCCCACATGGATGTAGGCTTTCTGCTCTTTGTTGGTCTGTCAGCTGCGTTTGCAAAAGGTGAGTTTGAGAAATGAAAGTGCATGAAACGCTGGACATCTGAACAGAGAGCCTAGGAGGCTGTGCTGTAACATTCAGACAGGAGTACCTGTGTTATATTAATATTACCAAGCGACTTATACCATGAGTCAATTCATTTCCCATGCAAATTCTGCGGTTTGACATGTCTAATTTTTACAAGGCAGATAAGCTGCCAGTATAAAAAAATTAATTAATTAAAAATTTTAAAAATTCTTTAAACAATACAGTATGTTTAAAGAATCAAGATTAATGACAAATTGCAGGAACATACAGAAAAGCTCGTTGAACCTCGAAGTTTGTAGAAAATAAATGCAAAATCATGCATTGCGTACATGAGTGTAATTTTTGTGTAACGTCCTGATAAGCGACTGGCGCGCGCTCGTCTTGTATTTATGTATATTTATTTATCCAGACATAAACTGATCACTTTCATAGTGATATTATACTGCCTCAAAAACCAATAATTATATTCTGAAACTTTCAAATCTGTATATGAGACGGTCAGCAGAGAAAACACACACATATACCACGTCCTGTATTTTAAATGAATACTGTTTATTCTCTTGTCAATGCCACACAGGAGGTTTTAAATTCACTTTTTATGTAAGGACTAAAACCAGCTCCTAGGTCTTAAGACACAGTGTTTGTTTAACAAGTAGCATTTCCTTAAAGTGTAACTTGGTATAGATGAAGCTGTAAATGCGAATCTCCAGTATGGTGGGCTTGGCAGTGACTGACATGGCATCAGTGGTGATGATTTCTTTACATGCCATTAAAGGTCCCTCGGCTCTCAGCGAGGACACCATCCGGGGGGAGCTGGACACACTCTCCAGTGGCCCTGCCGTGGAGCTGGACGCCTCCTCCGGCCAGGTCACTGGCCTGGATGCCACCCGTCTGGACTGCAATGAGTCAAAGCCGCCAAGGAGGCAGAGACGCTGCACCTGTTACACTTACAAAGACAAGGAATGTGTGTATTACTGTCACCTCGACATTATCTGGATCAACACACCGGAGTGAGTAGCAGCTCTGCCTCCTGACAGTAGACCACACGTCTCCCTGAGTCCCGAGGGATGCGCCACTGTCCTACAGTGGAAGCTGATAAATAAAAATCATTATCAGCTTCTGTAAATGCTTTCATTTTTCTAGCAAGCTATTACTGAGATGACTTTCTAGATTACGGCTACTTTCTGACATTTGTTTCTAATATCAAAACGAGTGGCATATAGCATCACAGTTTAAGAAAGTGCAAAAAAAAAAAATCTTTTTAAATGTCGAGTTCTAATTCAGTTCATTATTTGTTTTGTGTATACACGAATCGTTCCGTATTTGCTGCGAGGAGTTTGTTGCATGTGAGTGCTGGTTACCTAAGTGTTCCTGAAAACAGATCATTCCAGTTCCGTATGTCAGAAAACAAGAAACAGTATTTCATTTGCCCTTAAGCGGCTCAAGCAGTTAAAATCTCTTCCATCGCTGTCACTTTCAGTGACCGGCCCACCTGCCATTTCTGTAATTTTAAAAATGAATAATAATAAAAAAAAAACCCTGCATTCATTTTGAGCTGATCAAAAACAACACTATGTTATCAAACAAACAAAGATTTCCATTTCAGTTTTTTGGGTTCAGTTGCTGCCCTACACTGTGTGTGGAGTTAGCATATCTTCCTTTTGTTTGGACCTGTTTCCACCAGAGACTCTGAGTTCCTTTATTTGGTACATAAACATGCAGTCAGGTGAACTGATACTCTGTCCTGTGTCATATCCTGTCACCGACTAGCATCCCATCAACAGTAAGCCTTGCCTTATTCCCTGTGCTTCTTCAGAGAAGTTTGAGTCTAGTGTTATTCACTTAGACAGAAATTGTCTGGATCTTCCCAAGGTGTCTTCCTCCTGAGGGAGTTTTTCCATGCTGCTGTCACCTTTGGCCTACCCTCTGGGGACCCTGGGTCCTGGACTCTGTAAGGCGCTATGTAACAATGCTTCTTGTTACAGGTGCTATATAAGTAGAATTGAGTTGAGTTATGCAGAAATTTAGAAATATTGTCCTACAGTCGTACATATCCCGATCTCAAAAATGCAGCCAGCATTGATTGGTTGGTTTAGGATAGCACCCCACCCACCCACCCACCACCATGGGGTTGAAGCCTCATTTAGCACCAGCATTGATTGGTTAGATTGGGATACTCCCACCCA
>JAACJT020000105.1:17877767-17905077 GCA_009936485.2 Gymnarchus niloticus | reverse complement strand
GATGGATGGATGGATGGATGGATGGATGGATGGATGGATGGATGGATTCAGTTCAGATTGTAAATAGGAACTGATCAGAATAACATCTGAATAAGGAAGCAGGGTGATTTCAGAATGTAAAAATAAGACTTACTTAGATCGACACTGAAGTATACCTACGTGGCTTCATTCAGGACCTTGCTTGCTATTCCTAATGCAGCAGTTTCTGTCCATGGTGCTGATGTGACGTTCCTAGCAATGCAGGAGTTATATATTTTATATAAATTATTGTTTGCTGGTTTTTGCTTTTGGTGTACGCATTTCTCACGCTGAAATTTTGACTACGTTTTATAAATGAAACCCCAGGGCTGGCATGCATGCAGAATACCATCCTCCATATCTGCCTGAGCTGCCATTTTCTGACTCATCCTTTTTGATTTATTACCCACTTTGTCAGTTTAGAGGGGCAGCATGAAAGCATTCCTCGCCTGGCTTTCATCTAAAGCCAGGTGCCTCTCAAAAGGAGACTCAGAATGTGCTGATTCCCTCGCTCCAGGCAGCCCGGACAGCCGTTATTTTAAATGATCACGATCTCCTTCACTTTTACCCGTGACCAATCAGCTGTGGCCTCTTCCAAAAATGTGACGTTAAAACCCCAGCTCAGATTATGAGGGAATATGAAAAGTATGCCCCAGCCATCATGCTTATAGCTTGAATTAAGTTGTATCCATCCTGAAATGGAAAACCAAATGTATCGGAACAGGTCATGTGTGCATCCATTTCTGTTAGGTTTGTGCTAAGTTGTAATAACACAACATCTAAACTAAGAGAGTAGGAATATGTTGTGCAGTCGATCATCCATGTGCTTTTCACTTTCTCATGCCCTGCTGGATTTTATTCTTTGTTTATAAAATAACAAAATAATTCTTCAGAAGGACAACTTTGATAAGTATGTTGTTAATTTCAGTTCAGAAGTGTTCTGTGACATTGGTCCAGGCATCGCCGTAATGTGTTAATGTTGATTAAAATGGAAACTTCTCTCTGCAGTTTCAAGCTTTGTTTCCCATTTCAATAATACTAGCCGCTAACCACAGGTTCCCAGTTGTCTTCTCACTGTTACCACAGGGAAGATTTTTCATACTCCTGCAGTCTGAGAACAATACAGTTAGACAAATGTTCCATTTTGAAATTAAGTAGGATTGTGTGTGTGAGCGCCATGCCTCCGTTAGATAAGCTACAGGGTTCGTACGAACCTATAGTGTATAAATAGTTTTTTATCTGCTCTGGACCCTGGTAATCATTTAAGTCATAGTCGCAGTGCATTCAGATTTAGGGATTCTGGTAGGCAAACAAAATGGGGAGCCTTTAGTTACGGAACAGCATGTGTGGTAAAATTTCATGTACGAAATATGAACGTAACGTACGGCTGTCCTCTATTTCTTATTTCAAAATTGGATGATCAATACATTCTCCAAGTGTAGTACAGTCAACTTACAGTTACAGGGGTGGGGTTGGGTAAGTGTGTGTGTGTGTGTGTGTGTGTGTGTGTGTGTGTGTGTGTGTGTGTGTGTGTGTGTGTCTGTCTCCCTGGGTTTTTCAGGTTTCTTCTGGCTGCTTCCTCCAGTAATCCAAAAACTTTCAGTTATGTGAAGCGGTAAAGTAAAAATGAGATATGACTGTCCAAAAATCCACTGACCCACACTGGGCTTGAGTCATCTAAATCACCCAAAGAGACTGGAAGAGATTGTAGGTGGCACTAGTAAGCCAGCATGCTGTATAGCTCAGGAAGAGAGGAGTCTGTGCTGATGTCACGATGCTCACAGGCTCGAGTCCTGTGGCCCCCTGCAGAGTCATTTCTCCGTTGGCCCTGTGAGGAAGGGCCTCAACCCCATCTACTCCTGTGGTGCTGGATGACCCTTCTCTCTGACTATATCATACCGCAGGTTAACAATTTGGACAAGTTAAAAAAAGGTATGTAATTTCAAAATAATGCCACATGCCTAATCTTAAGAAGGCTTATTTAAAATTATTCAAACAGAATGGTTTATTTTACAGAAAAATACTGTTCAAAATACATGGAATTTGAGCAACTCGTGTTCCCAAAACACAGCTCTGACGGAAACAGATCATGCTGTGGTTATGGGACTCATGAACAAGTTATTTATACGGAACAGTAAACAGGAGGACTCTTCACCTGTGGGCATACAGGCATCCACGTTCATCTGTGTCTTCATGAGTCATTAAATACAGCAGTTAAACAGAGGAGAATGAAAGTAAATCTTCCTCAGCTCAATATGATTCAACGGAGTGGTCCGAGACCACTCTGGGTGTCTAACTAACACGTGAAGAGGAATATCGGATTGAATTAAATCCAAGCCTTAAATTTCTCTCTGTTACAGTCTACACGTGGTGCGTTGGATAGATTTGACTTTTGTCATATCTTGTCATGGCGAAGCACCCATTTACTGGTTGAACATGCAGCATGGAGACAGCTTGTTTCTATAAGCAGGCCTGCTGTGTGCCTGCTCCAGCATTCTTTCCTGTCTCAGAAGCAGATGTACCGTTTTCCGCTGGATTCAAAAGCCATTAAAGCCCGCTGCATGCTCAGACTTGATCGCTAGCTTTGCTGCATTTAAATCGATCTGAATGAGAATGTGGGGCCGATGCCCTGATGTCCTGACAGAATTTTGGCAGCGTTCCCCATACCTCATGAGGACTGCTCTGAAGCACTGTACACAAACAGTAATTACCCCTTGAAATATCACTCAGTTTGTACCATGACTATTATTAAAATTGCAAGGAGCTGAGAATTAAGTGTATTTCAAAGGCTTCCTTTTAAAATTCATTTTTTAGGAACTGCAACTGAATTCCATGACGACAAATAAACGCAAATTTTCTTCTGTAATCCAAGAGCAGGTAACGACACATTCAACATAGAAATTATGCAATTAAGATGTCAAAAGGTAGCCATAGGAATGGGGGCCGTGTTCAACTTCAAATGTGCACAGACAGTATATTACATTTGGGGAAGGCTTGAGGGGGACATCATGGTTCATTGTGTGCCATCACACAATGCAAGCCGAGATAGGAGATAATGAAAGGTACTCGTACACTACACAGAGGAAGCCGAGATAGGAGATAATGAAAGGTACTCGTACACTACTGTCTCTCTGTCTGTACAGGCGAACGGTGCCCTACGGCATGTCCAGCTACCGCAGCCCACGTATGCGCCGCTCTGCTGAGCAGGGAGGGGTGTGGTTTGCACGCTGCGTGTGCACCTCTCAAAGGGATGTGGCGTGTAGTCAGTTCTGCACAGGACGGTAATACCCAAGACAGTCGGTGAGTATTTTAATCAGACACAATGACATTCAGTTTACCAACCAAGCATTACAAAGTCACTGCATGAATTGATTACCAAAAGTGTTGCCAGCAATATTGTTATTATTAGAAGAATGTAGCTTCTTGAATACTGAGAGATGTTATACAGAGAGCTATATTGTTCCAAACAATTCCAAAGCAGTTGTTGACCCATAGAAGCCATTTGATTAAATGTTGCTCATGTACGCCATGTAATGGATGACAAATGTAGCATGTAGGATACCGGAGTAGGGAGGATATTTATGTGCCTGCCTGTTTCCATATAGGTGGGCATCTCCATAACGATATGGAACAAGACACCAAGAGAACATCTTGGACAAGACTTTCCCACATTTGTCCTGCTTGCAGTCTTCCTCACCGTGTGGCCTGACTGACCTGTCCATGTGGAGTTACCGTTAAAAAGATGGGCTTGAAACTGACCCCATATTCCTGTGAAAACTTGGACCGACGCGCCATACGGAGGATTCCGTTTGAACCTTAAAGCCATGCTGACCCTAAGTGGCAGAGCTGCACAGATTCGACTCGTCATATCGGAAGCGCGTTTGTGGGAAGGTCAGTCTGTTCTTGCTGCTTGCTGCCCATAATGGGAAGAAACTTGTGGATGCATGAACATCCAAGCTGATGTGACTTTCACTTTCACCTGGAGATCAGCTGTATCCATTTCATGGAAAAAGAAGGCTTTCATAACTGCCCTTCATGTTACGGGACCACAGCCCTCTTTCTTGTGGTTAGACTGCTAACTATTATGTACAACAACAGGATAAAGTAACTGCAGGCAATGGGAGAAGAACAAAGACCATTTTCATCAATTTTCTATGTGACGTCATTAAGAATTCGGTGTCATGTACCCACAGAATCTACACTTACAATTTTATCCTTCTTTATAAATGTACATCACATCAGCCATTTTAAAATGTCAGACAATGTGATATATGTTTTACATATCAGACTCTGAAGGGAATTATTTGCCTGTGCTGGGGAACAGCAAACAGAAAGCTGTTATGTGTGGTTGTTTTAGTCGAATGTGAGATGGGCGTTGGAAGGCAGGCAAAAAATCATTGAAATGCTGACATCAGCTGTCTACTTCAAAACTCTTACATGGCCCTGAAAATGTATCGAAAATAAAAAATGCTAATGCTGATGGCTTTGGTGAATGCCATTACCATTAGGATTTTGGCACACCCACAACCCAAAGTTATGCCATGGTAAGAAGATGGATGGATGGATGGATGGATGGATGGATGGATGGATGGAATTTTAGTGCCTTTTTTAAAAAAATCCCAAACTGAATGTTGTTAATGGATATTTATTTTTTATTCAAATATATATGCACATGTAGCATTTTACACTCTACTGGAGGTCCACATGGGCACTGAGATTCCTGACAAAGAGGAAGCCCCTGACTTCCCTGCGTACGACTAGATAAGCCAACAGATTTTTAAGCAAACCTTTAGCAAAATCCAAAGCCAGCTCCTGGTTACCATCAACCTGAGAATGTTATGAGAATGTTCCTCTAACCATGTGTGACAAGACATTTCCCTTATAGTACAACTGTGCTTTTGATTAATCTGCCATCTATTCCTGTTAGATTATCTGTACACATCCCATTGATCACTTGTGACAGAGCGTTTTCAGATTACAGTGTGTTACCATTCGGTTAAGGCTGGTGCGACACCAGTGAACTGGTTTGTTCCCAGTTTCCCCAAAACTACGCAACTTCACTCAATGTCAGCTCCACTTGATTCATAAAAACAGATCTACTTCAGGTTTACGTTTATGGTGTCTGCAGAGTATAACAATTGAAAATGAAAATGATTATTGAACTGTTCTGTAATGAAGAACGTCCGTCCGCTGTCCTGCATTTCATTTCTAAAAAGTGCTTTTGCCCAAATGTGGATTGCAGCATATTTGTGTTGTTTCATTTCACCATTTTTACTGAAGTCAGTGCCCCTCCAGCCCAGGGTAGCTCCGGAAATGTACGGAGACGTAATGCGCATTCCACATGCAGCTCTTCAAAAGAGCTCTCATTTAAAAAGCACCGTAGAAATGGGAAATAATAAACCACTATAATTCCAAAAAGTTATGTCTGATTGTCTGTATGTCACATTTTTTTCAAATCACCACTAGTTAATATATCAAGAAAAAGCGAGTTACTGGCTTCTCATTATTTCTTCACTGGTGCATTCAGATGCATTTATGCTTAACTTGAAAGGACACAGAAGGGTTGATGTATTTTGTAACGAAAAGGTGATGAATTTATCTTTATTTGATATACTCAGTTATAACATCAAATAGATGTATCGATAGATTCCTTCAAGAAGTTTGCCTAGAATAAGCAATCATTGACTAAGGTGGAATCTACTGAAACAATATTAAGGAAATTATAAGCTACTCTTGATAGACTGGCCACGCTTTACTCAAGGAAGACTACCATCACAGAAAAGTTTGTCTTTTAATTTTTGTTTAAGTTTTAAATAAAGTTTTTTAAAGTTTTAAAGAAAGTGCTAATGGAAATGAGTGTGTTGATCTGATTCTTTATTGCTGAATTTTTCACAGAAAGAATCTGCACATTTTCACAGAAGTAAATATAAAATAATATATGCCATTTTATATAATAAAGCCTCAAGGTGCCTCAGTGACAAATTCATCAGAACTGATTGCACTGCTAACCCTAAAATCAAAACAGCAGAACGAAATAACTTTAAGAATCATTAAATGTGCAGTGATCAACCGTGTACCCTTGCATTCAAATTAAAGCTCAAACTTTTTGTTTTCAATTGTTTTGTCTAAACAAACTTGTCATTTAGATTTTACATGTAATTGTGTGAGCAAGTTTTCTCCATAAATATAGTTACACCATTTCTGAGGGAGCCACACTAAAATTACTATGACTAATACTTTATTAAACCAATGTCCAATTTAAAATTCGCATGCCCATGAACAGCCGAAATCCCTCAGGAGGCAGGGGTGAGGGGGAGCACAGAGTGTGGAGGAATCCCATCTATGGATTAACTAAGTGTCAGCCAGTCAAGCTGTAATCATGTTGACAGGTTGCAGCTGCATCCAGCAGCATAGAAGATAAGACCTAAAAATAATAAGACCTAAACACACGAAACAAGTCAAAAATACCGTGCATACTTGGGAAATAACATAACTGGACTTTTCTACTTCTGGTATTCATTAAGTTAAACTGGGAGTCATGGAGCTTTTCTGTCGTTTTTAAATTTTAATGATGGAAGGCATGCATTGCTGGGCAAATTAAAATATTTTAAAGCACTCGGCTTGTTTGTTGCCTAGGGATGCACCCTGAACTTACCATAAGGCTAAAATCCTCCAAGGACAGGATTCGACTTTTAAGAATTTATGGTGCCTCTTTGTGAATACCACTTAGTTCCCATGGTGCATTATGGGAGTATATTACACCGGAGATTACAGTCTAAAGATTGGAGCCAGGTGTAGCTCTGAGCTGGGCTTACAAAACCCGAGCCTCATTAAGCCAAAGCTAATAGGAAACCCAGATTTATTGTGGCGTGATGATCAGTGCAGTCCCTGGGTTTCAAGTCATCCTTATGGAAACTCTGGTGGCTCCAGATAGTTTGCTTGTTCTTGCTCATACATAAACTCTTCAAAAGAGGTTAGGTTGAGGTCGAGTGTCCTGGTGCTTAAGGTCTAAGTCTGATGATGTGAAATTTGATGATGAAATAACACCAGCTTTTAACATAGCAGCTTCAGCATTTCGGTTGTTCTATTTAAACCCTGACTGTATTTTCGCTTCAGATATTCAGCTCTCAGTTTTCAGTTTATTAACAATAAGAATATAAACTTAAAAAAAAAACGCTACCCTAAGACACCACATTTTTGAACATTTTCATTGCAAGCCTTTAAATCTAAATAGGACCCTATGGTTGGAATTTCCGAGACTTTCTTCACGGCTACAGTTTGACATGAAAACCACGGGTCACCGGGAACCGGACAGGAAATGGAAGGCGCATGATAACTCTACGATGTGTTTACCATATGACACTGAGATGTGCTGTTTATTCCCAGATCCACCCTGAATCACAGACATACAGATAGGAAGATAATCATTCTGTGAGTCGAGCTACCTGACTTTATCAAAATGTAGGACCTGTGAGGAATGATTAGGAAATCCTGTAATCGGTCAATAAAGCAGTGACAAAACCCGTTACTGGCTTCCTTTCACCTCTCAGTACTGCCAGCCCTGGTCCCTTAATTGCCAGGTCTGCCGAGTGCGAGGAGACCGCGTGCTCTACTCCAGTCTGTATTGCTTCCCACTGTTTGTCAGTTCTCCACGGTGCAGGTTCGAGATCACACTCGGCGACAGACTGGCATCCCATGCGAGGCGCATCATACCTCAGGCCCCGTGTTGCCTAAGCTGTCACCAGGCTGGATCTGGGCAGGCACTTATGGAAAATGAATGGATGTACTGTACTGTGCTACAGTATAGTTACCATCACATCATTATATAGCAACGGTATGAATCCACTAAGCCTCCTTGGCATTTCTGTAAGCTGTATGCCTAAACTTCACAAGCTTCTGACTTATTTTATCACGTCGGCATGGTTGATAAAGCAGCACGGTTTCTAAAACGCCCACGGCTCAATACCACGGTGTCTGACGACCAGTCATAGAACAGTTCGGAGGGAATAATGGAAATGCTCTGTCTGTGCCGCCAGTAGACATTTATTTCATTCCCAGGCTGTCAGACTCCAGAGGTCCCCATGTTTGTGTGACAGGTACACTCTTCATGTGTAGAATGTTATCCTGAATTACACACATCCCTACGTACGCATCTTCCTATTTTCTGTCAGCAGTTAAAATGAATTCATTAAATCATCATGGGATATCCTCAAAAAAGTATATTCAATAAAACATGAATAATTATTAGTATAACTAATAATAATTTTTGTAACCCTTTCCAAGTGTTTAAAAGATGTTCTCATTTGTTTTTGTGTGTTTTGGCCATGTTGCATTGGTACTCTGGTTTCTTCCCCCAGTCCAAAGACATGCATTCACGCTCACTGGTGTCTTTAAATAGCCCTGTGTGTGTGTGTGTGTGCGCGTGTGTGTGTGTGTGTGTGTGTGTGCGTGCCCTCCAGCAGACTGCCATCCTCTCCAAGGTGTACCCCAGCCCTATGCTGACCGCAGTGGGCAAAGGGCCCTTGTAGCATGAGCAGGATAAGTCATTACAGATGGATGAACGTTAATATTCATGATAATGTGTGTGGATTTGGGGAAGTAAAACAAAATATCCCATAATAACATGGTTGACAGGGGATAACTATCTAATTACAGCACGATCTTTATTGATATGATTAGAAATGTTTATCCATCAGTAGCTTTTAAGTCACATTACATGGCAATGAACAATAACAGCTTGTCGTGCTGCTTTTTGCTGAATCCCTCTGGTGTCGGTTTGTATGAGAGCAGGTGCCTTGTCATCGGGGTTACTGTGTAGCGTGGAACCACTGAGTGTCCATCACCAACGAAAGGAACTGCTTGACACCACCAACAGCAACACAAATGTGCGGCTATGACAGACATCAAGCAGGGCCGCGAGTGTGGGGGCAGACTGATGTATAATTCAGGTTTTACGTCTCACTTCCAAGGCAGGGAAGATGGGGGCAACCAAAGGGTAGGATCTTCCCGTGCTGAACCGTCATACCTCTCTGCAACATTCAATTCGACAAAAGTCAGGGCGGTATATACCATCGGCTCTGTTACCAATCACCACACCCCCACCAAAGATCCCCGTTGATCGTCTTCAATGGAAATCGTAACTGGGAAATTTAAGAGGGAAGGGAAAAAGCTGGATCTTAACCAAGCTCACTCGCAGGGAATCATCTGTTTTGAATTACAGTAAATCTTTGGCTTGGAAGCTGCATCTAATATTGTTATTGGTTACATGTCAGGTCATATCTCACGCTTTAGCTGTTTTTATGGTAGCACTAAAACGGAGAGCGCCACTCATATAATATTTTCAGCAAATCAGCTAGATGGCAGAAAAATTATGTCATGGTGTTGACAGATCATAAATTAGCAAATTACAATGTGGCCATTGAGTAAAGAAGAGTTTGCATTAAAAAAAAAATTAACTGTCTATCAAATAGTATCCACTTTACATTTCTGTATCAACCTTCTGGCTGAAAGGTTTTAAACGTGAGCTCAAACTGAGGGACCGGCTGTTAGAGATCTGCTTTAGATTCCACAGCCATCCAAGAGCAAATAGAACTAGCCTCAACGTCAGCAGGTCTAAGAGGATTTGTACCGAGATTTGGATGGTGATGGGGGTAAGTTAAAATGATAGGAAATACAATCTCTACATCCTTTTAGATCGAAAGGCAGCGAGTTTTGATTAAGTGGCTTTAAATGACAGTGGTGACTGACCTTGTAGAAGTCGATCAAATAGTATTTTGCAAAATGTATTATGTGTCCACGTGTTTAGTACTATAATGAATCAGAAAACCAAGGGATCAAAATGTAGTATTTGAGGGTTTATTGAAAACATGTTGAGCAGAAATCGTAATCATCAGACAAGTGAAAGGTCATGGAAAAGGCATCCTAACAAGGCAAGAGCAAGAGTCAAACACAACAGCTTGCAATGATGGAAATGCACTATTGAGTTTAAATAGTGTTGTGATGCACAAAAACTGAGCAGGATGAGAGGCAGTGCAATCTGGCTGAGTGTGGCAGAAATATTTCATGAGGAATGGGACCAAGATGTCCTGAGGAGGGGCCCAGTACTGCTTCTCTGGACCACAGTTATCCCAGGCCACCAAGTATAGCAACTGTCCACCATGGTGTCTGAAGACCAACAGGGAGGAGACAGTGAAGGCCGGTTCACCACCAGCTTGCAAGGGAGGCAGAGAGTCAGCTGAAGCAGAAGGCGGATTTAAGGCTTTAATAAGGAAACCTAGAACATGGGAGAAATGTGGAATCTGGAAAATAACAGTAAATGGTAAGTAACCACGTTAGTTTGTCAAATTATTTTTAAAAGACCGATGCATTGTACCTAGGGCTGAGCTTCTTGGAAGGGAGACAGCGGTCTTTCATATGCGAGAGTAAAAATCTGTTTACCTTGACTCTGAAAATTTCAGTCACGAATGACTGAAATACAGAAAGCGCATTAGGAAGACCGTAAGGCATGATGACGTACTCATAGTCCACCAGGTACAAAATCTGGGCTGCACATGACCAGTGCTCACAGACACAGCTGATAAGAAGATTTACATCACGCGGACTATGTGTGCACCATGACGGAGCACAGAAGAGAGAAGTATGAATTAGCCTTTAATGACTTCATGGGGTGTCCCATCTTTATTTCGAAGATCTTATTTATCGCAGTGTTTTGCTCCCTCCTTTCCTCTGACACTAACCTTCACTGTGTACTTATATCTAGGCTTTATTTCGCAACGTTTATGCCCTAAAGATTTTTCAATGAGCTGGAAATTCTGAATGAGCTTGAATCTTTTAGCTAAAATCCCTTTTAACAGCTAATAATTTTTCACTCTTTCTGTATACAATGAATAATTGTTATATACGTGTTTCTTTAACAAGATTGAAAATAAGTTTGGGATAGTCTAAACACATTTGGTTTAGGTTGATTAGCATCTCTAAATTACCCATGGTGTGTGACCATGCCCTGTGATGAGTTGGCACCCTGTCCAGTGTGCCCCTCAGCTGCCAGGGATCCAGTCCAGGCCCACCTGAGACCCTGCATGGGTTTAGAAAATGGATGGATGGACATTGAGATGTTGCACTTTAAGTATCAAATATGATCTATCTCTCTGGCAGCCAGTAACTCACTTGCATTCAGAGTCTAAATCCAACACACCGCATACACCTGGTCTCTCTGATATCCTGGCCTGTTTTGTAAACAGCTGTTATTTTGGTGGTTGACTCTTTTAGACATAAGGACTGCACATTTTAATGATGGCAATAAACACTCAGCAGTTGATTCTCAGATTTATCTTATGATCAGCATCCAGCAGATGAAGAGTGTGATTATCTAGATTCCAGGCAACATAAATCAAGCAGGGGCTAAGCTGCATAGTTCTGCTGCCATGTTGCTCTGGCTGTTCACATTGGACTCAGTGCTCTCAGTAATTGTCACACACAGACAAACTGCTTTCTCCGTCCTCAGGTGTGTTTCCAGTGGCAAAACTCAGCAAGACATCAATAATTAAAAAAGGACACTGGTAGTAAAGTGCGGTCTGATGCATCGATTCCAAAAATTGGCCTCAAAATTATGAAGTCAAGAGAGAAAGAATGCATTTTGCTTGTCATCCTCAGCTACACCCTTTCATGTCTCTGTGAAAAGTACCTCGCAGCTAAGCAACAGAACATGAGAAAACTAGAAAAAATTAATGATTAGAACACATATTAGACAAACATCAATAAGTATTACACTTTCTTGTAATGTTATATCTTTCTGATTTTCCTTCCATCCATCATCAGTAACAGCTTTCCTGTGGGACCATACACCTGAAACACAAGATAAAAAGAATGATGGTATAATACCAGAGCATTTGAGTACATTTACAAACACATACCACTTAAACACTCACACATACTTTAGGATGTCTTACATTCAGCTGTGTGACTTAACCGATGCTTTATAAATTCTAGGGTGAAACTCGAGTGACTGGCAGAACACAAGCAAATAAATAGAAAACATGGAATATCCTCACACGTAGCATTCTTTCAGAACAAAACAGCTGGAGCAGTCAGTGAACAATTTTTCCTTTTCAGATAAGCCTTGAAAACAGAGCATGACGTCTAGGTTGTAACTCTCCTTTGTTTCCAGTGTTATAACGACACGACACTGATGAACTCCTTGTAAAAGCAATGCACGTTAATGCGGATGCAATTCTGTAACGAGCAGTCTGAAGGTTGACACTTTCCTTGGCACTGGGTGTTGGTATCTTTCAGCCTTTCCAAACTTCCCTTTTATCTGTGTCTTCTGATAGACTGGTTCCTGTAAATCACCTACGCTTTCTGGGATCGAGGCCAGGGTCATTGTTACCTTGTATCACATAAGAGGTAAAAGAAGATGGATAAATTGGATACTTATTGTAAACAAGACAATTTTGTCTGACAATCAAGTCAGTTTTAAGGTATCTTGATGTAGCTGAAACCAAAAAAAGGGAGCCAGTAATTTTGATTAAGTCAATCATTTCCTGAGCCAAAGACCTGAGGTGTCAAGTGAACCCTGTCAACCTGGATCTTCCTGAACCACCACCAGTGCCAATCCTGCAAGATTCAACCTGAAAGAATTTAACACTTGCTCTAAAGAAGAAACCATCACCCAAGTTGACGAACTACAGGTACAATAAAGCATTTTCATGTTCCAAAAACATATCCACTGCATCAGTATCAAAATTAATAGAGATAAGTTTAAACACTCGTGCCAACAATAGAACAAGTCTGTGTATACAGTGTAACTTAATACTATCCATGCATCCTACCATTACATGTGCCAGGGCGTACCCTGGATGGCATGCTAGTCTATCACACACACACATACACAATCACTCTCTACTGGCAAGTACAAGGGACCAATTACGTTTAATTGTACCAGGAAACCAGAGAATCGTGCAACCTGTACATACAGAGCGGAGGTGGAATTCAAACGGCAAACCTGGAGCAGTGAGGCGACGGTGCTGCTGCCTGAACTACTGTGACACCCCAAAATGTACGTATTCTAACGGCTCGTTATTGGAAACGCATGAGAAAACTGTATAAGGCCAGTGGTCAAACAAATGGAAGAATTCCTGGGTGTTACATGGCAGAAGATAATGAGTGGCTGGTCTTTCAGCTAGTCTGCCTTAGAACATGTGCAGGCCCTCTGCAAAATGAGAACGGTGACAGATCTCCCACAGCCTGGTCTGGAAGAGAGACGTCCTGTCAGGATATTCTTCTGTTGGGTGAGAATGGCAATTGTAAAAAAGGCAATGCATGCTGGGGTAGTGCATGTGGAGACTTTTAGTCCAACCAAAAAAAAATCAGGAGGAAGAACCAGTAGAGATTTACTGTATCACCAAGCAGCATGTCAACCCTTAATTTCTCAAAAGCTGTTTGTTGAAAGCGTCCATGACAAATACTCTCTTCTTCTACTCCTTTGTCATTGACTTGTCATCTCTTCTTTTAAATTTGGGGCTGCCATCTACTGGACATTCCCATTAGTGCACTAATCTATTCCTTGGACTCGCACCGTGTGTGGACCGTGACCGAACACAGAAAACGTTTCAAGTAAACCATGAACTGGGCTGAGGCTGACATACCCTGAGAGCAGTGCACCGCAAGCTGTTAAGCTCTTTGCTCAAATGTGGGAGCTGTTTGCAGAGCAAATCTGTGGCTCAGGGCCTCTCCAGTCCCTGGGGATGACCTGCTGACTCAAGATGACATTTGATAGCACAGGCAGCCTCAGGCAATTCCAATCCATTTTGATTTGGAAGGTGAAAGCCAGAGAGTTGATTATTTGGGGAAGCCGGTCTGGTGCCTCCAGGGGTCTTTTCTCTCACTGATACCCAGCCCAATCAAAAGGATGATTTAGCCCTGCCACAGACCATGTGCTAGACCTAAGAAGTATAAGCCATCTGTGGAAATACAGGATCCAAAGGAGACATTAGAAATCAGGAATGTTTTGTTTGTGATTCAAATCTAAGCAGGCAGAATGTATTCCTATAATTTAACGGTGGCCACTAATCCTTACAGATGATAAGATGCAAATGGACTGAGGGTGGTTTACAGTGGCATTAAACTGTTATCAAATTAATGTTTTTTCAAAATTAATTAAACCATTTTTAGAGTTGGATTTAACCAACCACTGGTTGAGGTCAGTTTTAGTAAAACCATTTCATGAAACAGCCAGGATTGAAGAGTGCTATGTTTAGTAAAGATTTGTTTCTGATTTTCTTAATTAAAATATCTTCATGTCAATGAAACAATAAATATTCTGCAATTTTTTATGACACTATATGCAAAAACTATGCACAGAAATATCAATATTGCTTTTTGCATTGGGGCATTTGAACTGTATGTAGATATTCCATAATTTAAAAATACAATGCATGTCTTTTGTTTACATTTACATTTTATAAAATGATATAGGCTACAAGCTAACCCTCAGCCCACTGAATATGTGGTATTGTTGAAGAGACTGATGAATTGTTTAAGAGAACGAAGACGCCAGTGTGACTATTGTATGGGAAGTAAGCAAGCAGCTCTTAATAAGTAGACTCAAAGAAATACGAGGCTCATAACTTACTTTGGTCTCTTACGATTTCAGTGTACACATTTTGGGTTCTGCAATGCACCGGCCACATACCAGCTATTTCTGCCACAGTGCTGAGACACACAAATTATACGCTTTTAATTTACATAGCCCATGTGATCCCATACCTGCATGGCTAAATGTGCTATTGATTTGCAGACCTGGTTTTTGAAAATCACGAGATATCTCTGTCACGTAACCCTATGTTATGTGGGTCAGAAGTATTGCATTAATAAAACACCTAGAGCAGGGATTTAGAATGCCAAGAAAAGCCATATTCTCTACAGGCATTTCTCCAGATGTTCTTACTAATTTCTCCCTTTAAAATATAAACACTTTATTTGCATTCTGTAATGTCATTTCTAGCATAGTCAGTTTTGACACTAAGCATAGCTGAGCTGATTAGATACACAGACAAACTCCGTCTTACGTATGTGAGCCGTTCCACAACATCTTATATAAGTCGCATTTTACGTAAGTCGCACACTGAGGAAATCAGAATAACTGCAAGAACTGTCAACAAAAATTGCTATGGTACACAGTGTGCAGAGCGGGAGACACACAAGAAGATTCATGCCTTTACAGGCTGCGTTTACATATTTACATATTTCAAATGTTGCATTAGTGCTATCTGTAAACATTGTGTATGCCTGAAATTTTACCTAAGTATGGATTTATGTATGTCTGTCTAATGTCAATCGAGGTGTATCCGTGCTAATATGTGGAATTCACAACATAGTCTCTCATGACCTCCATTTGGATCTTTTACAGGACTCAGTGCTTCTGATAGCTGACACTCAGTGTTAGCATTCCAACTTTGCGGATCATCTTGCCCTTGCATGTCATCTCCCTACTCAGCATCCTGCTGGGGTTACTCTGTAGCATTGGTAGGAATAATTCCTGCAGAAAAGCAGTCTTTCCCTCTGATTCATCTATATCTGTCATCGGCCAACAGGGCAGCAGCCGCATAGTTGGTGAAGTTCATCAAGTGAAAGACAACAAAATTGTCTCAGTTTCATCCTTACTCAGTCAGTTACCATTTGCATCCACCTTCTCTTAGTGCTCTAATCACGTTGTCATGGCAGAATAGGATGGAGGCACAACAACAATGCATTTTAAACCTGGTTATGTCCATTTATTCAAAACCCTTACATGGAAAGTGGAGCACGTATTAAAAACAATCCATAATGCCTATGAATATATATATATATATATATATGCAATTTATATGTGTCAGTTAACTGAAAAGAATGATAGGATAGTAAGGTGATGGATAACTTGCTGAAGCTTAAAAAAAATGACAATACCACAGTAAACGTTTTTTTCCAAGTTAATGCTCCACAGACATTTTACATTTACACCCCAGAGCCCTTCCCAACAGCCAAAATTTGTGCCAACCTGTCCAGTGTGACTAAGGCTTTGCTGGCAGCTGTATTGTTGCCCAGCTGTGGCTCCTGCAGGTGCCATACCCCCAGGGTAACTGTTTCACCGCCCTCTGCAGGCTCACACCATGTAGATCCTAAAGACCTGCCCTGGAACACTTTCTCTGAGAACGGTCTGCGTGCAAACAAAACGAAGGATGACTTTTGAATGGTAGATGAGCACCAATTACGACACCAGGGAGACATAGCTAAATATTTATTGGGTTATGTTTTACCCTAAAATCATCCTACACATTTTTCTTAAGTTATTTATTTGCACAAAATAAAACTGAATATTTGTAAATTCCATCAATATGTCAATCATCTAATTTTATCTCATCTTTTTGTCCGGCTGCTTTTCCTGGTGAGCGTACGTACAGTTGTTGTTGTTTTTTTTTATTTAGGAGGGGATGAAGGGCCATGCTGAAGGGTCCAATGGCGTTATAAGTACCTTGCCACCCATGGGATTTGAACCAGCAACTATATGGTCATGAGCGCAGACACCTAATCTGCACTCCCACAGTGCCTCAAGGACAAACAAAGTGACTGGTACAACTGGGGGAGGGGCAGGAGTGTTACATGCTCAGGTAGGTGCCTGTAAATTCCACCTGCACACTGAGAAAGCGGCATTTGAACACCCAGGCCTGGGGTGTGAGACAACCGGGCTAACCACCGAGCCACCATCCCCCACACCCCCTTTTAGTACATTTTAAAAATAATGCACATTTCACAAACATATTACTCATCCGCACGCATCATCAGAGCCGTGTGAGGCCAAATGTAGGCAATGCGAATGTCACAATTAAAACATAGACTGTTTCGACTTATGTGCGATGTGTGTAAAACAGAGAAGAGATCAGAAGTAGAGAGACGACACCTGCGAAGCCAAAAAAACAGGTCATAAGTTTATACACCTGTGGCCTCTTCTCGGCACACCTGACTGCAAAAGGATTTACGACAAATTATCAGTCTAGAGTGGGAGCTCTCTCGCTTTGCAAGAAGGGCTCAGTGGTTAGTATTGTCACCTTGCACCTCTAGGTTTGGGGGTTTGAAGCACAGCTGTTCGTACATGAAGTTTGCATGTTCTCCCTGTACCTTGCTGGTTTCCTCTGGGTACTCCGCTTTCTTCCCACAGTCCAGAAACATGCATTGTCGGCTAATTGGCATGGCTGAATTGTCCCTACTGTGTGACTGGGTGTGTGTGTGACTGCGCCATGCGATGGGTTGGCACCCCATCCAGGATGTCCCCCGCCTTGTGCCTTAAGGCGGCTGCCTGGGATAGGCTCCAGGCCCCTCCCCCCCGCGACCCTGAATAAGATTAAGAGGTTTGGAACAGGGATGTAAACAATTGAAGGGTGGAAAAAGGTCTAGTGTGTCCCATGTGTTCATCGCATGGAAAACCGATTCGTGGTATACCTCAGACATTCACCATTCAGGATTCATCTGGGAATACGTACAAGTCCAGTTATGCAGTTCACACCAATTTTTTTTTTGACTGGCTTTCTGTTCACAGTGTTACAAATACCTGACTTTGCAAACTTGTGGAAGGACCCACAAGCTCTTTCGTCACTCAGGCTATAGTAAGTAGTTAGCATGATCGTTAAGAACAGGGAGGTTACAAGTTCATGCTCCTGGGTCTCTGGGGCCTGTTTGGGGAATGAGGATGATGGTGCTTGGCTTTCTGTGATGTGGGCTCTGGACTTTAATTTTCTTATTAAAAGTGTACACTCTGCTCAGTATGTGATGGATGGGTTTTTACTGTTTGACTTTTTCAGTGTCATTCAGTGAAGAGAACCTGACTGATTTTGTTGGTTTTTTTTCATCAAAACGTGGATTTACTATGAAAAGAGATTTAAGCCAAGCTTTGCTTCCTGAAGATTTTCTTTTGAGATATGTCTACATACTGCCAAAAGTCCTATCTTCTCACATAAGTAATTCAAGTAATGAAACCACAGTGGGCTACTTTTTGATATCCTATAAACACCATATATAGGCTGCTCTGCTGACATAGCATTCCAAAAAGCCACGCTGTTGCTTTAATTGCACGTCACAGAATCAGCGGTACCCCTTCTTTTCTCTGGTTCATTCCTACAGCTCCAGTTTCCGCTCAGCTGTTCCACAGGCCGCTAAAATTCCCTCAGATGTTAGAGACGGCTCATCATTACTCACTGACACCCAGCACCTGGAGACACGCCCTCAGCCATATATCATCCCTTTCCCATCCCTCTCGCATGTCAGGTCCTTACTCTATGGGAATATACTCCTGGTGGTGTAGAGCTTATGAAAGTGAGGCTCATCACTCAAAGATATTAAAATGTTTCATACTTTAGGTAATGTACTCATCTTTACACCCTGGAACATATTTACAGCACTAGCTTAAATGTAGGTCTTGTATAAAATGATTCTATAAAATACATGTCTTTAGGAAGCGTCCCCGACAGGAAGTGTCAATTTCCCCGACAGGAAGTGTCAATATTCGTTACAGAGGGCTGCCCAGTTCTCAGAATGTTTCCTCCCAGTCTGTGTTCCTTTTAACCGTCCTGTCAGTTAACACAATGTACATAATTCCCCCACTAACATTTTTATTGGTGAGTTTTCCAATTATTATTTTAGAAAGTTTCTAGAAGCAAAAGAGCACACCGGCCTTGCAAGTCTTGTTCAGCTCAATTTAAAGTAGAGATGCTTGGTTAGTACATGGAGATTCATATATATAAATAATTCACAACTAAAGTGTGAGTCTGAACTGTCAGGAAAACAGTTACAGATATAGCTTTTCCTCTCCTGTAATAGTGATGTAAAACAGATGCAGGAAGGCAGACATCTTTGTCACATGTGAGTTATTCCTGTGCAATGCAGGAATGAAAAGGTCAGGATTAGGCTACTGGGAAAACAACAAAAAAAAGCCAGTTTAATGTTATAGTGTTAAGCTCACATGTTAGCTGTTAGTTGAGGACAGATTCGAGCAAAAATTCATTGGAGGTATTGAATTAAAAAGTTACTTAGTAACTTGCCCTAACTTGGTATTACCAGTAATGCAGGTGGTCCTCACAACTTTGGTAGATGTTCATGTTCCTTAGCACTATACAGAGGAACAGGAAAGGCATTGCCGGGTACTTATAATAAACAGTACAAACACAGTTCCCAGAGTTTACTGCTGCTTAACTCGATCAGCAGCCAAAGATCAAATGCATATTATTACACTTTCCATGGCATTCTAGACTTGTTAGCAACCTCGGTAACAGCATCCCTCCTGCCAAGTATCTTCGGGTGTCCATATCTAGACAGGTTATTACGGTATTTACTCAGCACATCATTTTTAGCCTTAGAACCATCTGTGTTTCGTCTTCTACAGAACAAGTCAGAGTCAACATTTAATGGCCGTCCCCTTATGCAATTCAATCTTGACATTTTTGAAGCTGCTCCGTTATTCGTGACACAGCCTGCTGTTCTGTGGTGTGGCACACGTCAGATACCTTCTCCGCCAACTTCTCACCGGGTCACGTCCTCTGTTCCTCCACACAGGAAGGCAGTAAGACCAACTCTGGGCAGCCATGAGGTCAAAGTGAAGATAAAGGAAGTGAGCTTTGGAGATCTTTTGGCGGTGCGATTCTAACACTTCTAATGTATATGAACGGCAGTTTTAGAAGGGAATATTTCTATTCTACTAACCCAAATTTTCTACCTGCCTGCCTTTTTCTGCCGCTCTTTTCTTTGATGTAATGACTGTGGCTCTCTGTCGAGACTTTGCTCTCTTTCACTGCCCTTACAGGGCCCAGCAGATCCCACACTCTATTTCTACCTAATGGAGGCCTGTTATTTGTTTTCTGCTGATTCTGAGTAACCATCAGTACTGCATGACTGTAGCATGTTGTCTGGGTTCCAGTCAGACCAACTGTTCATGCCTCTTCTATATTTCCCCAGATCTTAGCCTGTGTGGCATGTAATGCACTCCAGATATTGTTAGCATCTAAGCCATTCTGTCTGGATCTTACTTCACCTCAGTCTCTCCCACGTCACAAAATGTCAGCTTCACACACATGCTTTAAAAATGAAAATGAAGATGAAATTTTCCACCATACACATGGTGGAAGCTGCTGGAATCTAACAGCTGCATCTCTCTGAACCACTGGGTGGGAAGAAAGGAAAACAGCCAAATAATTTCAGACTGCTGATCCGAGAAGTACGAGCCCTGAGGCAAAATAATATTGTTTTTTGGCATATTTATATAATCTTTATGGAAATTTCTCCAGCATCAGCGACACAAAGACTCAGGCGATTCCTCATACAAATAATTTAGATATTTGATAGGAGTCTTAAAAAAAGGTTTATTTATGTCTTGTGCAAGGCAATACACAACAAAAAGTCTATATAATATGCAGAATTCATTTTCAGAATCTCGCCATAAAGTCGTAGTCAATAATCAATAAAAACGGACCACACAAGCAGAGCAGTTCTGCCAAAACCAACAGCAACCGTATAAAGTCTGTGGAGAAGTCAGCCGCCAGCTTTATGTGGCTAATGGCCATGTCATCTCAGAAGCCATAAACATAATGCTATGGGAGAACGAAATAAAAAAGAGACCACATAACAAAGGAGTCATAAGCTGTTTTCACTGTAAACAAGCTGTCCTCATAGTTGAGGTCTCCTCAACACTTCTGTATTTTTATGTATATAGAAGTGGGACAAATGAGGCTTCAAAACCCTGTGGTGGGAGGGAGTATCCTGAACTAACCAATCAATGCTGGTGCTAAATGAGGCTTCAAAATCCATGGTGGGAGGGAGTATCCTGAACTAACCAATCAATGCTAGTGCTAAATGAGGCTTCAAAACCCGTGGTGGGAGGGAGTATCCTGAACTAACCAATCAATGGTAGTGCTAAACGAAGCTTCAAAACCCGTGGTGGGTGGGAGTATCCTAAACTAACCAATCAATGCTGGTGCAAAATGAGGCTTCAAAATCCATGGTGGGAGGGAGTATCCTGAACTAACCAATCAATGCTAGTGCTAAACGAGGCTTCAAAACCCGTGGTGGGTGGGAGTATCCTAAACTAACCAATCAATGTTGGCTGTTCGTTTGGAATACCCCCATCCATCATGGGTTTTGATGCCTCGTCTGTGACATCACTACTGTCTACTGTAACTTACTGTCAAAATCACAACACTCTTCCCAGTTGTGGTCCTGTACATGCTGTAACTGAGTAATACAAGATGAACTGCTAATGTAATTTTGGGTTGAAAGAACACCCAGCTCGTCATCATGGTCTTAAAACTAGACAGTCTGACATGAGATGTATGCCATTATACTGTACATAACTAATCTTTCTTCAAAACATGGCCCTTTGTGAATATTTGAATATAATTATACTGTAGGGGTGTTCCACCGTGTTTTGATGACTCTCATTTCCAGCTGTAATTTTACCTTGTAATTCGCACAGGCAAAGTTTGCCAAATTTTGAAGTAACATTACCGTGGAAGTGATTGCTCTCACCATATGGAGACCATAACACAGACCAGCCTCCTCCTCCCCGTGTACAGAATTTGCATGTTCCGTGTCACACGGTTTCATCCTGCACTCCAAAGCCATGCAGCCAGGCATATCACCATTTCTACATTGCCTGTAGTGTTTAACTGTGTGTGTGCTTTCATCGTCTGGGTCATTTCTTAGTCCTGTGCCCCAGGCTTCCTCGGATGAGCTCTGGACCTCCACGTGAGATCTTGGAAGATGACTGGATGAGTAATCATGACTGTGTTGTGTCTTTCAGACCACGAGTGCTATTCCTCAACTAGTGACAAGCTGGGACTTCACGGAGCTGGCTAATGGCCTTGTATAATCAACTTGTTTAACAGGTCCTTGATTCATGGGTTCCTAATGACCTTCTGGCTGTGGCAAAAACCCCAGTAAAGTGTTACATGGAAGGTTCCCACCTCGCTGGGTCACCCCAGGTGATTTTCCTCCTCCTGTCTACTCTACACCCATTTCATCTTGTAGATACCTGTAGTGTGACAAATTAATCAAGGAGGATCCTGTTTCAGTTAAACTTTCAAACTTCCAGCCCAAATGAGGCATTTAAAATTTTCAGTTAAAATAAAAAACCTTAATATCATCCAATCATAGAATATGACTGAACAGATTAAGAATTTCCAGCGGCTCAACTGTCAGTTTACGATTTATTTAAACTGACAGGATAGCAACCCTAGACAATAACAAGGAAAACTTACAAGTTTTATATTTCACTTTATTCTTTTTGTTGTTTCCAGATTGAAAATAAAATTGTATTTTATCTATAATTTATTTATCCACTATATAAGAAAAATCATGCAGTTTCTGCCAAGCAGTTCAACTGGTATAAATTTACAGTATGTATGTAGCGGCTTTACCTGTCCAATCAACCTCTGCAAACTGACAGAGCGTGAGAATTTACAGTGGAAAACTCCGTATTGTTCAGACAAAACTTCTCATGCATGTAATTTGCC
Source organism: Gymnarchus niloticus (assembly GCA_009936485.2). NCBI lineage: Eukaryota > Metazoa > Chordata > Actinopteri > Osteoglossiformes > Gymnarchidae > Gymnarchus > Gymnarchus niloticus. The sequence continues at coordinate 17,882,530 of JAACJT020000105.1, read as the reverse complement.
TGGATGTTTAAGAAAAATCATAAAAGATATGAGGCTAAACATGTTGGCCCGATGTCTGGTAATGAATGTATGGTTTGTTTTCCAGTGAGAGTGAAGCTGTCGTTACCATGTGTCTTTTTGCCTGACTGCGTGCAGGATACACACTCCCAGACTGATTCAAACGGGATAACAAAATGTGTTTATCACGGTGTATTTTAAAGTGATGGTGTCTCAGGAAGAAAGACAAAGAGGTTTCAGAAAATTTAAGCAGCACAGGCAGAAAAAATGGATTTATCTGTAGACTTTTGTATATTTTTTGCCCATAGTAATCTGCTATCTCTCATTTTGCTGTTCAAACTCCTTGGTAGACTAAAGTGAGAAGTGAATTTTACTCTCCCTCCAAGTCTTTTTTTTATACATAATTAATTGTTGAGATATTTCCTCCTCCAGGCCACAAAGAAAAACCGAGTGTGGGAAAGACCTAACCTGCATGACAGCAGTCATTCTGATCACAGCCATTAAAGTCGGTGTTAACAGCATGAGGTGGAACCTTGCTGACTGTCACGTCATCTTGGTTTGATGCCAAAACAATCATGACAATGGTGACCACTTAGGCAGTCTATCAGCAACACACATTGCAGGCAACTCCAATGGTTTCACATTCAGATGCATTTTCTCCATTTCATGAATCTGCAGATATTGTTTACAATCACCAGCTGTCAATGCAAACCTGCGACACAAACCTAATTACTTGTTGACTTACAAAGCTTATGCTACAGTAAAAGTAATTGATACTCAAGTTCATAGATCTAATGCATTCATAGTAAAAAAGGCTACGCAGAATGTACATTCAATTTGTGTGTGACAAAGGACATGTAATAACAGTCAGACCACCACACCACTAGGGGGAGACATCTCTATATACACTGCCTACTCACCTATAGTATCGCCACACCCACTTATAGCCACCACGCTCTCCACAACTTTTCCTGTACACCTTAACTCCTCAGCTGCTTTCATTGCCTGTTTATATTTCTGTATTTTGTATATAAAAGATGATTGAATGGATGTTACCCCTCAGATTTGTTCAACTCATCACTACTACACCCTGTTATCTGCTCTCCTCAAACGTTAAATACTACTGCTAACCTTAAGGCCTTGCATCGCTTGGCTCTAGAATATCTGACTGATCTTTTGGTTCCATGTCCCCCGTTTACTTCGCTCTCAGGTGGCAGGTTATTTATTAGTTCCAAGAGTGAAAAAAACTATGTCGGTCTGCAGAGCTTTCTCCTACAGAGCTCCGCAGCTGTGGAATGGTCTTCCAGCAGCAGAGCGGGATTCTGGCTCACTCTAAAACTCACCTTATTAGTCTAGCGTACAGAGACCTCAGATAGCTACTCACTCCCCAACTAGGCTATAGGCTGAGGTGTAGAGCTGGGTGGGGATCAGTGTCATTGACTTTTGGATGAACCGTTCTGTCAGTGCTGTCACTCCTGCTTCGCATGTTGCAGCGTTGGAGTGCTGGCGTTCAGGGATTCCTTGTTTGCATGAATTCCTTATGTCTCACAGGCTTTCTCCCACAATACAATGAGGCGACTCCATTAATGGGCACCTCTAAATTGGCCATGCCGTATGATTGTGTGTGTGTGTAACTGTCCCGTTACGGACGGGCGCCGAGTCCAGGGGGTACCACTGTCATGTGCCATATTTAATAAATTAATAACTAATTAGAACAAACACATGGAAACACAAAAAATCCCAACTTCCTTAAGCAATTTCCATGGCTTTGATGCAGCAGACAACGTGATGTCATGAAGTGAAGCATGCTAACACAGCTGCAGTTATTTAAGGCTGCAGGTACGGTGTGTCCTGTAGCCCCACTGACATCCCAGAGTCTGTCATAACCTTCATACTATGGCATGCAATTCAAGCTTATGTAACCACATTCTGTTGTCAAGGGTGTGATGACACACACTTTCCCAGACCTACTTTAAACATTTTCTGGCTAAAGCTGAAGCACTAATTGATTTATATCAAAAGATAAATTATTTCAAAAGTTTCCAGATGTTTGGACTTTTATTTTTTTATTTCATCATTTAGTATAAGCAATAAACCAGTGAACTGACAGAAAATTGCGAAATGTAATAAATCGTGCGAAGCTGATCGACAAAATAGAGAGTTCTCCAGAGATCTCATCAACTAAGGGCGTGAGGACCTGTCTAGACCTAAAGATACTTACTCACCACAGAAGACAACAACGCCCACTTCTGCCAGGGGTATTCAGAACACATCATCGCAGAGACAGCATTTGTCTGCGTGATCCCTCTGCTTCAACCGGACACATTGCTCAAGTGCACCAGATCGACTCAGACCCAGGCAAAGCAAACGCTACTGTCTCGTCCCAACGGCAGGGCACATTGAGGATCTGGAAAGATACGCCGCAGGTCTGCCTATGGTTAGTCCTTAAGGTGGGTTTAAGACTACTGAGGGCTGTGATGTAGTGCTCCAGCAGATATCATTAGTGTTTGCGTAATATTACACACACGCACAGAAAACAACATTTTAGCACTTTAGCAAAGTCCTGAATAACAGGTTCATTGATATTTAGAGCAACAGAGTCAACAACATCCACCATTTTTCACTGTATGATAACATTCCTTAACTTCCTGCTTCATCTTCATTGATCCTGTGTCCAACATGATCGATAACAGTAACAATACATTAAAAAAAAAGAGATCAAGAAAATATAGCCCACACGATGATGGAGAGACAGTTCTCACTTAACTAACCTCGTAAATTATTTGGGTCTGGTAAATACCTGACAAATAAATTCATTAAAATCACAGCTTTCCACAAAGAGTCAGTATTCGTTTTTTGGGGATACATCGCCACCTAGTGATGTTCCTTACATATTACGTTCAATTTTGTAGGGGTAATTAGTTTTACAGATAGATACAAAAATAGATTATTCCACATACCAACTGTAAGAAAAGAAGCACTTCTCTATGTATGGTGACCTGGACATAGTCCCAAATGCTCGATTGAAGACTCAAAATAAACTTTTAACATTTTAAAGCCTCACAATAAATGCACTTCCACGAGCTCTTACCAGGCCATCTTCTAACTGAACTGAATTTCAGGCAGCACACCCGAAATGGGAGGCCGTTTCAATGCAGCGAATGTGCAATTCAGAGACGCCAATTAGCAGCCAGAGAAAGCATTTCTCCCCGTGCTGTGCAGGTTTTCTCCACCCAGCCAGTGCGGGATCCCCAACCCTGAAGCTCTTTCATTAGATAAACACAGGTATGCTGAGTTCATTCACAGCATTATTTACTTACTACAGAACACAAAGACAAAATGAAGTATTACCAGCCTGGTCATTCATAACATAAAACACATTTACACCTGTGGTTCAGTCTCAGACTCGGCAGAAAACGTGCTTGTTAGTCTAATATCACTAGGCTCCTCGACACAGAGGCTCAACACAGCATCGTTGGAGGATTCTTGTGTCAAGTACAAGCCGATGAAGACGATCTCATCTCAGTATCTGCTTGATTGCATTCATCTCGTCTTTGCTTAGAGGTGACAGGTTGTATGCGGTCAGCTCAGGCTTTCCTGGAAAATTATAAAGAAAAAGAAAATAAAGGTCACGTCAAATGATCATTCTAAGGGGTTCAGTTTGCAGATTGACGAGCTGAGGGTGAAGCCCCACGTTACTGATGATCGGTGTTTGAATGAAACCACCAGTCTGCCGTCCTACGGAAACGTTCCATTATACGATGGAACCAAAGGAAGACAGTAAATTGCAGAAAGAGATGGAGCTCACCCTGCAGCTCACTGAGATGGTTCACCTTTGCTTTCAGTCGTTTTCGGATGTCGTTTATCTCCTTGTCCAGCTGCATCTGGTCTGCTCAGGCCAAAGAGAAGATTTAGTCAAGCGAAACGTGGATGCCACCAGGTGTAGACTGGCACCATGGACGGGTTACCTTTCTGGATCATGTCCCTCGTCGTCTTTCTGGGTAGCTTTATGAACATGTCACCAAAGCAGACTTTAACTTTGTCTGAGGGAAAACGGGAGAGGTGACATGGGGTGACATGAGGTGACATGGGGTGACCTGAGGTGACATGGGGTGACACACACTGCACGTGTCATTTCAGACACTTTAAAGAGGCCTTTAAGCTACTGCTTGTCTGGGGTGTCATTCGTGGCCGCTTCATGGGCGTCCATCTCACCGCCGTCAGCCTCGCCTCCCCCCCGCAGGGCAGCCAGCGCCTCCCGGTTCCTGTGTCGCTTCGTGTCGAGATCCAGCATCTGGAGATTAAAAACCTCATTAAAATGGCCCCACGGCCACCATTCGCGGCTGAATGAAGTTAAACAGACCACGCTGTTTAAGCTGACGGATCCACCTGCTGTTTGTCAGCCAGAACATCCTCTGCCGCTTCTTCCACTTCGGTCAAATGCTTCAAAATTCGCTGCGATTCCTCCATGACGGCGGCGAAGCGTCGACGAAATGCGTCCGGCCGGAAACACTGACGGCATAAACTATGGTTCCGGGCTACAGGTGCCCTACTCCACCTTGGCAGTATGGTTCCGTAGGTATCAGCTAGCGGTTTCAACCCTTTATTTGTCATTTCTGACTATGCATGATTAGGTTTTGTGTGTCTCTGGCCTTAACACCAGCTGTTTTAAAATCACTGGATGTTGACCCTGCACTCTGACCCCAAAACTTGCTTTCATCTGTACATATAGACGTACAGTATCTGTCTGTCTCATCTCACAGAGA
>JAACJT020000105.1:17867259-17877667 GCA_009936485.2 Gymnarchus niloticus | reverse complement strand
AGAAATAAATATTATGTATAATGACAGCATACGTGACCACAACACGGCTGCAAAACACACTGCTCGACGCCTTCATCATACATGAAAAACGTATAAAGCACAGCATTATAAATTTACATAAATATAAACAGTACACCTTAAAAGTATCCAGAGAAGCTTGAGCACACGTCAAGGTACAGAACCGTGTTCAAAAATATTGCATTGCATGTTCAACATTCAGTAATCCTTCTGTGATACGGTATGGGCGTTTCCATCCATCCATCCATCCATCCATCCAATAGACCACTACACCCAAGGTGGTATGTTCTCTCTTTCTCTCTCTCTCTCACACACACACACACAGACACACACACACACACAAAATCCAGATGTCTGTATGTGGTCTTTTGTTAACTTAGCAATGCAGCCAGAATTGCCTTTTCAGATATTACCTGTCTGCAGACAACAGCAGCTGAAGCTACATTAAGAAATGTTCTTAGAAAATGTTCTTTGAGTAGAGTGACTGAAAGAATTCCGTGAGGGGAAATATTGTCATTAAATGAGAAATGCTGTACTGGCTATTCTCACAAACCATTTTAAGTGTTCCTTTAAACAGTGCATTACTGACATAGAAGTCAGATTGATGCTAAGTGATGAACTGGCATCCCATTCAGGATGTATCCCTGCCTTGTGCCCTAGGCTGCATGGGATAGTCTCCACTCCAACACCCCTAACCAGGATAGGTGGTCGGAAAATGGATGAACAGACAACAAGCATTATTTATACGCTTGGAACAAATGTAACATTTCTCTGCTTTCGATGAAATGTTGCACAAGGCAGCCCTTTGGAAAATGTCTGGTCATCAGCCGTACGCACAGGATCTTTTTCTGAATCCTTCCTGAAAGCCTTTCCTCCTCCCCTCACACTTCCAGCTCGGACTTCCTCCATGTTCACACTGGAAGCAGCAGCCCCCCTTGTAAAGTCTTTGGACCCGTTAGTCCCAGCACACAATGGGCCAATCTGAGAACTGCTTGTTAGCGTCACAGCCCCTGTGGCCTTACGCATGTTCCCAACGGCTTGCATGCGCCTCAAGTGGCCGCTCGTGGTCGCCGGGCCGACCGGATCGTGAATGTGGCCCATAGCGCACGCCCGGCTCTCGCTGCTGCTCCTCCTCGGGGCCGTGGCGGCCCCCGTCCTGCGCTCCAGATGGGGGCTCGGCCGGGAGTAGTGCTGCTGCGTGTAGAAGCGACACGTCCCACTGCAGAAGGGGTAGCGGATGCGGCAGTGCGGGCAGACACGCCCTGAGAGCAGCCCAGAGGAAGGCTCTGCTAGGGATGACACGAAGGCCAGAGGGAAGGCACGCTGGCATTGACGGAGAGACTTGGGAGAGCTGAGGCGAGTGGGCGGAGCTGTATGAGGGCGGGGGCGGGGCCAGCTGGCAGACACAGGGGCAGCAGGCTTGCCGCTCTCTTCCTGGACTGTCTGGATTTGGATCCATTCAAGTTGCAACAGACGTTCCAAGTACTTCTCCAAGTGACCCACTGGCCTCGGACGAGGGGCAGCCCTGCCTTCCGTGTTCAGAAAGACGGCCAACTGCCGAAGGCTCCAGGTGTCGAAGGGTGGGGGCAGGAAGTCGGGATAGCTATAGCGCGGGCCTCGCTGCCCTGGGAGGGGCTGCTGGAGGTCGCAGGGGCCGATCACCTCAGGCCTCAGGTTAAGCTGTGGAGGGGTACGGGCTGAGGAACGAATGGGGAACCTCTCCGAGTCTGACAGGTCACTGGCGCTGTCTGCATACACCTCGTCCTGCTCAGGCAGCGTCTGGTGCACATCAGAGTCCGAGGGCAGAGGGGCCGACGGGTGCCGCCTGCTGTGGCCCCGTTTGCTCCTGCTGCCCGTCCTGCCCAGGCGGGAACCCGGCAGCTCCTCCCCGTCCCCTGCTGCTTCTATACGAGACGCTCTCTGACCCAAGGGAGCGCTGTGAAATCAGATCATAGAGATCACTCCAGCTCAGAAACAGAGGAACGAGAGTGGGGGGTGTGGGGTGGGGCATAGGAACTCCAAGTATAGCTCACCCACGGTGATTAGGCCTCGCCTCTGACACCCAGGCCTTCTCAGCTTTGACCCAAGTCCCCTTGCTCTGCATGTCACGAGTCCAAAGACAGGAGAGGCTACTTCAGGCCAACTAGCTTTGCTCTGATTTCCCTGAACTACTTTCAACCAGTCCCTTCAAAACAGCAGATTTTAATAATATACGTATTACACACATAAAAACACAAACATCAACGACAGCTATATTGGATGGGCAAATTATTTTGTCGTCCATCCAATTTAGTTGTGCTTAACAGAAATTGCAATGCAAATGTAAGTATTTTTTGTTTTTGCACTCCTAAACCTACACAAGTGCCATCTTGATCGATAGCATAAAAGAGGTCTACTGTGCGAGAGAGACAATGCAGATACCCAGTCTGATTATCTTCACTTACAGTTCCTGCTGCCCGAGTACCATCGTGGAAAGGTTGTGCTGAGACATTGCTAGGTTGTGCCCCCAACCGTTTTTCAGACTTGCAAGTATGATTCACCTTCCCCTTTTTGCAACTGTGGACAGAGGAAAAAAACTGGAAACAAGAGCCAGCATCTCTCATTTAACTGGAGATTTAAACGGAAAGAGCCAGAAGGTATGGGATGTACCCTATCATTATATGCTTGCTAAATAAGCTCCATTAAAGTTCTGAATGTGCTCACCTACAGAAACTTTTGATTTCTCTCTTTTTTGGATATGCATACACACATAGAACTGAAAGTCATCTTTATCCCTGACAATCTAGAAGAAAGCTGTAGTCTACATCACACTAGGGAGTCTTTTCCCAGCAATATGATTGTTACCTGCTGGCTGGCCCGGTGCTCCCAGGCACTTTGGTCCACACTCCCTCTCTGAATGACACCTTCTTGGGTCCTGCCATTGCTGCTTCCTGAAGGATGCCTCCCATCCTTCATCCTCGTTACCAAGGTTACGGCCGGCCACAAGGCTGTCGCTGCCAATTACGTGCTATTAAATTAAATTAGATTAAATTAAATTCCTCGGTACCGACGGTCGACTGATGCTGATTTGCCCAGTTTGCGCCGTATTTACCTTCCGTAATTAATTAATTCATAATTACAGTCGGCTGTATATATTTTATTGACTTCATTGTTAATCTGCATCGGATGTTCTTAGCTAAGAGCACGGCTGATGTTTTCATTTCAGCATCACAATGCATGCATTACATACCGTATCATTTTATATTTTATATTTTATATTTATGTTTTATAACCCCGAGCATCACACCTGCGTTATTTCGCCATCTAGTGTCTCACGAACGCTATGACATCGGAATACCGGGGAACAGGGCGCGCAAAGCCCGCTGGGAAATGTAGTGCAGCGTAAAGACAGAACGATGGCGCACTCGAATGTCGCATTCAGAAGTCGATAATTAAAGAGTGAAAACTGATTTTATGCAAAACCTTCGGAAGGCAAATCTTCGGTCGACTCAGCTGCGTCCCCAAAACTCACCGAGGCACCAGCCTGGCGTCGCTGCTCGGCCTCCGCGCCGTGGACGAGGTACTACATTTCCCATGATGCACTTTGGTTTACGTCAAGGGTCACGCACCGATGGGTTAAAACACACCCCTTAAAATGCCCATCGCCAGACGTGAAAGAGGAAAGCAGCAGTGTGCTGCTCTGTATTTGCCAGATCGTCTGGGGTTTGCTCCAGCTGACTATTTCCCTGTCTGAGCTGCACGGCATTTTCAACCCGGGACTGTGCTTTAAAGACACTTGAGTCCAGGCTGTGACTGCAGTGCACGGTACAGACGGAAACTGGCATCTTAAATTCAGTTTTTTATGGCTTGATTCACGTCTTCATACTTTAACAGACGTCGATATGCAGGGAGACTCGAGCAGAATGTGTTTGTGTTGAGTGCCTTGAGGTGTTCGGGACTCCCTCAGGGAGTCTGTGCTGCTGTGTTCTGTTCATTTCCCTTCACTGGAGCTGTAGACAACATGATAAAAATACAGACTTTGGCATTTTTAAACACTTCTTAAGGAATCCTGTTGAGTCCTAAGTATTTTCATGTTTTGTCCACTCCAAGGTGCCTGAGTCCCCTGTGTGTTGGACGTGGAGATGACTAGTGGGGGGTGGCAGCAGAAGTATCCTGAAAATGCCGGAATCGGTCAGGCTTACGTTTCTAACGTCAGCAGCGTCACCAGGCCCCCCATCACCATTCGAGTTGAGGAGATCCTGAGGTCGAAGCCCGAGCGTGACAGGAAGCCGGTCAGGATCCGACCGCCCAGCTCGAGCACCCCCTCCTCACGGGAGCCGCCTCTTGGGCGAAGTCTCTCCTGTGAGCCTACACCCAAACCCATTATAAGGCGACGGGCACGGTCCCTACCATCTACCGGTGAGCGGAAGAGGGACCCCAGGAGGCTGCAGGTTCGTTTTGTTGACTCATTGGGCTTGGACCTGGAGGAGGTCAGGTTCTTCAAAGCAGGAGAAGACCCCTCAGTGCCTCAGCATGTTATCTCAAGGCTTCTGATGAACGCAGAGATGGCTGCAGGCAAGCACCTGGAAATATCCTTGCCCTATTTTAAGCCATCCTTTCCCGATCGAATGGCAGAGCAGCCAGATTTTCTCCAGCGCCTGTGCCACCAGCGGGTGTGTCTGGAACAGGTGCTGTGTTCCGAGATGGGAATCGTCGCCACCGTACAGGTCCTCAACTTGGCCTTCGAGAAAGAGGTCACTGCACTCTACTCCTTCACCAACTGGAAGAGCATCGCAGACAGCAAGGCCTCCTGGGTATCCACCATACACAGAGATGCCGTGAACGAGCCCGAGTCTGACATCTTTCGTTTTCGACTGCCCGTCCCACCCTTCATCCTTCAGCCTGGGGCAGTCCTGGAGTTTGCGGTCTGCTTCCGGGTCATGGGCACTGAGTATTGGGACAACAACAATGGAATCAATTACAAGCTTACTTGCCAGAGCTACAAGCTGGTAGTTCCCCGGGAGTGCGAGGAGAGCATGGTGCACTTTATTTAGAGGATGCAGAAGCGGTACAATCTGCAAGCACGCATTTCTTCAGATATCGCTTTATGATCAAGCACTGACTTTCGATCATCGGAATTTGTCACGGTTATTTGGGTGTCAGCCTTATGCTGAAGACACACATGCACCCCTATCCATGCATGTAAAAAATCATGCACTTTTTTTCTGGGTTTATTTGCTGCTTGTGCCAAATTGCAAGCCATACTCCAATTAATAGAGTTTAACTGGCTCAGGTTGGTGTTTATTTACTAATAGTTCAAAGGTGCTCTGCTAGCAAGAATTGCTGTAAAAATAAAATGTCCCAAAAATTATAGGAAAATACTAGAGCAGAACTTGAGATATTAGTATTTGAGTCACACTGTAAAAGCGCTACGTCTTCTGTTGTCTCAGTAACTGCATTTTGAACTGTATCAGACATCAGATAGTTTTTAACTGACTTTTTTATATGCAACTGCCATTAAAAGTGAATATGATGGCCTGATTTATGCCGTGTCCCATTTCTAGTCGAGGAACAAAGATTTTTAGGCTGCTGGTGTCATTTACCTGTGGTTTAGGCTAGATGTATTTTATATATTTTCCCGGACTGTATCTGTACTCCCACACTGTGTACTGATTGTTTTTCATCGCACTTTCAGATGTTTGCACAGCGGACCCACATGCAACAACAAGCCCGTGTGAGTCAATGAGATGTTCAGGTTAAGCAAAATACTGCTCAGCATTTTTGGGAACGCCGTTGTGAAAAGCGTTGTTTTCTCACTGTGTCAAACAAACGCCACGAAATTGATGTCATAACAAACGGGCTGAATATTAAAGATGATCGTCATTCAAGTACTCATTATTTGAAGAACGAGTAGCATTCAGGTACAACACCTTTGTTCAGACAAGTACTGAAGGTATACCAGCACCTACAAGCGAGAACAGGTAAGGTGGTGTACCTCCTTCTTTGTCATGGGGGTCGGGAATCACTAAAGTAAAGGATGAGGACACCAGCTCTGCGATGGCTCTCGTGGTATGGGTTTTGTACGTTGTTGTGAGTTGGTCTTCCCTTGGAAATCCTTTTACAAGCACCCTGCTTGAGGACATACAGCTTAATCACTTTGGAATTTCACCCTAACCTGACCTTAGGTGTAACATTTAGCTGCAGCTTGTGAATGACTAACTGTCGCTCTAACAAGCGTACTGCGTTTGTAACTGCAAAGAGTAATATTGATTCCTTACACTTGTTTTGTACAGGAAAGCTGGTTCCATGAGTCTCAATACTATTAGAGCGCTCCTCCACTTGAGCCCTACTTCAGCATACATTCCATAGCTCCACAGATTGCCTGCACTGAGTTTCCAGAAGGTCACAGCTCACTTTTGGCTTCCGCAGCTTTCTGGCAGCGTGTCACACATGACATTGCAGGAGAAGCAGCCACCAGTTAAGATGCACATTCCACAAGTGGGAGCGTTGGCCCTGGGCTAAAAATGAAGCAGCTTGACATACAAACCTCTAAGCAGTCTGCTTTATAATAACTCCATGCTGGACAATAGGAATTAAAGCCTCGCACCTCCAGGCTTGTGGGGGTTATTACTGCCCCTTGTTCTTTGCGTGGAGTTTCTTCAAATTGCCCGTGATGTACGAACGTGGGCCCTGGGAGAGACTGGCACCTCATCCAGCTCATGTCCTGTGCAGAGGCACCAGAATTGCTATGATCCTGCATTGCAATGGTTATAAAACTCGGATGGATGGAAGAATTAAAGAGTAATCATTTGAAAAATTTTAGATTGTTGACCTGTGATGGGACGGTACACCCTCCTGGGTGCTGCCCATGTTGTGCCCTGGCTGCCTGGGATAGACTCTCAGCCCCCTGGGACCCTGCAACTGGTAGGTGCTTTAGAAAATGAAGGAATCAATGAGACTGTTCTCTGTGGGTTTTCACCCTATTAGAACTTTTCAAGTGAAGTTCATGCATGCCTCTTCGGTCTGCCTCTCCCGGTCATTTAATACAGTCGTTATTTAAAGACAGTAACAGTAAACAAAATGTTGGTAACAGCTGAAATGGCAGCTCTATATGGTCCAGAATGTTTGTGAAGTTGATCTGTGGCATGGCCATCATTGAATACTTTAGAGGGATGCCCTTTTATCAGGATTTCGGCTGATTGGGGGGTCCACCATTCCTCAGCAAGACTGTGATCCAGATCACATCTGAAATGGCCTAAGAACGATCTGGCAATGAAGTAAAGAACAACTCAGTGGAATGGCCTAGCCTACCCAGCCTCAAGACCTCAGTCCCACAGACGCTGCATGGGGTGAACTGGACAGCCGAATCGAAGCTGTTATCAAGCCTGGCTGTTGTGAGGAATCCGAGATTTAGAGCAATATTTCTAGAAAACTCCATTGGCCATCACTATTCATGTTGTGTTTTCTTTATTGTAAAGGGGCCCCTACACATCTTCAATGGATGTGGGTTGGTGCACAGCCTTTGTTCCGCTGCAGTACCACCACCCAGCACTAGAGGGAAGTGTTGCACGTATTTCAGATGTGAGTTACTGCACGTTTAACCAAAAACGGCATTTTTCAAGGTGTCACGGTGCCGCCCAGGTTGCACGTCCTCCTCTTGTTGCACGTTTTCTTCATCCTTCCTGTTATGGACTCTTCCTACAGTCCAAATGCATGCAGTTAGAGAAACAGCATGTCTAAATTGTTCAGTGTATGAATGTGTGTCAGTGGATGTGTACTGCCATAGACTGGCATCCTGGGCAGGGTGTTCCCCTGCCTTATGCTCTATGCTGGGACAGACTCCAGCACCAACCCTGCACAGGGTAAGGGGCTGGAAGATGGATGGAATTTCTCAATGAATGACCTTCACTCAGCCATATCATTCAGAACAGGTTGATCATGCTGAGCATAAGGAAAGAAACATGGATGAAAATGAGAAGACCCCATTTAACCAGTTATTCTAGGTGTCAGATCAGCTGTCACTAGCTGTCTCATTCCTACGTAGTTTCTTTTCAGTAGTGATGGGACAAGTGAGACTTCAAACCCCATGGAGGGATCTCCAGTATTGATTGGTTAGTTCAGGATACTCCCACCCACCAGGGATTTGAAGTCTCATTTGTCCCATCACTAGTTTGTAGTTTACTCCACTCTAACTACTTGTAGCTAAAAAAATCAGAAATAACTGAGTGGCCACTTTATTAGACAGACCGGCTCGTTAACACAAACGGTCTGATCCTCTGAAGAGGAAATCGTGTGGCCGCAACTGAATTTATTCAGCACGCAGACAGGGCCAAGAGGGCCAGTTACTGTCCAGTTAGGCTTTATAACGGCCAACACAATCTAAATGATTTAAAACATGGTGCCATCGCTGCTATCCGACATGCTGAATCCAGCTTGAGAAACAGCCACCCCACTGGCGTTCGCACAGCTTACTGACGAACGGCGTAGAGGATAAAATAACATCCGATCCGTGGCGCGTCTGCGGTCGAAGACACTGTGTTCATGAGGCAGGTTCGGGGATGACGGCCAGACTCGTTAAAGTTAAGAGGAAGGTGTGCAGAATGACATCTCAGGCACCCCGGGTCCTACACGAGGGTCCTTAATAAAGCAATCCCTCCCCCAATTAAACGGCTAAATTTCCACGTTCACAGAAGTCCGGTTCCTATTGGTTCTGGCTTCCCCGGACTCGAGTCCTCGTTTAGCTGAAGGAACACGTGGCTTTAACTGTGTTGGGAGCTTCTCTTTTCTAGCCAGACGTTTAATCATCAGTGACAGTTGACCTAAGATCTAGAATCTCTTTCTGTGCATCACGTGATCCCTAACCCTCTTCATCACGCCCATCTTTACCTTCTGCAGTAAGCTGGATTCACGTTCTCTGGTGTATCTTTACAACATCTTTGTGTGTCAGTCTGCAAAATGACGTTTGACGTGTTCAAATTTTATGTACACTGAACAAGAATACAAATGCGACACTTTTGGCTTTGGCACCATCAAAGCACGGCTTGATTTCACAGGGGTCCATACCGACTTCCTGGAAGGTCGCAATGTTACAGTTCTTCCATGGCCTGCATACTCACCAGACAGGTCAGGAATTGAGGCTGGACAGGCCGGAGGACGGTGTAGTCCAGGGCCCAACATGAGACAACTTCACACCGTTGTAGCAGGAGTGGGACAGCATTCCACAGACCACAATCAACTCTGTGAAGGAGATGTGTCACACATGACCACCATACCAGATTCTAATGTAGGAATTCTGCTCCACAACCCACCTCGTTTTTCGGGGGGGGGGGTCTGTTACCAAGGGAGCCTAAGCAAATTGATGACAGTTTTTTTGGTATCCAGTTCTTTGCAATAAACCTTTGAAGTAGTTACGCGGTGAGGTCACATTTAGGTCCAGTATACTTAAACTGTCTAAATCACAGGTACAAGTATTTGCAAGCTGTGTCTACACACAATTGCATGAATTTTTGGGTTTGCCCGTGATCTGTGAAAATTGTGCGGCACCCCCACCAAACTACAAGCCGGGTACTGCAAACCTCAGCCTGAATGCTCTCATCTGCAGGCCTCGTTGCTCCTCCGGATAGTCTTGATTCCTCTGACGACCCCCGGAAAAGAAGGCCGGCTCGGCAGCACGGCTGACATACAGCTTACATAACCCCAGTGTAATCACAAGCACCCGGCCGCCATGGCCGTGTGCAGTAGGCGGGACTTCCTGGCCAGACGGATGCTTCTTGTACAGTTTTGAAGGTCCCTCACGTTTGAGAGTTCTGGCTTTTCTCTTGCATGCATCCAACTGACTGACAGTAGTTTCTTACGTACAGCGCTGTACTTTGGAAGAACTCAGATAAATACCAAATAAATGATGTGGCACAGTCCTAACAGCAGCCAGTGTGAGAATGTGTATCATTTTACTTACTGTTCTCTTTGTGTTTAGCTTCTCAGAAGAACGGTGACAGGTGTGCGGCTCCCCATTGGCACTTTATCTGTCTGTGCTGTTTAGCCATGACAGTGAATGCCACCAGGAAAGACAATGGAGGCAGTCTGGGTTTCATAAAAAATTCAAAACTTGTATTGTGCAGACAATAAATACTGCTTACAAAGGGACCTCTCTTGTGTTAAGACATTGATTCCTGTTAAGACTGACATTTGTACAGTGATATGAAACCAGCTCAATACAAGCAACAGCTCACAATGCCGGAGCTACGACTAACAATTATGGTTGGAAAAGTTAAGCAGGTCACATGCATTTACCCCCCCACCCCCGGCCCCAGCCAGCCAGACCCGTCTGAGCAATCCCTACAGCTCATGCAGGCACCTCCTGTCCAGTGGCACAAAGGCACCATAAACAGGTAACTCAAAAATGCCCCCCCCC
>JAACJT020000105.1:17851793-17867159 GCA_009936485.2 Gymnarchus niloticus | reverse complement strand
CCCCCACCCCCGGCCCCGGCCAGCCAACCCACCCCCCCCCACCCCCCACCTCTCTCTTTCATTCCATTGAGAGTCCGTACAAAAAAATAGCCTTGGAAACAACACACAGAGCAAACAAGTTCTGAGCCGTCGTCCTCTGTTCTTCAGCAAATTCAGGAGACCTCTGTCTGAACAGGCGTGGAGCTCCTAGCACATTACGCCCTTTCAAGTGGCGCCCCCCTGTGGAGACACGGCCTCCAAGGTTTACAGCGCCCGAACGTTTCGTGGACCAGGACGGGCCACTCGGGAATGACCCCCCCAAAGGTCTTCGCCGGCGGAACTGGATCGAGCCACTCTTCACGGAAGAGACGCCACTAGGGCCTGTGGAACCTGCAGCGACAGAGCGAGGGCACCCGTGAATGGGACGGCGTGGCAGATGACGTCACGCGCCGTTCGTTTTTACCCAGGACTTCATCTATCAGTGGCTTACTCTTTGGACCCTGCTGCTAAAGAGTTACTGCGGCTAACAAAAATGGTCACGACGTAAGCAAAACGTAGGCTAATTTGGTGCCTCCATTAGTTATCTTTGTCAAGGTTCCAGCCATGTGCATGTCTGGGTCCTCTGGGGAACGAGACCCTTCTTACTTTGCCTCGACACGATGTCTTTATAGCTCTTGTTGCTGGTGGAGCCAAATATAGGGCAGACTGACATACACTGCGACCTTGACTGCGGCCCGCTGCTCAGCGTATCAGACTGACCTTGTCAGGTGCTTACTCGATGCGTGGACCTCCATCTCATTGCTTTTGAACTCATTCAGCTCTTTCCGTATTGCTGCCTGTCGGAGACGGGAGAAAGCAGCGCTCATTAAGGCGTTCGGCTGTCGTCCCGAAAGCGAGACACACCGCTAGGAAAGCCGCGATGGGGGGGACTTGCAGAAACAAGGTCTTCTGACAAGGAATTCCGGACCAAAGTTACATTTTGGCTATCTTTCAGCAAAACAACTTTCTGCTTATTTCTCATTCCCACAACTTTACAGCTACCTCGCAGTTGTACCAAAGCCTGCTCCTTCACAGCTGTCTGTTTTGTTTAGTTGGCCTCACTTTGGTCAAAAGCATCTGTCAGCTAAATTAATGCTTATGTAAACTGTCATTATCCTCAACATAGTTTTGACAGCGGTATCCTTTCACAGGTCTGCGTTCTCTGCATTCTAGCCGTGACTGGAGATAATCCATCAAACGTACTGGAAGAGTCTCTCAACCGGAGGCCCGGTGGAAGTCAGAGCTAGTGTATGGTCTGAAGTAGAGCATAGTAACTGGAGTCTCCGGACTTCGGAAAGGGAGTCGAGTGTGTAGCTGTGACGTACCTTGTCAGCGGCAGACAGTCTCGTCCAGGGCTTGTCTGCACGGCGGTCATAATCCTGAGCTTTTGCTACCTCAACATAGTCACTGAAGCGGATGAGGATCTTTCTGTCACGCAGCTCGTCGACTGTGGGTCGCTGGTTGAGCTGTAGCAGACAGTGTTGGGGGGGGGGGGGGGTATTGAGTCAGGAAAACATTGGCCACAAGATGCCAAATGGGCAGCTTTTAATCACTTACTGTGACAAGGTGAAGGAGACCTGACTCCTGAAATTTACTACTGTCCACTCTGTCATAATGGAAGATCTAGGTGTGCCTTTACTGCATGGACTAAGGTTTGGGCACAGAACTCTCCGATCTGGTAGCGCTCGACGTTACCACTGTCCCTGTCCGGCACGAGGGATGACAACAGGTGAGAAGGGCACCTCAGTTCTCTAGATCTTTCTGCACAAAGCCATCCACCTCTCCCCACCACAGCGCACGTTTTACTTTGAGGATCAGTCGCCTCATTAAACGGCATTGAGATACCCGCCAGAGACATAAATCATGTGACTGTAATACAACAAGTTGCCTCGCACCGCCGGGGTTGGAGGTCCGAATCCCGCCTCTGCCCTGTGGGTGCAGTTTGCACGTTCTCCCCGTGCTTGGCGGTTTTCCTCTGGGTTCTCTGGTTTCCACCCGCAGTCATGACATACAGTTTAGGCTAACTGGCATTTCTAGTGCATGTGTGACTGTGCCCTGCGATGGCTTGGCACACCAAGAGTTCAATGAGACAGACCAGAGAATGACTGCCTTTAGGACAGAGGTTCACAATCTTTTTCAGGCCAAGGACGCCTTAGAGGGGAGAATAAACATGCTTGGGTGGGGTTGCAAAAAATTTCACGGATCCCAGTTTGAGAACCACTCCCTAAGTTTCAAGGATACGTTGGAAAATGGACAGATTTACATCTAACAGCCATACAACTGATTTGCCACAGTCACAGTATCACCAATAACATAAGCAGTGTATGAACTGACGAGATCAGGAAGGGCCGGTCACCCTAACTCAACATTCTCTAAGTGCCCTGGATAATCCCACTGGGTCACTTCTCTTGGATCTCTCATTTCTCTCGCCGCCGCAAGCCCGTGTTGATGATGTGTTCATGTTCCTGTAATCCGTGGTTACGGGGTTCCGGAAAAGGGGAAAGCAAGGCCAAGTTCGGTCCGGGTTGCTGTGTGCTCGTGCATGCGATGGGGGTGGCAGAGATCAGCGGCTGCTGGGATTTACCTTGCGGTTGAGCCTCTGTTTAATTTCCCTTCTCTCTTCCTGCTCTGTCTGGTCATTCCTCTCTGTGGACCAACAGAAATCCCAGCGTCAGTGAAAACAGAACAGGGGCAAAGAAGCACACGTTTCATTTCAGACGCACACAATACCAAGGGGCCTAACTCTGCCTTATCGTTATTGACACAAAGCAGTGGTGGCGTACGTGTGTGGTACTGCTGAGTAACGTTACTCCCTGATACTCCCTCCTTTTGTAAGTCAGCTGACAGGAATTTACAACCAGGTGCAGTACACACTTCCACTCAAAGTCAAATTCGTCCGTTCCGTTATATGCAAAAACTCAAAAAACCTGTCTGACCAGTCACCTACTCTGTTCTACTGTACAGGTGTGTTTTACTCGAAATAACACTATTCTGAGCAGTTAACCTGTGAAGACTGCAAACAAAGGCACTGCACACCCGTGTTACCAGCTGTCCACAAACAGCAGAGTCAGCCCCATACTGCGGAGGACAGCCCGCTCTCTAACTGCAGACAGACAGCAGGCACACCAAAGGCAAAATGAGGACCTGAGTGGATCTCCTGCCATTATGTTCCACTTGAAATTGCCTAAAGACGGGTTTGTGAAATGCACGTCCACTGTAAAAACATCTCTGGGTGTTAGCATTAAAAGGCCTTTCTCTGTTGACCTGACTCACAGAGGACTTCCACCCAAAACCATCCAACTGCATCACGTAACTGGTGTTTATTAATCAGAACCATTTTTTTATTATTATTTAGAGCTATCAGAAGTCAGCATTCTGCATGCCTAACACCGCCTACTCTCAAATCAAGCTCGACGCTCCTCGTCTGTCTGTTTTCTTGCCATTCCTTGTTTATTCTTACTGCCGTTCTAAGAGATCCAGTGCGGCCCAAATGTGGCAGCCTTGTTTTCTGAGTACACGTGCCTCAGTGCCAGAATAGCCGTGTAGGACGCCGTGATAAACGACAGCTGCCCGGACCCACGGTGCACAGGTGCCACATACACAAACATGAGGCTATGGAGTGTGTAAACAAACACACCTGTCCCCCATCTCTTTTAAGCTCTACTCCATTAGCTGGGACAGAAGCTACGTTTTAGCATAATAAGGGCAACTCATTCCTTATTTTGAGGGAAAATGACCTCAAAGACTGACCAACGCTCACAGTCAGCTGGAAAAACTATGATCAATGCGACTGAGAAATGGCCTGTAAGGGTGTTTAGCCTCAGTGCGTCACTTAATATGTACCTGCCCAAATGTAGCTTGGGCATTCGCGAAGCCCATATCTACGTCAGAAGAGTGGCTCACGTGTACGGCATGATTAGACGGGATAATCGGACATAACACGGACATACTTCAGATCAACATATCCTTCAGATCAACATATCCTGATCATAAGATAAAATAACTACAGCATATAGCATAACAGATGATTAAGACAACAGTTACATTTCAACTATGAAACATATTTTACACACACACACACACACACACACACACACACACACACACACACAATTATTATTTATTATTATTATTATTATTTATGCACCATAAAGTTTGCCATGTAAACAAGATAAAAATGAGTCCCTTAGTAAAACAATTCCAGATAAGTTTTAGTAAGTCATGTTTCATTACTGGTATAATCATGATGTGAAATCTACGCACTTCACCAATACACTTACGCACTTATGGATGGTACTACTCTTTTCTTTTAAAGCAGGTTTTTTTCCCCTGTGCTCTGGAACACATGACAACGAGAACTTGACCTGGCTGGAGCTAAAACAATCGTTTAAAAGGAAATCTACTTACGCTTTAGAATATTTCGACTTTCCAGCTCCTCAACACCCGGCCGCTGGCTCAGCCTCCTGCGGAAAAAGACGAGTATCACATTCTGAACCATGGCGATCAGCTGTCACTCACTGCTCGCTACTAGCACTCAAGTTTCCCAAGGAGACTGACTAAATAAACGAAGGCAGACTCCATCATCTTAGCAGCAGAGCCACGCGGGTCATCCCGTCCGCGTGCAGAGTCTGACTGTAACGGCTGGCTCGAGATGCGTGCCCTCGCTCCCTCTCTCTGTCCCTCTCTGTTTCTAGCTCTGCCTCTCTCCTTCTTTCACTCGCTCCCTCTCTCTCCCTATCTCTGTTTCTACCTCTCCCACTCTCTCCCTCTCTGTCCCTCTCTCTTTCTATCTCTCCCTCTCTCTGTCCCCCTCTCTCTCCTACTCTGTCCCCCCCACGCCTGTCTCTCTCGCTCCTTCTCACCTTAAACCTCTCCAACTCCTGCCGTTGACCTGTACCCAGTTCTGATGGTGAGGTTTGCCTTTACATGACTGACGTTGAACAGTGTAAGCGACTCACTAACGGCTCAACAGCAGAATGGAGTCAGCATGCCTGTGGATGCTGTGTAGCAGAACGAAAATATTTCAATATTGCTATTTTGTAGTGGTACTTCATACCCCCTCATGAATGTATTTCCTTGTAGGGGCTCTGCATGAGTTTCCACGTACACTCAGAAATATACAATCTTTTTTGTCTTTTACTATTGGATGTTGAGAGAAGTCAGTCTTTTAAGTCATCTTTCTGGTACTTCCTCAGCCCGTCATCACTCTCACTCCTGGAGAAGGCCGCTCGACAATCACACAGCGTCTTGTCTGGAGATTCCAGGTGTAGTGAAAGCATCATCATAAAAACAGGCTGTTCTACTTGACGTCGCGGTTCGTCAACCTCACCGTCCCAGATCCATGTTGCGGTATACAAACTTCATGCAGAAAAAACAACTCGCGTCAATTTTTTGCTCCTCTTTTAGTGTGTACCGTGTTCAGACCACGTTCCTGAATGACATCGCAGTGTACTGACGCATTTTTAAAATGATGTGAAGTCATCAGCAAAGTTCTAAGTAACCGGTGATCAAAATTGTAACCAAAATCTCCTAAATCATATATGACGGCTTCACGTTATATAAAATAGCGCATTAAATATTTTGAAATGATATACATAATCATTTTGAAATAACTGGAAAATGATACAGTGTTGGTGTGTACTGTCTTCTAAAATACAATAACTAAAATGACTCCGTCTAAAGTTGTCAGAGCAAACGAGAACTAGACCACCAGGGAATTTCTACTTAAACAGGGCTGTCCAAGCTTACGTCAACACACCGGTCAGAAGAGACTCAACAGTGAAAGAAGCAAGAACTCGGCCATCATGACAGGATGGACCTTCCGCACTAGCCATCGTGCTCCCAGCCAGCTCCACGCGTGACGAGTCCCAGTCGCGAAGACTCCAGAATGCCGGCGTCACGTTCTCTGAGACTAAGCGGTGAACAGACAAGGACACATGATGTGTGATTCACAGTACGAGCAGCCAGAATCTGGGTGAGCTGCTGCCTCCTGCTTGTGAATAAGCCAACTTTCTCGGTTCTCTTTTTTGACCCTCACTATTTGGCCAACGGTCCTGGATTTTGCACGGGGTACTGACCAAAGCTGAAGGGAGCAGAAGGTTTCTCTGCAGCCTTATCCACTGTTGCTGTCCAGTGGAGGTTAAACTGGCTTCAACTATGCGATATTTTAGTTTGATTGCTTTTACACAGTCATGGGGGGAAATTACAACAAAGGATTTGTGTGCCATGTCCCCAGTCAACTCACTGTCTCCAGTGCTTCCTGTGTGTGGCCTCCTGTAGTTCTGCCTGAATACGTCCTTCAGATGTTCCAGAGAGCTCAGTTTAGTGGAAGTCTTGATTGA
The DNA here is from genome assembly GCA_009936485.2 of Gymnarchus niloticus. Taxonomy (NCBI): domain Eukaryota; kingdom Metazoa; phylum Chordata; class Actinopteri; order Osteoglossiformes; family Gymnarchidae; genus Gymnarchus; species Gymnarchus niloticus. The sequence goes on along the minus strand of JAACJT020000105.1, from coordinate 17,860,800 downwards.
CACCCCTACGCCATCCCAAAGGGAAGCTGGAGGCCACGGTTTCCATCACTGTTTGCTGACCCGCAATACGTGTCTACAAGCTTACTCCGTGTAGAGCGAATGTGAAGGAAATCCTCCTGATAAAAGAATTATGCTATAAAAAAGACAAACAATTATGAAGAGCTTGTCAGATATAAAAACAGGACGTCTAAATACTGCATATGTTCATATATAGGCAGTTATATTTCGGATTAGTCTAAGTGTGGCAACTAAAAGTTTGTTTTTTACAAAAACAGAAATCGGTCATTTTATAAAAAGCTCCCATTTGTTTCTCCACTGCCCGCAGACACCATCTGGTCTGTTTTCAGGCTACAGTCATGGGAATCCTACACTGCAGGCTTCGTTCAGACAAGTACTGAAGGTAGACCAGCACCTACAAACACGGAGACGTCTTCTCGCAAATGTGCACACATCAGACACGGCCACAGATAGTACTGGACGGGCTGCAGGACCGGGAACGCCTCAGAATCCCAGAAGCTCAGAGCCTGTATAGTACAGCTGTTTACATTTTAAGAGGTATGCTACGGCATTAAATCTCCAAGTACCCCATCTGCCAGGTGGCTCCCCAGCCAATCAGAACGATAAGCAGGCAGCTGAAGGAGAGGTTGGTGGGTCTGATATCACATTAACTTGGAGAGCCCCAGGCCTTGATGTGCTAAGGTAAGAGGTAAGCCTCAATGACAACCGTCTCCTCCTCTGCCTCCATCCCCCCCCCCCCGGTCTGACACGGGGGCCAGCCCAGGACCCGCACATGACGTGTGGCACCCAGAGGGAACAGATCGCAACAGAAGACTAACGGAGTCCACTGTCCACCAAAGGCTGCGGAAGCCGAGCTCTCATGTGACAGAATCATTAACGTTCAGCCTGCACATGGAGCCCGCCCTGCTCTCGCTAATGTAAATACTCACGACTGCAGCAGTCATGAGACTAAGATAAACAGATCAATGGAAAGATATTAATAAACAGTTACCAAAATAACGAGTGCAGAGCCATTTTACAGTGGGCAGTGTTTATGGCAGAACCGATATGAGGTACAGTAGCTGACACGGGGTCGTCGTGCTCACACATCTCATCAAAGCAGAGCCACACCGTCGGAGTCTTGTTCAAAGAAACGTGTTTTTTTACTGACTTCAAAGTGTCAAGGGCTCCAAAAATAAGGTGTAAAAGTCACTGCTCTTCATAGGGAGGGCCTCATATCCATCATTTATCAAATAGCTGTTTGACCCCCGCTCACTCTAGGGTGCTCTGTAAGGTCATCTTCCGACAACAAAGCCCATCGCAGCTTTCAACTGGCTTGTGAACTTCACCGGTTTAGGGGATGGTGCACCTCAGTTGGTCCGAGTAAGCATGGCGATGGCCATTTGAACATCAAGCCACAGTTTAATTATTTAACATTATTACATCAATGTGCATAACTGTACACCCAGTACAGAAATGGAGCAGAAGGGGGACACTACACTCTCAGATGGATGGACAACATTTTGCGTTGGACTAATGAAGTACCTCAAGTATTATCTCTCATCATCACTGCTTTCAAAGACGTGGAACGCAACGACAAAAAAACCTGAAAAACGACAGAGTCCAGCAGAGGTTTTATTAAACGTAGATTAAATGTTTCCATTCCGATCTTCCCGGTCCGGTGGGTTTCCCCACTAAGCCAGCTATACTAGCTAGTTAGTTATCAGGCCCACACGGTGAATGCGAGTGTGGAGATGTTTCACCTGGAGCTGCTAAAGGTTCCCAGCATGAACAGTGAGACAATGCCATCTGATGTTTTAATTAGACACCGCCCCACACACACACACAACTCCAATTTTAACCTATCAGATGCTTATATAATTGCTGCATATGGGTCACATGACACGTCTAAAAACAGCAGGAGAGGTTGACAGCATGTAATTTCCAGCCTTTTTTTACTGTGGATCCTGAACCTCTGCTGACCATACATACACCTCCCCGGCCAAAAGCAGCCCGTCGACTTGGAGCCTCTCAGCATTCAGCCGTGCAGGCGTCCCACCGCCAGTTTCTCTGGGCTGTTTATAAATACAGAGAGAGGCCAAGGTGACTAGGACTGTTGCCGTGGTAGAGCCAGCTGGGTTTGTTATGGAGCAAACACTCAGGGTATTAGTGAGGATTCTTAGAAATCACCCCCCAGTCCAGAAGCAAGTGCATTAAGAGGGACAGGGCCGGTGACACAGAACCAAAAGGTGATGACTGTTTCGAGGTCTCTGAGGCTCAGGGCATCTTGAGCAGTTCTTCACAGGGTCTATAAGGTTACATCATTCACGTAGAGCAGGTACCTGCCTCCCAAAGTCTCAGAAAGCACGACACGTAACAAGGTCCTTGTTCACAACTGTGACCGAGTCGGCAGATAATTATTCGTTAATATTACTTGTTAAATATTTGTTAATATTGTTCATTAACGGTCAGGCTGAGAACAAACTGCTCTGGAGGACATCTCTCATTGGCGTTGATACTGCCAGTCCAACCCCCGGCGGGCAGAACAAACACCTATGGGAAAGAGCAGAATGACGAACCGGAGAATTTTCAGATTATAAGAGCATTTTGACAAGCGTAGGTACAAACCAGGAAATATCACTGCTCTGTGTCAGCTGTCCCGGTGGATGTGTCTCAAGGTAGCGTACACACGACGTTTCCCAGAAAAGCAAGATTCTATTATGAAACATGACACCAGAGGCCACTGGGATGCTATAAGATTAGCCACTCCTCTGTGACCTTTCTATGCAAAAGGTACACCAGCAACAAGAGTCAACGCGTTTTAACCTTGCATGGTCCTCTCTGGTAGGAATACAAAGCTTGTGGCACAGCTGCATGACAGACATCAGTAGAATCTCAGGGTCATTATTTTTTATAATCTTAGGTGATTCAGCCTCCTGCCCTGTGACGCCACATCAGATAAAGCCATCTGGATAATGGATGGTTATTCTGTTCAGGAAAGCTTCATTCGGGGACTCCAGATGCACGACCGGCACCGTGGTGCCGACCAAACCGGCCTGGATTTTAGAGCCGTATGGCAGCACAAGCATGAGAGTGCTGGAGTACAGACCGATGATTAACCTTTCAGCCGCCGAAAGAGAGGATTTTCCTGGAGTATCACCTAAGACCACCATTACTGACCAGCGTGTGCTACACGAACGTCACCCCAGAAATGCGGTGCGGTTTCCAGGGACTCAGAGAAACCACAGCTGTGGTCACTTCATGGTCGATTCTTTATTGTCTGCTCAGTGTACGTTTCCGCCATGACCATAACTGACCAAAACAAGCAGCTTGTTGCTGACATAAAATAAGACATACAAATAGAAGACATAATTACACGCCAGGTTTCTTATTTCTGCAGATTTTACAGAGTTATATTTTACTGTACTGATCTATAGATGTGTACGTAATATCAAAATTAACCCGTTTTCTTTTTTCATGTACATTTTTTTATTCATTAATAGCTATTATCACCAGCAGACGAGCCTGGAGATAAGCGGCACAATTAATCAGTATTATTTCCCAGGAAGAAAAAAAAAAAAACGTTTTGTTTTTTTTTTTTTTTTACATCTCTTGCATTAAATTAAAACTCAGCTTCGCTCCACGTGACGAAAGAAAAGCTGTTCGGAACGGCAGAACAAAGCACCCATCTGAGAGGGACTGAATAATCGCTCTTCATTATCAGTGCAGGAACATAAATGGCGAGCAGCTGCGTGTGGGTGATGTGGAGTCGTTTAGCGTTACTCGGCACTCCGCGTGTGTCGACTTCGAGGAGAGGTGCAGAGACATGTGGACCTCCTACACTGCAGCGTCCTCGCATGCTCCTGCTCTCAGGCTTGGGGGGGGGGGGTGACAGGCCAGGAGGTCATGCATAATTCACCAGGCTTGGATCTAAATATAGCCAGGAGCTGCCTCCCTTGGGACAGTTGGATACAGACTATCGACAGAAAACAATGACTTACAGATAATTACAGCGCTATATAGATCATTATGATGCTATTTTAGAAGAAGAGAAAATGACATTACTCGGAGTCGGGAATCTATCCGGAATGATCCGTAAAGCTAGGAAAGGTCACTGCGTGTGTCGGTTTTTTTTTAGGAAGGTAGTGAGAGCAAATTCATATGACTTCACCTTCGGAGCCCTGCAGGGTGTGAACGAGCTTTAACTATTTACCCAGAATGAATCTTGAGAGTTCCTGCCTTTACTTGAGAGACTGACAAACGCCCAGTGCAACAGGAGCACGGAAACAGTTCATAGAACAAACATCCACTCAAAATCAATATGAGATTGTGGGGGGGACATGCACTAAGAAATGATGAAAATGCAGAGCTGGACATGAATCTGACGTCGTTCAGTTCACACCTCGGTGCAGGGTGACCCTACGATGCCAGGCCACTAAGGATCACTCTGCCGGAACCTTCTTTGGCCACCGAAGCCTGCGAGGAAAAAAAAAATAAAACACTAGACCTTCGGGACTCTCCTCCAGCCTTGTCCTGCTTACAGCCATGTTTAGGTCTTAAAATAGCTATACGCGTTTTATAAACGGCAATATCGGTATTATTAAATGCTATTTAATTGCTGGGGAAATTGAGCTACACGCAAGACGCTTCCCCAGTGTCTGGATATTCTACTGAAGGAGCTGAGGTAAACTCCGCTTTGGGAAACTGACGACGGGTACAAGTTATAATGTCTGCTTCCAATTAAACGACGTTGACCAGCCGATAGCAGGCACTCCGCCAGAGAGCCCTGAGCCCCCCAGAGACGATCAGAGGGGACTTCAAAGTTCCACCAAGCAAATCGGTCTAACGTCCGCCGTATCTACTGTCACGTTTCAAACATTCTGTACTTCAGCTGTAGGCCAAGTAGCTACTCATCTCTGACCACGTTTATCCACATATCAAACCGTCCTTGACAAACAAAGGCTGGACCTTTTTTTCTCAGAAAGAGTACAGTTCATATTTGTGACGTGTAAAAGGCAGGTCCTTACTGTGTGGGTTACAGCATGCGATGACTGACAAATTCCCTCCACCAAACTGTCCTGTCAGAGAGAGACCCTAACACACCTTTTGCATCATCCCTGCCGCACATTTGGCTCCAGGAGGCTTTTCATACCTTCATCTGCTTTTCCATCCAATATGTGCGTACAGACTTCTCCTTATATGGACTCTAACTCAGGCCCAACAAGCTAATAATAATTTGCCACTGAAAGATTCGCTTAGAGGAAAGCATGCTGACGTTGGTCTCCTCCGGGCCCCTGTGGGATTACAGTACATGAATGAGCATTTATGTGTGTGTTTATGAGTGTGTGCTTGTGTACGATGGTACTGGCACAAGTGGAGGCTAATCTGAGCGGTACGGGGCCGGCCTGCCGGGTTTAACACAGTGCTGCCAAGCGGCCTCACGGTACTAACATGAGTGGCTAACTGTTTCATTCGTGGTTCCTCCAAACCTCGGAGTGTCTTTCAGATCATTCGGTCTATAGATCTTCAGAAGCAGAAAATCATTGATAGTTATATTTCAAATTCATTGACGTAAAACTGAAATTAACTGAGTCAAAATTTTGAAGGAAATCCCAGCGTTCCTACAGGACGCGTCGCGTTAATGATCTTATATGCTGAGCTGTAGCCGTGTCTGTTCTCAGAATAGCGAGGAATTTAACACTCATTTGTACAAAACTAACAAAACTATACGTATATTTAACAAAGTGCAGAAGAACGCTTCAGGTGACTTTATCCAGTACGATGAAAGGTTAACTGGTTGTTTCATTAAAACGGCACCTTTCTTGTACAAATTCCCAGCTGCTCTTAGATTCACCCAAAGCAATTAGTTACTTTTCAGTAGCTATCGCAAAATGACTTCAAACAGTCAGCCTGTCAGCTGCATTTTGAAGACACGGGTATCTGTCTGGCTTTGGGAATGACAGACACGAGGCGATGTGCTGCCTGGGTACAGCTGAGAAACCTGCTTCAGGAGGGAGGCCTGTCCCGTTTTCGCCTGAGCTTACCGTCTAAGAAAATCTTTTTCCTGATGCTTTCAGGCGACTGCTGATGGCATATTTTTCATAATTTGCTTTTCATAAAACTGCAAGACCTTTTGAAAACAATACATTCTTTTTCTGAGACCCTGCGTTACCGGGAGATATCACATTTAGGTCATGATTCATGAATGGCACTGCGTCCGAAACAACAACTGCCCTGAGCACTGGACAGCTGGAGAATTCCTTCAAAGTGGTCTCCTGGAGTGCTGTTAGTTGATGGAATTAATGATAAAAAAAACTAAACGAGACTGCAAGTTCATATCGGCTACAGCACATTTAAATCAGATGAAGAGCTGATATCTGGAGTTTTAATTAATGAGTTGTTATGGGGACAGAATTTTTTTGCCTCCACTTGCTGACCACACATGACCTGTTATTCTTAAATTCGAATTAACTCCATCTTTTATTTTTTTGAACCGAAAATCCGATTTTGTGCTTTGGACCAAAAATGAAGCGGCTGACAGAGACCATAGGGGATGATGCTTAGAACATCACTGAGACAGAAAAACAAAATATATTTTATAATAATGATGCTCTGTGATACTGAACACGGAGAGCATGCAAGGATACTCTGTACAGCTTAAGAAAGTTAACCCAAGTTCCAGTAGATGTAAGCAGTAAGCTGTCTTTACCTGATAACCCAGTAAGATGCTGAGGGGTTCCATGTACCTGAGCAGCACTGTACGATGCTAGTTATCACTAATACTACTGAATCCCTTATACCATAAACCTGACTAAAACTGACATAAGCTTACAAATCAGATTACCTTCCCTCTGCTCCTCTCACACCACTCAATGGACTGCCTCATTCCATTACCATCCCGGAAGGTTGTACTGTGAGAAGCTGACAAGGAGATGAAACCCCAAGGAGCTCCTGGCTCAATAAGAAGAACTTGATCCAATGAAATTGTGTTTATGTTCCATTCTGTGTTTGCTTTTCTTCAGCCTCGCATTTAAACGTGAGGAACGTCCTGAAAACATTCTGGTGAGCAAACCTTATATAACAGTGTAAAAAGGACAGGGAAATAAGGTCAAATGAGACCTAGAAAGACAAATAAGAGGAGATCGTAGACGTGAAGAGAATTCGGAAGCAGGAAAACAGGTCCTATGGCAACTGAACCAAACTCCAGCAAACAGCAGAGAGAGGATTCTGAAGACTTAGCAAGCACCAATCAGAGGTCGATTGAGTAGGGATCCATGAATCGAGATGAAGAGAAGACCTATGAGGAAGACTCACTTGGCTAGCTTCATCTCGATCTGCTGCCGGATCTCTTGCCGCTCCTGGTCACTGCGCGTGGGGAAGATGTTGCGATCTTCCAGCTCCTGTTTGCTGGGTCGGTTTCTTAGCTTGATGGCCAGCAGCTCTTTCCTCATTCGCCGTGGCAACGTTCCTGACGCAATGGATGCAAGTACACACTTCATCAGCATGCAGCATGCCAGATGAACGCTCGCAAGGCACAACACAAACTCTGGCTACTACTGAAATGACATGTACATAACAGGATATTTCATACCTTAAAATGCCTATACTGTTGCTGTTTAGAATCATAACACGACTTTTCTTTTTATTATTGAATTATTGGCCACTCATTTTATTCACTATGTCGTTTTCCCCAACCCAAATGCCGTTTTCACTGTGTATCCCTACATTATTGTATACCAGTTATATTAATGATTTCTATCCTGATGCATCGTCACACCCTAAAATAGCTGCAGTAGATTTTCACTGCTTTTGAAGGAACCTCTCAGATTCTGCATTCCTCTTTTCAGTGTGTACTAGACTGGCTGTGAAGTGTGAAATTCCTCAGCAAGGTACAGTAGTTAATGAGCAAAAAGCAGGTGAAGAAAAACGCCATGCCATGAAACTGTGCCAGGAACAGTTTAACTGACGGAAGGTTTGACTTTGAAAATAAAAACGAAAATCACAACTTCCACTTGGAAATAGTCTCCCATTTCTGACTTTGTGAATGAAGAACGAATCCTAAAAAAACATGAAATTTATCAATAAAAAACAAACATATCATCATACCAGACAAATTAAACAACTGTCGTTTACAGTTTTATCTAATGCAGTCGTGGTTCTAGATCATTTCCAATGGGGGGGAGGGGGGGGCAGGCAGTGGCCAAATGTTCTGTTGGAGAACCACCCCCATCATATTTTTGTTTCCTTCCTAAAAAAAACCACTACTGTACAAATCTTGGGCGTAGGTTTAGCTTGAAAGGTGGTAGAGAACCCAAACTGAAAAAAACAATGGCTTCAAACATGCACCTGTAAAAGTCTGTAGGGAAATTCTCATCTTTCCTAAAACTTGGTGGGGACACGTCCTACCATCTCTACCCAAATCTACTCCTATGGTGAAGGATTGTGCTCTTAAAATTCCACAAATCGAGTGCCACTGATTATGGTGGTGTATTAAGCTACCACGTTAACCTGCTCATGCAAAGTTTACTGACCAAGCCACAGTTATTTGTCTAAGAAACATGAAGTTAGCTTTGTTTCAAAACTTCAGGTCCCTACAGGGGGCGCTATATTGTAAAAACGTGGAACACACACGACAGTGATTTTTACATCACACTACTTAATCACGGCTGATTCTACCAGCCTAGTATTACTGCTAAAACATCCTTAGGTTTGATAAAACCAGCGTAATGGGGAAATGACTTCATAGGCTTTAGTTCAATATCATCTCATCATTATTTATATATAAATATATCGCAGTTTAGACATATAAATATGTAACTCCATGACCCTTACAGAATAAGCAGTTAATAATAACCATAGCAAAAACCAAATGAGAAGAAATAAAAGTGAACTGCACTGTGAAAACCAAATGACTTTCAGTGCCTTAGCTGGACAACGACTGTCCCTGTGGTTCAGCCGGGGCCCACCTGAAGGACACAGAGCACGCTGCCCTCCCCCAAAGAAACGACTG
>JAACJT020000105.1:17832667-17851693 GCA_009936485.2 Gymnarchus niloticus | reverse complement strand
CCCTTCCCCCAAAGAAACGACTGTCCCTGTGGTTCAGCCGGGGCCCACCTGAAGGACACAGAGCACGCTGCCCTTCCCCCAAAGAAACGACTGTCCCTGTGGTTCAGCCGGGGCCCACCTGAAGGACACAGAGCACGCTGCCCTTCCTCCCCCGGACGCGAGGACTGCTGCTCCTATTGGCTGCGGATAGCAGCGACCTGGCCGCTCACCTGAGATGACAGACTCGTTCCAGCTGTCCTGGTCACTGTAGAACTCGTCCAGTCGCAGGTTCTCCTTGTTCTCTTCTGACTCTTTCTTGCTCTCCGTGTCACCCGACGATTCTTTCTCCGTGCTGGAAGTGCGGGACAGGCGACCGTCCGACCGGCGCTTGGGCGATGAACGGACCTCCTTGCCGTGGAAACTGGGAGACAGGTGTACGGCAATCAGCAACCAGAGAAACTCAGCAGGGTGGGGGGGTGGGGGGAGATGATGGAAGCTTTACCTGTCCTGCCGGTGCTTGATGGCAAGGGCTCGATGCAGTTCCTCAATGATGCAGCTAGGGGGCAACTGTGGTTGCAGGACACCAAGGTGTGGTGAGCCTGTTGGTGTGACGCTCTGTCCACGTAGTGTTTCAGGACCCCAGGGCGTCTCTTTAGACAGCATTGAATTCTTCTCCAGCGAGGAGGGTGAGGTCTTCCCAGGGTCGGCTGGTACAGCTGCCAATGGGGCAAAATATAAAGATGAAAAAGTCTCCTGATGCGGAATTCCTGTCCACCTCTGCGCAGATACCACGCCACCCACCTTCCAGGCTCCCCAGCCGAGAGAGCAGTTTGACTGGCAGTGTGGGTGGCGGGGGGGGGCTGTGCTGTCCAGCAGGTGGGTCTCCTCCACTCACTTCTGCCCCCTCCTGGTCAACAGCTGCTCCAGTTAGGTCATTGGCAGGGTTATCAGTTGGGACGCCATCGTTTCCGTTTTCAGTTTCTCGATCCACGAGGTCACTTTGGCTCCCCGCATCCTCTGAGGAGTGTCGCACTTAGAGAAATTCATCACTGTGTTACTGACAGCACATGGCAAAACACTCATGCATCGTATGAGTTGAGATGAGTATGAGATGCCTTTTATCATATAAACCACACGTACTCAGCGACAGGCCAACCGCGAATAAGCCGAGCCTCGAAATTTCAAGCAAAATTACGTGAAAAATGTGCCACTCGGGATGAGCCAATTGTGAAAATTTAAAACGGAATCTGTTTCAGATATCAAATATGAAAACAAATTAAGTCCATCAGAGTTTATTGAAATAGCATACAAAAATGACCAAAATCTTTAAAAAAATCCGCTTGTGTATAAGGTTAACGACGAGTTAAGCGTATCAATTCATAAACACTGATGATTCTGTCCGTCAATCTTACCGTCAGAAGAAACACATTTAAGGCAAATAAACGCCATAATTCACGCATCTTTACTTTAGGTAAACGCACTTTTGTTCGTGTGTAAGGGACGCCCATAACAGGCTACGAAACGTCTCAGCTCTGCTCCACACGTAAACCAAACACACTTTTGTTTGTGTGTCACTGTTCACCCACAAGTGTAAATGCTATGTGTATATTGGATATTCCCATACGTAGTACCGTCGCCGAAAATGTATTTCTGCTGTCTCTACCTCCACCCAGTGGCTGCCGTATGAATTGCGTCTTGTACATGCACTGTTGGCCAACACTATCTCAATGCCTTTCTCCATATTCTTCATGGTTGTTTGGGCGCGAAGTATACTGCGGCTCAAAATCCGGTTTACAGTGACCGTACAATATTTCTGAAAGGAATATCTGCTTGTTTCTCAGATTTCTAGAGCACTGTTTCATTCATAAACACATTCAGAAAGGGTAACTTCAGCCGTAACCCACAGTACATTTGGACCACGCTGTGTTGTAAGAGTAGAAAGAGATTTTCAATTAGTTGTTTTGGATCAAGTTGATAAGCCGATTAAGGTAGAACATCTAAAGTTGTCTGGTTCAGGTGAAATCGGCCGCTGGATTAACGTCTCACCTGCCGCTGAGCTGTCTTCCTCACACCCCAGGATCTCTGGGCTCTTCGCGTCGACCTGGGGAACGGGGGACTCCTCATCGGACTGGTCCTGAGTGGGAGTGCCAGGTTCCTCTGGGCTCGTCCCACATGCCAGGGCAGAGTCTGTGAGATGAGGGTAAGCTGACTCGACCGACACGGCTAAAATGGGCAATGCCGATTTATCCGACAGAAAATCAAAGAAACACCGAAAACGCAGCATCCTGTCGCCGAAGGAAGCGGGTGTGTCCCACAGACACCGCGAGCACCAAACACGGCTCCTGATGCTGAGGATTGTGGGAAAATACGGAGAGGTACTGCAGCCACACCCTCGTCCCTAGACTGATCTGTCTCACCTGACTCAACTGTCTCCGGCGGCCCCCTCCTGACCAGCTCATCCTGGCTCTGTCGTACTGCTGCCTTCCTTCCCAGAGCTGCAGGGGACAACAAACACCCTGTTACTGGGGGGGGGGCCGAGGGCCACAAACACCCTGCTATTGGGGGGGGCGAGGGCCACAAACACCCTGCTATTGGGGGCCGAGTATCACACCCTATTACTATGGGGGCCACATAACACCAACAGCGCTGACTGCTCTGTGGTTGGCAAGCCTCCTGTCCCTGCCTGAGACACGTACCCTTAACTGCCCGCCCCTAACTCAGGCACTGTGACAACGCCTGGACAGTGACAGTGACTAACTGCTCATCAAGCCCCACGCTGTGACACAAGTTCCTCAGTGTTCAGAGCCACTTTTCACTAATTCACCATTAAGTATCACGTACGCTCTTTCTGGCCACGGTACCGCCTGCTGCCTGTCACACACACTTTAGCACATAAAAACGGCACCAAGTTACATCCTCAACCAACAATTTCATTGCCGACTCGTAAAACTGCGTCCACAAATCCAGCCGGGTCAAGACCGCTGTTAATGAGGTCTCTGAAAGATACGAGACGTTGCCCTTGTGAAGCAAACCAGGATCTCCACCACCTCCACTTTCCGGTCAATTTTACTCAACATCTTCAAGTCAAGTCCCGTTTCACCCGGAGTGTAGTCTTATTCTCAAAGCTCAAACTGAGGAAAGGCCATTTCTTTTGAGGCGTGTTTCTAAGAAACTGACAGGATGGTGAGAGCCTGGAATCTGATCAGGAGAGAAACACGTTTCATTTCTTAGAAACTTAGATGAAGCCCCCTCAGCTGGCGTCCCCATGCGTCATTCACCCGTCGAGCTCTGTTTCAGTTTCTCGTTCTTCTTTTTCCTCCACTTCCAGGGCCGGAAGATACGTCCAAGTGTTGCCAGTTTGCTGTTTCGGCGAATAGGCGGCGTCCGCACCCCCGTCACCAGGCAGCCGGAGCGGAGCGCCCTCTGCTGGTCCATCACAGCTACAACAAGGGAACGAAAACCACATTCTGAACGTAAAGAACAGGCTGGTATAGGCCCCGCCCCATGGGAAGAGAAAGGCCCATTGAGTCCCAGATACAATTTTCAGCACCGTCTAGTGACTACTGCATATGTACATCCCGCAATTACCGCAGAAGGGTTATAACAGAATCAGCACTTACCATCACCATGGTACGTGTTACGATCCTCAGAGCTAAGAAAGTATTTTCTCTGACACTTTAACAAGGCAATGAGGTGCAGATCTGAGGTCAAATCAGTTCGTAAAACCCCAATTAACACATCTGCTTGTGCGCTGGACTTATCCCCAGAGGAGAAACAAGCATCTCTCTGTCCGCCGATGCTGTGAAAGAGGAGACATTCACTTTCAGAGAAGAGCCTGCTTGTTATGACACCCACAGTGGTCCTGAAAAGCTCTGGAGAAGACCGAGGATGGTGTTGTATCTTTGCCACAGGCCCAGGTGTGGGGCACTTACTGCATCAGGAAGGAGCATTCTTACTTCAGTGTAGAACACGTGTGCAGAAGGAGCTAGCATATAGCAGTATAATCAGAAACTACCAGTCCAGTATTTACCGCGCCTGTCTGGACGAGACTGGAGCTGTCTTACCATCCTGGACGCCACATTGGGGAAGGGGGGGGTCAGAAATATGCCCTCCCCCGCAGTCTGGCTCCTGACACCTCAGGGAACACACGACTACCAAGTTGGGGGGGGCTGGCAGCTGCTGCTTGGCCCCTGGTTACGTTCCATCTTTCCTGCATATCGATTCCCGACCCACCGACATTTACTGAAATTTGAAACGTCCCAGCGAAAGTAAAGCACGAAAGCACCACAGAGGGTCGATCACTTGGCTGCCGTGGCGTGGGGTCATCGTTCTGCGGACGATGGGGAAGCGTGCCGCTCCAGCGAACCCTCCTGCTGTGAAATGCAAGCTTATTCAGAAGACCATTTCTCTTTTCCTCCATCGTGGCTGTGAGTGCAGGGTGCATTCATTATCTTGAGTATGTTTCTGTCAATCATTATTCTCTGCTGCTTTGTGCAATTTTCATCGGTAACTAGCAATATTCTTCTTTACCAGTTAGAAACAGACAACCAGGGGCTTCTGTAGAATGAAGACAAAAATGCTATTTGACTTTTTTTTTTTTTAAACACACACTTGGAGAATGACGGCAGAAACACCAGAACAAACAGTGAATTGTTGAATTTGCCTGACTTCCTGCGCATTCTAGCTGTTTATAAATGGACCCTGGACTTACATTATCATTTTTATTCTGTTAGCCGGTCTTTCCACAAATTCTAACACTGGATATAACCAGAGCAAAGCAAGGGTCAGGGAGTATACGCAACTGACGAACACCAACGACATCACGGACGGGGGAACGACATCCTGTCATGAAAAACACTGTTCAGTTGTGAGGTTAAATACTGACCCTGAAAGAAAGACCATCTCCCCCCAAATTAGCTAGACTTACTTTAAAGCACAGATTAATTACATTTACAAATTACAACTCCCTTCATTCCAGAGAAATTATCATCTAAATATGGCATGTCATATTATGCCAAAGTTCAAAGTTAATATATAACTATATATATATAACTTTTTATATGCCGGTGTTCCATCCTTCTGCCTTCAACAACTGCTTTTCCATCTGGGGTTAACATTACCTACAGCTTTTCCTGCGAGGTGCAGCTCAGAGGGGGGTGGTCGACATAAATGGGACCCAAGCCCGGGTTACCACACAAGCACAGTCGAGAAACGTCAGTTTCTGTCCCGTGGGGAGCAAACCAGCCCCACATAAAACACAGCAGGAGTAAAGCTGGAGTAGCTTTGTACCTGAAGTAAAGGGTGGCAGGGCACACAACAACGTTTCAACCTGAGTGATTCAGAGGGCGGCCCACGCCAGTGTGATGTCATGACGAGCTGAGATCCCGTACCATTCAGCAGGTTCAGCAGATTGTAGCCACACCTGGTTTTTGTTAAGTTTATCACCGAATGCATTTAAAATGCTAGTATAAGTGAGAAGTGTGGTGACGACGAGGGCTAAGAATCTTTCCTGGAATAAAGCAGTAGGCCGTTTTAACAGACCTTACCGCTGCAGAGCCACACGTTATCATTAGTGACAGATTACGATTCGCCTTCGGTAGTGACTCTTAGTCACGGATATGACGCCAATGATCTGTGGATCAGCAGCACCTTCCTTCTTAGGAGTTCCTTTAAAAGCCCATCACAGGCAGTTTTACATGCTGTCTGTCTTATCTGCTCTACAGCCAGTAATGATATTTTCATTTTCACCGTTCTGCATGTCGATCACAGCCAGTGATCACGTTGACGGTTTCAGACATTTATTCCCACTCTCAAAGTGCACAAAGCATTCATGAAAACTCCGTTTTTCAAACTGGGAAAATCAGCAGAATTGTGTTATTAAAGCAATCATCTACATGTAAGAGAATTTTGCGTTGACCTGTACAACCAATCCTTTAAAGTGTCATGCAGGCCTACTTATGAGCTCCTAATAATCCTCCACATGCATTAATCTTTTGATTACATAAACTGTGTTAATCCTCATGCTATTATTTACTGAATATGAGCAAAACCCTCTAGATATATTTAGATCACAAGAAAAACCGAAGTCCAACCCACAAAAACAGGGCATATTAAACCCCCCCACAACATCAGCACCGCCATGGGAGAGCATTGAAATCAGTTTAACAGCTTTCCACTCCCGCGAGTACAGAACCACGGCCAGTACAACGGACCGCATGGAACTATACTAAATAACTGTGAAATTCCGAATGCCTTACTTTACGCTGGATTCCTGCACGTAAGCATGTAATCGACAAGTTATTACATATTTATATAAAATAATAGCCCGGGCAGATGGTCTGAATGATTGAAATTGATTCACACATGGCCACTGACAGACAGTGACACCAGAAAACACTGAGAATTCATCCTCTAAAGCCTTGAAATACAAACTCAAGGGCAGCATCACCATGCTCAAAGCAGGTGAGATTTCAGCTTCCTTTGGATGCGTGAGCCGTTATCTGACAATGAAGACAGTGAGCTTACGGTCCTTTCCACCTGAAATCACCCTTTCAGCACTTTTCACTGGTCCTGCATTCATTGTGTTTCTCCATGCAGAACCAGACAGACGGACGGAGTCTCCTCTGGTGAAAGCCACCACCTTCGCACCCCAGGAAATGTGACTGCCACTGCTTGTCTGAATGCTTTGGTTAGTGAGTTACGATGACAGAGCTCGCATTATGAAACCAAATAAAGCTGAATGAACCAAACACCATTCTTCATGAAAGGCAAAATTATGTAAGGTACTGAAAAAGAATGACTGATTTTACTAAATTTAAATTATCTTTCTACAGCGTGACAGAGAGCTACATAATTCAGCTGGGCACACCAGACTCCCCCAGTGATACCATGGTGAGGACCCCACTGAACTCCAACCTGAAGCTGAGTCAGGCCAGCTGCCCAAGACTGCCCGTCCACCTATTCAAAGTCAAATCAGGAGACACTACAGCAAAAATAAGGCCTGGGGTCAGTTGGCTGTTACCATGGATACCACTCTGGGTGCTGCAGCAATGTCCTTTGGCAGCACTGCGGCAGAAGTGCATGCAGGGAAGGACCTGCTGAGCAAGATGGTGGGGGTTGGTGCCATTGAGAAGCCCCTGGAGAACATCCCAGAAGATCCAGTCAGATGATGTGGATGATACAGACGCTGCATGTCCAGCTTATTAAGTGCATCTGCATGCTAATGCAAACAACATACTCCTCCGATCAGCCAATTCTGAAGCTGAGGTTGAATGCCGCTCACAAGCAGGGTCACAAGGTTCTCTCATCGTTTGACTAAGCATTAGACCAGCGAAGACACCAGTCTGAGGGATTCTGGACACGGTGTGACTGTCAGAGACGTACACAGTGACTCCAGCCCCTCTCTTAGCTTTGGATTTACCGGTCAATCTACATTCCTACCCTCACCTATGGTCATGAGCTTTGGGTAATGACTGGAAGAGTACAAGCGGTAGAAATGATCTTCCTCTGTGTGGTATCTGTTCTCAGCCTTAGAGACAAGGTTAAGGAGCTCGGACATTCAGAAGGGGCTTAGAGCAGAACCCCTGCTCCACTGCATCGCCAGTTTAGGTGACTCAACCATCTGGCTAGGGTTCCTCCTGGACGCCTCCCAGGAGAGCCGTTTCAGGCACGTCCAACTGAGAAGAGAACCTGGGACAGATCCAGGACACCCTGGAGAGCTGGCTGGGTAGAGGAGGTCTGGACATCTCTGCTTAGACTGCTGCCCTCACGACCCAGACCCAGATAAAGCAGTGGAAGATCAAAGGAAAAATCAAAAAAATACTGATGTCATATTTAATACACGATATGAAGTGTAGGCCTATGTAACACAGATTACTATACACCGTATATACGGTCGAATGTGTAAACTGGGGTTTGGGCCATTCTGTCGTAATGCGTGTTACTGATAGAGACGCGTCTTTGATTGAGCGTTCCGCTTCAATACGGAAAATGTTTTTTCATTTTTGATTTGCGAAGAAATTTAATTTTTTCCACAGTCAACATTAGACATCAATTCAACACAGGCTGGCATTTTCTGTATGCCAATTAAACTGTTCTAGTATCATTTCCATATTTGTATATCCTTGGCGTACCATCTTAAATAATAAGTTACTACACATTTTTGTGCACAGCATTTGGCTCCAAGATGTATTTAAGATGCATGGCAGGAACAGAGATGCTGTGCATTTCATGACGATATTCCTCACCATCAGCAAAGACTGAAAAATATTTGAAGGGTAAACAGCAGAATAACACAACAGCTTCAGCTTACACTCCTCAGACAGTATGACCTGCTTTTCATCACAATAACATGTACTTATTTATACTGAGGGGAGGGCGGGACATTGAGACTTTAATCAATATACTCTTCTCATTCAAAGTGTTATCAGGACAGGCCATGATACAGGAGGTAATGTCAAGAGGTTTGCTTGTTGCAAAATGCTCTGGTTTCAGCTTCAAAAATGAGCTGACATTCACTCACAGACTCATCAACACTCATAATAAGTGATGAGTGATGTTACCACTTGAACGCACCCCTCTCGCGCATTGATTTCTGTACATAATTCCCCTGTAATTGGACTATCATGAACTTAGATGGTATCCTTGGGGGAACACAGTTTATTGGCTTGTTTACTGCGATGACAATCGATGGCACGAGAAACGTAATCATCTGCTGCTCTGAGTGGCTTCTGAAGGAGCAAGGAGGGATATCAAACAATAGCGCGAATGGAGGAACAAGGAGGGATATCAAACGATAGCGCGAATGGAGGAACAAGGAGGGATATCAAACAATAGCGCGAATGGAGGAGGAAGCAGGGATATCAAATGATAGCGCAAATGGTGTCAAGAAATGGCAGCAGCAATAATAACAAATTTAACCAGAGTGTGATCTCATGGGATGCCAACGTGGTAAATAAAGGAAGATCACAAGACCACAGCATTTTATTCTGACAAAGCTGAAACCGAGCTCATTCAATATTTATCAAATTATATTAAACACACACTAAAAACCACTTGCACTCAACCAAATGCAACTGCTAGGCAAGACGCTGAGTAGGCCGAAACTCCTGGGACTGGCCAGCTATGAGATCCACAATCAGATCAGCACAAATGGATGTGCGGAGCGGATGGCGTTTTGTGGTACAGGATTACAGCAACACAGCTGGTGTGAAGACACTTCCTTCTTAATGCGAAGCCATACTGAATAAATAAAAAATGAATAGAGATTCTTTTTATTACTGTTAATGCAGTAAAATAAAGATGATCACATTAGCCAGAGTCATAAAATATGCCTGAACTTTTTGATAGTTTGATCAAAGATGGACTTAGTCCCCAAAGACAAATTTTAACAAATTAAAAATGAAGAAACCATCATGTGTTAAATTTAATTTATCCATATGCTTTCTAAATGGCTGGTCATTTGCTAGGTGATTGAGTCTGGTTCATCCAAAAATGCCTGTCAATGGCTTTGCTAGAAGTCTGTGTATGAACTGAGTCAGGGTCGTAACGGTGGCCGGACGCTTAACTAATCTCCGAGTCAACCACATCTCCTGAAAGCCGAGTCCAAGCAATACTCAGGGTCAAGGTGCCTGAGCAGGCCTGCAAGTTCCATTAACGGCATTACATCAGTACTAGAAGTCTGGTATACTGTCAATCTGCCCTTCCTTTAATGAGCGGCATTCAGTTTTGTGAATGAATCATCTGAAGGATGTGCCTTTCTGTAACATCGCTTAGCTGTTGAGCACCGCTAAATTATTCAGCATCTGAAGATGATAGAAATGATATGTCATCTAAAAGAACCATGAGTCAGACGATCGCGCGGCAGGTCGAACTTCACACAGATCGTTCTTCTCAGCATCAGCTTTGCTCAGTGGGACTTAGCAATAACATGGGCTGTAGGCCTCCTTAACTCGATCCGTGTTAGAGGCTAAAGCCGCACGACGGCGGAGGCTTGAAATGTCATCCTTGATCACAGTTTTTCAAAAGACTCGTGCATGAAATCTTCACAGCAACTCTCAGCGTTAATGAAACCTGCAGTTCTAAAATGGTGACATCTGAAATGAAACGTATTCCACACCGACTACAAACAGAATCATAAAATGTCAAATTAATAGCAACAAACGCAAGTCCCATCGCCCGCCATCTTTCCTGTGACTACCTACAGATCTTCTGTTAAGCCTGTGTCCTTCCATCTAGGTCAGTGACCCTCACCATCATCATCAGACAGAGATTTACAACACATGGCTTCACCTCTTCTGTTTGCATAGATGTGTTCTGTAGAATTCCTCTCTTCCCATACTGTCTAGGCTGCCTGGGTGGACTGATCTATGCATGTGATCCATTTCTGTGCTCCCCGCTGAGCTACACACAAAGGACTTCGGTGTGTTTCCTTAAACAAAGCTATCACAGCCGGGGAAATGGGAGAAATCTTTAATGGGAGAAAATGCCTTCGGTTCCTCAATTAATTATATTCCATCTTTGCAGTTACACAATACCAGTTATGCCTAAAAAGGCAACACAACATTTTTACTTGCAAGCAATAATACTCCACTGTTGGAAAACTGGATTTAAGCTAATTCTGTTAAGCAGTAGCACAGCTGAACCTCTTCTAAACTAGTTAAGCAGAAGGTAGTCACACTTCGTGGGATGAGCTAAATGTGTTTGCGTGTGCCATTTATTATTTCGGCTCAGCTCTGAATGCCGTATCTGCCTCACTGTACGTCGCTTTGGACAAAGGCGTCTGCAAAATGAATAAAACGTAAAATGTAATGAGTGATTTTAAGCCCGATTCGAGCATGCCTCATTGTCATCTCCCATTTGGCGTGCAAAAATGTGTAGACACATTCGGACGCACACAAACAGACACATGGGGCTGCGCATATGTCCCACGAGCTTACAGAAACATAGGTGCACACAAACACACGTCCACACGCAAACTGACAGGCAGAAAAGCACAACGCGATGCCACCGATGTTGAGGCATGACCACCCTCACACCACGGAAATCGCATACGTCCATTACTCTTGAAATGCATGCCAGTATATACACACACCGTTCCCTGGGTCAACTAGATACCCCTGGCCTTTCAGCCCTAAAGGGTCGTTCTGGCTGAGCAAATTTACTGGAATCCCCACTGGCATACGCTCAGCTCTGCTGCTTTCTAACAAACTGTTTATCAAAGCCTTATTTTAGATTTGTTAGGCTTAATTTTAATCCCGCTTAGTGAAACAAGGCTACTTCGTCAGCTGATGAGGACACAAACGGACTGTTTGCTGAGTCGTTCTATGCTCTCTCAAGCCTGCCTTCACAATCTGGTCACGCCTCCTGCCTCGAGGCTGGCGGCCATGCTGTCCCTGTTTAGCTCCACACTGGCATGGAAACGCGGCCCCTTTGTCTCCCTCCCCCCTATGTCAGCCAAAGCCCGGCCAGCCAATGAGAGCGATCCATACATCGTGGTCACCGTGCTCTAAAATCTGATTGGAGGAGAGTGACGTCATGGTCTCTGACTGCCATCTGCGCTGCTGTTTGTGGTACTGAAGTCAATGGAAGTCAGTGACATCCCTGCTCAGCATCGCTGGAAGGAAGTGGGGTGTGGCCAGCTGAGGCGATGCCATTCAGCCCTTTTACCCATAATTCCCACATTTGGTCTACAGCGGTACATGCGGGAATGACAGGCAAAGCAACACCTCTCAGCCTAATTACCAGGTTCAGCCTTCGGCGCATCAACTTCTGAGCCACGTTCTACACTAATATTAGTGTCGTGGTGAAGTAAAATAAGCAGCAGATTCAGACAAAGCATATGAACGATACGGACGTTAAAGACGCATCGTGTTCGCTGAGGAACACACGGAGACTGGAGCCAAGCTAAAGGCGTGTACACGGCCTTTTCCTCCATCACTCTCCAGCGTTTTTCTGTGCTTTTCTCATAACTGGACGTTTACAATTCCTGATGTGAGTTCTATCACACGTTATATGCATGACTATGTTCAATATATTTAATACGATCATATGTACGCCAGCCTTTCAGCCAGGTAAGTGACCCGTACGCACGCATTGTTGAATACATGTAGCTAACGGGTTATGTGGATGCCTGCTGAGCAGCTATGTCCCTTCCAGCATCTCCACCCCACCATCTTCTTGCTCCTCTCCTTTGTTCTCACAGTCTCCGCCTCTGACCCTCCCTCCCTGTCTCCCGCTCCTCCATCATCTCCTCGTCCTCCGAGAGGAGTCTGAGCCGACAGCTCAGCTGATCCGGAGTGCCGTCAAAGCGGGGGACGACCGGGGCGCCGCCCCCGTTCGAAGAGCTGGGGACAGAAACACAAACCCCGGGCTGCCGAGGGGGGGGGGGACCGATGTAAAGGATGAGCGGCCTTGGTGTGAGCCACCATCCACTCCCAGCTATACACCACAGGGCCTGAGGGCCAAGGCCATCAGACATTGTTGAGGGTCTCGCTATACTGAGTCCGCAGTGCAGGCTGGCGGGGCTCTTAAACTCCAGGCTGTGCCCTAACTGCCCTCTAGATTCAGATTTGGTGCCACCTCAGTGCCATTCCTTCATCCCCGGCGTGGCTGTCACCGTCACCAGTGTCAAAGACAAGCAAGTGATGCCTGGAAAAGGCTCTGACCGTCCATGGGGCGAACACGGCTGTACCCCGACGTCTAGCATCAGTGCTGTGCACGCCAAGAACGGCTTTCATACAGATTTTACTCTGAACCCAAACAGGGAAAATTGGATTTATTGCTTTCTTTACATAAAGAGTGTGAAAAGGTAGAGTTTTGTAAAAAGCTGTCATCACAGCTTTTGCTGACAGGTGAGGTTCTACTGGTTAAGAGCCTCCATTCTGGTAAAAGCTACTTTTGATCAATCTGAGATGGCTGTGAATTTACCTTCTGTGTGAACAGATGCACCTTAACTGCAGCCTGCGTCCCCATAAGCTTCGCAGGCATTCTGTCAAAAATCGCAGCATATTACTGGCTGACACTTGTGCTCTGGTGTCCTCCTGAAATCGGAGGCTACGTTCAAACAAGCCCCTCTGCCATTCCACACCCCACCAGTCTTTTGGTCCTACTCTTTTTAATCACCTAATTTTAATACCCAGCAACTGCTGAAGACCATCACCAACCACAATACGGTCAGGATGGCACACTGGGATGGTGTGTATTAGCTCCTCTCCACCCTAAGCCAGGTCGCTGAGTGAGGCCTTAGACCCAGCCATGTTCGCTGTGAAGCACCCAAGTGCTACGCCCACACCTCACCTCTTCGTAAAAGAAAGAAGCCTGTGAGACTTCAGCCTGAAGTCACTGGTGGTATCTTCTGACCACACTCCATGGAGCGTCACTTTGACATTAACAAGGCTGCCATGTGAAGTTTGAGCACCCTTGATGTTCCTTGGAGTATTCACAGTATTACCGGAATAAACACAGGAGAACAGTTCCTCGAGATTAGAAGCCAACCGGCAAAGATCTGTGACCAGTAGACGCGAGCTGGGTCTGCTCACGTCTGAGCCAGAAGACCACGAGGCTCTGTTCACCGTTCCCTTTGTGCTCCTCACTAAATTCCCAGACTTAATCATGGCTCGGAATATTCAGCACAGTGCTGGCTAAATATAGCAGCTGATTAATAAAACATGAACCTTTTGGGTTTGAACGGGAGGAGGGGAGTTTAACCTCCCGCCAAAGCTCAGAATCGTTCCGTGCCACCGAGGAAGATGAGGCAGGTGCCACAGAACAACAAGAAATGAATATGGTAGAACCTCAGAGCGACACCTGAGAGCCACACACTTGGAAAGAAATGAAAGAAATATGAAAAATCTCCTGTTGATTGCTCATCATTTATCTTTACAAAGAACTTAGATAAGCAGAAGACAAAGCCGTAAAAAATTTACGTTCCTGCATCCAAACCACCCGACTAAAACAAAATCAGTTTGGTTCTCTAGAGAGGAACATCTTACCCAAACCATTTAGACCTGATGGGGTAAGTGAGACCTGAAACGGGCAGAGAGTTCTTACAGTTCCGAGTATGACGGGGGGAAGGCAACCGGAATTATGGGATAAGCAGCACTGATTGGTTATTTCGGGCCAGTCCCGCCCACCGTGGGGTTGAAACCTCATTCAGTGCCAGCATTGATTGGTTAATTCAGGATACTCCCACCCACCATGGGGTTGAAGCCTCATTTGCCCCATCAGTACCAAAAACCAGCACTGACGCTTAAGCAGCCCGAGAAAAGACACGTTATGCTAACTGGTGACATCTAATGACTCAGACCATCCTCTAAACGGGAGACAGCGATGCTAGAAGCTTTACATTATTGTAATTACAGTTTTTTTGTTTTTTTTTTACATTTTATATGCTTAGTCACGTTTGTGTCTTAGGACTTCAGAAGCAAATCTAATATTTTATGGCCCATTCAAGGGTCTAAAATCAGCTGCTCTGGTGGAGTTAAAGCCTGTGATTTTCTCATGATGAATCCAGTTCCTCCGCCTTCTGAACCCAGTAATGCTTATGGCGGCAATCTGCTGGATTTAGCTAAACCTCTGGGGCGGTGAGCATCCAGAGAATGATGGAACATCAAAGGAAAGACTAATTATGTGATAGTCAAGTCTTGTGCTCTTTAATCACTAGACCCAACTAAACGTCCATCCATCCATTTTTCAAACCGCTTAGCCAATGCATGGTCATGGGGGTCCTGAAGCCTATCCCAGGCAGCTTAGGGCACAGCCTGGATGGGGGGCCAACCCACTGCAGGACACATAAACTAAACACCAAAACACAAATTTCATCCAGTCATTTACATTCCATGACCATTCAGCCAGCACTGGGAGGTGGGCAGCTCCAAAGCACAGGAGACACTGACAGAGGACACACTCCTGTCCAGTGAGAAACAGGATGCTCCTCCGAAGGAACAGGTAAGGCAAGAGCTGTGAGACTGTAGTGCTATCCGCTGAGCCGACATACTATCCAATAATTTCATCCATTTGTCCGTCCATCCATCCATCCATCCATCTTCCAACTGCATATCTGCGTATCCTGAGGGGGACCTGGAGACTGCTGATTTTATCGTCATGAAAATGAAATAAGTTTCAGTTTGCGGTAAACTCCTCCTAAACACATGAACATTGGCCATCTTTTGCAAATCTGCCCTTTAAATATTTATGGAGGGAAGACAAATCTCCACATTTCCAACAACTGACCTTCCAGGAGACCATCGTTTAACACATTTTTCAGCCAGTGCCATATTTGCTATTTCACAGTCATACTTTCTAAATTTCTCAGCTTTTAAAAATCTATATTTAGTTCAACTCTAATGTAAGCAATGTCACAAGACTGAAAGTCCACAATAACTACAATCATTAGTCCTGCTGTTAATCACCTGCTTTTGTGTAACTGCCTTTACTGGTTAAGTCTTTGTCAGGCTGTTTTCTCTTATCTTCTTACCTTTCATTCTCAGTCCCAATCCAAACAAGATCCCGCTTCGCACCCAACCTGACCCAAATGGTTCCGTCAGGTGTCACAACCAGTTTTCCAAGCACGTTCTGAATGTAGCTATTTTTAAACAGGAAAACTTGTAACTGTGTATCCAGCAGAGTCACAGGCAAAAACTGATTTTAAAGTTGCCAATTTTTGATGAAGCAAGTAACTTTTGCAAATTACGTTTTATGAGGGCAAGCCTGAAAAGAAACATTCAGGAGGTGCGGTCTGGTACGTATATAGAGGGGCCACATCTCTAATGCAAGATCTGGATTAATCATGCCATGTGTTTCACTGCATGCATCAGAAAGCAAGATTACCACACTGGAGAGATCGCTCCATAATGCGAAATGTGTGAGAAGATACGGAGCGGTAATTAATGACAAGAGGCCAGGTCACCCACTCCATGCCATCTCTGACCACGCAACACGTTCCAGCATTAACACATCATTGCACGGCAATGTGAAAATGACAGCTTCCAGAATCACTCAAGAGGGCCTCCAACACCACAGCTTCCAGAATCACTCAAGAGGGCAATTCTCATGCTGCCTCCAACACCACAGCTTCCAGATTCATTGCCGATTCACTTTCTTGTGGTTTTTCAAGCCGTAGAGATTCAACTACATGAATGTGTGCAGTTAGGCAAGGCAAAGAAGAACTTTTGTTAAGGCAACCTGATGAACTCTTCAAAAATAGGACTGGACCTTTTTTCAATGCTGTCCTGTTTCACCAAGTGTAAGGTAAACTGTCCTTCGGGGCACTGGACACCGTTTTGCAAGTGGAGTCACGTTGAACATTTTTATTACGCAGTACGTCACCGATAACACTGCATAAAAATTACGTGGGTAAATATGGAGAATTGTTCAACTCCTTCCGCATTCTCTCCTTTTAAAGCTACCAACAAACTGTAATAACACACATCTGGTTTATAAACAGGGTTGACCGATACCAGTACCAGGCCCTGATACTATGCCCTGTGTACTCGTTCTTGTGAAAAGTCACCTATATATAAAACCAAAACTGAATGATGACATGCACCTGCAATTGTAGGCTAAACTTCAGCGCGAGTGTCCGCGACTCCACATGCAGATATACAAGATGTCGGCAGTGTGAAGATTCATCAAAATTAAGAAAGAGAACCCAAGCATGGCGAATAACAAACTGTATTACCAAGAGGAGATATCAAAGTGAGACAAGAAATTTAATAAATCGTCTGAAAAATAAACACAAGAATGAGTACGGAGAAATTCCCTCTTGCACTCTGCAACAACCAGCTGTACAGCAGTTTCCAGCAGGGAGAGAGAAAATGGCTAACAATAATCCTGGAAGAGTAAAAGTAACAAGATGCTACCCAGTTTATCGTGCTGGATGATCGGCCTCCGTCTGCTCTTCATTTTGAAGTATTACTTATTTGTGAAGACTGTGGAAATATGGCCTGCTCACTAGACCTTTTAAAGAATAAATTTTACATTTTTTGTGAAAGCCACACTATGGTACTTCATGGGTTGTCAGAAAAAAACAATATTTTGAGCAACAGACTTGCATTGTAAATGAATTGTGAAAATTAAGTAGGGATTTATGGTATCGGTATTAGTTCCAGCAAGTTCCAAACAGCAAGTATCGGTACTCGTACTCAGTCTGAAAACACTGGCATCGTTCCAAACCCTATTTATATACTGTATGATCAATATAATCACCACTGATGCAATGACCAATGTTCACTGGGAGATAACATTCAGGAGGCAGGTAAATACGGTCATAACAAAAGACACGACTGCCCATCCAGCCTGGAAGTTTTTTTTTCAGCAAGGAAACGACATCACCCTGCTGGCGTGTTCACATACTGGAGCCTGGCTACCCAGCATGCCGTGCGACAGCTGTAAAAGTA
The DNA here is from genome assembly GCA_009936485.2 of Gymnarchus niloticus. Taxonomy (NCBI): domain Eukaryota; kingdom Metazoa; phylum Chordata; class Actinopteri; order Osteoglossiformes; family Gymnarchidae; genus Gymnarchus; species Gymnarchus niloticus. The sequence continues at coordinate 17,834,318 of JAACJT020000105.1, read as the reverse complement.
AGACTGTCTTAGTGATGCAGCGATTAGTTTAAACATAAGTTATAACTTGTGTTTGTTGCTGTTGTGTTAATGAGATTTGCAAGAGTTGATGTACGTTCACACCATGAATGACGTGTGTATTCAGTCGGAAGAGCTTGGCTGCAGTTGTAGGAAGCGGGGACCTTGAAAAGTTTTAAAGGGTCATTTCTGCTCGTCCTTGAAAAGCCTGAGCAGTTGAGAAAAATAATGAAACCGCTTCTGCTTACAATCCTAACTCTCTGCGTTCTCAAGCTGAGTACACGTCATGGCAACAGGTCTGAAAATATCTGGCCAGTGAAGCGTCACTGTCAAGGATTTTCTTTTACAACCCGAACACAGTCTCTCGGATGAAAAGGGAAGTTTCCCGGGACACAGAAAGCAGCACAACTTCACCAAAGAGCACGGTACACGTAATAGTACAATAACATCCTGGTGGCCTCAGGCTATCGTATGTGTCAAAAACATCTCGCACCTACCATTCACACCACAGCCAGGGTATGACTGAACATATAATCACAATCTCCACTCTTGATACAGTCATTCACAGGTGACCAGAGCGCCTTCACCTCTAACGTCATCCTCCCCCCAGAAACATATATATGGCCTCCGTGTTTCACACTGAAATATCAGAAGTATGTGCTGCTCCAAAAACTCTAGTGCATCAACATACTCCACCTTCATGCGCATTCCAGTGCGTAATGATGTGAGCAGACACCGAGTGTTGTCAAATGTGGTTTGATTATTTATTAGACATCTGCAGCACATTTCATGACTGCATGCACGGTTAATCAGTTACTGCTCTTTCAGTACAGTGGTTCTGACGAAGGCTACACTGCATAAACCAGCTAAAAGAATACTGCCCACAGAATTCGTGTTATAACATAGGCCTGTGTGTTTCATACTGATACGACAATCCTTCGCATTTTTTTTGCTTTTAAACATACAATAACTACTGCTACTGTGAAAGGAAGTGAAACTGCAATGATTCAAAACGAGGCAGAATCAAAATGCCGGGTGCTAAGTTTATCTGGAGGGGTTGAACAGGAGTCGACAGTCATAAAACTGGCAAACAGTCGTAGAATGGATCAATCCACAACGGTAGCCAGATCTGAATCATAATGCAAAAAACAGTCCAAATTTCGAAGAAGCCAAGAGAGGAAGCACAGCAAGGGTAACCAATCCAAAAACACAAAACTGGAAGCCGATTCCAGATATATGCTAAGGGTCGTAGACCAGAGTCAGAACAGGAACAGTATGGTGGAGAACAGCCAATAGCAGGCAAAGAGGTGACCGCTCCACTGGGCTAAAGAGCAGAGAACCAACAAGGTACAGGCGTCGATACTCAGGAGGAGGAGCTGGGGGCAGGCTGGGTGTGGCTGGCTTGGTGAGGCAGTGGCAGAAGTGAATAATATCAGTGTTTGGTGTTTCTATGCTAGCCATTTTTACACTTGGGATCTTTTCCTCCCGATGTTCTGTATGGCACAATAGGAGGAGTCAGTGAGCCAATCAGGAACCCTTGGATCCTTTCCTGACACCTTGATCATTCAGCCAGCCACGAGCCAATCAGGAACCCTTGGATCCTTTCCTGACACCTTGATCATTCAGCCAGCCACGAGCCAATCAGGAACCCTTG
>JAACJT020000105.1:17802490-17832567 GCA_009936485.2 Gymnarchus niloticus | reverse complement strand
GATCCTTTCCTGACACCTTGATCATTCAGCCAGCCACGAGCCAATCAGGAACCCTTAAATCCATTCCTGACACTTGCTCTTTAACAACTTGATTACTTAAAAACCAACAGATCAACCGTGTCACAAATGGCTGCAGCACTAAGAGTGTAAATTTTCAGATAGCAAGTAATTCATATCTGAATCTTTTAATTGTATTAATGTACCATTAACGATAATGCAGATAATAACAGATTAGAGCTCGCTAAAGGATTCTCCGAGGGAGAAGTACGTACCAGTTGGCTAACTGCATTTTCACTGGCTGCCCAGTTCAGTCTCACGGCGTATCATCGCTCATAAAAAGCAGACGTACAAAACAGCCTCTTCTTCCACACTGAAGGTGTGATATTGGCCTCAGCCATTCCATCACCATGGGAACAACTAAAATACACACCATCAGCCTCTAAAAGGCACCCTCATCTCTCAGCTCAACAAAAGGGTTCCGCCAGTCATCTGTCCATACATAATTATACAGGGTGGCAGATTCGAGACTTTCTCCATCTCTTTCTCTCTCGGTTGCACTGTTGTGTGGTCACTGAATCGACCAAACCTATGATCTTATTAATAAAGTTAATAAAATGTGCCATTTCATTAAGGGGATTATCAGAAAGGAAGAGTACTGCAGTCGTTTTCTCTTAAGGAATGTCTGCTTAAACTACAGACTGCACAGCAATGCTCGCAATCCCATAATACTTGTAAAAAGCAGCCTTAAATTCTCAGGGCCAGGGTCAATAAATGTTAGTATGTGTGTACGATCACAGTTGCTATAAATTAACGACGAGACTAATGAATCCATCCATCCATCCATCCATCCATCCACTGGTGTATCCTGTAGGCCTATGTGACGATGTGAAGATTGGTGGCCATCGGTAGATACTCCAGTGACGGAAGACAGATATGAGAAATCACTAAGGAGCAGTCTGTGGTCAGCATAATGCTGCATATGACGTTTGACAGTTTTTAAAACCACACCGTCTACGAAAGAACATCGAAGGAACCTTCGTATATTGGTGATCGTGTTCATTTTGAGAACATCCATCTAGAAACATCTGCCAAGTGCGTATCTCGGTCGTGGGGAATCTGTGAGAAGCTTAACATCAAATTCAGAGAGCATCTTGCTCTAGCAAATACACAAGAAATGAAGTGATTTTCAATGACCGGTGCGCTTAAGTTCGTAATTATGTCAAAGCTCTGTAATACACTATGCAAAATTCCATTACAAATCCATCAGTGACCAAGACAGCAAACCAGCTCCCCTATTGACGGTGCACAGAAATTTTACCGAGATGCCTGACAAAGATCTGTCTACTTGCCACAGGTATCCTTCCGATACGCAAGGGAAAAGCCAGCATCTTATTATTTCAGCAGCTGCACAGCCTCAAGCCGTTTTAATCCCATAAATGGACGGTGTATTTATTGTCGTCTTTGTCAATCTGCTGACATGAAAATATGGGATGAAAGCTCAAAGGACAAAGATGACTACCGGTGTACACTGATGTCACTGGCAGGCGACCACACAGAACACAGGCCAGCACCCAGAGCTGGAAGCTCCTTAACAAAGCCTGCATGAAGATGCCCAGCCACACTGTCTCTCCAGTGGCGATGAATGCGCCCTTGGCAGCGATGACAGTAAATCTGTGCATCACTTATTCCAAATGACAAAACGCACAGTGCTGTGTCGGGGGCAGAATGTGATTCCTCCAGCGACAAAGAGGGGAGCGATGGCTTTTCAGAGACAGGAGCTGGGCGTGCTGTAAGGGGCTGCGCTGCGCCTGGTGTGCTGTGCTGCGCTGCGCCTGGTGTGCTGTGCCTGGCGTGCAGTGTCCATTTTGTTCCTATCACAATATATGCTGCCTGATTCTCACGTTAGGTATGAAGTGTCCTCATCCACGCATCGGGCTCACCGGTGCAGCAGAGGGATAACAGAAAAGCGCAGTCCTTCAGCTCGGCCGCTCGTGCTGCACATGTCGCCAAATCGCAGCCCATCGACACGCAGTCAGCGTCGCGTGAACCGCATCCGTGGCTCGAGCCGGGCGACCATGTAGCGAGATAAAGGCGCGTGCAAGTGAGCTGGCGTCGTGGGCAGCGCGGAGCCTTCCTTACCTGTGCCCTGCGCCTTATCCACGCGGGTCTCCGTCAGGATGTTCGGGTCACTTTGAGACCTGCCTCGCTGCAGCACGCATCCCTCCATCCCTGCCGACGTAGCCATGGAGACGGCGGAATGGACGATGAAAGAGCGAGAGCCTACGCGGGGCTGGCCGAGCTCGGTGCCAATTTGATTTCGCAGCGCAGCCGCGGGTTCGACAGTCCGGGAGCATCCCCCGCCCTCCGGCGGCGGCGGCGGCGGCGCGCGCGTGTGTGTGTGTGCGCGTGTGTGCGCGTGTGTGCGCGTGCGTGCGTGCGTGCGTGGACGGCCGCGCGTGGACAGGCGGGACTGGCGCGAGGGGCGTGTCTGTCCGCGTGAGAGGCGACCAGCACCTCGTTTTAATAGCCGGCCGGAAAACCGGGACGCCGAGAAATTAAATCGCGATTTTAGAGAAGCTCAGTTCACTGCGCGGTCTGGTAGACCTGGACCGCGAGAGGAAGGTCGCTTTAGCGGCGAACTTAGTAGGGATACGGTAAAATATGTCCTAAAGCGATTTAGTGAAACGAATTGCCCAAGATTTCGCCAGGTTGGCTTCGTTAAAAGCTGACAGAGCATGGATGCTGGCCACTGAATCCGACCAAGGACTCAGATGATACGGAGAAACGCTGTGCTCATCTAAATCATCTCTCCGGGGTCCAGAGCATAGCCCTGTCTGGTGCCTTGGCTGCCCAGGTTAGGCTCCAGGCCCGAACTTATCTGAGCCTAAGTGGGTGGATAATAAATCGATAGTCTGATTGAGGGGAAATCACACTGGTGGAATCCCCCCTCCAAAAAAAAAAAAAAAAAAAAAAAAAAAACCAATCCAGAATAACCAACAAAAGATCTTCACAAGTAAGTTCAAGGGCCGGAGTTCAAACCTCACCTGCACTGTGTGTGTGTGTGTACGGGGGTGTCTTTCCCTGGTGTTGTGCTGATTTCTTCTGGCTTCTCTAGTTTCCACCTGAAGACATGCTAAATGGCTTCTCAAGATTGCCTGAAGAGAAAATGAGTGTGTGTGTGTCCCCTGTGATGGATGGACATCCTGTCCAAGGTGTACCGAGGCTTCTGCTCTGGGCTGCTGGGATTAGGGTCCAAGCCTCCCCTACCCGATGGCTGTGACCAGCATAAAGGGTACTAAATGGATAGATGTCGTGAAATGCAGCAGAACGCTTTATGGTGTCAGAGACTAACTGTTCCATTCCATTAAATGAGGAGGGTTAAGAATTTTAGAATGCCAAGAAAACATCCAGTACTTCAGACTGCTTCAGACATAGAAGCGGATGAAATACAATTTTGAAAATCAGCAAGTTAGGCCTATTTCCCCTTTCTTCGTAATCACAGGAATAACATTCCAGACATGAACGTGCCCTTGATATTTATTGCAACCGGCATTAATTATGCAATACCGCCCTCATCCGATAGTAAATGGGAAGTACAATCTACGCAATTTTGGAAACAATGATTCACGCTCAAAATTCTGACGCGGGATTACACGGTGTTTTGTGGTAGCCCGTTAAGGGCGAACTACCTGGAATGAAATGTACCTGTGCTTTTATGCGTGCATTCTTGTGATTTTCAGCACACTTTAACTCTGCAGGGAATCCTAGGAGAAAAGCTTTTAGCATTGCTCAAGTTATCTGGGTTCTGACAGCCTGTAGGGTACTCTGACAAACCTCATTTTAAGAGCATGTCAAAACAATGACATCAGGACTTAACAGGTTGATGTGGTAGAAGGTCTGAGTACACATCCTTAATTGTTGGAGGCATTTTATTGTTCAGTGTTCTAAGCAAAGCCAGGCTGAGCGAAAGAAATTTGCTGAACTGACAAGTCAGCCCCTCCTAATAAATGACATGAGTAGGCACACAGACAGGATGTCTGGTAACATTTTAATGTCTCCAACTGGACAAAAAAAAAAAAAAATTGTAATACAAACTTGAATATCTGTGCTTTGCTTTCACAGGACAGCAACCTGCTTTCACTGCAGAGAACCCCACCAACAGGTTTGTGGTCACAGGGTTTACCTCAAAGCAGAAACCATTAAATCCTGAATAGCTGACCAGTTAAGCCATGCAGAACATTACTAATTCAAGCCATTTGTACCCCATTTAGAATGAAACTTAGTTTTCGGGGAAAAAAAAGTCAAGGTCTTTAGGTAAAGTCAATGTACAGGAGGTCCCCCACTTTCAGTTTATGCAGGCTTGCCAAAGCATTACCTGGAATGGGTGAACATGTACTGTCCCAATGGTTGTGGTCACCATTCTGATTCTGAGGGAACAGTCACCTGGAAGATCAGACTACCATCAACTACAGGTGTACATCCTCATAAGGTCGAGGTGTCAAGAAAACCGATATGGCCCAGAAACACCAGGACGTGACCTCCTTCACACAAACTGCCCAGCTCACCCTTTCTCCAGAAGGCAGAGGGATCATGAATATACAGTCAGATACCCCAAGACTAACCTGTCAAGGAAGCAATAACCAGGACGTTGAACTCCTCAGGGGGAATCCCAGCCTCCATCTGTGAGGGTTGGGAACCAACCTTGTTCAATTCAAAATCTAGGAGTCTGCAGTCCCCATGGGCCATCAAAATTACACCTGGCCTCAGGAAAAGCAGTCAGTCATTGCCTTTGGATCAAGTTGATGCACAGTATCTACAGCCACCACAGTTACTTATTCAGCCGTCAGTCTCACCTGGAACAGGAGGCACACACCAATAACCACAGCCATTCTAACACTTGTGATCCTTGGGACACATTTGGTCACCATTGCACAGATTTTTACACATGGCATGTGAAGTCAAGTTGAAATGACAGATACCTGAAACAGACCACACCAATACAAAACACCACTTATTTTGTCAAGTGGCAAGTACAGTAAGCTCAGAGGTTCAAAAAAGTGACAAATTAGGAGGAAATATACTGTGTGACCATTGCAAGAGTTTTTAAACCCATTCTCTAGAAACTGGGCTACGGAGAATGAGTTGTGTACAAACTCCTCAAGTAGAATGAGGAAGTACTTACCAAAATCAGCCGGCAGACAGACATGCTTTTTGCCAACTAAGCAGCACTTCTCTGCCGGAGAACACTGGAGGTCACAGCCACAATCATGGCTTGATTGTGGTGTTTCCAAGCATTTTGGACAGTTACCAGGATTTGGGAGAGCACCTAAAACTCACAAGACAGCAACAACACACTCTGAGCAAGGTAAGCACCACTCACTGATAACACTGACTATTTCCGGCAGCACAGTACTATTTATATACTGACGTTACCCACCAAGCATAAAAACCTAGAAAAATAACTCATATTCACCAGGGCAGATGTTTCTAGTACTACCTACAGTTACCCATTCAACCACGATTAGAAAGCCAACCAGCAGCAGCCTCATTGCTGCTGCTGCTGCCGCCATCATCATCATCATCATCATCATTATTATTATTATTATTTTTACCTTTCTCTATTTCTCCTTAACGCGCACGGTGTGAAACTGGTGCTGGGAAACAAATTTAAAGACTAATGGGAAAGGGGCGTGTCGGCAGGAGGACGTGACGCCTGTCATTGACTCCATACCTGTGCACACAATTATGAGTATTTAATCAAACTGTTATCTTTAATTATATATTGAGATTGGAAGGATTTCAAAACATCACCGCGCGTGAATAAATCAACCACAAAAGAGAGATTTTTAAACGACAGTCAGATGTCACAGTTTCGAACACTTGACGATGCGACAGCTGGCTAAAATATGTGTCGTCAGACCACATAGGGTACATGTCCGTCACATTTATTGGGACTAATTTCGAAAGTAGTATTCCTGGTTCATTTTGTATACAGATCACGTAGCAACTGGATTTTAAGGATGATCGTGTAAATGAAAGTCAGCATCCATATGTAGTGGGGAGTCGGTGTAAATCACGCAGTTAGGTGGAGGAGCGGAGTAAAGCTGCCGTTTTCAGGGAGCTTAATTTCAGTTTTTGCGATATTCACTACAGCGACAATACGGTCATTAAAATACCATTTCAGGCAATTAAATATTCACGTGAACAAATCAAGAAAAAAATTGCCGGCGCATTCAATTATTCTGTTTCCACAGCCGTAACACAATGACAAATTAGTAGATCCACAAGCGGCGGTACCTTCGTTTATTGCGATATAGGCGAGTAGAGCCGCAGAACTGTTTTGTACGGCGTTTCCTTAATTCTCATCCTATTGCCCGGCGATCCCACTCCTTGAGAAGTTTAACTCGGAATGGTCCTTCATACCCAGCCACACCAGGTCAGCAGATGCCCTCTCAACCTTCAAGACCCCTCTCTTCCAGGAAGACCGCTACTAGCCCACTTAACATCTCTAATCACCTGTGCCTTGTTAATGCAATCACATGGTGGTTTTGTATAGTTTAAATTGTGTAGCTCTTGTTCCAATACTACTGTGTAGTTAGCATTCACCCAGATGCTCAGCCTGATTGAGTAAAAGCAGGTGCCATACTGCAGGATTCAGTGGGAGCAACTGGTCAGGGTACCTGGAGCAGGTTTGGGGCTAAGGGTCTTGGAGGACCTAAGCTCTCAAACATAGGTTAAGATACTTTGACAGTAAGGTCAATGGCTGCCTTTAAAAACATCCAGGGATCTGCAGGAAACCCTACAAGAAATCTAGAATCTCCACTTCCCTGGTGGAGAAGATCTTCAGCATTCATGAGCAGCAGTTTCAGATAATCAAACTGACCCCAATTCCTCATTCTAAAGCCCAACAGAATGATCTGGCATTTAAGCCACCCCCATGTAGTTGGCCTCATTCCCAGAGAAAGGCATTTTGACAAACCACCCAAGACAAGTCTTTGACACAAAGGACTTTTATTGTTCAGTGGTGTGGACACAGCCTTGCCGGGTTTTACAGCCCAAAGTCTCATGAGCTGCTTCACAAGCCTCTCCAAAGTGGCCCTCATACAGGTAGGGTGCATGCATTCCCACAGGTTGTCCGGCAACATTTTGTCACATCAGGACAGTGGATGTCTCGCTCACATGGTAATGAACAGTTGGCCAGGTCTGTCATAGGGGGGCAGCAGCCTGGCTTCACTGTAGAGAAACCAATAGAGTTAGGATCACAGCACCTGACTCAGTCAGCTTATTCCAGCAGCTGAAAGCCAGTAAACACCATGCAGAACATGGACCACATTTGTGCTTGAGATTCCACACAGGTCAGTGGAGCCCCCCCCCCAGAGCGGGGCTTACAGGCCTCAGGAAGTACATTCAAGACCTTCGTCAAGTCAATGCACAGGAGTCCCCCCACTACAGCTGCCCATTCAGTTCCATTAAGGCATTACCTGGAACCACTGGTGTACATCGGTGACCACAACCATTGTAACAGCACTTCTGACTCCGAGGGCAGTTACGGTCACTGATACATGACTCGTGACACAAGCCAAGATGACCCTTGTGGACAGGACATTCACCTGGAAGATCAGACCACCATACACTACAGGTATAGCCTCACAAGTCAAGGTGCCCAGCAAACCATACGGAACAGAAACCAGGATGTAAACTCATTCCCCAGAACTTAGGGTTTGTACATTCAGGTCAGTCTGAGGAACCACTTACCAAAGTCAGGTTGCATACAGACACGACCTCCTTTGATAGAACAGCACTTCTCAGCATTGGGACATTCCTGATCACAGAAGCATGATCTGTTTGATTGCACATGTCCCAGGCATGTAGGACAGTTACCAGGTCTTGTGACTGCATACAAAATTCAGAGTCAGCCATAGCATCTACAAGACACTAGCCATAAAGCACCCAAAGGCACCCTGGTCAAGTTAAGGTACTGCTTTAACCAAGTAGGGGTCCAGCAAACACAGCCATTTTAATGCATGGTTAACAACAAGAAAGAATTTAAAGAGCCCAACAAACCTATGCAGAAGATATGTAAAGGGATGCCATCTCCAAGTACCCATTGACCAGCAATTAGAAACACAGCAAGCAGCATTAGGGTCATCATCTTCTCCATTTTCCTTTTCACTTGTCACACGTGTGGTGTGGAACTGAGTCAAGATAACAGCAATTTAAAGAAAAGGAAAGGGGCGTGGCAACGAAGTGGGCGTTACGTTTGTAAATGACGCCATGCCTTTTTACCCGATATGAGCAATTAGGTTTTTTTTATTATTATTCTTGATTATTCATAGATTATAGCAACCGGGTATTTCAAGTAATCGTGTCAATAAACGTAAAGATCTGTGAAGAAGTGAGCGGAGTAAACCTGGCAGTCTCAGGGGGCTTCCAGTTACTGCGATGAACGGGTAGAGGCTGGGAGTTCAGGGAATATAGATGGGTTGCAGGGTTTGGTTCCTGGTGGGACTTTTGTGGAGTGGATTTTAGTTCGTTAGTGAGTGTGGATATCGTTGTGCGTAATGACGAGACTACAGGCAAAATAATAAGCCGTTATTAATAATAATAATAATAATAATAAACACCCATACAATTAGTTCTTGCTTACGTGACATTTCAATCATTCAATCATTCATTCGGATGAAGACTTTTTTTGTGCTGGTTCGCTCACTTCAAATAGGTTTTAGACACGTCCAGATCTTCTATACGTCAATTTTTCTTTGGACACAGGCTTAATAATAAACAATAAAATAAAAACACAACGGAACCGCAATTTATCATTTGCTAATATGTATAGTGCAGTGCATGAAGAGTTCTGTTTTAATTGCCGTCTGGTTGGGTGTCTTACCCGAAACACCACTTGATGATAATTATAACTACAATCGTTCTCATTTCTTACACGCCAACAAGAGTGTTAACTGTTACTGAAAAATCTGGCAAGAAAGAATTTAATTTTCATCTTGCAGCTGGATGTCCTGCTGAATCTTACCTACAGCTGGTTAGCCTTCTTAACATCACAAATGCTCCGGGTGGCTGTTCTAATACACATTAAACGTGGACATAAGACAGAATGATACATTCTCTCTTGGTTCATGTGAATATACATGACCAAGGTCAAGTCCTGTAAAAGGTAATTCCACCGGACATACATAAATTCATGCGTTGTTCTACTCCTTTCCATTACGTAAATGTAGTTTACAGAACAACGCTACTATTTTGCATAACTGGTATCAAATTCCTTCATTCCTGGTGAAGAATTCCACAATTTCAGTTTGACAGTTTGATTGTCATCATTTACTTGATGGCTCCTGGAAAGACCTTCTGTTGACAAGTTAATTTCTGGGAATGTCGTTTTTCTTTTTTTTTTTTTTTAAAAAAAAAATACAGATGGAATATACATTGTGGCTCTAAAATGAAAGAGCGGGCCGATGTCAAACACAGTCTTCCATGTTTACTATGGTTTATTCTGGATATTGTCCTGCTATCGTAGTTATTTAACAGAGGAGAGCTTTGCTTCATAAGCAGATCAGTCAATGAGCCATCGAGAGTTTGAAAAGCTTTGTGGAAAGTGATGAAGAACACAAAAGTGTATCTTGATATGATACTGTGGTATTCTTTTTTTGAGACACAAACGGTAGGTTTGGTTGTATTACCCTCTTTACATTTTTTAAAAAGCCTACTTGTACACCAAAACAACATTCAGTAATGTGTTTTGACTATGCATGATTCAAATATTTTATCTCATATAAAGAACAGGTCAATGCTTTTCAGATTTACCTTTACCGTGAAATTGGACAGTCCTGACACTGTGCATTTCTTAGTGTTTAGTACTTTATCTGTGTGTTGAGCATTGTTCAGTAGATTATCTAGTAACTCCTGACAAAACCAGTAAATATCATGGATGGACCCTGTGATCTGTGGATGTCAGCAAGCTGTCAATGGAACTCAGTACAACTGGCTGGTCCCAGGGCCACTGCTCTGAATTGTCTTCATGATGGACCTCATGACGTCCAAGGTGGTGCCCTGACCTCCAAGGTCGGCTGTATGTAGCTGAGGGAGAACAGGACAGACGGGAGATGTGGTGACCACAGTTCTACTCCCCTTTCCTTAAACCAGTCCTTTTATATCTTTTCTCCTGTTGACCTGTGATTGTTTCATTGAGATCTGAGGTACTTCACCTGGCCACCAGAGGGAGCAGGGGAGCATCTTCAGATTTTCTGGCTCCAGTTCACCGGTTTATTGAGTCTTTGTCTAGTAAGATTCGCATTTTTCTCTTTTAGACTTACTTGCATAAGTGAAGACACTAACAGGCCCTTGTGACATTCATTTCTTAGAAAAATTACGTCTAAAGCCAGTTTTCTACTTTTTAAATTTGATTTTGATTTCTACAATCTTAATGTGTTATTCACGTGTCATTCAATAAACAGGTGAACCAGAGATAAAAATTTACATCTGCTACATAAGCAGTATGATTCAGATTAGATATTTAACACCTGCATGTTTTACACACACAGTGTAGCTGAAGGACAAATAAGGTTAAGATTAGGATAACTCATAGTTTATACGGTTAGGGTTAGAGCAGTTCATGGTTTACAGTCATAGACCTCTTTACTAGGACTTCTGGTCAGATTAGATGTGTTCCTTTACTTGCACACCCAGATTTGTAGACCTCGATGCGACTGCTGCTACAATGTGACGATGCCTTCTACCTGAGTCTCATTCATAGTGGTGAGCACAGCACCTCGAATCATCCGGGCGTGTGCATGCAATCTGAGAAACGAAAGAAACATTTGTTACAGGTTATGGCAGTATCACAGTAGGGTCAACACCAGTTTGGCCATGGCTTCAGGTGAATACTTTTGGAGTGGAACCCCGAAGCTCACCGATATATAAAGGAGCATGCATCTCAGTGTGATGGACGTGTACAGAAGCTGCCCTGGTACGTATGTCTGACCGATGAGACTGATGGATCCCGGAACGCGTCTATGCAAAACTCACCCCAGATGGTCCAGCATCAGACAGCTAGCAAGCAGCGTTGCTGTGGGGTTAGCAATGTTCCTTCCAGCAATGCTCTTCCCCGTGTTCCTAGTCCCCTAAAAGAGATTGGTGGAGAGCAGCAGGAGTTAGCCTGTCCCTCTGGAGGAGGGGCAAGAATCACAGCTACAAATCTGGCCCCGCTTTGCTGTGGATACACTTTCACTGTTCGCCATGTTCCAATTTTTTCTGGACCAATAAGTATAAATCTCGGGGGTCCGCTGCCGTGGTCTTGAGCAGAGTGCTTAGTGTCAATACTCCGGTGCTTAGCGTCAATTCTCCGGTGCTTAGTGTCAATACTCCGGTGCTTGGCGTCAATATTCCGGTGCTTGGCATCAATTCTCCAGTGCTTAGTGTCAATACTCTAGTGCTTAGTGTCAATACTCTGGTGCATAGCGTCAATACTCCGGTGCTTAGTGTCAATACTCTAGTGCTTAATTTCAATACTCCGGTGCTTAGCGTCAATACTCTGGTGCTTAGTTTCAATACTCCGGTGCTGAGCGTCAATACTCTGGTGCTTATTGTCAATACTACAGTGCCACGTCTGTCTGCATTATGTGTTGAAAGTTACATTGCATTTAAATTACGCTTAGATAACGTTGTCACTGTAACCCCTGTCACTCATTTAACTCCTTTTGATTGGTCTTTGATCTTATCTGCTTATCTGAGATGTTTCTTCCAGGCAAAGCCATTGTATTCTCTGTTTTCCTCCATCTTTTACTCTCCCTGTACCCAATTCTCACCATCCCATTAACAGCCCCTCCCTTTGTCGACTGTTACCGTTTCAAGTACGGCATAGTCCTTGCCGTAGTTGGCCCCCGGCACCAAGCCTGGTCCTCCCACCAGACCGGCACACACACTGCTGATCACATTACCATACAGGTTAGGCATCACCATGACATCAAACTGCTGTGGTTTTGAAACAAGCTGGAAAACAAATGGATGCAAGGCAAAGTTTAGGCCCCAATCTGGATTTGATGGTAAGATTTTAAGAATGTCAGACACTGTGTGTGATTATAAAGACTGTTTTCCTTTGCTGTTTCCACAGCTTGCCTGAAATCAGCTCTGAGGTCAGCTTGTTACCTGCATGGTGGTGTTGTCAACGATCATGCTGTCAAAGGTGATGTCAGGGTAGCCAGAGGCCACCTCTTTACAGCACTGCAGAAACAAGCCATCTCCCAGCTTCCTGCATGCAGACAAAAGGATGAGCTCAGGCATGTCTGACGCAGCCATCCATCCAGGAGATGGAAAGAGGACTGAACCTACATGATGTTGGCCTCATGCACAGCTGTGACCTTACGGCGACCTTTTTCTCTGGCCAGCTGGAATGCGTACTCGGCGATTCTCAAGGAGCTGGAACGCGTGATGATCTTCAGGCACTCCACCACTCCTGATATACTCTGGAAGAGACTCACAGTGAAACCCAAAGAGCAGGAAAGGGAGGCAGGAACACCAAGTGTAGGCACGTACCTCATGTTCTAGACTGCTGTATTCACCTTCCGTGTTCTCCCTGATGATGACGATGTCAATATCTTTGTGGCGAGTTTCCACTCCAGGCAGGGACTGACAGTGCACTACATTAGCATAGAGGTCGAGGTTTACTCTTAAAGGGAGAGGGAGGTGTTGATTTTCAGTCACGCTGATGCCAAAACACAACACGCTAATACGACGGTGTTTCTTCGGTGGAGAGTGGAAACGTTTAGATTTGCAGTTCTGGGAGCAGAACCTCTGTCTGTCAGCACGGATTAGGAAGTAGATTGTCACCTTAGTAAGTTGTTCCTGGATTTGTGAGATGGGGGCATATTATGGTTGGTTTCCACGTTGCCTATAGAAAAAAGAAAACAGTCAAAAATAAGAAATACACAGAAACAGCAGGAATAACGTTCACCTCCCATGTGCCTTTGAACATCAGTCTGCTGTTTGCTGACTTCTGGGACATGTTTACTCTGTTAAACTCTGCTGTGGTGACCCAGCAAGCAAAATATAGCTTACCCTCTCCTGTTACGCCCTTATTACCTTTTCACACGTTTAAGCCATTATGTATTACTTTTAATTACTTTTGAAGGCAACTTCTCAACATCACTCCTTCAGGTAACCGTTTCTTATTTTTTTTGCCAATCAGACTTGGCCCTTAAAAAGTAGCTGAAGCTGACCTTTGAGAGCCACCCCGTTGCGTCGGACAGCCATGATTGCATTGTTGATGTCATCCTCTGCTGCTGCAGCAGAATTTACATGGACGACTTCAAAATCCACTGGGACACGGCCAAACCTGTTCACGGGGATCACACACACTTAAACGCTCAGCAACTTGTCCTTCCATTCTGCATGGTTCAACACAGGCCATACCATCTCCTTGTTGCACAAAATGCATCGCTGGACTAGTAATGGTGATTAACAGGATGGCGAATCATGTACTAACACTCTATGTTAATGAGTAGGCTTGAGTGTTTGAATGCATTCTTTTAACTGACCTGAAAAGATCACAAACGTGATTAAGCAGCTCTGGCCCAATGCCATCTCCAGGTATCAAGGTCACGGTGTATCTGCCTCCGTACATGGCGGGGGGGGGCTAAATTAAAGTTGATCGGGAAACAGACCATTTCAACATAAAGTTATTACTTCTCAGCCACGTATTTTCATAAATGTCATTTTGCTTTTTGAATCTTTGTTTCTTGTCCACCGCCTGCACCACCAGATAATCGAGGACACATTTAGCAAATAGCAAGTAAGTTCAGGTATGTAGGTGGTGGAACATAGCAAAAACATGGACTGGCTGAGGACTGCCCTGATAACCACTGTTATAGTTTAATCCAGAAAAGGAGCATTTTTACTTTTCATGTAAGCTGATCATTTTGTTTTATGTTCCTTGATGTTTTCATATTTTACGTAACAGATACGGCGACGGTTATATGTGCTCCCTCGGCAGATGTGGGATTTCTGTGTAATTATAATGAGCCTGCGAATAGTGAACTGACTAATTACTGCAGAAATAAGATATACTCACAATGCTCTGCTCATGAATGATAACATTGGCAGTGGAGGAGAAGGAGAAACGATATGAATTGTTAATGAGATAGCGTTACATTAGGAAAGAATGGTAACACATTAGAGTACAGGAATGTAACATGATCAGTCAATACTGTAGCTGACAAAGAGTCTTTTATCTTATGGAAACTAAAAGATCCCCCACGACCCTGACCAGGATAACCGGTTAGAAGATGAATGGATGGGATATTAACAACCGAGCAACGAAGCCCTTCCTGAAATATCCAACATTGCAGCGCCATCTTCTGGACAAACAGTTCAATTTCATCAGTAAGTTTTCATTTCACGGAATTTATGCAACGCACTCGAAGCAGAAAAATATAATATGCAAACAGCGACAGGTGGATTTTTATTTTAGATCAGATTCCTGGATTAATATAGAGTTAGCCTTACATTCCACGTGTGGTTATGTCCTTTGTGCTGCGTCACACAAGCCAAGTATGAAGCCTGAGCTGCTCGCTGTTCAGCATGAAAAGGAATTTGTGCCTAATAATAATGATAACGTGTTATTATCAGATAAATGACGTCTTCGGGGAAGATTATATCAAAATAGACTATCAAAGACTTATAAATGTTCCTGCCCACAATTTTTGTTCCAAGTTAATAAAAATATTTGCATCCACATAGGAGCTCCTAGGATCAATATGGCAATATTTACTTAAACGTTTATATCAACTGATCAGTTTCCTTTGTGTGTGGCTTCATTTTTAACAAGCTTAATTCTACCAAGTTTAGCTGAACAAATGTAATCTTTTAGACGCATAAGCAGGAACAGACTTACAGCCTGGGAAGATTTCGGTCTCTGACAGGAGACAGCAGTCACGGGTACCTGCAGGAAAGGCAGGACAGTGACAGCAAATACTCAGTGACAGACACCACACAAACGGACAAACTGCAACAGGTGGCTGCCAGCAAGAAACATCATCATCATCATCATCATCATCATCATCATCTTAGAGAAATGACCTGCCTCATCTATAACGTGTCATAAATGACATTATAAGTAACCTCGGATCCAAAACTGAAGGTATCCTCGCTGTCTTTGATACGCAGTGTGACACATACGACCTTGTCCTTGATGTTGTAAGAAAGCAAACAACATCATGAAAACCATCAAACTACATAGGAAACCTCTTACTTTCATGTGGAGTGAGAGTCGACCTCTCCATGGTCTCAAGAGTCTAGAAAGTAACAGCAACGAGTTGGTAGCTGACATCTTGCGTGCGTGTGTGTGTTTGTGGCGTCAAAGGTATAGATCCTAAATCTGTTGATCCACTGTGATGATCTTGGTTTAGTTGAGTTTCAGTGTCATTGAGCCACGTGAAATAATGGCATAAGAACAATGTCCATCTGTAATGGCTGTTAAGAAAGCGGCGAGACTGTACATTTACGTAAAATTAGGTCAAAAGTAGTGTTATTATGATGCGTTTTGCCAAGGGTAATTGGTTATGCTATTGGTTCCTTTGAAGCAATACCCAGCTACAAGTTAACCGTCGGTCCTGAGACGCGCACCATGGACAGCGACACGACACTTCGTCCGCTAGGAGGCAGTGCTGCACGCAATGTCTGCGGGGTCTTCTCAAACCCAGCCAAAAGGCGATTGTATGGCATTACCTCTCTTGCCTTTTAAACTGTTTCTAGTTTTCTACCATTTAAATACATTTTAAGTGAACACTGAAATATTCAGAAAGATTTAGTCAGTTTAAACCTTAAAAAGTGATTTATCTGATATAAAGTATTTCTTTAATATATTTCTTCAATTAAATACACATTCAAGACAAAATGTCAAAACAGTAATCATTTTCATAATTTCTATATAAGTGCAGTCAGAACACTATGATTATTATTATTAGTAGGCACTGCCAGATAGTCCATGCTGACCCCAAGTGACTACAGAGATGGGATTTCCCAGAATGCCCAGTCTATCTTTTGTGGTTTTAGGGTGCCCAATGGCATACTCACTGCTGCTGCTGGTTGTCCTCCAAACTCTTTACCTTTTACGTTTATGAGCATTGGTCTGGGTCTTCTCATAAAATCCCCAAAATTGCATAGTTTCAGTATGGTCATTCGTGTTTCAGGTGAAAGTTTGGTGTTTGTGTGCTGATGCTATATGTATACATGTATACATTTAAAACAAGCTTATTGGTTAACTTCATTTTATCATTTTGAGTATGTCTGACAGCTACAGACGGTGTGATGCAGCAAACCAGTTTAACTTCGTTCTTTCAAACACAACATTTGTCACAAATGTCTACGTGTTCACTTCTAAATGGATTGTTGATTCTCAGCTTGCCTATCTACAGACACAGAGAGTGATGAGGGCACTGCCGATAGAAAAGTGGATGGATTCTCAGTCAGAGCTACAGATGGAAGCCAGGTTGACAGATGGCTGCCTCGTGTCCCCCAGACATCAGGGCACGGATGAGTAAGTGTGAGTCAGAGGAGGAGGAGGAGGAGGAAGACCAGAAACACCAGAAGATATTCCCATCAGCAGGCATTTTTTCCCATCTGCCCAAAAGTTACTTCAGTTCTGCCTGTTGATTATGAAAATGAATGGAGGATGAGAACCTCAAAACAACACAAGGAGAAGTGAAAGAGAAGGAAAGGGATAAAGAACCACCGGTTTATTTTTTTAACCAGTGATATTATTTTCATTACATTTTCCTTTTCTTTTCTATTGATGGATATGACCTCCATTTATTTTAGCAGGGTATCCATGTTTAATTAATGTACATTTTACATAACAGGTCAATTTGCCGTACGTGGAAAAAAAACAAAGGAGTCACTATGAGTTTTGTGTTTTATTATCTCGATTGCAGGGTGGGTCAGTGAGAAGCACTGTCACCTCCTGGCCTCAGGTTGGTGCTCCTAAACACATCTCTCCTCTGTGTGCGTGGCGTTTACACGCTCTCCCCGTGTCACGCGGATTACGCCCAGCTAATCCGGGTTCCTCCTGCATCCCAACGACATGCAGGTAGGCCAAATTGCAACTCTAAATTCTAAAAAATACAGTTTTTGGTAAACAGTTCATTTCGGTAGTTCTCTTCCCCAGTGCATGGAGAAGCCACTACTTGGAGAGTCAGGACTCATATATATCTGCACCACCCACTCACGTTTCACAGGCTTCATTGGCATCTAGCTGACTGGATTTATGAGCAAACACCAACTAGTGCTGATAATCCAGGTAAATTTAAAACGTTTCATTAATATCAATAAATATTTAGGCAAATTAATGCCCTAACACAGTTATCATGCAAGCATCTGAAAATCTTATTTAAATAGAAATTCTACAAACTGAACGGAGAACAGACTAGACCATGTCCAGCCCAATATTTCCATCCGTCCATCAAAAGCTTATTCAGTACAGGGCCACATTTAACAAAACTGTTCCATGGGCACCAGATAGATGGCTGGCCCTGTGCTCCGACCTCAAGCCAGCCCTCACCTTTGTGTGTGTCTTCGTGGAGAGCAAGATGGGACACATTACATATTATATATAATATATTACCGGCCTGTTCATTAAACAAAGCAGGAAAACAGCCTTCACAGAAAGTAAATTGTATCATTATAATTCTAAATTAATTTCTTGATGTGGAACACGAACATTAACTTAAAGCAAATTATTTCTCCTGCTTTGTTTAATGAACAGGCCTGATAGTATATTATAATGTGATCTTTATTATAATCCTCGATTTTTGAGATTTTCATGTACCTTCTTGTATAGATGTAGTTTGACTCATATTTGACTCATTCATTAACTCTCAGACGTTTTAAAATGTATAGGCAATAAAAGAATGTTTACGAAAAACTGGTGTATAATGTACAACATTATGAAAATGCTTAAAGATGTTTGAAAATCAAAGGCTGGACTTCTCATACTTTTGCCAAATGTTACTCCTTTTTCCGGAGATTCCTGCATGGCTTGAAAGACACCGGGTGCCTCCTGGAAAGGACATCCAGGGGTTTCCATGTGCTGGAGAGACGTTCTGCTGACCAGTACACCGGCTACCCAGATGGGCCCGGTAGACGGAGCGCTGGAGCTCCTGTGGAGGCTCGTCCCCCGGCCAGGGTGCCCGGCTCCGGCTCCTCTCCACCCTCCTCCACCACCACCACCACCCCCCAGCCACCCCCGCCCGTAGAGCGAACAGCCACAGCGACAAGATGGCCGACGTCTGAAGCCCGTCTTCTCTACGGCATGAAACCGTGAGTGAGTGGCACACTGCGGGAGCCACCAGCCGGCTTTTCCCTCTTTTATTTTTGTTCTTTTTCTTTATTTTTTTTTTTTTACCTTTTAGCCGCCATCTCATTTCGCATCACGCTTCCCTTTTTAATCCCCGCGCCCCCTCACAACTAGCCAACAGCTAGCCCGACGTTGTTAACTACTCAGTTACGTTATTAACAGCCGTCCCGCACGCGGCTGACTTAACGGTGTCCGTTACAAGCAGCTCGCGTGGCGGTTAACTGGCCGTGAAATAGCGGGAGAGTTGAGGCTAGCTGTGTTAGCTACCGTGTGTGCTGAGCCTTCCTAAGGGGAATAAGCGTGAAGATATGGCGGCCTGACGGACGACGGTGATTACATCCACTTGTTATAAATCGGCGGCCTTAACGAGCCGTTAGGAACGATCCAAAGGGATAATAATACGAGCGCTGCACTTCGCTAGGCAGCCATCCACCTCCTAGCTACCCAGCGATGTGGGCTCCTAGTTAACGATCTGGTTAGCTGGTCAGATGGGCATACCAGCACCGTCGTGAGGAAGCGGTTAACCCATCCACAGGGTACGTGGTGAAGCAGTAAGCTCAGAACCAGCAAAGAGTAGGGGAATAAACCAGATGGAAGCTAGGCACACATGCTAGCATAGCAGAATAACCAATAACGTGGCTTGTTTATTTTACTCAGATCAGATAAAATGTCCAAATACCCCATAGTTATCTATCAGCATGTCTTGTGTCTAGTCAGCTTTATGTAGTGTGTTTAGCGAAGCTCCAGACCAGGTTAAACTAAATTACCGGGTTTCTCCATCAGTTTAAGTAGTCTGTGGGAACGTTTCTGTCACCGACGTTTTCCCAGTCCCCAGGCTAATTCCCCAGATTACAGTCCCAAATTCACTTTTCAGTTTAAATTCCAAGGTTACAGTCCCACGTTAACATTTTTCAGGATAAACTCCCAGATTACGGAATAGTTTTACAGGTTAAAGACATAGGTTGTAGTCTTAGATCAAGGCCTCGGTGTCATGGGGGTTCAGGGCTTCCAGGAGTATCTGGAGAAGTGCTGTCCCGGAGCTGCCGTGTCCGTGGACCTTCTCAAACTCGGGCGGAGCACAAGTCGGCAGTCGCCACACCACCATCACCACCACCCAAACTCACTGCCCCCACCTCCCCCTCCAGCCCGGCTGCTGGTGGATGCAGACTCTGGCCTGCAGCGCCTCTACGGAGGCTACCAGACCGACTGGGTGTGTGGGGGGCAGTGGAACGCCATGCTGGGGTACCTGGCTGCTCTGTCTCAGGCCTGCCTATACCAAGGAGGCCTTGAGCTGGTTGTGATCTTCAACGGCACGTTGGGGAAGGACCGCTGGCCGGAGTGGGCGCGGCGGGCCCAGGGACAGAGGCAGACCGCCCAGCTTATTGTCAATCACGTGGGCAGCAAAGCCACTCCACCACCTAGGGCTTGGTTTCTGCCCCCGGCCTGCCTGAGCCACTGTGTTCGCCTGGCGATGCTGCGGTTCCGCGTGCGGGTAAGTTGTACGACCGCTGCGGTGTCGTCTTGTTTCAAGATGCATAAACATTCCACTTGGCCCTTGTTTAACAATAGCCTCAACTGCTAACCTGACCATGTACCAGTGAAACTACAGAAGAAAATGGTGAAATGTGCAAATCTGTTTTCTGTCAACTGTCTGGTTTTGTTTTGCACTGGCTTTGTGTGACTGAAATGAAAGCTATTTGTTGCCACAGAGTAAAGGTTTAAGTGATACTTATTGTTTATCTCTTCTTGGCCTTCCCAGGTGGTCCAGACTCTCCAGGACCATCACCAGGAGGTACTCTCCCTGTACAGGGACTTTGGTTTCCAGGGCTTGATTGCCCAGGATTCGGAATTTGCTTTATGCAACGTTCCAGCCTACTTCAGCTCACATGCCCTCAAGCTGTCATGGAATGGGAAGAACCTGACCACCCATCAGTACCTGCTGTCTGAGGCGGCTCGACAGCTGGGCCTCAAAAGCCACCACCTCCCTACCTTCGCTGCTCTGCTCGGTGAGGCACGTCTTCTAAAGTCCTGTTCGGTGAAAGTTGCACAGAAGCATTATACTCCCACGTTCGATTAAACTCTGCTCATATTTCAGTATAATACTGTGGACTGCTGGTCACACTCAAAACAGTAGGCCTATTTGTTTTTGTAATATAAAAAATTATTCCCAAGGGAATCACATTTTGCCAGATGAAGACTTGGCTGCATTTCACTGGAGTTTGCTAGGCCCAGAGCATCCGCTGGCCTCTCTTAAGGTATTGCTAGTGTGTGTGTGTGTGTGTGTGTGTGTGTGTGAGGTTTTCAGCATTCCCGGGTTTATCGCTGCCTTTGGTGTCCCTGTATCTCCCTGAGTGTTCCATGGTACTCCAAGATGGTTGATGGGTGAATTTCATATTCACCTTCCTCGCCAGGTGCGGGCTCACCAATTAGTGCTCCCTCCCTGTGAGGTAGTGATCAAAGCAGTGTCTGAGTACGTCTCCTCCATCAAGGACCTGGGGGACCTGGATGCCGTGGCCAGAGACGTCTTCAAGCAGTCTCAGGTAATTACCAACATGTCCCATTTTGTTTTTAAGACCCTCTACGTAGTCTCATTCAGTCAGATGTCTGCTTTTGTACAAAAGAACACCTTTAGCTCTTATACTATTTATTAATAGGAATAGCAGCGTTTGTTTAGGGTTTAAAAGCACCTTAAAGGAACCGTAAAAACTGCTGTACATGATTTAGGTAGTGCTCTGTAAATATGATAGTACTGTGCATCAATGCAGGTGCTGGGACTGCATGCCTTGAATAATGTGCTGCCCTTCACAGCCCACAGTGCCCCCTGTGGGAGGCTCTTTTTAAGAGTAGCTGTACTCCGCTGTCTGTACTGTCTGGGTGTGGCTCTCCAATCGTCAGTCTGTCCGTCGGCAGACAATGTCACCTATCCTCATGTCGCTGCCTTGCATCTCCAGTCTAGGACAGAGGACAAGGTGGACAGGTTCAAGAAGGCGGTGGAGTATTTCTCAGTGGCCAGTAACCCTCGCCCGCTGTCGGTGGGGCCCTCGCCATACCTCTGTGAGTGACACCGGATTCCCCGACCTCCTCTCTCTGAATCCTGTGGCCAGTGTAGTGTGTATTCTTATGCAAGACGCTAGTTAAATAAGATCCTCCCTGGTTTAAGTGTACCGAGTAAAGAGGAAACCGCGGTGTTTGATTTCTGCTTTGTGCTGTTTACACTCTCTGGTTCCACCCTCACTGCATTGTCTGTGTGTGCCTCTGTCAGGCTCTGGCTTCGGTTCCGGTCCGTTTGGGGGTCCCTCAGCTCACATGGGGTCCATGCAGCCTGGGAAGCCTCCGGTGAGTATTTCATCAGTTCAGCTTTAATCTCTCCCTGGCAGAGATTTTTTGGGGTCAGTTTGTGATCGGTTTATGTGAAGATGCCAGTTCCACTTAACCCAGAGGGTAATTGGTGTTTGTGTGCAGAGCACAGTGGGATGTATTGTGGTGTTTGAAAGGGCCTTTGACAGATAACTTGGTGTTTACAGCCAAACCTTTGCAGTATTAAAGTGTTTACAGAAGAGGCTTCATCTTATGTTAATGTTTACAGTCCAGTTTCTGTAGCATGTATCAATGTGTGTGAATGTATCATCAGCCTTGGGCAGCAATGAAGTAGAAAGTTTCAGTTTGGCTTTATTGAACCACAAGTGTGTGCCAGTCATGATGGGGCAAATGAGGCTTCAGAACTCTGTGGTGGGTGGCAGTATCCCGAATTAAGTAATCAGTGCTGCCTATAGTTTAGTAGTTTGCAATATTCCCACCCATCATGGGTTCTGAAACCTCATTTGTCCCATCAGTGCATCCATAAATAATCCTTGGATTTTACTGGAGTGACTTTACAATGAGAGCTAACAGTGGACAGAAATAGAAATGAAATCTGATGTAGTGGCCTGCTGAGGAGCTGCTCAACGCCAGTGGGCCACAAACACGTCGTGGCAGAGAATCGGCTGGCGTGCTGAGCCACAGCAGCTTCTGGCACGGTCCCTCCACCATCTTCATGTCTCGGCAGGCTTCTAGCAGCTTCTCACATGGCTACGTTGTGGTCAATTTGGTCAGCGAAGGCTGGGCACTGTCTGCATCCTGAATCTCCTGGTCAGTCTGGAAATGGGAGAATGGGTCCACACTGTCGTGTCTCTCTTGCCACATTTACCGCTCACTTCTGCTGGTTGCGTTTAAACACGTGCCATTTTCCTTTGCTGTGGGTGCCCAGAAGGAGCTGCTGTATGGAACCCCAGGCCACCAGTGCTATATCCAAGGTAGAGACTCCTTGAGAGGTGGCTTGACCGATGAGGGTATTCCTGTGGTACCATGCAGACAGTCACATAGCTGGCACACATTCTGTGGGCTCCCTGCTAGCGTCTCTTCTTACCCCTCAATGTCCTTCGATCCAGTTTTCCCGTTTTTGTGCCCAATTTAAAAACGCTCCGCTTCTCCCGTCTAGTCCCTCGTTTGGGTCTGTGTTTCTCCGCCCCCACTGCCATGTTCTGCTGCCTCCTGGTTCCCCCCACCCCAGGTGACAGGTGGCAAGGTGCCTTATCAAGCTGCGCCATATGGACATGGCTGTGCTCCTGGACCAGCTCTCTTGTTCCACAATCCACCACCTCCCTCACAAGATTGCACCGATTCACTGGTGGGGAAAACGGGCTTTGCTGATTGGTCAGCTCCTTACGACTCGTCTCAGGGCGGAGCCAGGACAGTCAATCATCACGCGGCTGCTCCTTCAGGTCAATCGCCTTCGCCGTCGTCGTCTTCTGATGGGGATGAACAAAACGACACCAGCACAAAGTAAGTTTGTTTGCCCAACAATTCAGCAGGGACAAAATATCTTCTTCAGATGGCTTGAGATTGTGAATAAAGTTTTTTTAAAAAAACACAATTTAGCATGTGATGCTAGGAGATATTTATGTTAACCAAAGCATATCACACTAGCTTGTATTTCATCATCGGCGCCGGCAGGCCCTACAAACTCCGACATTAAATGAACTTAAAATCCGTATCCGGGGCAACTTGGGCTTTCTCCAGTTTTCAAAGAGCTCTCTGTGTTAAACGTTAAAATAGCCTCTGTGAGTAGCCACTCTGAAGCGCTTGGTAAGGTCTGCCTGAATTTCCACTTTTAGGTTCTCTTGCACAGTGGATGATACGTACTAACAGCAGTTTGTGGTTTCAGGTGCCGTTGGAGTGTTAATTAATATTAACACGATTGGAATTACTGTGTTCTTGCCCGTCCCCGTCTTGTAGCCATTTGGCCGATAAGTCCTCCAGGTGGGAGGACCTTGGCAGTCGTGGGGGTGGGACTTCAGGTGATGGCCCTAACGGAAACGGGAGCGGCCCCTCCATCCCGTCGCTGCTTTCCATGGCGACACGAAGTCACATGGACATCACCACGCCCCCTTTGCCACAAGTCAGCGCTGAGGTGCTGAGGGTAGCTGAGCACAGACACAGGAGGGGGCTCATGTACCCCCAGATCTACCACATCCTCACCAAGGTAGCGCCCTCCAGCTGCAGCTCGTGCGGCTGCGCTCCGTCTCTCCGACCGCCTGTTGCTGAGCTACCAGCTACCACACCTCCGCTCTCGTCCTCCCAGGGGGAGATGAAGATGCCGGTGTGTATCGAGGATGACTGTAACCCCGAGCTCCCCCCTCCCCCGCTGCTCTTCCGCTCAGCGAGGCAGCATGCATACGGCGTGCTGTTCAGCCTCGCTGAGACCCACAGGAGGCTGGAGAGGATGGCCATGCGCAAGAGAGCCCCTCTGGAGAGTAAGATCCCTCCAGGCCAGCGTCCTGAGAACCAAACACTGCTAATAACACAGTACTCAGCTGCCGTGGAGTCCTGCGTTGGCCGGGTTAGGGTTAATGAGGCCAGCGCCAAAGACACCGTGGAGATCGCGATATGACGCGGTGATGACCGTGTCCCCTCTGACCTGTCCTTCATCTCCACTGCCACCCAGTTTCCCCAGTGATCGTGAAGGAGTGGTGTGCCAGCAAGGCCAAGTCTGCGCTCACCCCGGAGCTGGTGCCCGCACTGTGTTTCCGCGAGTGGACCTGCCCCAACCTGCGGCGCCTCTGGCTGGGCCGGGCCTCGGAGGACCGCAGCCGCCGCACCAGGGCCTTCCTGGCCTGCATGCGCTCCGACTGCCCGGCGCTGCTCAACCCCGCCAGCGTGCCCTCACACCTGCTGCTCATGTGCTGCGTGCTCAGGTGCGTACGGGCGGAGTGGTAGGTCCCAGCCTGGAGAGCCGCTGAGCTGAATTACTTCCTCTAAGAACAGCCTCTTGAGTCGGTCGCCTTGGACGAGAGCGTCTGCTTGTCTATTTGCCGTTCGACACGTGGCCCTCCTTTGGCAGTAGAACAGAGGCTTTCAGCACAGCCTTCTGGAAAGGTAAACCGTGACGTGACCTGGGGTCCATCTCAGGGTGGAGGGGATTGTCCTGTTACTACAAGCGCTCAGTGCTGGGAGTGTCGTTTAGCTCTCCAGATGATCTCGGTCAGGCCAGAGGCCCTGTAGTGTTCTGAGTTCCCAAAGTGCTGTCTGGATGTCCTAACCTAAAACCAGGTCGTCTCCTCAGCCGTCTGCAGAATTGACCTCATCCACTGATACTAGTTCACGATGCAACCAGCTGCGCCTGTCAGATGCAGGTGCTGTCAGGCATGCGCTCACCTCGGCTGCATATGGACAGGTACATGATGCAGTGGCCCGGGGGCAGAATCCTGCAGCGTCATGAGCTGGACGCCTTCTTGGCTCAGGCCGTGTCCCGCCAGCTCTACGAGCCTGATCAGCTGCAGGAGCTCAAGGTAGACATGCTTCCTCCAGCCTCTCTCCCTCACTCTAACGGCACACTGTGACGTCGGATGTGCGTCTTCTCGGTTGACACGGTGAAGTTTAGCTCTTTGCTGCCCGTCTCAGGCCACCTGTGTCTGTGTCGCCCCAGCTGGAGAAGGTGGACAGCCGTGGCGTCCAGCTGGCCTCCCTCTTCATGAGCGGCGTGGACACTGCCCTGTTTGTCAACGATGTGTGTGGCCAGCCCCTGCCGTGGGAGCACTGCTGCCCCTGGGGCTTTTTTGATGGCAAGCTGTTCCAGAGCAAGCTGGCGCGGGCGACCCGGGACAGGGGGACCCTGCTGGACATGTGTGAGGGCCAGGTGGGGACCAAGGACTCATCTGTGAATAAGGCGAAGGGCTGTGGAGTAAATAGGAACTACCATCAAGTGTTATAACTGACGTTTAAATAACTCCTTCAGGTGCTGCAGCAAAGCACACTTATTCTCACAGCAAAACTGTCTTGTTTTGAAGACTCCCACTGTGAGGGGAGAAATACTCTGTACTTTGTACAGATTCTTCTAATGCCTTTTCAAGCCAGTTGTGTGCTGACAGACTGTTGACCGACTGTAAGATGTGTCCGTCATGATTTGCTACTGACATGTTTTGGTGGAGCAGACAAGAAGAGGCCGTTATCTAGAAGTGTGTGCTTGTAGCTGTGAGGTGTCATGGTACTTTTTTTACACGCTGTGTTTTTGGGTTTTTTTTTCCCCACCTCCTCGGGTCACCAAAGTGAGCTCAGGCTTCAGCTGAGTGATTTAGGTCTCTGGAGGCGTACAGAGGCCGCCATGGGCTCTAGGCTGTGTCGTTCCTTACTGTGTCTTCACCCCTGATTCCTGCTGTCTGTCTGCCTGCAGGAAGAGCAGGTGTCCCGGGTGGAGAAGATGCGGCAGGCTATTCTTGAGGGCCTCAATCTTTCCCGTCCACCTCCGCCCCCGCCACCTCTGCCACCTCCTGCTTTTCTGCCTCCCGCTGTAGTACCCCCCTTCTACCCCCTAGCTCCCATCTACCCTCCCCGGCCTCTGGCCTCTCTGCCCCCGGGCCCTCACCACCACCCTTCCCCACACAGGCCGCGCACTTTCCCAGGTAAGTCGTTTTCCCAGGTGACCTCCGCAGCCCCTGAGCTGTTCCCTCTGCTCGTCGCGCGGGAAACTTCGGCTCCTCCTTTCCGCAGGTGTCCAGTCCATCCCCCCCCAGGGAGGGAAGCTGGAGATCGCAGGAATGGTGGTCGGCCAGTGGGCCGGGAATAAGCCTGCACGAGGCAGAGGTGGATTCAACATGCAGGTGGTGTCCGTCGGCGGAGGAAAAGGGTGCGTGGGTAGTCTGTGCTTGGGAAAGTGGGAACTGTGGATGTCTTTACATGCTTTAAACCTTCTCTTATCATGGGGTTTGCAGCTGACAGTACATTGCAGGTCCAGTCCAGTTTACTTGGTGACATTTGCAGTGTCCTGTGTGTCCGTAGAAAGTGTTTTCCGTGCTTTGGGAACTGAAAGGGTTTTCGCTACCGAGAACCCCGGGACATATTTACGTCCCAGTGTGTCCTGGACATCTGCAGAATGAATTTAGGCAGGGCTGTCCATAATGAAAAGACTGTAGTTTTGCTGTATTGTGATATGTACTTGAAAAGGTTGGTGTAACCCCATACGGGTGTCAAGGCCATGAAGAGGTAGAGCTTGAGGGATTGTCTCTAATGTCGTAACATAATATGAGGACGGTCGTTTTTAAGGACAGTGACCATTTTTGTTGTCGTCCTCTTTGACCAATCAAGGAGGGGGAAGGACGGACTGGGAAAAGGAAGGGGTGGGAAAAAGCTGACCAGTCGAGCGCAGGTATTTTCACAATTGTTTACCTCATACCATTAGAATTGGCTTAGATCTCATTGGCTTGGTTTTGGATGCATTCAGCAAAAATGTCTTAAATGCACAGTAAGTAATGTTTGTGTATCTCTGTCTTTTTAGACCTTGCCCACCACCCCACCCTCCATTAGCCCACCAAAAGCCACTGAAGATACTAAGGGGGCAAGGAGACTTTCTGTAGGGGAGGCTGATGGAGGGGTGCCTCAGCATATGAATGGCAGCTCTCCAGCATCAGTCATTGCCCAGCCTCTAGACCCACCAACTCTGGTCCAGCCAATCCAATGTGCCTTAGCCAGCAGAGACAACCAATCAGAAGAGAGAGTGGAGACAGAGGCACCTTGTTGCCTTGATGAAAGCTCATCAGATGGCACTCTACAGAAGGAAGAGTGAACTCACGCCAGAACGTAATAAGGGGGAGGGGGAGTCCTTATGATGCCTTTGGCCATGTGGTAAATTCTATTCAAGTGCTGCTGTAGCCATTTTGCCAACCTTTCACTGTTTTTTGGCATTTTAATTTCATCTGAAATGTTTCATTGGGGCACACGAGTGCTTCCTGAGTAGTCTGGGTAGAAACTGAACAGAAATGTCTCTAAGCCGGAAAAATGAGTTTCTTTTATCTCTCTCTTTTTTAGTTTTGGTGAAGGTATCCCCACACTCATCCCCTGTCCAAAAAGCAACAAAATGCTGTGTTCAAAATGGCTACAGTTGTCCATGAATTAAAAATATTTCGGAACCATAACCCACATAAGTGGCATTTGAACAGCCCAGAGCAGCGTAGTGTAGACATTACGATGAAAACGTAAGGCACAGTAGAGCAGATATGATCGCATTGATCCAGCACATTGGTACAGTAGCTTTGTACTAATCTACACCATCTTCTACTCTATGGGCCCCTTAACTTGGATGAGGCACAGTAGGGTCAAAGATTTTAGCCCAGTAACAAAACTAAGAGTTTCAAAAAACAAGAGAATTGGAAGTGGATAAGTTGTCCTTTTATAGCGCAAGATGTTAACTACGGTCTGAGTCTCAAAGTCTCGTTTCTGACGCCTGAAAAAGTATTAGAGGCATGAAAGGTTGACTTGAGAAGAAGGTTAGTGAACAGAATGTATGGCTGAAGGGTAAAGGTACACAGTGTAGGGCTCAGCATGGCCACGCCGCCATGACAGCTCTGACAATCAAGCTTGTCCTCAGCTTGGTGCAGAGGTGCCGCTCCTGGCCTGGATGCACGAGCGAAACAATCACAGCCAATGAAAGGACTTCCCTTTGCAATTAGCGTCTTTTGTGCACCTTGTTCTCCAAATGATTGTATGCTGCCTCCTGCAAATTAATGCAAGTTTATTTTTCAAGTCTATTGACGTGACTCTAAACGTTTTGTGTATATTGACAACTATACCTATTTCTTTTATGTACTCAGAATTTTAATAAGAGATGCTACAATTTATGCAGCCCAGTCTTAAGCCACATAGCTGGTTTAAGTAAACTTTTTATTTCATTGTATATTGGCCATGAAAATTAGTTTTATTCCTCTGGAAAGACAAAGACCAACTTTGATGAGTTTATATAATATATATGTATTTATTTCTAAAGTACCTTTTGAGATTTACAATATAAATTTTAAATGTTTTGTTAAACATCAGACTGAATGTCAGAACAAAGTAAGTAAGTTGTGGTTTTGTATAAAAATAAATCCAACTTTAATCTCATGTATAGGATAAAATAAGCCCTGAGTTGAAATCCCAGCCATGCTCAGATCAAATTTTAAATTTCATTATTGATGACTTCTTACCGTTTGGGATTTTTCTTATGTCCTGCCACCAATTTAACTGCATTCTAAATTAAAACATGGGCAGCCTCAAAAATGCATAATGCACTATATTTAACTTTGACCCCCCCCACCCCACCCCACCCCGAGTTGTTAAACCAGGTGAAGTAAACTTGTGAAGATGTGCGTTGTCGTGAGTAAATACTTTTACTCATTTCCTTAGGGCACACCTGCTCTTCCTTCTTTGTGATGAATCTGCTTGTTGATGTGGATACAGCCATTATGACCCATATTACTACAGAGACTGAGGGCTGAGCTCATGATTTACCAGTTCTAACTGTCAGGCGTTTCTCTGGAGAGAGTTTTAGCAGATACTCTTCATTAGACGCGTTTAATCAGCCATACTTATCTCCACGTACAGTTATGAGCCAAGCTATCACTTGGCTATCCAAAAATGCATGTGAGGACTTGATCAAAAGCAGTAATGGCTGTAAGAACCACGTTATGTGAGTAGAAGAAGGGCAGGATCCGTTTCATCCTCTGTGCTGTGCTACAGCCTGTAGCCTTTCTGCTGCTCTTAGCACTTGTGGATGTCTGAAATGACCAGTTCCTGCTTTAAGGAATATTTTTTCCAACAAAAATCATGAATAAACTGATCTTTACCAGTTTTGGCAGCAGTTAGTAATTATAAAAATATAGTGTATATTCAAAAATAGAAGCTGAATTAGTGTACAAGCAGTGGCCAGGTGAAATGTGTACGTGTGACATGATACTTCAGGCAGGAAGACTAGTGAGCTGCTTCAGGCTTAAGCCAAGAAAACAGAACATTGGACATTGTAGCTTTTGGTGAAGAAATGTTCAGACTGTTCTGATAAACTTTAAGAGTTTCATGCACCTTACTTTTAAATATTAAAAATATTTTCAAAAGTTAATATCAATGAATTTGACTATACCCTTTATTTATGAAGTATATTTTTGAGCCCAAGATAAAGAATTCTCACTGAATCACTTTAAATGGCCCTATTCAGCAGTGTTCATCGTTCAGCTTATCAATTTACGAGAAGCAAAGATGAAAACGTCAGACCTGTTTTTATTAATCTAGATTAGAGCATTAAGCTTTGCTGTGTTTCTTAGTGTGTAATTCATTAGACTGCACAGCAGCCCCCATCATTATTGTTGTTGTTGTTTAGTCACGCAGTCGTGTCCGACTCTTCGCGACTCCACGGACCACAGCACGCCAGGCCGCCCTG
>JAACJT020000105.1:17770676-17793138 GCA_009936485.2 Gymnarchus niloticus | reverse complement strand
TCAGTACGTACTCTTCCCCATGAGTCGGTGAAGAGAACAAAGTGGGGAAGGTGGAGCTTATCTTGGGAAAGAGACGTTAACTTGCTACCTCTCATTTACTCCAAACTCGAATTCACCATTGGTGTATATGCTGCAGTTTTTTTCTCCTCTGCTTTTTTAAGCATTCTTCAGGTTATAATTCATTGCACATGCGTTCTTTCCCAGGAAAAAGGCCGGTAAATCAATGGGTAGTGCTGGGAAGGGGGGCATGGCCCAGTTTGAGGGCCTGGACAGCCCTGGCATCTCCAACTCCGAGGAAGAGCTGCAGATCGATGAAACCCCGCCTTCCAGGAGCCGGACCTCTCGTTCCGAACGCAAGAGGCTGGCTTCAGGTGTGCAGCTTCTCCCGCGAGCAGCTCGATTAAACGTCAGCGCTGACTAGAGAAACAGAAGTGACTGTTCTCCTGGTTAGATGATGCGTGACTTGTTTACCGCTGTGATTGGCTGTGACCTATTTGGTGCTTGGGGACCCGTTACTCTTGTAGGTCTGCCGCGGAAGCTGCCGCGTGCCAAACCGTGCTCTGATCCCCATCGAGTGCGTGAGCCGGGGGAAGTCGATTTTGATATTGAGGTGAGCTGCCACGTCACCACACTCGCAGCCCCAGAACGGGTGGTCCCTCTGTGTGTCATCGTGCCTCTGTGACCTCCACGCTGTACAGGAGGACTACACCACAGACGAGGATGCAGTCACTATGCAGAACGTGAAGGGGGGCGCCGGGGGCATCCTGGACCTGCTAAAGGCCAGCAAACAAGTGGCTGGACTGGACCCGTCCCTGAGGTGCAGTCAGATCCTCTCTCTACTGATTCATTCCCTGCTGACTCTTCTGTCTCTCCTCTCCCACTGGTCTCTAAATTGAGGGACACTGGGCTGGTCATGAACCTGCCTACTCCTTTTTGTCACCAACAGTGAGGAAGCCCCTGCCTCCCCCAGCACAAGAGACGCCATCCAGGGCATGCTGTCTATGGCCAATCCCCCGTCATCCTCATCTTCGTCATCTTCTTCCTCCTCCCCGTCATCTCCGTCCTTCTCAGCCCAAGCTGGCACCAAACGGGGACCGGCGTCCGAGAACACGCGACTCGTTCAGAGGCCTGGCAAGCGGCCGGTGAAGCGGCCGGCCCGTAACCTTAGCGACGAGGAGCTGGAGAGCCTCGATGAGCAGGAAACTCTGGGCACCTGTTTCAAGGATTCAGACTACGGTGAGAATCTGGTGCCAAAGGCATCAGACAGCTGGACTGGGAGTTGTCATGTGTAACGCTGTACGGTGTCTAGCTTCTCTTCATAGTCATTTGTTTTCTCAGTATACCCCTCCCTGGAGTCTGATGAAGAAGACCTGGCTCTCAAATCCAAGTTGAAGCGGAAGAGAAATTCGGGAGACACACCATGGAACCCCAAAGGTGTGGATTTGCCCCGAAGGCCCCAGCCTCTGCCCTAACTTCAGCTTTTTTTTTTTAAGCTCCTAACTGATTGTGTGTCCCTCCTCTGCAGCCCGGGTCACCCCATCGCTGCCCAAACAGGAGCGTCCGGTTAGGGAGCGGACGAGGGTGGCATCTGTGGAGACCGGACTGGCAGCCGCCGCCGCCAAGCTGGCTCAGCAGGTGAGGGCTCGTGCCCGGATGACCAGGGCAGATGTGCCACCGTGGTCACATGACGGGAGGGTAGTCAGCTGTTCCTGTCATCCAGGCAATGGTGTGGTGCACCTGGCGAGCCAGCAGGACCAGGCCTTTTCTCTCTCTCTCATCCTTCAATAGAAGCAACAGAAAACCTGCAAGAGGCGCTATACCAAGAAGCAGCCGGCCGGCCCGAGCCAATCCAGAGCCCCCTCACAGACGGTGCCCGCCCCTTCCTCGCCCCCCGCTTCAGATCCTCAAGGATATGAGGTGGAGGACAGGAGAGTGGAGATGTACTCTGCTAGCCTCCTTGACCATGAGTACACCGCTGGGCCCAGCCCATTTGGTCTCGGAGGCCCCAGAGGGCCGGCAGCCATGGCGCCGGGAGTCTTCGTCAGCTCCAGGCGGTCGTCACAGTCGCCCCAGAGCAGCGGCGGCTGTTCGGTGTCGTCGCCATCGGGGGCAGCTGGAGCGGGTCAAGGTGAGCCTGTTCTGAGGGAGGCAGCGGTGGTCGTTGTCATGTGATGTCTTCACTTCACCAGTGCGGCCGCATCTGACCTAACAGCCTAGCGACGTGTCTCCCATCTCACAGGAAAGCGCTCGAAAAGGGGCCTGGCCACTGCCAAGCAGAGACTGGGGAAGATTCTCAAAATCCACCGGAACGGCAAGCTGCTCCTGTGAGAACGGGTCTCCTTGCCGGGCTGGGAAGGGCCGTCCGCTGAGATCACACTGTAAATATTTTAAGCCAAACATGTTAAGCTTTGTTATTTGTAGCTGGCCTCTTCACTTTCTCTCTCCCTCCTCTGTAAGGTCTCTGCTCATCTCTCCCCCATTACTCTGCAGCGCTTGTTTAGTACAACTGCTCTGTTTTTGGTCTGTCCCGAGGAAGAATCGTGAAATCATCGTACAGATAGGAAAGGCCGCTGTAAAATCCAGCATCGGGCTGTACTGAGGTCTGCCTCTACAGAAAACGTGTTCAGCTTTGTACTCATGGGCTGGATTCCTGCATGCAAATCTGAAGTTTGTTTTCTACTGGGTGTTGCATAGCATGTAAATACTGCCTTGACATATGACAAAGCAAAGCATTGTGGGGAGATGGGCTGTGTTTCAATGGGCCAGGCTGGGAGGATGTACTGTAGTTTGGTTTACTATAAACCTTCACTGCGTTGTGATGGAAGGTTAGACCTAGCAGGATGGAGCCTGGAGTGTACTGTGACCCTTTGACGAGAGTCTGCGTTGACAGGAAGCGGAAAAGAGCCCAGGCCAAATGGTCACTTCTACTTATGGATTAGTGCAGGTGACCTTTAATGGTAAATGTGTGTACCTAATGATGTCACCTCGATATATGCTACTCTCTCGTAATCTGTGCTACTTTTCCCTCTCATCCCATTCTTGCCTCCTTATTGCTTGTCTAAAGACATAATTTCATATACAATCCTAGCTGTCTGGTTACAGAGGGTGGAGGCTTGCGTAGCACTGTGTGGTTGTGAATGCATGAACGGCCATGTTCTTCGAACTGGCTTTAACTGCTTTGTGCCCACATAGACATTCACACAATTTGAGCACTCGGATGATATGAATCTCCAGCAGTGAAAATACTGGAGTCTGGGCCTCGATTACTGTGGAAGAATCGAATTACTTTTCAATCTATAGGATGGTTGTGTTGATGTAATAGTAATATCTCACCTTTAGGGGGGGCTGAAGCAGCATTTTTTAATTAAAAGCCTGTGGTCCATTTTTGGTTAGTTTAAAATAGAGTAAAATAACTTGTACATAGGTTGTCCAGGTTTTAGTTAAAAACTCTTTGTAATCTATTTTATATAAAAAAAAATGTTTTGTGGGGGAAAACTGAAATGTTAGTTAACATTTTGTATTTTTGTGAACTATCCTTTTTATTATCTCTTTTGTTGTTTATTGCAGTTATGATTAAGGTAATATTTTTGAAAAAATGGCAATGTTATATGTCCTAAAATTATTATATCAATAATTGTCTAGTTTATTGTAAATAAATTCTTTTTTTAAATGTTCGCGCAAGGTAGGGAGGAGTTGTGGTGTGATTTAAGGTTTTGTTTTGGTTTTGAATTTTCTTAAACAGCTTTTCAGTGTTTCAAATGTTTCGCCTTGAGTTCTTAATTCATAGTTTTTCTGCACCAAGTAGGCGATCTCTCCATAAAGTAAAATATCCTTAACCATGTCCTTGTGTCTCACTTTCATACAATATAAAGTACTTATTTCAGTTTTTTTATGCAGGAATGTATGTTTTGTCTAAAGTGTGTTTTCTACAAATGTGCATAACATTGTGTAGGTACTATGATACATGTGTGTATTTTTAGAATTTTTTTTAAACCATTTAAACTCGCCTATTTCTTAAGATTTGCATTTGACTGTGTGACACCTTGTTGTCTGTTAAATGCAGCTTTACACCTTTGTTGTATGAAAATGAATGTCACCACGTCAAATTTTCTCAGGGTATCTCTTACATTTTAAAATTATAACACTACTAGTAATGCAAAATGTCTGTCACTCAAAAAAAAAATACAGTTGCATGCATCAGTTTTAAATTTTGGTATGCAAACTCTTATGAGAAATTCCCTGATTTATGAGAACTGAATTTTTTTTTTCCCCACGAAGAAATCCAATTAAAGGATATTTTTTAAATGCAGAGTACTGTTTGTGATATTTTGTGTCTGCATGTTTGAGACCTCTGTGATTCTTGTGAATTACTGATTTCCTCTCTACATTTAGGTCCACAGAGCATTCAAGATGATCGGTTTCTTCTGATGGAACTGCCTATTCAGTTCCTCTGTTATTAGAAATTGATTACTGGGTGGTCTTGAGGGAGCAAATGGCTTGCTGTTCTCACCTGACCTTGCTTGTAACAGCTGGCTTATATCCATATTCCACACCACAGATACAGGTCAGGGTTGCAGTCAGTCTGGACCCTATCCACACAGCACAAAGTTTTGTTTTTTTTTTTTTGTTTTCGGGGACTGCTTGCAAATTGATTGCAAATTCGGTTTAGTGACTTTATTATGAACAAGAGGGAAACTTAAGACCATACTCAAAGAAAAAATAACCTCGTAAATACAGAAGCTTAAACAAAAACAGTACTGGTCAACAATGTATAATGAATGAATAAATTGCATCATGCCAATTACATGAAGAAATGGAACTATATGAGATGCATCAGCTAGCTAAGTTAATTGAAATGCTATTACAGTAGGTCTGAATCATAGGAGATCTCCGCAGAACTAACCCCATCTGCATTTGTTTGACAAACGAGTATTGTGTAAACACAGTAGACAGTCTCTTATTTTGCATGGAATCTTCCAATATTGAAGTTGCTCCAAAAGTAAGGAGAAATTTCATGTCTTTATTTACTTTAGAAGAAGGATGTGGGTGATGCAGAAACTGCAGGAGCAGCTGTACAACACAGAGTGAAGATTGGACAACATGCCAGATGATTACAAAGGCCACTCGATGTTCAAATGATGTTTCTGGGGACTTTGAGCTTCCCGTTCTTCTCCCCCTCAATACCAAGGAGTCCTTGATGGACTTGGAGGCCATCCTCCATCAAGACCATGAGCTTCTGAAGGAACTGGTCATTTTGCAATAAAATCTTGGGTATTTGAACAGTTATTCTAAGTTACAAGAATACGCTAATACCTGGTGCGTTCCAGTGGCAGTGATAGCTGTCTCTTAAAGGAGGCAGAACTGTTAAGGAAGCTGTGAGGAGAATGATTCCCTGCTTCATGATAAATGGACTTAACCAGTTGTGTAACTTGACAGGTGTGGGAGAGATCTCCACTTGAAAACCACCTTCCACAGCACATCCACAATTTTTCCTTCAATTTTTCTTTAACAGCCACTAACAATGTAGCTCTAACCGTTACAAATGAGTCAATGTGCTATTTGAATAGTAGTCATCTGTACACTGGGGCACAAAGCATCAGAGAATTACACACGTAACATTTGTGTTATGTCAGGGGAGATCAGGAGAAATCCCACCACAAAACACAACCGAAGAGGACCTGCCGGGGGAGGTGACTCACTACTTGAAAGGTGACTCTCATAGCAATGGCAGAAGAGCATTTTGGATACAGTCATACTGTACAGGAACAATATAAATGTAAAAGAAGTGGGGAAAAAGAAGCTGTATTTATTATTACCATTTTTATTAATAATAAATTGCTAAAATTGAAATGTCAACTTAGTCTTAGCTGAAATTGCTATAGTATCATTATAAAATACTTAAAATTAAAAAATGTCCTTATTTGTACAGAAAGGGCTCGCCTCCACCATTTTGTTTGCATTAGTCCCGCTCAGTTGGCAGCAGACCTCACAGTCAGGGCATCTTTACACATGCTAGGGTACATCTTGTCTACCCTGAAGGCCGCAGTGCATTCTGGGTATATTGTAAGGCGCTGTATTGTTAGCTTGAGTCTGTAGGGCTCCTTTGCCCTTTTATTTATTTATTTTTCTTTTTTTTTCCTCTTTTGCCCCCTGGCTACTGCTTGCGGTTGTATTTGCTGTTCTGTTCAATAATATACATATAAATATATATAAGTGTGCGCGTGCATGTGCAAAAAGCTACATAAACGGAATACCACGTGACCCTGATCAGGCTCAGCGGTTGAGAGACGGACGGATGGATGAGCCGCATATAACCCTGCGCCGCTGGAAACCGGCTCGGGCGCCACCCCATCCACGAACCTTTACCACAATAATCGGTTAGAAAATGGATGGATGGATGGATGAAATTCAAACAGAACTACGAAATGGCGGGCGCCGTACCTAGTACGCCATTTAGCTAATAGGGAGCGATTACTTTGGTCTGTCCATACGCCATTACGTCATGAAATGCGGAGCTCGATTGTTTTGGTCTGGCCATACCCGCTTACGTCACGGCGCCGGCGCAGCGTGAGAAGATGGCGAACATTCGGAGCATCAAGGTGAGAATGAGAGCTAACGGAGCTGGCCGGGTGTGGGTCACTCAGCCAGTCACGGTGCTGATTACCCTCGGCACATTACATAAAGCAGTGACTGTAACTAAATGTCACTCTGCGTGTGAAAAGGCCGACGTTGCTCTTGTCCGGCCGCCGTGTTTAACAGGGGATGGTGGGACTTGTGACGGGCGGCGCCTCTGGTCTGGGCCGGGCCACCGTGGAGAGGCTAGTGGGCCAGGGGGCCAGCGCCGTCATCCTGGACCTGCCGAGCTCCGACGGCCTCCGTGTGGCCGAGAGCCTCGGAGCCCGCTGTGCCTTCGCTCCCGCCGACGTGAGTGACGCCTCAGGAGCGCAAGTGCCTCTCTGAGCCGTTCCGGGGGACGTGGGAGAGACACATGGGGGACGGGGGAGAGACACAGGGGGGGAGAGACATGGGGGAGACACAGGGGGGAGAGACATGGGGGAGACACGGGGGACGTGGGAGAGACACGGGGGGGAGAGACATGGGAGACACGGGGGACACGGGAGAGACACGGGGGACACGGGAGAGACACGGGGGACGTGGGAGAGACACAGGGGGGAGACATGGGAGATACGGGGGACACAGGGGCGTTCTCTCATGCCGTCTGATTACTGAGCAGAGCTGGGGCTCTGAAATTTCAGCAGCGTTAGTACTTCTATAATGTGCCAGTGCTAAGAATCACATGTTGTGGTGCTTGAGGAGCCGTGTGAGGTTAGCTATTGTACCTTAAGGTAAGGTCCTGTGTATATGTGGTCGTCTGTTCCACTCAGGTCACATCTGAGGATGATGTTCGCTCCGCCGTGGCTCTGGCAAGGGAGAAGTTTGGGCGTCTGGACCTGGCAGTGAACTGTGCCGGCATCGCCGTGGCTGTCAAGACATACAACTTTAAGAAGGATTTACCCCACAGCCTGGAGGATTTCACCAGGGTGCTCACCGTGAGTGTGCCAGCCTCCTTTCACCCAGGCCGTGGCCGCCTTGTAAGTGTAGCTGTCCTTCCCTCTGTGTCATGGCCGTCACCTGTCCCGTTCCCCTGGTCCAGGTCAATGTTGCGGGCACCTTCAACGTGATCCGGCTGGCAGTGGGGGAGATGGGCAAAAATGACCCCGATGCAGACGGGCACCGAGGCTGCATTATCAACACCGCCAGTGTGGCTGCCTTCGATGGGCAGGTGACTGACTGACTATCGGTTTTGCTTCTGGTCTTCGATGTCTCTCTCATGTATCCCTGTTTGATTACAGCAGTAGTAATGTATCAATGGCCGTGACCTGTTCAAGCAGTGAACCATGCATAAAATAGCCTGATGGTCTAACGGCCCCCTGTCCTTCTCCTCGTGTTGCTCCCAGGTGGGTCAAGCTGCCTACTCTGCCTCCAAGGGTGCGATTGTAGGAATGACTCTTCCCATCGCTCGTGACCTTGCACCCATGGGAATTCGTGTAGTCACCATTGCACCCGGTCAGTTTGCACGTCGATGCCTGCATCATATTTATCTCAGCTGCGTTGGAAAAGCAACAGCGTGTCTGCCTTGATGTTTGGGCCAAATGTTCCTCTAGTTGGTGACGGAGATCTGGCTTTGTCCACACAGGATGTACCATTAGATGGCGTTCATTCTCCCAGTCACACTGCTTCCATTTGTTAGGCATGTGTTTGAGAAGCTTTGTTATGAAGTGTGCTGTGTAAAATCCATATGGAAATTCCATGGCTGTCATTAGTGTCACACAGTGTAAGCCTGAAAATGCTTTTGTGTGTGTGTGTGTGTGTGTGTGTGTGAGGTCCATTTTGATCCTCCTTTTGCTCGCAGGTCTTTTTTCCACACCCTTGTTGGCAGAGCTGCCTGAGAAGGTCCGAAGTTTTCTAGCTCGTCAGGTTCCCTTTCCTTCACGGTTGGGCGATCCCGCTGAGTTTGCCCATCTGGTGACCTCACTGGCCGAGAATCCAATGATCAATGGAGAGGTGATTCGCCTGGATGGAGCTATTCGAATGCAGCCCTGACTTAAAAGACTCGTGAAACCTGGTGGAGAGAGCAGAGTTCTTGGGTCCACCGATGACAGAATAACATACACTGGCCAGGATTACTAGTTCTTGCTGTGTGTCTGTTGGTTTGTGGACATCTTTAAAGCATTAAAGCTTTGAAAAATATCCTACAAAAACTGATTGTGTAGTTCTCAGTTCCTGAGGTGTTGAAATAAAAAGTAACGGTATGAAATCTCTGATGCGATGTACACGAGAAGGCCAGCAGAATTAAACGTTGTGGTGAATCCTTTCACGATATCTGGTTCGAGAGGAGATCCTCAAGGCTCAGAACAATGGCCATGTTGGGGGTGGGGAGCCTCACTGTGCCGGGAGGACTACACAGCAGTCGTAAATCGCTGTCCTTTATGTGAAGACTGACCCATCTCTCCTTGCCTGTCCATTATTCCTGTCTCTTTGCATATCACCTTACTCCCACCCACATGCTGTGTATCTGATAGAAAAGCGTTTTTAGCAGAATGTCCTTTCCAGATTTGAACTATATTGAACGTGATAGCCTTCATCTCTGAGCAAGTTAAAAATTAAAATTCAGACCTAATTTTAAATGGGAACAGATATGTTTTTTGTTGCAGTCGGATCTTGTTGACCACTTCTGGGTGCCCTTGAGCAGTACAGCCAGGTGAGACTACGTGTAGGTTTGTGTGTCTCTGGGCAGGTGGGTGGTGAATGGGGAGGGGCGGGATTTTAATTTTTATTGATTGGTCTGTTGACGTTCCAGCTCCGGGAGCCGGAGGCTGATTGAGGGAGAGATAATGTAGAGAGTGGACCTCTGTAAATGGAAGGACTATTCTGTCGAAAGAAGAAGGGGGTTGGGTATGCAATGTATTGAAGACTGAATGTAAATGTGTTTTTATTATTTGTTCCTGTTATTTTGCAGACTGTTTAATATTTCATATTAAAAAAAATGAATATGCGGAAAACGTTGGGTTTAAAGAGAATTGAATCCACAAGGGGGCGATAACTTTCATGCTTTGTGCAGAACCATAAGTTAGTATTTTGACATGTTGGCTACATGAGTTTACAGCTATTGATGAATAGTTTGGTCATGATCTGGTCTGTGGGTGGGTGGGTGTGGCTTCTCATCCATGATATACCCCTATTTATCATGCCCTCTTCTTCCACATCTTCCCACAATGCTTTGCAACGTCGGTTAACCAGCAGTTTGGATTTGGACCAGCCAAACCTCCTTCTCATGTTTGCGTGTTTTGCTTATTTTGAGAGGACCACGTCTCCCGAACCGGATTTCTGTCCGTCGATGTGTTTGACTGCTGAGTGGCAGTTGGTGGGGTCCCTTGTTTCATTTCTAAGCTCACGTTGGAGGTTTTGCACATGCAGTGACCCGAGGAGAGCCTTTCTGAAGAGGACCTTCTAATCCCATGGATAACAGCACATCCTCAACGTCTGCGTTCTGCTGCTCCTAAGTAGACGTCATAGGAGTTTCAGCAGCTGTCCACATCTGTCTGCTTCTTCCTTAATTCAACCTTCCCATGCATTAGTCTTTCCTTGTCTTCATCTGTCTTTTCTCCCACGCGTTTCTCTTCCGTTTTATCACTCCATCCCATTGTTGTTTTAGATGCTCATCAGCCTCCTCTTCCTTCAAGGCATCTTAATATTTGATTCAGTCCATTCCAGAGCGTCTTCCTGTAGATGCCTGCTGAGTCATTCTTATGGTAACTGAACTGGTGTGAGAGGTGAGGATGTCAGACTTCAGTCTTTGTGCTGGTGTGTCTATGTCACTGTAACATGGCTGTGCCATCTGTCCTCAACAACTGTCATGGGCCCTGTAGGTCTCTCTGTGTGGCCGTGGCGGTCTTGAGTGCGTTTGCTATGATGTTCATTTCTGTTGGTGACCTTCTGTTTCTGAGTATGGGGGATGGAGGCAGACAGACGAAAAGATAATGGAATAGAAGTGTGCAAACTGAACTGGTTTCTGTAGGAAGAGGATGCAAGATCGAATCGCTTAAATAATGTGATCCTATTTACTATTGACTGTCTGGTCCTGATACACTCTGAAGGTACGACGGTCTCATCTTGGGCCCGGCTGGTGGCAGTAATGTTTTGTTGGTTTGTCTGCTGTGTCCCATCCTGAACACAGCACACTCTTCCTTATGTCCAGTTGTTCATTACTTTTCACCACAGTCTTGATTGGAGAAGTGTTTTCCGGAAATGGCTGGTAGATGTTTATGTTCCTGTGCCAAAACCATTAAAGTGTCCTGCTGGTTTATTGGCGTCCGTCCAAAGTACATTTGTGAACTGGCGTAAATATGCTGAGTGCAGAACTAATAGCCAAGTCTGTATTGTACTCCTGTCTTTTATTTACACCAACATCCAGGTTAATTTCCAATTAAGAAAGATATGTTTAGAAATACAACTAATTTAGCCACAAAGGCTCAGACATGTCCTTCCCTCAATAAGACACTAGCTAAGATGCCAAGAATGGACATGGAAACATCTCAAAACTGACTTTACAAATGGTTTGAGGATCAATGAGATAAGAATGACCGACTCCCGATGGACCAGATGGGTGGGCCTGTCGCTGGGTTCATAATGGACATTATTAGAATAATAATTCTGCAGACCCATTTTTGTAGAACCTCCAAAGGTGTGGCTTTTCCTGAGGCCAGCCCAATTCAACCCCAGCTTACTGGCAGAGAAGTAACAGGTGTATTCATTCCAGTGTCCTGGTCTGCTTCATTGTAGAAGTTTCTTTTCCCTCGGTTTCTAATACTGGCTGCCTTGTACAGGGATGCTAGGCTCAGCTTAACTCATGCACTACCCCTTTGACTAGGGATGGGGCAAATTAAAACCCTCAGTGGGCTTCTGTTGTCAATAGTGATGGGAAAAACCGAGGCTTCAAAACCTGTGGTGGGTGGGAATATCCCAAACTACCAATCTATCATCAGCATTGATTGGTTGCTGGTGATACTCCCACCCACCATGGGTTTTGAAGCTTCATTTATCCCGGCACTAGCTGTCAGTCAATCCCTTGAGAACGGATGAAGTAGCCAACTAGAATTGAGGTAAACTAGGAAATGTGATTGACAGTGCACAATAATCCCACCCACCACAGGACACAAGCCTCTGAGCTCTTTCCTGGGACACTCTCCCCTCGATGAGGAGAGATTTAGCCTGTGAGCTTTTGGTCAAAAAAGCCCTCTCTCCTCTTGGTGTGAGGCTCAGTCTGTTGTCCTGGTTTACCACAGCTCCCTGTAACTCTTGAGCTCCCTGTAAACTGTCCACTGCCTGTATCTCAACCCGCTATCTTGTTCAGATAATCACCAATGGTAAGCAGCAATACACACACTACATGTTAATGGAAATGCCTTTTAATGTAGGTCATGTGATGTCATTTAAAGTTCATAATGAGTCACAAAATGACTTTAATATCAATGTAACTTTGTGTTACCTGTCCAATCAGCCTGTAAATTAAATCTTAGCCATTCTTAAATTTGCATAAAGTATCTTGGAAATATTGGCAATTAAGCTGTAAATGACAGGGGTGAACTTTTTTACTTGAAATGGAGAAAGCTGTGTAGTTTCTCCTTATTTGAACGAGTGGAGGATTTCCTTATGGATTTCACACTTAAAAATTCAGACCAAGACAATTGCTCTGTAGGGAAAAAAAGCAGCCATTCTGTAGAATCGTGTGTGAAGGATCTGAGGTACACTGACCATGTTGAGAAGGTTTAAGGTGAGGCTGATCTATGAGACGAGAGGAGCAGTACCATCAACAGAGAGAGGTGAAAATGAGAGAAGGGAATGACGGCGGGGGGCTGGGAGGGGCACTGGGGAAATGGGAAGGCATAGGGAGGGGCTGAGAGGTAGTAATGCGATTGACTGTAATGCTGAGAGATGGTGATGTCATCCACACCAAGCAGCCAATCAGAGAGAGGGAGGGAGCAGGAGGACCAAGAGGAAAGGGTGTGTTTCTTATATCACTGCAGCAGGCAGAATCTATGTATTAGACAGGGAGAGAATAAAGGTGGGGAAAAACAGGGTGGGATCCAAGGAGAGGAGCTGACTGGGCATCCATTCATCTGCCAGGTAAGACGGGCCCTCCTGCATGGCCTCCATCTACCAGCTTTACTCAGGCAATGTGTGTGGAGCAGAATTTAACCCTCTGGTTTATATTTAGCTGTGCCAGCAGTAAGGGGAAGTTTTGACTGTGGTTATAGGAAATGAGGACCGAACTGCTGTCTCAGGCTTCTTTGAATGGTTTCATTTTTTTTCCAGAAATCTTTATTTGTCTTCAATTTGGGGATTTAAAAGCTGCCCATGCAGCAGGGATCTGAGGATCTGTGTGGTGTGGGATTGTGTGGCATTTCGTCGTTTAGTGCACTGCAGACGTCTGAGTAGCTTTATCTTTTCCGTGTTAATGCTTGATATCGTTTATTCAGTGGGAACATAACAGACTCGCCAGTGGTGGGAACCAGTTGCTCCTCCATGTCTGGATTGTGTGTGTGTGTGTGTGTGTGTGTGTGTGTGTGTGTGTGTGTGTGTGTGTGTGTGTTTACATTTGGCCACTGTACTACACAACCCTTCATTTGATCGTACCGAATCAGCCATTGCCTGGCA
Source organism: Gymnarchus niloticus (assembly GCA_009936485.2). NCBI lineage: Eukaryota > Metazoa > Chordata > Actinopteri > Osteoglossiformes > Gymnarchidae > Gymnarchus > Gymnarchus niloticus. Next base: position 17,779,920 of record JAACJT020000105.1, on the reverse strand, counting down.
TCCACTGTCCCAGTTTCCCTGTGACATTTTCCATATGTTTGTCTGCCCCAGCCAACACTGTCGTTTCCCTAACAGCCCATTGTGAGTCTGTCTCCTAAAACGTAAGAAAATGATGATGGAGGATATGTAAAATAGTGTGTCGTTCGGCGACAGGCTTTAGTAATTCGTTCCAGCCGCTACATCCTTTACACGTGGGTTTATAGGGCTGCTCGGTGGTTGTAGGTCCGAGACTTCTCTTTGAAGAGATTTACATTTCATTCACACGTCTTATTGAGAGGGGGCCCTCGTGCGAGTCACGACGGCTTCACAGCTTTAACTAAATCATCTTCGTTCTCGGCTGCAAGCCTGAGGAACAGTAGATGCTACAGGAGATTTATGAGGAACAATGGAGAGCAGAGACTGGTAGTGAATGGCCGGCTGGAGGAGAGGTCTTATGAGATGCTCTGATGGTTCGAATGGCATGTTGTGCACTGCTACGCCAGCAACACTGGCCTGCCTACTCCACTGTGGGTATCGCCTAGAAACCTCCTGGATACCGCTTGGGGATGAGGCTTCCCCACACTGGGTGTGGGGCTCTGTTCCTCTCCAGGGAGCCCTCGTTTTCCGTGGTGCATTCTGCGAAGTAGGATCAGCAGGCAGCTAGGCGTGGCCCGGGCTCTGAGACTGGGGTGTGGCGGGGGCCGTTCCTGAGGCTAATGAGGGGGCCACAGGACTGACTCTGGGGCAAAACAGCTGCCTTATCTTTTGTGGCCACATTTTTCCAGTGTAGTTATTAAAAATGCATATAAGGGTGAATAATTCATCCAAATAGAGCATCCTTACTGCACTGTTAAAGTACACATGGGTACACCCAGCACCGTTACGATGCCTGGCTCCAAAAACTGTATTGTGTTTGTGTTTTTCTTCCATGCTGTCGAGTGAATCCTGTCAATAAAGTGTAATTTAACTGGGCTGGGGGAGGGGACAGGCTGCCGACTGGGGGTGGGGAGATGGAGAGTTACATTTGAAATGCAAAGAGCTGTCATAACCCAGCAAAAATATGCACCCTGACAGAGAAGGTCACCGTGAAAGGGGAGGGGCCATGAGGTCAGGTGTTTTATTTCCAAATGAGATGTTAAGTTCCTAAGTAGCCCAGTCAGCCTAAAAGGGAGGGTTCTGATCGTTAGAGGTGCTGCAGGCTGAGGGAAGCTTTTATCTGTCTTGACTTTTTCCTGGGGTTTACCTTTCATTGACTTACTACTTTCTACAAATGCTATCGAGAAACGTGATATCATTATGGAAATAATAATAAGATGGAACTAATATTTGCTGTTGACCCTGTACTGGGTAAGCAGTTAGGGTTAGGATGGATGGACGGACGGACGAACGGATGGACGGACGGACGGACGGACGGACGGACGGACGGATGGATGGATGAATGGATGGATATTAAAGTGATAGAATAGAAAAAAAAGTGAAAGAAATAGCACTTAAAAGAAAGGGATACGTACTGATTGTTTTTGTAGTATTGATTACGATGTATATTTTTATTAAAAGGTGTTTTTGTTAGGGTGGCTCGCTTGGTAGCACGACTACCTTCCACCTGCTGGGCTGGGGTTTGAACCCCTCTGTTCTGTGTTCGTGTCTGTATATTCCCCCAACGTTGGGGCTTCGAATCCCTTCTCCGTTCTGTTTGTGACTGCGACTTTCTTCCTGTGTTACATAGAAATGCAATGCAGTTAGGCTAATTGATGTCTCTATTTTGTGCAAAGTATGCGCCCTGCAATGGACTGGCATCCCATATTCTCATTGTACTGTCATCTTATGGTACCTGGGATAGGTTCCAGCAACCCTGGCCAGGATCAGCACTCGGAAGATGGATGGATGGATAAGTTTCTTAGCAGAGTAATACTTTTAATTAAACAGGATAGAAAAAATACTCAAACCACAGCCAGAGAGATTTAATGAGTTAGAGGTCATGTTAACTGTTTCCTGTATAAGTCAGTGGAACGGTTCAGCTGGCCATCTGTGCGTGGAGAGACCAGCACTGACACGTCTTTCCGGGCTAACTTGACAGCACAGCGCCTTCCAAAACATAAACAAGCAGGGGAGTGTCAAGAGTGGGAGCCACACAGTAATGGTAACGAGCGTGACATGAGAGGGGGGCAGTGCAGAGTACTGGGCTAGACTGGCCAGAAAGAACAGAAAGGACAAAGACAGATGTAGACATGGAGTGCAGAGATTTAATCAGTCGGCCTTTTTTGTTAGCTGCTAATTTCCCCTCCTCCCTACTGAGCATAACCACGGTTCCCATCTTTCACTTTGGTTCTCCACATTCTCTGACAGAATGGGGTTCTTGTGTTGAGGAGTGGAAAGAATTTGCCCTTTTCTCATATTCGGCCACACTTGTCGGAACAATAGAAGGGCCGCTCTCTTAATGCAGTTCGGCCGCGTTTCCTGACAGCGTCGCACACGACACCCCGTACAGTATGCAGTTCTGTACTGCCTGCCAGCCGTCTGGTACACTTAGGGCCTTCCTTCCCCCTGCCGGCCCCTACATCCCAAATGTCTCGGCGTTGTTGCTGCACTGGTGTGTTCTGTGTGTACTGGGTTAGGTGCGTGCTTTGGGTGTGGCAGGCTGATGTACTCCTTATCAGAAAAAAAACTGGGGCAGTGGGTGGGCTTCTGTCTTTTAATGGGTGGGTTTATGTTCTCCTTACGCTTCTAATTTGGTCTCAGTTATCCTGATGTGGAACGAGGGGGGGGTGCAACCAGAAAACGTTAAGGTCCTTCGTGTCTGCCTTGGTTGTGAGCTACCTGCGGCTCGGTGACCTCCGGTGACGGGGCTGAAAGAGCCACGTGGAGGCTGGTTTGTTCAACAGCGGCCCAGAGGTCTTTGACTCATCAGCTGAGGTGTGTTTTCAGGGTCACAAACAGACCCCGGATTTACAACCCTCGGTTTACACATCCTTCATGCTGTCAAAGCAAGTCCATTTGGAAAGTGGCACAATAACACGATGATGGGCTTTCTCTGCTGTAGGCCAAAGCAACACTGAATCCACTCGGTCGACGTGCTTTTCATGAAGCAAACCCGTTCCAGTCTGACACTAGTGTTGGCTCTGGCCTTGGGAACACTGGGCTCTTCAGTGGTTTTGTTACAAAAGATTTACCGCACACATGTGTTTTACACAGATCAGTGTGTCTGTGTGTGTGTTTATCTCAGAGTATAAGCTTCTCAATGCTGCACTACTGCATTCCATCAAAACTCAGAGTTTGTATTAAAATATTTAAAGATTTCATAGGTCAGCTGGGCTTGAGCCTAGGAACGGAACAGCAGAGATGTTCTGTTTGTCAGTGGTATGACAATTAAGGGGCCTGGAGATCGTCTCCACAGAAGATCTTGGCAGAAACCAAAATGTCAGCCTGCCAAGCTGTTGGTGGGAAGGCCTGTGCGTGTTTTCAGACACAGATCTCTTTGTGTCTCCAGTCCAATGTATCCTCACGGATGTGTTTTGATCATGCAGTCTGTGTTCTGACGTCTCTCCAGTGAAATGATAAAGGAATCAGAACATGCAAAAATCACTGCCCAGTGACTGGAGGGCTAGTGTGTGATTTTCACTCTCGACACCTGAAAGACAGGGGTGAGGTCGGTCAGCTCCGGTCAGTCGTTTGCTGTGCCTCTTAAATACGAGATGGTCTGCTGATTCTGGTTTACGCATAATGAAACCCGGAGAAAGAGAGAGGGAGCTGGACTGAAACCGAGAGGAGGAAATGACAGCGGAGAGAAGAAGAGGAGCCTCGTACTTAATGAGGATCATGACTTAATTAACCAGTTGAAAAATTAAATTTCCAGCCTGAGGAAGGATGGGGGCAAGTCAGAGGGATGGGTGGGGGCAGGGCGGCTCTTTGGAAGCATTAGTATACTGTAGGGTGGAACAAAGGGGGACAGAAGCTCAGGAAGGGGGAAAAAAAGCTGTTGCCTTTAATGTATTTTGCGTCCATCGGCACTAAGAGCACACAGGGCATCGGCACTGCAGTCTTTCTGTGAATTCTGCTCTTTTTAGCTCCTTCACAGTGAAGAGTGCTGTGAAGGTCCAGCACCGTACATACGTGCCGCCGTGTCAGCCTGCCTAAGACATTCACAGGAAAATCAACCACAGCCGATTCTTTCCTGCCGCAGTCCTCTGGCCGCTCGCTGTCCTGTCGGACCCGTGCATCCACCGCGACTGAGCTAATGCATCCTCTGGCTAACCGCATTCCTCCCCGTATTAACGACAGCATGCATCTCCTCCTTTTTACTTCTGCTGATAACCATGACTGCTGGTTGTTCTTGGCAGAGCTGCCGGTTAGGAAAGGTTTCCTGGTTTCGGAGGTTCTGTACTTCACACGCATGTGTAAGTGACTCACGTCAGGCTCAGTGAAGCACACTGCTCCATACCACTGCCTCAGTCACATCAAACTCAGTCTTTCTTTGTCTGACTTTTGCAACTTTTCATAGTTGTGTTGCTGTGGGTTGTCCCCAGGTCCCCTGGTCTACCTGGTCTGAGAGCCCCCAGGTCCCAGGTCCCCATACCACCTATCCTCTGGTCCTTTGTTCAAAGGTAAATGTCAGGAGAGACCCATTTGTACTCTCTCTTTCTGTGCCAGAGCCAGGTGTGACCCTCCTGCCATCACTGACCATCAAAAGAAGATAATAGGACCAGTGTGTAATGGGGGGGTGGATATCGTGGGCGGAGGGTGGAGGGTGGAGGAGGATCAGTGCTGAAGATGGCGTCGGGGTTGGGAGGAGATAGGCCAGATATTAACGTGGTATTAAATCTGGTTATCAGCGTTCATTTAAAAAATGTTTAATCACATGGTGAATAACAAATAAATATGCTTTGAGATGGGAGGCAGGGAATCAGTGACAGGTGGTCCGTAGTAATGGATTTCCTCGGCCCTCCAGTATCAGTGGGCTACTCTCCCATCGATGTGTGTCATGTCCAGAGTGCCAGCGTGATGTTGTAGTGTGCCATCCCGTGTATAAGTGTGTTAACCCCGGGGCTCCAGTATGTTTCCAGTAATGTGTGCCGGGGCTTCACAGCTACAGCTTGTCTTCAAATGGAATCTTTGCTCTGTACGGTCTGAGAGAAAGAGAGCCAAAACCATGGACGCATTTACTCCGCTGCTAATTGAGCCCCTCGCCAAGACATTAAAGGCTGGCCTTGTTTTGATTAATCACGTGTATCTCAGGCGTAAACACTTATTTACCCTGTCTGCCCGTGTGTAAACGTGTGTGTGCATGTCTGAGCCAACAGCAGTGAGGACTGAAGCATAACGAACTCCGATTTCGGCATGGCTGCTTTGGTAGAGGCTGGATCTCCTAAGGCTTTGACGATTTTCTGGTTTTGTGAGGAGAGCCACATTAGAGAAATGCACCGTTCTCTTTCGCCGAGCGTAGGCTGGCCGTGTTAGGTGCCGAACACGATCATTACACACCGTGTCAAGAGAACCACACCAGCAGCCCCACCACTCCATTTTTATAAGATTTCAGTGTTTTCTGTGAAATATGCTGCAGGTGTCCATGGATTTTGCCTGATTTCAAGCACCGTATTTCCAGGGTTGCAGCTTTGTCAACCATAATGGAATAATTACCTCATAAATGTCTTTACCTGGTTATGAATTTTAGAATTTGCTTACAGTGACGTTTTTGGTATGGAGAGAGGGTACAGATGGAGAGAAGCAGAGCGATGCAGAAGGAGGGGTGGGGGATGGGAGGGTGCAGCAGGGGAGGGAGGGAGGGGATATCGGTGCGGTAGAGTCATGGGTTGCCATGGTGACTGGGAGGGAGGAAGCTGGGAATGAGAGGTACTTCACAGAAACTGATCCAAGCAGGGATTTGCAGTGACTCATCAGTGACCATGCAGTCCTCTGTGTCTGGGCAGACGCCATTCAGTGTGACGTGAGAGGAGCACATGGTGACATTTAACGCACTCAGATGACGAGCTCCCGGTTCTTTCTCTTTCTCCTCGACGTCGCTCTCTGAAGTCTGTTTGAAGTAACTGGCTTTGCATGTCCATCAATTCCCAGTTATTTGCATATGCTCCCGATGGTAATGTCCACAGCTCCGCCCATGTGCTTACGAGTGAAAGCGTTAAAGGCGGGAGCTGATCCCCATCTGTGCTCAACAGAAAACAGACAACTGAAAGACAATAGGACCTCAGGGACAAAGGTCCGGCTCATCCGTCAAAGGGACATCTGGTCTTCCGCTCGTGGACTGCAGTGTCCACCCGAAGCGAGATGGCTCCCAGCCAGCTCTTCCTCAGGATATTTGTTCAACGTAATAGCTATTTAATGACATCAGATAGGTGCCCCAGGAAAAACGGGCGCATTCCCTCGCTGTTTCGGTGTATCATTAAACGAGCTCCTTTCAAAACCCTATATTAGATTAATATTCAATGTCAGGGCCACAACATGTGCTGGACCATAGCACCCAAACAGCAAAGCGTCCAGTGGCCCCTCCGCTGCACTCTCCACGAGATTCAGGCCATGGTTATCGGGTTCAACAATTCTACCTGCGCTTGGGTGCTCTTCAGCCAGCTGGTGCAGAACCATTTGCAGTCTTTATGGTGGTCCTCAGTCAGCTGGTCTGCATGCACTGCTACAACATGTAGTTTGATGCACATGGCACATGGCCGCCTCCCTTGGCACGGATGATGGTTTTCGTTGAGGTTCTTCTTATTTTTAGACATGCGTTTTTCTCTGGGAGCAACGCTTTTTCAGGATTTCACGACTTCTTACCACTGTCAGCATCAGGAGACGATGCCTGAGGTGAATTACGTTCCTGGCTTGGGGTTCATCTGGCTGACATCCAGTGACAGATCCAACACTGGAGAGAGCCAGACGACCGCTGGCTGTGCTGGGAGGCGGAGCATCGGTGCGTTAACAGCCAGAAACGTCTGCCATATTCTCAGTCATTTAGGAAAGACATTTAGGCGGGGACTGAGATTTATGGGTGACATTTAAAGCTTTGTTTGGATATCTGATTGGCTGCATAATAGAAACATCCCTGTTGTCTGCTGATTTTTAGAAAATATCAAATAATTACTGAAGAAAGAAGGTGATTTTGTCAGTCACGTCTGTCCGGGCCTTGTTTGTACGGCATGAAATGTGATACTGACCCGCCGTGCAGGTATTTAAAATGACAACAATTCATTCTTACATGAATGGCTAATTCAGATGCGGCAAAGCGACACATCAGAGCAAGTCACTAAAACACTGCTTCTCTATTAGTTTGTGTAAGCAAATCAAGTGTGTCCACAGCGTGAATAGAGAGCTTATTTTGAATGTGAGACTGGATGTGGTAAAACCGACAAAGGAGAGAATCAAAAACAAGCCAAACTATTGTCTTGTAGAGCGGTGGGTACTAATTAGTTAACGATGTGTTTCAGGACACTGGAGGATGCTAAGCTCAGATAGACTCTCTATATCACAGCACAGATAACTGATTAATGGGCTGATTATCAGAACTTTAATGATAATGTATAGTGTCATTTGGAACCACCGTCACCCCTGGAAGATGCTTCATCTGCATGTCTGACATCATGTAGTAGGCCACTCCTGATGACCTAATTAGAGAACAGCAATTCACGTGACGTTGGGTCGATTCTCCAATTCATTTAGTGAACTCTGAGAAAATGACCACACACAGGACGACGAAGGAGACCCTTTCATGAGGTATTCATGCTTATTCCTTGGCTCTGATTTAATAATCTGGCTCTGTTCACATTTCAAGAGCTCTGTGGCTCTTTGTGGTCCAGACGAAAACGTGCCGTGAGCACTTGCCAGAACCATATAAAACTTTAGAACCGCCCACCTGGACATGGGGCTGATGTCGGAGACCCCTGTAAGCCCGGTAGCAGAGAGAGGGGATTGAGATGGCAGTAGAGGCTTGGCTACAGCATTCTGGGAAACTCCTATATTAGCGAGAGAGAGGGCGGGGGAGGGGAGAGAGAGACAGCCACAGGAAGAAAGTAATAAGGTCATTCCTAATGGTATTTCCGCATAATGACATTTGAAAGGCCTCTGTATTCTAAAGCTATTATTATCGATCTTCATGAAGGTACTGATGAACATGTATTTATTCATTTGTGTCATTCTGCAGAAGCCGACCCCCCTGTCCAAAGTGAGGCAGCCTGTCAGTCCATCATGAGTTCTGTATAAGCAGGCACCTCATGTAGGAAACCATGCAGGTCTCCCATAGACTCAGCAATTCCTGTTTCTCCCTGTTTGCTTTTTCTTCGATTCACTGCTGGTCAGTCCGTATATTTTTTATTTTTTTTTACTTTTTTTTAGGTCTGTTTCTAAAAATGTGGTTTAGGGGGAATCGTACATGCGTGAAAATGCCTGGCTGCTGTTTCTCCTGCTGGGACTTGAGAGAAACAGTAAGAGGATTACGTACAAAGAGGCACGAAGGCAGAGCCACACCTCCTGCATTAAATGAATGGGAGGTCCACATGCTGACGTGAAGCCCAATACTGGAACCATGCATGTCACAATTAGGGTATGAATGGGAGACGTATTAAGTGAGCATGATGTGTACGCGGGTGAACATGCTTATGAGTTGGGGGGGGGTCTGTCCAGGGAGATCTGGTTGTCATGGAAACAGAGCAGGAGAGTTACTGGGAGTGTGGCTTTTTGCAGACGCCAGGGCAGGGTGAACACTGAGAGCGATGAGGGAGGCTTTAGGCTTTCAGGCACTGTGAGGAGGCAGTCGGACAGCAGAGGAATGGCCTCTTGTATTTATCTGATTATTACTGCGGTCTTTCAGTGAGGGATGTGGCTAGAGACCATTCACATCATGTCTCCTTAAACTGATTTGTAAGTTCAGCTGCTTTATACCTTATCCGGTTATTGCAGCAGAGTACAGCAAAGGAGCCTCTGTGTCGATGCTCTGGTCCACCTTTAATTGTAGGCCTGAGTCACTCTGGGCTAAACGAATAAACGTAATTTAAATGAAATACGATGCCATACACACCTGCAGTGGGACAGTCGGCGTGTATTTCAGCGGCAGCCACCAAAGCCTTCTATTGACTACTGAAGGATATTGCTAATGTAACCCAGTGGTGGGTGACCTAGGGCCAACAAAGAGGGGAGGATAGAAGGAGTGAGAGAGTGAGATAAGGCATGGCCTACAGAGGGGTGTGGGGGGGGGGGGGGGGGGGGGGGGGGGCCAGCTTGTCGCGGCGGGGAGGGGGGGGGGGGGGGGTGGAGAGAGGGGAACAGG
>JAACJT020000105.1:17733154-17764044 GCA_009936485.2 Gymnarchus niloticus | reverse complement strand
TCTTCCTCCGTCATGTGGATGGGGACCAAAGAGTGGTCTCCCCTACATCGATGTTTAATGAAAAATGTGTGATACAGCAGTTCAGGGGGCCACGCTGTTTCTTCCACACTTCCAGAGCTCTTCCTCCGTCACATGGATGTTCTTCTGTAGTCGAATGACATGCAGTTAGTCTAAATGATATTACATTGCATGTGTCCTGCAATTAATTGTGATCCTGCCCAGTGGGTGTATGTCTTGTGCTCTATTACCCCCCAATGAGAGACCCTGTCCAAAATATGTGGTTAGAAGATGGTTAGATGCATGATAAAAGAATGGTAAAGAGAAAAGAGAATGGGACTTCTTTAAACAAATGCATGGGTAAGAGGACACGATAAAATTGTTCTGCATGTGCTGTGACACACGAGTAACGCACATAATGGGAAAAACACACACACTGCTGTGATCAACAAGATATAGATAATTTATTTCGCAATATTTGTGAAACTGAAATACAGATTTCATAAAAGTGTATCACGACCTGTAATCGATACACTCGCACGACGAAATATTTTCAAGGCACGCATTTTAATATAAATCGGGAATCTGTATATTACAAACTATAAAGTTTCTAATCTAGAGCAGAGCGGCACAGCAGCAGATCATGGCGACAGCTCGCGCAGATTTAGGCGACACTGCACTGACTATTCACGCCGCCGTGCGGGGCGGGGCGACGAAATCCCGTCTCTATTCTCGCGAGAAGAGTGCGTCGACTTCCGTTGGGCGCGCGGCGAACGGCTGTTGTTTTTAACTTAGCTACTTAGCTCTGGTGCTTAATATCACAGTAGAGTGCGATATTTTATCACTGCTGTTCCAGTAATATTTAATTTGAATATACGCGTATCGCTCATTCAAGCTGCAGTTTTTCGCTCGTTGGCGAATTGCGCCGTGCCGAGTGGACGCTAGCTGGCAGGCTAATCGGCGGCTAGCTCGGCTAAGATGGGCTACCTGAAGCTGATCGAGATCGAGAACTTCAAATCGTACAAAGGCCGCCAGATCATCGGCCCCTTCCACAAGTTCACGGCCATCATCGGGCCCAATGGATCTGGTGAGTGCCCGTGACCCGGAGCCGGTGTCGGGTGGTGACCCGGGGCGGCGGTAGCTGGTCATAAGCGTAGGCCGGGGGGCACTTAGAGTGTTTAACGCTTCTATTTGATTTGATTTGAAGGTCCTCAGATCAGCCGGGTTAGTCCTGGGTGATGAACGTGTACTATACTCGGCTTCACGCCATGTAGGTCCTGTGTGAAGTTCTGTCCTGTACACCTGTGCTGTTCTCACGTCCTCCCCCTGATCTCCAGGTAAGTCCAACCTGATGGACGCCATCAGCTTCGTACTGGCCGAGAAGACCAGCAACCTGCGTGTGAAGACCCTCAAGGATCTCATTCATGGAGCTCCGGTCGGGAAGCCAGCAGCCAACCGTGCTTTTGTCAGCATGGTGTACTGCGAAGACAGCGGCGAGGAGCGTACCTTCACCCGGGTCATCATAGGTACGGCAAAGTCTCCTCATGTCTCTTACTCCTCTTGTTGTGTGAAGATGGCGTGAAGATGGCGTGAAAGCCTGCACCTGGGACTCTGAATGGCTGACAGCTTATCTGTACTTCATACCTGAACACGATGCACGGTTTTAGTGTCCTGAGATGAATGAGCCGTAAGATGCCAGACAATGTAAATTCCTGCATTTAAGAAACTATTATGTGCCGTATGATTTTGATTGAGTACCTTGTGTAGTGCTAGAGAGGCACACACACTTGGTGTCATGGCTAAACTGTTCACTCCACCCTCAGTGCCGTCGACCTTACGCTCGCCGGCCTTTAACTGTGTCACTCCCTCCTCTCAGGCTCCTCCTCCGAGTATCGCATCAACAGTAAAGTCGTAGGTCTTTCCGAGTACAGCGAGGAACTGGAGAAGTTGGGCATTCTTATCAAGGCCAGGAACTTCCTCGTATTCCAGGTGCGAATTTCAAGATGTCAGACAGACTTGGGGTGGGGCTGCTTATACCGTTATTGTCATCTGACAGCTGGACTGATTTGCAAAGTCTGAGGGGACAATGTGCCTCTGATTTGTGTAAACGATTTCTCAGTACCCTGTTGGGAAATGCTTCGCTGTGGGCTTCACAAACGTGGCGTCCCATTGCTGACCCTTGTGAGAGGCGGTGGTCACTGTGTTCCCTTGTGGTCAGGGGGCAGTGGAGTCCATCGCCATGAAGAACCCCAAAGAGAGGACAGCCTTGTTTGAGGAGATTTCCCGCTCCGGGGAGCTGGCGCAGGAGTACGACCGTCGCAAGAAGGAGATGGTGAAGGCTGAGGAGGACACCCAGTTCAACTACCACCGCAAGAAGAACATCGCAGCTGAGCGCAAGGAAGCTAAGCAGGAGAAGGAGGAGGTACATGTGACCGGGTCATCTTGGCCCACCGCAGGACCACACACACCCTCCTCCTCATCCGTCTGCTCCTGAGCTCACAGATATCCAGCAGTACCCACCCATCCGACTCTCCCTAGTTACCACAGTCAAGGTGTCTTCTGGTCCACTTGCATAAGCTGCCTCCTTATCTGGCACCTCTCCTCCTGCAAACATTCCAGCCTTGATCTTTAACGTCCTGATCAGGAGACTCTCTAGTGTACTTTATATTTGAGTCCACTGATTTGTACTGTCGCTTTGGTAATTTATATTTTGCTTTTATTGCAAAATATTTGCTGTTTTGTGATTCCCTTTGAAAAATCTGCTGCTGTACTGAATAAGAGGAGACTGACCTGAGGTGTTTTGGAAGCCTGGCTTCAGAGGTGTGTGTCGGCACTGGGTCCCCCCAGGCAGAGCGGTACCAGAGGCTGAAGGACGAGGTGGTGAGAGCCCATGTCCAGCTGCAGCTCTTCAAGCTCTACCACAATGAGGCTGAGATCGAGAAGCTGAACCGGGAGCTTTCCCACCGCAACCGCGAGATTGAAAAGGACAGGAAGCGGATGGATCGTGTGGAGGAGGAGCTGAAGGAGAAGAAGAAAGAGCTGGGGAGGATGATGAGGGACCAGCAGACCGTGGAGAAGGAGATCAAGTGAGTTGCACCTGTGGGCACTCGTAAAGAATCCAGTAGTATGGCAGGTTGTAAATTGACAGTGTGAATCAGTCCTGTCCACTTTAGCTTTCAAAGGTCCTCAATCACCACCATCCTCAAATCGCACGGTAGACTTAAGGCACCTCCAATGTCCTGTGAGTCTACAGGTAAATAATGTAAAATTATTGCCAATTGCACTACCAGAATTAAATCCATGTTACTGAATGAGGTCACCATGAGGTTTTGTGGTGGTAAACAGAATCCTCCTCTCTCACTCCCAGAGAGAAAGACGCCGAGCTGAACCAGAAACGGCCGCTGTACATCAAGGCCAAGGAGAACACCGCCCACAAGATTAAGAAACTGGAGGCCGCACGCAAGTCACTGCAGAATGCCCAGAAGATGTACAAGAAGCGCAAAGCAGACATGGAGGAGCTGGACCGTGAGCAGGGTGCTGTGGAGATGGCCCGTCAGGAGTTCGAGGAGCGCATGGAAGAGGAGGCTCAAAGCCAGGGCCAGGATCTCACCCTGGAGGAAAACCAGGTTTGCTCATAAAATAGCCTGTGGTTTGGTGACCTAAGGACTGTCTTCTCTCAGCCTTGCCTCGGTTCAACTCCTCCTCCTCCTTCACAAGGTCAAGCAGTACCACCGGCTGAAGGAGGAAGCCAGCAAAAGGGCTGCCACTCTAGCCCAAGAGCTGGAAAAGTTCAACCGCGACCAGAAGGCCGATCAGGACCGACTGGACCTGGAGGAGAGGAAGAAAGTGGAGACTGAGGTATGAACATGAGCAGCTGAGAGGGTTCTGGTCATCTGTCAGAATAGGTGAGCTGATCGGAAGACCCTGGGAATGTATATTTCAGGCAAAAATCAAGCAGAAAATCAGGGAGATTGAGGAGAACCAGAAGCGAATCGAGAAGCTGGAAGACTACATAGCCACTAGCAGGTATTGACTGCGCTTGTCTTTTTCATGTAGTAACCTACTCTGTCATCTACGGCGTATATTAAATTCCCTCTGTAAAAAAGAATGAGCGTGACGGGCTCCGGAGAAACGTGGAATCTCTTTCTAGGGAAACACTCTGCACGCCCTTGAACAGACCCTCCGGTGCCTGATTGTAGCAACTCGTCCCTCCTTTAGGCAATCGCTGGACGAGCAGAAACGCATGGAGGAGGAGCTAACAGAAGAGGTGGAGCAGGCTAAGCGGAGGATTGATGAGATCAACATGGAGCTTAACCAGGTGACCTACACTTCAAGTGCTTTGGGCAGCTATCAGAACGACCTGTCCTGAACCCATACAGGAAGATGGGGGGCATCTTGGTAGAATCTGAATGTGAGCTATGCTTCCACAGGTCTGCCAGTCTCTCCAGTACTGTCTTACTGTTTTCAGGTGATGGAGCAACTGGGGGATGCTCGTATTGACCGGCAGGAGAACAGCAGGCAGCAGCGCAAGGCGGAAATAATGGAGAGCATCAAGAGGTTGTACCCTGGATCTGTGGTAGGTGTGCTGGGGCGCAGACCCCACGTCGGCCAGCCTCCGTAGCTGCTGCGTCGCCTCCCGGCTCACCGTCCCCACCCTCCCTGTTCAGTACGGGAGGCTGATTGACCTGTGCCAGCCTACCCAGAAGAAGTACCAGATCGCGGTGACCAAAGTCCTGGGCAAGAACATGGATGCCATCATTGTAGACTCTGAGAAAACCGGCCGGGACTGCATCCAGTACATCAAGGAGCAGAGGGGTGAACCCGAGACGTTCCTGCCCCTGGACTACCTGGAGGTACGGCCTTTTAGCTCTCCACCGCCTGTTGTGCTTTCAGGAGGCAATCTGAGAGGTCTCCCCATGCAGTCATTTCAGCACCTTATAATTGCTGACAAATTTTTATTTCGTGTTTGATTTAAATGTATGTTCGTCTTTCCCAGGTGTTGAACTAGTTTAATAACAGATTTGGTGAAACTGGTGATATATTAAATGCGTGTAATTTACGCAAATCCCTTTCCCCACTTGGGCAATACCGTGTGTTTTGAATCCGAAGAGGAGCGTGACCCATTTAATGTCCTGTAAGGCTGCGGTGAAGTTGATTGGCTTTGTCATGTGTCACTCGCTCTCCCTGCTGCATTGCAGGTGAAGCCTACCGACGAGAAGCTGAGGGAGCTGCGTGGGGCGAAGCTGGTGATTGACGTGATTCGCTACGAGCCGCCGCACATCAAGAAGGCCCTGCAGTACGCCTGTGGGAACGCACTTGTGTGCGAGAACGTGGAGGATGCACGCCGGATCGCCTTCGGGGGGCCATATCGGCACAAGGTAGCTGGGCGCCAGCCCCTCACCGTGTGTTCCCGATCACCAAAGGCATCGTTGCGTGAATTGGAAGGTACCATGCGAACGTCCCCGCCTTTAACTCACACCCTCCTCCCAGACGGTGGCCCTAGATGGCACCCTGTTCCAGAAGTCCGGTGTGATCTCTGGAGGTGCCAGCGACCTGAAGGCCAAGGCTCGCCGGTGGGATGAGAAAGCCGTCGACAAGCTGAAGGAGAAGAAGGAGAAGCTCACCGAGGAGCTGAAGGTGAAGTGGCTAGAGTGCAGCATGCAATGAGGCTGGTCCCGAGGTGGAGCCTCTGGTATCAACGCTGATCTCACTGCCCACAGGAGCAAATGAAGGCGAAGAGGAAGGAGGCAGAGCTCAGGCAGGTTCAGTCTCAGGCTCATGGCCTTCAGATGAGACTCAAGTACTCCCAGAGTGACCTTGAGCAGACCAAGACACGCCACCTGTCCCTCAACATGCAGGTACTCCAGTGAAAGCTCCACTTATCAAGCCTGACCGTTGTGAAGGCTTGCTGTCAGACAGGCTGTGTGGTGATCCATATTTTGTCCTGCAGGAGAAGTCCAAGCTGGAGAGTGAGCTGGCAAACTTTGGACCGCGCATCAATGATATTAAGAGGATCATTCAGTCTCGCGAGAGAGATATGAAGGACCTTAAGGATCGAATGAACCTGGTAGGCTTGTACAATGTATAAGGCGTGGATGGAAACAGTGGATGTATTAGCGTGTTAAGTGTTCTCTCTCATAGGTTGAGGATGAGGTGTTTGTGGAGTTCTGCAAGGAGATTGGAGTAAGGAACATCAGAGAGTTTGAAGAGGAGAAAGTCAAAAGGCAGAATGAGATCGCCAAAAAAAGGTCAGCTGACCTGACTTGTGAACAGTGGCCGTCACAAGATGTTTGGATCTGTATTTCGCAGATGCAGGTTTTGTTTTTCACCTTCCCTTTCAGGCTGGAGTTTGAGACGCAGAAAACCCGTCTTGGGATCCAGCTGGATTATGAGAGGAACCAGCTGAAGGAGGATCAGGAGAAAGTGCAGATGTGGGAACAGACCGTGAAGAAGGATGAGAGTGAGATCGAGAGACTGAAGAAGGTGAGCAGGGAGTGGAAAGATGGATAGCGATGAATGGAGCTGGGAATGGCAGATGAAAGCAGCAGCTATGTAGAATGAATAGGTAGGAGAGCATTGATTAGGACCAATGATTGTCCCACTCTCAGGAGGAGCAGAGACACATGAAGATCATTGATGAGACAATGGCCCAGTTACAAGACCTGAAGAACCAGCACCTTGCCAAGAAGTCCGAGGTCAACGACAAGAACCAAGAGATGGAGGAGATCCGTAAGAAGCTAGGTGGTGCTAACAAGTAAGCAGCGACTTTCGGGATGAATGGAGATGGATGCAGCACACAAGTGAATGATACACATTTTGATCCTTCCCATCCTCAGTGTCAGGCAGTAAATAAATATTTTACGTTCTGTAATTTGCATTGTTGTATAGTTTTGAAAACCTGACAGATGGAATAATTTTGAGTGAATTAATTTGTAGTGCTTCTGGGTTCCAGGGAGCTGACCCAACTGCAGAAGGAGGTGACAGCCATAGAAACCAAGCTCGAGCAGAAGCGAAGTGACAGACACAACCTGCTACAGGCCTGTAAGATGCAGGACATCCGGTTGCCACTCAAGTCTGGCACCATGGATGACATCAGTCAGGAGGAGGTACCGGGGCTGCCCTCACTCGGCTCATGTTTGAGTTGTCTTCACCTCCTGGTGTGGGCTCATCTCTGCAGATCATCAGGAGTCTCTCTGGATCTCTCCCACTTCAGGGGACCTCCCAGGCTGAAGAGTCTGTGAGCAGCAGTCAAAAGACATCCAGCACAGTCCTGGCCAAGGAGGCCTTGATTGAGATTGACTACAGCAACCTGTCCGATGACCTTAAGGTATGCGGTTGCGGCACAGGCGGCCGGCCGCTCGACTTCCGGTCTGGTCCTGCTTGGTGACTGAGAATCTGACCTCTTCTGTGTGTCAGGACTCGCTCTCAGAAGAGGAGATCAAAGTGGAGATGAATAACCTCCAGCAGCGGCTGAATGAGCAACAGAGCATTCTACAGAGGATCAGCGCCCCCAACATGAAAGCCATGGAGAAGCTGGAGAGCGTCAGAGACAAGTTCCAGGAGACTAGTGATGGTGAGTATGGAGGCTGCACCTAGGTGTAGGGGACCATCATGGAGAAGATAGGATAGGAGAGAACAGGACTATGGAGAAAAGGATTCATAAAGCATGCGACAGATTTAGGAAGAATATGAAATGGAGGGAAAGTCTGAGGTGGTGCGGGAGGCCTTAGAACGCAGGGCTCCAGGATATGCATGAAGGTCCCATTTCTGCTCATTTCCCTCCTCCTCGTTCCCGGTAGAATTTGAGGCGGCTCGCAAGAGAGCAAAGAAGGCCAAGCAAGCATTTGAGCAGATCAAGAAGGAAAGGTTTGACCGCTTCAACGCCTGCTTTGAGTCTGTAGCCACCAACATCGATGAAATCTACAAAGCACTTTCACGCAACAGCAGCGCTCAGGTACTCCTGCATTGTAGTTGCTGGTTGAGTAGCTAGTTTGCTAACTGTCGGCTTCCAGAAGCACCTCCACATACTTCGCCTGAAGGATTTCACCTGCGTCTCTGTCAGTGTGTCGGGTGTACCACATATGTGATAAACACTCGTCTGTCTTGCTTTGGTTCAGGCATTCCTGGGCCCAGAGAATCCAGAAGAACCATACTTGGATGGGATCAACTATAACTGTGTGGCTCCAGGAAAGCGCTTCAGGCCCATGGACAACCTTTCAGGAGGGGAGAAGACTGTAGCTGCCTTGGCTCTGCTCTTCGCCATACACAGGTATGGGGGTGTCCGGGAGTCACAGGCTGAGTGGGGGGTCCTGCTCAACTTGGCCCATTTCCTGTGCTGCAGTTGCAAGTTCAGGGGCGCTAAAAGGTCGCTTAACAGCCACCATCTCAGGGGCAAACGATACAGTGACATGCTCAATATAAATGTTGACATAGAGTGTGGTGAGGGGATGTGGAGTGCCCCGAATCCAGGTCAGGTGAGCCACTCAAAGCCACACCCCCCACCTTGTCAGTCTGAGTTTACACATTAAAACCAGTGAAATGGTTAGCTGAGTAGGACGTACACAACTGAAGCATGGAGTCATTTTTGGGTAGGGATGCTGTCAGAGTGTACGTGTATCTCTCTGAAGTTTACTTTGGTGGTTTTGGCATTCACGGCAGTGGGATCTGCTTCCCGCAAATGTTAACACTGAAAGGAGCTGTACATGTCCTGCTTTTAACAAATCTCATTTATTTGCTGTTGGAAAGTCTGTCTTACTTGAGTGGACTGTAATGGAACCTCCAGGTAGTATGAGTATATCGTGTGGTCCCCGCTGAGTTGTCTTGACATAATTTTGTGTTGAATCGCTTCCTTGCTGTTCTATTACCGTACCTCTTTCTGGCTCTGAATAAATTTGTGAATCTAGTGACTCAGGCAGACCTTAACACAAACACCTCGTCTTTCTCGTCAGCTACAAACCCGCTCCTTTCTTTGTGCTGGATGAAATCGACGCTGCACTGGACAACACCAACATTGGCAAGGTGTGTGTGGTGTCGGGCAGACACGGGGAGCGTTTGTAGGATCGGGGTAAACGACTACAGTGTTGCGGTGGAGATTATGGAGGCTGCAGCCACAAAGCTTTTGGTGAACCACGAAATGATCCTGTCCGTGAGACGTAAACAAACTGATTTTGTTAAGCAGGCTTTGCCCTGTATGTGTATCGAGAATGAAATGGTCATTGTGTGGTGTGCCTCCCATGCCAACAGCTCATAAAGTGTGTTCTACAGGTGGCCAACTACATCAAGGACCAGTCTGTGCAGAACTTTCAGGCCATTGTCATCTCACTGAAAGAGGAGTTCTATACCAAGGCAGACTCCCTGATCGGGGTCTACCCAGAGGTGCCGTGCACATCTGTAACGCAGCTGAACTATTTGGATTCGTTTTGTCCTTTGTTACTGCATATTAAAATGGTTTCTTTCTGTTTTTCCACAGCAAGGAGACTGTGTCATCAGTAAGGTGTTAACCTTCGACCTCTCTCAGTACCCGGATGCCAACCCCAATCCCAGTGAATAAACGAGACTCAAGTGACTCCCCACACTCACGCTGGATGGATTTTGTTTGTATTTAACACCCAGAATTATTTAGTGCCGTAATTTTTGTGACGCCCTCCGAACACATCAACTGTGTGTGTGTGTGTGTGTGTGTGTGTGTGTTTAGTGATGAAGCAGTTTCCTGTTTTGCAAAGCATGAATGAAGTTGCCCTTCCTATTGGACTCCTGTTCCCTTCGGCCAGGATGCCCGGTTTTTAGACCATTCACACCCTGTAACCAGAGTAGCAGCATTCCGTCTTTCTCCTCAGATAGAACTGTTGTCCCCCCCCCCCTTTTGAAATCAGCCTACACGTAATGTTTTTGAGTCCTCCCCAATACCTGCAGTAAGCTTTGTAAAGTCTACTTTAGCAAATCAGGGGTTCAGAGTGTTTAAATGTTGAGGCTGGCTTGGGGTGCCTGGAATCTAATTTTGTATTGACATACTATGTGGCTTTTTAACGGTCTGATGTAAAATCCTTTCAGAAGATGATTTTAAGTGTGGTGTTAATTTCTTAAGGACAGAGCCACAGTCCACCCCCATTGTGTTCACTGCCCTTTTTCCACTAAGACCAAATGGCTTCTCAATTAATGCTTTAGGAACCGTACAATTAAGTTACAATCAGCCACCAAAATTACCCTGGTTATAACGTGAACGGCCGTCGGCATGGGCGTGGTCACGTGTTCACATGACACCGGTCTCTCTAACGTGAACGGCCGTCGGCATGGTCGTGGTCGCGTGTTCACATGACACCGGTCTCTCTTACGTCAGCACTGGGGGCAGCTTCCTCTGTTGGGGATGTGAACAGATTCCAGACTCCTTATGGAGTCGGGTGTTGCAGGTGTTAGCCCGCTATCTCCTATTTCTAAATAACTTTCTTTCCCAGCATTAGCCAGCGTTTCTGAATTTTACCATGTATTACCCCCTTCATTTTTGTTAGCTTGACTTTTCCATATTTTTAAACCTTATTTGTATAAGATCATGCAGCTTTGAACTTGTGTAACGTAGATTTGTCTGGATTATTCTCTTGTTTTTGCCAGTCTCTTTGAATAAAGTAGTAAAAAATAAACAGCTTTTCTGTGGTATGAGTAATGCGGTCATTTTAAGAGTAATCCACCTTGTTAGCTTCCCTCATAAGAACCCATAAGGTGAGGTAGATAGACGTCAGTCGTCCATTTTCTGTTGAGAAGGTGGTCCTTTTCATTTAATAAAGTAGTACGTAAAGGTGTATAAAAATTGTGACTTGTGTTAAACTCTGTGTTGCTATACTGACCCTCTCAGACTGGGTACATTCAGACAGTCTCAGTTGTCAACAGCCTGATGACCTTCATTAGCAAAAGTCTAAAACACATGCGGGGGGTCTGGGTTCTGGCGGTACTGGGCCCCTATTTCAGATTCTACTGGTACAGGCAGGTGGGCCCAGCATTACCGGTACCGAACCAAACTAGTGTGGGTGTAGAATGTAGAGAAAACAGAGAGTTAAAGCAGTATGGAAGACTGTGTGTACTGTCAACCTACAAATAAAGATATTAAGATAATATTAATTAAAAGGATAGTAGGAGAATGTCACTTTTAAGCTGTTCGTTCAGTCACCGAGCCGGTACCCTGGACCCATGACAGCATTACCCACCCACTGTTTAGAGACGACGATGGTGATGGTCTTCTTCAGTAAGTCTGAACCCAGAACAGCCAGGCTAAGGACACGTGACCTAGCTATGAACAACTAGTTAGCGTAATGCCATCCCGTCAGGGACACTGAACCGCTGCCAGACCTGCGGAGGGTCTCCCCTGAAACGGCCGAATCCAGGCGGTCCGTTCGTGTATGTTAAGATTTATTTCACATTTTTTACTTTTCCTGGGGGTGGGGGGCACTATATTTACAGAATATAAATTTCCTGTAACGAGGCGGCTTGTCATAAATAAAAACACAAACCCATTTTGAATTTAGCTATATTAAGTACCTATATTGGTATTTAAGAATAAATACTTGAATTTGGGCTATGCTTGTTAACGAATTCAGCAGAAATAATTAGCTAGAATTGAGCCCCCAGGCGCTCGATGCCGTAGCGGCGTTGCAGGTCTTACTGCTTGTAAACATGCGGATGTCTTTGTCCTCCTTGCCTGTTAAAGAAATACTAATAATAAACAGTTGTCCTGAATGAACGTGAAGGACATTAGGGGGCAGCCTTTGACCGCGTGCCGCCCAATCATCAACCACGTCAGCCGCGTGCTCCTCCGAAGGTGACACGCTGTAGTTACACAGTTACACCCTCTCCTCCGAAGGTGACACGCTGTAGTTACACAGTTACACCTCTCCTCCGAAGGTGACACGCTGTAGTTACACAGTTACACCCTCTCCTCCGAAGGTTACACGCTGTAGTTACACAGTTACACTCTCTCCTCCGAAGGTGACACGCTTTAGTTACACAGTTACACACTGTAGTTACACAGTTACACTCCTCCGAAGGTTACACGCTTTAGTTACACAGTTACACACTGTAGTTACACAGTTACACTCCTCCAAAGGTGACAAGCTTTAGTTACACAGTTACTCTCTCCTCCGAAGGTGACACGCTGTAGTTACACAGTTACACACTGTAGTTACACAGTTACACCCTCTCCTCTGAAGGTTACACGCTTTAGTTACACAGTTACACCCTCTCCTCCGAAGGTGACACGCTGTAGTTACACGCTTTAGTTACACAGTTACACTCTCTCCTCCGAAGGTTACACGCTTTAGTTACACAGTTACACTCTCTCCCCCGAAGGTGACACGCTTTAGTTACACAGTTACACACTGTAGTTACACAGTTACACTCTCTCCTCCGAAGGTTACACGCTTTAGTTACACAGTTACACACTGTAGTTACACAGTTACACTCCTCCAAAGGTGACAAGCTTTAGTTACACAGTTACACTCTCTCCTCCGAAGGTGACACGCTGTAGTTACACAGTTACACTCTCTCCTCTGAAGGTGACACGCTGTAGTTACACGGTTTAGTTACACAGTTACACTCTCTCCTCCGAAGGTGACACGCTGTAGTTACACGGTTACACGCTTTAGTTACACAGTTACAGTCTCTCCTCCGAAGGTGACACGCTGTAGTTACACAGTTACACTCTCTCCTCCGAAGGTGACACGCTTTAGTTACACAGTTACAGTCTCAGTGGTCGGCTGACCTTCAGCACCCCTTCCACCGCGGTGAAGCCCCCTCTCCCCGTCTTTAAATCCTGGTCGTATGTAACGTTATCTACGGGACATGAGGGCGGCCACCGAGCCAGAGCCGCCGAGAATAAACTCCTCGGACGCTACGCTGGGGCAGCAGACGGACTCGGCGGCACCATGGAGGTGGACACGGAGGTGCCCAGGAGAGCAGCCAGGAGACGGACTCGCTGTGAGAGCACAGGTACGGCGGCCAGAGGTCCGGAGCGCCGAGCTGTCAGGCACCGCCTTTCACTGCGTTTTCTCGGTGGCTTCGACGCTGAACGTTTTACTGAGGAGGTTACGTGACTTACAGGAGCCCTGAAAGCTTCGCTGAAACGGCTCTTCGTGTCCAGAGGACGTTTCGGCGTGTTGACACCACACGCTGGCTGAAGGTCTTTGCATTGAGTTCTCTTACCAGCCTGTGATCAGCAGCTATGATAAATCAATAAAGCTATACATATATATACGTAAATGCCTACTCAGAATAGAAGGTTATGAACATCCTCTGGGCAAACAGCAGAAACAGCATGGAGTACATGGCATCCAGAGAAGGATGAACCCCCATGCTGAAGGGTCTCCTCACAGTTCTCTGCAGACACAAAGGCGTCACTTGCAGTTGTGTCTAAGGTTGCTGCTCGGACGGCACCCATAACTGCCTGCTTCGTTGTCCAGTTCAACATGACATGATGTCTCACTCTAGACTAATGGTTGTGATGTCACCCACATGCAGGGAAAATGACATTCCCTGAATTCTTGAGTCCATCAGTGCAAGTGTTACCCATGAATTCTACACAGCTGCCCCATGGACCGGGTGTCAAGTTACACCTCAAGGGCACGGATGGCGAGGGGGGAGAATGGAGGCAATCCCGCCTGACAGGATGTCATAAATATGCTTGTCTGCTTTTGTGTCAGGATGCTGCTTTTCTGGAAGTCAGGATACTGTGTTGGGGTGTCAGTGAACCAGTTTGCTAACTGTGTTCAAATGTGATTACTGCAAAATGGTGCCCGTCTTGTTCTGGTGCCCAGTATCCAGAGGAAACTGCAGTGTGAATCTCTGTCAGTGTACTTGTGCTCATGTTCCCTCTCGTTTTATCCTCATATGTACATTTTTCAGATTTACTGTGGACATTTATGGAGAGTAGCTGGTTTGTCTGCTTTTATTTGGGCTTCTTTTTTTTTTTATCTTCTAGCAATCAATATTGAATATTTAAAAATAATCTTCCTTTATTATGATATTTAAATCATGGCCCTGTATAATTATGCTGTTCATGGAACAACAATGAGCCACATTTCGTTATATCTTATTAAAGTGGTTTATGCCAGTTCAGATGCATCTGGACAGATTTTGTAAGTAGGTGTTTAAATGCTTTATAGAGAGGCTTTTTAATGAGCATGAAACATCAGTTATGTTGGTTTTAGGCAGACAAAATTTGATGGTTCAGAAAGCAGACGTTTACTCACACAGTCCCGGTAGCCACTGTCGTGCCTCTAGACCTTATTGCTGACATGATACTTGGACTGAATGTATATTTGATCAACATGAGCCACAGTGATGTGTGTTTGTCTGGATTTTGTCAAAATATTTCGCAGTCTTAATGGCTTAGCTGAAGTGTTTGTGTATTCATTCCTTCTGTTTAATGAGGTTACGTTTTTGGATGTGAAAGCAGGAGATCTGCTTGCTTAGTGCCATGGAATCGGAGTTAAAGGTTTCTGAAAGCAGTCTTCCAAGAAACTCTCGATTCCGATTTCCAAACTGTTTCCTTTGGTTGGGAAATGACTTTTGGTTTTGTTAAAATTCATCTTCATGGCCTGGTCTCTTGCAGCCGCCAGGGAAACTGACCTTTAGATAACTTATTTTAGGGTGAGGTTCAAGTTACATTTGCAGAGGATGTATTCTTGGATGTAAGCTTTAGTTTTCGTGGTGTGTTGTTACTAAATATAATTTTATTAAGCAGAATAGGAAGTATTTTTGCAAGTTTATTGTAATTTTTCAAAAGATTAGTGTAATACTTTGAATGTTAGTTTTGTTTTGCTCATTTGTGTGTGTGTGTGTGTGTGTGTGTGTGTGTGTGTGTGTGTGTGTAATATGGAATCCGGTTTATTACTGTGGATGTCCTTAATTAATAAGGGATACTCGTGCCCGGTCCCCTGGGAACGTCTCCTATTGAGAATGTGATCTATCCTGGTATAGAATGACTTAAACCTCTATTATCCCTCATGTTTCATATGTTAAGCAGATCCCCACTGGGGGAAAAAACAGGCAGGCTGGAGCTAGTGTCTCCGCCCCTCACCCCACTCCCTTTCATCTCGTTGGCTGCTGCCTCCTGCCCCTCCCCGCCTCCTGCCCCTCCCCCGCCAGAGACAGTCAGGTGACCCAGTCTGAAGCTTCTGTCGGTGAGGCACTGCTGCACCGTCTTTCTCTCTTGGCTGGGTTGTCGTGGGCACCACTGTTCACACATGTGGGAAGCAGAGATGTCCTACACGAATGCTGAGTTGACCCAGACAGCCCTGCTGAAGACCTGGGTGCCGTGGACAGGTCCCCCGCTGAGTCGAAGGAGAGGGTGTAAGTGCAGTCTCTCCCCAAACAGACCGTCCCTCTTCCATTTTCTCCGTCACTTTGCCTGACTTCATCATCTTGGTTCATGTCTAATCTGTCAGTTAGGTTCCTCACATTCAGGACCATTTAATGTAGTATGATTAAAGCCTGTTCACACGCGTATCCAATGCAAGAACCTTAGGATATTAGTCTAATTGTTCAGTGAACATGATAAGCTATCATGATGTTTATAACCGGCGAGTTATTCAGAGACTTTATCATGATCTTTATCATGAATTTGTTTCTTTAGAGGACTGTTTGGAGTTCATGCTTGTCTCTTTGTTCTTGTGAGGGACACGAGTCAGATTACCTCATGGATAGAGGTAGTATCAGTAGGTCTTGTCAGCTTGTATCCTAACAGGAACATTGCTCATTGACCATTAATCCAATGGTGTCACCTCGGTGCTACTGGGTTTCACAAGGTTGATTAATTACCAGTTATCGGTGCTGAAGGAGTTCTGCAGCTAGGTGTCGGTGCTGCTGCTTGTGAACGTATCCTTGGATCTCCAAACTCAGTGAAATTAGTGTTGTATGTCTCTTCTGTTATGCATTTTTTGCGGGGATTTTTCAGGAGGATATTAGAACGTCTTTTACTTCTTAGATCTAAAATAAACTTTAGGAGACCTGAGGTTCTTTCAAATCAAGGAATTGGGATCGATCGTTTGAACTTTTTAACCATTAACTCTGGAACAGACTGAAGTTCTTCACCAATGGAGACCCCTCACCTCGGGGTCTGGCTGTAGATCCCCCATGGAGTTCATTATGTGAAGGTTGATCCGTCTTGAAAGCAGAACCCCAGCCACGACCTCTTCACATACAGGCTACTCTGCCCTGACTTCAAACTTTTTGCTCCGTGTCGTGGAAATGACACAACAAACTGTCTGATCAAAGTACATATGGTGGAAC
Organism: Gymnarchus niloticus; assembly: GCA_009936485.2. Taxonomy (NCBI): domain Eukaryota; kingdom Metazoa; phylum Chordata; class Actinopteri; order Osteoglossiformes; family Gymnarchidae; genus Gymnarchus; species Gymnarchus niloticus. The sequence continues at coordinate 17,747,775 of JAACJT020000105.1, read as the reverse complement.
AGCACAACATGCCTCGACGGGAACAGTGCCCAAGGAACTGGTTGTTTATCAGTGTACCACCTCTGTTGTCTTATCAGAGAATGACATCATTCAAGTGAATGACCTACACTTTCTGACAATGCCAACCAGTATCTCGTTACTCCAAGGATGTGTACCAGCCCCTCCATATGGTAAAGAATCAACTCCATACTTCTGTTTTGTTTTATAGCCACAGTGCCCCAGCTTACCAACTCTCCTACTCTGATTGTGATGGTGGGACTTCCAGCCAGGGGTAAAACGTACATCTCCAAGAAGCTCACTCGCTACCTCAACTGGATTGGAGTGCCTACCAAAGGTCAGACTGCCTACAGCAACACAGCATCCTGATTGATCGCATTAGCTGACTTATCGTTAACCTACTTGACAGAGTCAGTGTATCTTGTGCATTCTGTAATCACGTTATGCTGCTGAATTCTTTCTCAGTCATCTGAAGCAACCTCAAAGTGTGACCAAAGAAGCCTTTTAGGAATTTGAAAAGCGCTAGAAAATCAAGTTTGGCGTCTGCTGTTGGTCTTGTTTCATTGTGAACTAGCCCAGGTTCGGTCCGGGTCAGATTCGCCGTTTGTGACATTAGGTGCCACATCTTCCAGAAAGGGATGGTCTCTCGTTAGTACTCCAGAGCTGACATCAAGGCCAGACCCAGATCAAAACAGAGTCGTTTGCTGAAGCAAGACGAAAGCCGTGGGTTGAGCCCAGCCCCTTGTAACCGCAACCGACAATCGGCAAATCGGTGTAATTGCAAGAAAACTTAGTGTGAATGTTTTGAACATTCCGGAAAGTAAAGAGGGAGTTTGTCTTGCTCAAAACTATAGATGATCTCAAGCACTGAGACCGGTACTGCGGAATAAACTTTGATTCTAATTGTACACGGAGTAACAGATATCACACCTGTAGTATTTATAGATACTGCTGCTGTTTAGAAATTCTTACCAGGAATTCGTGTTTGTCGTGTAGCAGAGTTCTTAATGTGCTAAACCGCAGGTCTTTAACTTTTTGTCAATTTGGAAGTAAGTCCATAAGTAATGAAATCTTTCATACAGCTGATGGGGTCAGAATTGCAATACTATGTCTGCTGTGGAGTCTTGGCAGTTGGCACTGCGCTTATGTATGTGTGTTTGGCACTAAATCTGATTCTGATATCCTGTTCTTTTAGTCTTTAACGTGGGTCAGTATCGTCGGGAAGCAGTCCAGACGTACAAGAACTACGAATTCTTCCGTCCAGATAATGAGGAAGCTATGAAAATTCGTAGGTAAGCAAGAGGTTAAACGCTCCGTGTCTGAGTGCTGGTGTGTGCGTGTGCACCGGTTCAGAAATATTATTAAAAATGATTTCCTTCATTTGGGACTGAGAACTTTTTGCCTTGCGTGGCTCTGAGAACCAGAGACCTGCCAGCTTTAGACAGTATGTTTTACTGAAGACCGCTTCCATACAGAGGAACAGGGGAGCTTATTTACTACGCAGATTATTGCTACTGTTAAGTACGAGTCAAGGGAGTTCAAAAAAGCAGCAAACTTGCTGGTTCTTGAGCTGTGTTACGCCTCACTGGGTCACGATAACCGGTGATGGTTAACCACTCTGTTCACCGGCTCTGCCGTGTGTGATTGAATCACCTTGATGCTAATTCGCTTGGGCAAGGAGCTAATCATTCAGAGCGGCTGCTCAGGTGGAAGTAAGGCCTCCAGGTAACCATGGTAACCATGCTCTGCTCCGGCATCCCCAGGGCCTGTGCCATGGCTGCTTTGAAGGACGTCCACATCTACTTCACCCAAGACGAGGGCCAGGTGGCGGTAAGTCAGATGGGACACGGCCTGCCTCGTCCGACGTCTGTAACGGCAACAAGGCCCTCGGTTCAGTGGAGGGAGCCCATGAGCCCCTTCCTCCTAGTAGCACTGAGCAGCGTGATTCTGGGGAGCTAATTCTGATGTGACCATAAGGCCCACCTGAGGGCTGTGGCAGGTCCTGACTGGAGCTGCCCCCTCACCAGGTATTCGATGCCACCAATACCACGCGAGAGCGCCGGGAAGTCATCCTGAACTTTGCCAAGGAAGGCGGCTACAAGGTGAGGGGACTGCAGCGTGGGTTGCATTACACCATCGCCGTGAGTCCTGGCAGTGAGGGTCACATGATCTGCTGGGCAGCTAACGCAGCTGCTGGATGTTAAAGTGAACGGTAGAATTATAATGCTAGATGTGTGATGTGATCCCACCTTTGACTTGTTCAGCTAAAACATCAGGCTTCTGTCTGTGCTTCAGGTCTTCTTTGTGGAGTCGGTGTGCGACGATCCAAATATCATCGCAGAAAATATCATGGTAAATACGAGATCTATCCAGCCATACACAGTATGGAGACACGGGACGTTGAAATGGCTATAATTTCGACCTTAAAGAGCTTTGGGCAGTTTGGGAATGGCATGAACATGACTTGTGTGTCAAGGGTTTACTCGTTTATGTGCCTGTTTTTTAATATTTTTATCCTCCAGCCGTGATTTATGTACGCATGCATACTTTATTTATGGCTTGTTACTGAAGCCACCTGTGGGTTTAAATAGCTTGGCTGACGCTAAGAGTCCATCGTCGTTTGCACAGGCGCCTCACATGCCGTGTGTTTCGGATTGTAGCAAGTCAAGCTTAGCAGCCCAGATTACAAGGACTGTGACAAGGATGAAGCTGTGGAGGACTTCCTGAAGCGGATCGAGTGCTACAGGACCACATACGTGCCCCTGGATGACGAAATGGACAGGTGACGGTGGCACACTTCAGTCGTGCTTAAAACACGCCTACATCTCACCGGTCATTTCAACATGGTCTAACGGTGTCGCACACGGAATTTAGCTAGAGCTCGGATAAACCCCTCTTTAGTAATATGAAGTGAGTAACGACTGACAGTATGGGATACTTTGCGTGAACACTGATAGGGCATTTGCTAACATTTGAATTGACAGCCATATGTCCTGTCATGCCCAGCGCTCGTCTGACTCAGAGATCAGGAATGTGACATAACGTGTCCCTTCCCCTGCAGCAGAGCGAAGTGTTTCTGAGCCGGGCTCGCCTTCCCTGTTCCCCTTCCAGAGATCTGTCCTACATCAAGATCTTCAACGTGGGTTCCCGGTACCTGGTGAACCGGGTCCAAGATCACATTCAGAGCCGCATCGTCTACTACCTGATGAACATCCATGTAACGCCACGCTCCATCTACCTGTGCCGGCATGGGGAGAGCGAGCTGAACCTTTTCGGCCGTATCGGGGGTGACTCGGGCCTGTCCCCCAGGGGCATACAGGTGAGTGGGGACAGCAGGGCCAAACGGACCCCAGAGAGGAACCTGCATTGTAGGTTGTTAATGAATCCTTCATTGTTTCTTTCTTTCTACAACCTTGTGGTCATGGCTCTCCTGCCCTGTTTTTAGTTCGCCAGTGCTCTGAGCAAATTCATCCAGAGTCAGTCAATCAAGAACCTCAAAGTGTGGACGAGTCACATGAAGAGGACCATCCAGACAGCGGAGGCGTTGGGCGTACCTTATGAGCAGTGGAAGGCCCTCAACGAGATTGATGCTGTGAGCTGAACTGTTTGGCTTGAGGCTTTTTGGGGTCAGACTTGGTGAAAATGTGCCCACATAGATAAGTTCTGCATCTCCACCCATTTGAAGTCATCAGAAGTCCGTCTCCTGGCCGCCTACGATCCAGAGTCCCTCGTTTTTAACCCCTAACCCCCATTTTCACCGTGCCTCCTCAAAGTTGGCTGCCACACAAGCATTTCACAACCATACCATTTAAAGACACGCCCACCCACTGCATACTGCTGCCTTCCCCAGTCAAACCAGTCTAGAAGTGGGGGTGCTACACTCACCCAGATGTTTGGTAGTAATGTGCCTTCTGTGGTCTTGCCCAAGGGGGTGTGTGAGGAGATGACGTACGAGGAGATACAGGAACACCACCCAGAGGAATTTGCACTGAGAGACCAAGACAAATATCGATATCGTTACCCTAAGGGTGAGGTAAGACTGTTGGTCTGATGGCTCTGAACCCGCTCCCAACAAATCCTCACTCTGTTTTTCCGGGGATTTCCATTAAAGCCATTAATTCCATTAATTTTAATGTTCACTCGCCTTTCCTGTCAACATGTGTCCTGCAGTCCTACGAGGACCTGGTTCAGCGGCTGGAGCCAGTCATCATGGAGCTGGAGAGGCAGGAGAACGTGCTGGTGGTTTGTCACCAGGCTGTCATGCGCTGCCTGCTGGCCTACTTCCTGGACAAGAGTGCAGGTACCGAAGGCAGGAGCCCACTTCTGCTGCCACTCTGCGTTTTTACTGGACCCGTCTGGTCAGGGTCGTGGGGGGTCTGGAGACCACTGCACACAGTATATGGCACGGGTAGGGGTCCACTCTGGATGGGATGCCGCTATACAGAAGGTTTTCTAAAGAGCCTGATGATAAGGCCGTCGCATTTGTCCGTCTTCCCAGAATACCTGTAACCTCCACGTGTTTACCTTTTCAGTCCAATTTAAAGAATGATTTTATAAAAAAAGACCTAGAGCTTCTAGCTTCAGTTCCCTTCTATCGTTTCTCGGTCGAGGATGATGATGATGGTGTCCACATTCCTCACACAGACGAGCTTCCCTACCTGAAGTGTCCCCTCCACACCGCCCTGAAACTTACCCCGGTCGCCTACGGTCAGTCACTCCACCCGTGCCGTTTGTTATGGCTGTACATCCTGGCTACGTGTTTCCGTGACGTTTGTGTGATGTCCGTGGTGCCCTGTCCCTTTTAGAGACTTCTGTTCTCTCTACAGGCTGCAAAGTGGAGTCCATTTACCTGAATGTCAAAGCTGTGAACACTCACAGAGACCGTCCTGTGGTGAGTCCAGTGTTCCCTGCTGGGCCAGTTCTCTAAAGAGGGGGGGGGGAGGCATCCATGAAGGTCTGACTGACTGTGATGACCGCTCAAAGGAAAATGTCAGTAAAGTGGAACCCGGCTCAATCAAGTGGCTTCTTTATTCAAGGATGGTTTTAGGTGACTGTAGGGATCATCACGGACGGCTTGCAGGACGTCGATCTGAGAGTGGACTTTACACTTTATCCAAGCACAGTTTCCATCACTGTGCCACGTCACGTCTCCCTCTGCTCGGACACGCGTGAAGAGGTGCAGACTGTGACACAGCAGGCTAGCAGGAGGCTAATCGCTGTCATGCCTGTGTTAATGCATTTTTGTGATGCTCTTTATCAACCAGTCACCCTGTCTGGATGTCTCTGTGTGCCTTGACCTCTATTAAATGACCTTTCTCTCACTCTGTCCTTGTTTCAGTCTCTCTTCCTGGCCTTGTTCTCTTCCACCCTTCTGTGATTAATGGCCTTTCAGTCTCTTCTCTTCCAACCTTCCTCTTGTTCCTCTTGGTTAAACTCTCTCTGGATCCTTCTCCAGGTGTCATTTTCTCATGTTTCTCATTCTTCCTCACCCTTCGTTAATGTTCTCTTCACCTTCTTCACTTGCCCATCTGTGTACCTCTTCTATCGTGTGGTCCTGTCGGGGCTGAAATCAGGCAGTCCATTGTAGCCCCGGGGTCCTGTATCGCCACAGGTGTGTCTGGCCCTTCGCTAGTCCAACACCAACCAAAACACCCAGCCTTCAAGACCTGGGTCAGACTCCTGACAGTCTGCAGGTAACCCTGGACAGACTGACAGAAAGGCAACAAACACTTTAACCAGCTGGGCCTGCAGTCAACACAGAAATCGCATGCAGTAACACACAGAGAGGCGAGTGAAGACTGCTCACACGCTAACGGAGCGCTGTGCGTTGTGGTGGATGGCGTTACCCTCAGGTCCTTAATGCTCTCAGATGGGCTATTTATCCAGAGCAATGCAGCAAATCAGAGCCATGTATCGTCCAATCAGAATTCATTTAGGGCAGTCAATGTGCCTTGGCTACGTGAATCTGTTATTAAAAATAATTGCAATGTCAGATGTTTCCAGTCCTAAAATGATAGGTATGTACAGTTCAGGGCTGAGATTGTGGATTTAAGGTTTTTTTTTCTTGAAGCGGTCCGCATATTTCTGCTGTAATTTAAACGTCAACCAGACCACTCCATGTCTACCAGACCACTCCATTTTACACTGCAGTGGCTGAATGCTTTCAGACTGCTGTGAGATCTTCGTTTACAGAATGCTGCATCATCCAGGTGCAGCAGGATGTACACTGGGTGTGGCACTCTACTTAAATGTAGTTGATTCTTTGTTTTTCTTTTCTGGCTTTGTCCAGGTGGATATTTCATAACGTGCCATCACCCTGATTGCTAACTGCAGAAAATGTTTTTTTCCCACTGGATGAATAAGCTGAACGTGAACCTCCCTAATCACCACTGGTTGTCTGAGAATGTATTTAGATAAACCTACATTTCAGGGCTGTCTTCACTCACTGTAATGCCACAGATCATTCAGTCAACCTCTGCTAATTTCCTGCAGTGTTGATGTAATTTAAAAAAAATATAGTAAGCTTATCGCAGTAACTGGATTGTTTTAATAAAAATATTTAAGGCAAGCAAACACAGGCAATGCTTCAGTTGTAAGAATTTAAACTTTGAAAAGATTGGAAATTACACAATAAGGAAAGAGGAAATCTATTTCTTATCATTTCTGTAGAAGGGAAAATGCAACTCAGCTGCCTGCAATGTAACTCAGGCATATTCTGGTTGGTTATGCCTTTTTTCAAAAGTGTCACACCTAGAAAATACACTTGAACTCACGCAAAGTCAAGTAAAGCTGAATTATTCTGCATGCACAGTCGTGTGTGGCCTGACGTTTAACCTCTTGACTAAAGCTGATCTGGTTAAATGGTGTTTTGTGGCAGCTGGTCACTGGTGTGGTTCATTAGCTAACCCTTCTAAACTAACCCTCTTGAGCACTGTGGTTTAAGTCCCTTACCAACTGATTGAGCAACTACTGTATTTCTCCCCTGTCTGAAGCTCATCTGTTTGATATGAGGTGATTTAGAAATGAAGCTTAACCCGACCCCACCCCTCCAGGTGTTATGTCAACCCCTCTGGGTCCAGGTCACTCAGGCCAGTGGAAGTTAATACCATCAACGCTGCTTTTAATACTTCATCGCGTAGTGATCGATGTACACTGCAGCTTGGCCACTCTGAGAGCCCTTTTCTGGTGTCCGTTGCAGAACGTGGACATCGCCCGAGACCCGGAAGAAGCCCTGATTACGGTTCCTGAGCACATCTAGCAAGGCGCTGCGGTAATCTGACAAAGAACGGGAGACGGCAGGAAGCCCAGCTAGCCTGTTTTAACCTTTTTAATGTGGACGAAGGAACAGCATTTTACTTAGAGATTATAGACGTCCTGGGGCCGTTTTCCCAGCTCTGCTTAACGGTAACGAAGGAAACTACAGAACTGTGACACCAGATTAATACAAAAGGATTTCAAAAACATTTTGGCCAGAGACTGAAATGACAGGACAATGGCAAGCAGTGGGATGCAGCTCCTGGCCCATGGAGGTGCTCCTGAATGACGGGACAGGTGATTATAAGCCAGAGTGAGGAACACCAGCGCCCTACCACAGCGGGGTCACAGCAGGACCATCGGGCATCATGCCGTATTGGAGACCACTAGCACAGGGGACGTCCAGCTAATCCGATGATGCTATTCTACGGCGAGTCAAACTACTGTCAGGATTAGGGCTGGGCGCAGATGAAGAGCATCAGTGATGAAGACTGCTTAATGGTGCCTTTTCCCCGTAAGTTCAGCTTCCTGTATCGACGCTGCTGTGCGGGTGACAGTGGAGTACCCATCACTTTATGGTGAAATGAACGTCAGGTGATCTCTGTCATATCGTTGTTCCTCACAAAGCTGATGTATGGTCCTCCATAGAGCTACCAGTTACCTGTTAAGTGTCAGCTTGGTGTCATTTAGCGGGAAGGTAGAGGGTTAAAAATTTCTCTCTGTACACTAAATTCAGAAAGGTTTTTTTTTTTTTTATGTAAGATACATCAGATGAGACTGATGACTCTGTACTGTAAGTGAACCGTAAGCTCAGGACCGCTGTTAACGGATGCATTACTGAGTACCTTAGTCTGATTCAACTAATAAAATGCAGAACAGTCAAACGCTAAGAATTCTGCTTTTAAATAACTGCTGGGTTGATGGAGAAACATCCAGTCACGTACTAGAAATTCTTGTGATTTATTAAATATGCACAAAGTATATAAAAAAAAAAAACAAAAAAAAACAGGAAAGTATGGGGAGAGGTGGCCCTGCACCTCTACATCGGGCTGGCTCTCTCCTCCGCCGTCATGGCCTCCTTGTACTGCTGGGGCCAGTTCCGAGGCTCCTTCTCATGGAACTGGAGCGAGGACAGACAGTGGACATCGAGTGACCCCACACAGGACCTGCAGCTTGTGAAAGCACTGACCAAAGTTCATCCCACTGGACTGGATTTGGATGATTACAGGTCAGACTCACTGATACGGCTGTGTTTATTAAGGCTCGACGGACACTGACTCGCACCTGGGCCACGAACTCCAGCAGCTTAATCTTGGAGACTTCGCTCTCAGCCCGTAAGCCCCAGCGGAACTCGTATTCCTGGGGATCGGTGTGGGGGATACGCTGGTATTCGAGGTACCTAGAACAATATCAAACTCTGTTTAAATCACAGCAGTCAGACCACCTTAATGACCTTTAAAATGTCAGACCGGTAGGTGTGCAGTCACAGCCCCTGGGGGCCTCTTGGGGCCCTGACTGCTCCAAGCCCATGTTACTCTGTGGTGTGGTGTAAACAGGCACACTATGGTTTATGAGAAGCCTGCTCTGATCACACCAGCATTCATAGTCAGGGTTTGAACCTGGGACCTTCCGTGCCCCAAGGTAGCTACTTATCACAGTGAGCCAGCGAGGAGAAGGGGAAGGATGGCAAGGAAAAGAGGTGTGAAGTGCCTTCTAAAAGGAGGCGGTGTAACTGCCAACTGGCATCTGGAGGACTTACTTCTGTCTGACAAATTCATCTGTGACCAGCTTCTTTACATCTCCAAAGTCCTCGTGCCGCTCCCTACAAAGGTAGAGAAAAGGATCTCAGACCCACGAGGAGTCGACGTGAGGGTGAGGGGCTGCCGGTAAGGACGGGACAAAAGAGGCTTCCAAACCCATGGTGGGTGGGAGAGTCCTGAAATAACCAATCAGTTCTGGCACTCACCCCCCCTGTGTTTTGAAGCCTCGTTTTTCCCATCACTAGCTGCTTCATCCTTACCCGGGATCCACTCTCAGCTTCTTCAGCATGTTCCACACCACAGCTACAGGAGGGTTGGGCCACAGAGCCATGAGAGAGCATGGAAACAGGAGAATCCACCCGTGCACCATTTAGACACTTTATACTGTCATGCTAATAGGGCGGAGCCCCCCCTAATCATAAGCTCAAAGAAAAAAAAAAAAAAAAAAACTTGCAGTGAAGAAATGTTACAATGATGATAAGAATACGCCAAAGAGCTCAGACAGAGCAGGCAACGAGCACTGCTGAGCCCGTTGACCCAGGGTTTGGAGCAGAACTCACCCTCCTTAACGACACCTCTCTTCATGAAGATGACACTCAGGATGATAAAGAGCAGACCCATCTTGGGGTGACCCGGGCTCCTGGAGCAGATGGATGTCCATGTGAGCCGGGCATCTTAACAACTTAAAGGGACAGGCTCAGCATTTCCTTACAGCAGGACGACGCTTTCGTAACGTCTTTCATGTAATGAATCGGCTTGGAATAACCAACTGTCTTTTTACAGAGGGAAATTAGCAGCTGTATGAGATGTGAAAGGCAGGAAACAATGGAGGGACAGATGTGAACGGGTCTTGGCATTTTGGGAATAATGAAAATGCTAAACAATAATGATAAGGGAGGGAGAAAAGGAGGTTCAGTATTTAGTGCTAGAGCTTTGAACAAAATGAAATTATGACAAAAATGGCTTAAGATTCAGCTGCCCCCTCCCCCTCCCCACAGCTGTGGTTCTGCAGGGTTCACTCACATACTAACAGGCCGCTCTGTGACCTGCTCCAGCTTGTTCACTAGGATAAAAGTGTGATTCTTCCAATCAATCTCCACCAGCTTCAGTCCAAAAACCTACAAGATGGAGATACCATGTGAACATGATGCTGAGACCTGGGTTCGAATGTCAAACTCTGTTGGAACCGACCATCCTGCTTTCGCATGGGGGCCGAGTAGATGGGCTTGTGCCAGCCTACGTATACTTCTGAGCCCTACGTGATTCAGCACAGCTAGATAAACAGGTGTTAGCTAAACAGCATTCCTGAACAGGTGAGACAACACGTCAACACACTGCTCTTCCCATTTTTAGCAGGACTCTCCAGCCACATCTCAGATTTCATACACACACAAGCAACAAGCAAGCTGAACATGTCAAAAGCCTCTGGCCTGTGTTCCACTGACCTTTTCAAAGGTCATGTTGACCCTCTTCATGATCTCAGGGCAGATGTTCTTGTACTCCTTGATGACGTTCTTTACAATGTCTAGGGGAACAAATCCGTTTCACACGGGCAGCTCATGAGAGATGAAGCGTTTCAGGTGACTGTAAAGACAGTCTACAGTTCTCGATCTGGAATCGTTCAGCTTTTAGCCAGGATATGGGGCTGAAACACTGCTTGACACCTAGCGCAGGGACCAAAAACACACTCCTGACTGAAATGGCGTGTAAAGACATGGCATGGAAGGACAGCACAGACCTGCTCTCTTTATGGGCACCTTTTTCTGGTCCTTGATAAGGATAAACTGGACCACCTCCGCCACCTGGACAGGAAGAGACAGGCCTGACTCTGCCGACTTCCTCCTTCATACAGGCTGGCGTCTACCGGCACACTGAGCCGCCGGACGAACCTTTCTGTCGACCTGAGATGGTGTGAGGTGCTCCATGCGTCTCTGTATCTGGGAGGAGCTGGGCAGACTGAAGGACACGTCGTCGTCATCCTCTTCCGTCACCTGCTGGCTCTGGTGACGGAAACAGGACAGCAGTTAGGCGCACACACACCCTAGGTGTGCCATGCCAACGACACACCGTGCAGGGCAAGCGGAGGGGACTGACCGCTGACGGCCGATGGTGGCTGACCCTCCTCTGCGACATGGCCGACCCTAGGGGGACAGCAGGGGGTCCTGGTGAAGCGGCTTTGAAACGTCACCTCGAACAATCAGCGCCGGAAGGTTCACGTCTGATTTCACGAGACGTTCGGTGACCGTACGTCACCATAAACCGAGAAGGCTACTCGCGCGCACTCGCGCTGTACTCTTCGGCTTCCGGTCGCCAGTCCGGCATGAGGAACCGTCCTCCAGAGCGCCCAAGGGAAACGGGCACACTGCCCCCTGCCGAAGCGGAGGAGCAATGGCGGTTGCCTTTAGGTACACCTGCCTTCAGTCTTCACATAGCAGCTTTTTCAAAAAATTCTAATCTCTACCAGGTTGACGCGATTGCATCACAGTCTGAGCGAATCTGTACGTTTTTATCTCTGAAAATAATGTTTACGAAAAACGTTAACGAGCAGTCTAGTGCCTGACTATAGCAAGCTACTCTTTCGCTCAGTTTTGTGTGATCGTTTTGCTAAACTATAGAAATGAACATTTAAGAGTCGCAGTGAAAGGCTGCCTTTCTCATTCCAGCTGTATTCATGCCGAAGGTAAGAAGCCTAAAGTTCTCTCTTTCACTTTTAGTGAAAAATCAGTTTGCTCGCTTGCTTTGCTTCGTATGGATACGCAGATTTGGAACACATCCTGATGGACTTTGGAAGAACATGGTTTGGTTTGGTTTGGTTTGGTTTGGGGTGGCTGTGTACTCAACGTCGCCTTCATGATGATTTTCCAGTTTATAATCCGGATCTGAACTGCAGAAATGAATTGACTCTAAATGCAAAGGCAGTGATTGTCTGTAGCTGGCAGCTTTGGAGGCCGAGCCTAAGCATGACCGGCATCACAGACACCAATGCATACAGACAGACTACATCTGGGCAGCTTGTGTGCTTTCACGTTTTAGAGATTTACTGTAAGTCCACCTGAAGATACGGGCAAAGAACACCAGACCAAAAGACACACAAATGACTTTCAGGATTTGGTCAGTTTACCATGTGCTGTTTATTTTAATATCTGTATTCATATCTTCATTTATTTTCTTGTACAAGAAGTTTGGTATCGTTGACATTTTAGTGTTCAAATAAGAACCACAACCCATCTACTTTGTAAGTCTGAACAGGACAGTCAGAAGAGAGATTTTACTGTTGAAACATACATCAAATGAACCAGGCAATATTACAATAAATTAAATATAAAATAATTTCTTCACTCAAGTAACCATGAAGTGGAAAGATTATCTGGGAAAGGGAAACACGCCTAACAATTCCAGTCTCACCAGTTTCACAGAGTTAAGGTTTTAAGTGCCAGCACAGATCAAGCTCTAGATTTGGTGAGGGTTCCTCTGAACCTCAAAGATGACCAGCTCCACGTTTTCATAATTTCGGGACATGCAGCTCTGGCCAGTGATGAAGGTGTTTTCTTCAGACTAGAACGTGATGTCTAGGCACCTGCCCGCTTTTTGAGGTTTGGGCTGGGTTTAGGTCACCAGTAGTCTGTTGTAATGGAATGTTTAATCATTTATTTATATACGTATTGAGGCCCTGAACAACAGAGCATGATTATTTCACCAAAGCAGCGGCTTTGTGGGTCCAGACAAGGTGACATCCAGCTTCATCACGATTGCTCCAATAAGTATAACCTATGGACAAGCCTGCCCAAAGAGTAATGCTTGTAAAGACAGGTGTTAATCACAGACATTAAGGTTAGCATAGGAAAGACAGAGCTGCTGAAACCCAGTCTGTGCACAGCTGTCTGTTTTAGAAGACCATTAGCATTAAACAGCCAAGTGTAGCTGATTTGTATAACCACACAACTCTCATAACCATTTTGGCATCTAGTGAGGTTTTACTAAAGAACAGAGTGTAACTGAAACTTGACATGAGACTCCAGTTGAGATAAGCATCACAAACTCCTAGTCTTTGCTGTTTTCATTTTCTGTAGTTTATTCTACTTCATTTGCTAACTGCTAATTCAGCTAAATCAGCTGTTGTTCCTCCAACCAAAACCAGAAGACCAAACAGAGGTACCCTAATTCCTAAGACATGTCAGGTGCAAAGTGAGGCAGCCGGTAGAAGGGAGAGGAAGAGGAGAATTGTGGAGTTTCTGTAACTGTCAGACAGGAAACACAGACATCTGTTCACTGTACCAATGCCCCAGACTAAGGTGTGCTCCACGGTAAACAGTGCAGAGTCTGAACTGATGAAGCTGCAACGTTGATTTCAGACCGCAGCCAAACGGCACCGGATTTCACCAAAGAAACCAAGCTTGCAATAGATTATGGTACTGCCATAAATTCTGACATTGACATACTGATACTGTCCCCCCCCAATAGCCTAAGTCCTTCATCTCTGCAAAAGTCACCACACACTACAACCATACTTTACCTCTTCCTCTGTCCACACAAGAAAAGTTTTACGAAAACCTGAAACCCACAGACACCCCTTTGAGATTTAACTTTACAACCACATGCTGTCCGCCCGCTTCAGTATCGATGTCACAACTTCAGTGTGAAAGAAGCCTTCATGGGCAGTTTAATAAATTTGTACACAGAATTGACAATTAATCACACTCCAGGTCACCACAGTAAGGCAGTCCTGGGTGTTTCACTGTCAGCCTTCAAACCGCTCCATTCCCTTAACCTGGAGACTACCCACCTTTCCCCCGCCCTCACGGCTGTACGTCTAACACTGACGGGTGGCGATTAACTTCACTAGACTGAGCTGGGATTTTCTCTTTTTCACAGCCTTTTTCCTCTCATATGGACACACCAAGACAGAGAAGAACACTTGACTGGAGTTACCAACAGACACGTTTCTGAGAAAAGCGAAAGCAGAGAACGGGATGAAAACCTGCTGTTGGTCACACACTTTGTCTCTGGAGACACGGGACTGTTGTTACATATGTCTACAGTGCCCTCATTTAGTTTTGGTTCTGAGAAGTCCATCATTTACACGGTCAGCTTCATTCCCCATCCAAAGCTCAGCAGGTAATTAACAGGTATGTGATATGAACTGCAATGACTCGTGTGTGTGTGGGGCTTTCTAACCCACAAGGCAAAGCAGAAATGACACTGACCAAAGCACTGAGCCACTGACAAAGACAGTGCAGTTGACATATAGCCAAACAGGAAATGGACCCTAATAATAGAAATCTTGTTAAAAAAAGCGTACTGTCCCCGATGAGCCCAGGGAGAACTCGCAGCCTGACAGACAGAAGTTTAATTAGCACAGAATCAGAAATGGAACAAAAACTCTCAGGAAGTGCCTGCCTTGCAGTGGGCCGGAGGAGAGGTGAATCTGAGGTCCCAGGGACATTCAGGGAAGGGGACGGGCCAGAAGAAGAGGTGTGTATGGAAGAGGGAGGGAATCTGGACTGGCACACCCCCAACAGCTTTCTCCTCCTCCCCCCCCTTCCCTCCCCCCCCCCCCCCCCCCCCCACCCACGCTTCCCCCCCCTCCCCCCACCTCGCACCACTCACCCC
>JAACJT020000105.1:17706492-17733054 GCA_009936485.2 Gymnarchus niloticus | reverse complement strand
AACTCTACCCCCCCTTTGCCCACCCGCTCCAGAAAGCCCGCCTCCTCTGCGCCTCACTGCTCATCTTCGCCGAACACGTCATTCTGTTTGCGTTTCATATTCTCGAAGTCGAAGTCGCTGCCCGTCATTCGCTTGTAGATGTCCTTGATGTCGTTGCAGGTGGTCTCAAAGTGGGTGGTGGCATCATATGACCGCGAGGCGAAGATCTGCGGCAGAATCACAGATGGCGAGTTAGGCCTGTGGTGTGGCTACAGCTCTGGCTTCTATCATGACTCTCACCCTCCCAGCAGTGCCACTAACCTGGCTCTCGGTGCCGTCATCCGTGGGCTCGTAAAGGTCACTGATGGCTACGAACCTGCCAATGCAGACAGAACCAAATGGGTCCAGCACAGGCAGCCCTGAGGACAGCTAAAGTTCACCTCATGGTCTGAAGCAGCCTGCTTGTCTTTGGACATTTTATTACTTATTTCTCGTGATGGGACAAATGAGGCTTCAAAGTCAGTGGTGGGTGGGAGTATCCTGAACTAACCAATCAATGTGGGCTTATAAGGGCAACTGAAGTTTCATTTGTCCCATCACTGCTTGTTTCCTGTGGTTCGGAGCATATTTTCCATCCGTGATATTATTGACAGTGCACCAAGTGAGCTAAACTGCTGCAGTGACTACCGTTGATGTCTTTTCTTTAACAGACGAGAGATGCACTCGCACCACACGCCTGGATGGACGGAAGGACACGGAGGCCGGGAGACACACTCACTTCTGGTCGATGGGCTCCAGCAGCTCGAGCGCAGGTTCGATCTCGACCTCTGGCTCGCTGGTCTCCACTGTGGTGCTCGCGATGGCGATGTATTTCCCCTGGGCCGCCACGTTGTGTGCGTAGGAAATCATGCACACGTAGATGTCTGTAAGAGGAAGGGGGTGACGTCACTGAGGATGCGGCGTTTTAGGAGTGGCGGTCCTGGCTCTCAAGGGCTGTTCCTCACCGGACTTGCGGTTGACCTGGTTCTGTGGGATGATGATCTGACAGGAATTGGCGTCATTGGTGTTCTTTATGGGATGGCTCAGGATGCAGATCACACGGATCACCTGGCCACATTTGCGCACCCGGTTTGGGGTGTAGCTGGGGTCACAGATCAGCTGCTTACAGCGCGCCACCTACAGGTCATAGAGGAGAAACCAAGGTTAGAGCATTTACACGTACGATTACGATGATACATCTTCACACTACGGTGAAAGTACTTAAATTTCTCTGTTTCTATAATATTTAAATAGGCATCAAGTACATAATGAATATGAACTTTCACAAGTGACTGCCATTAAAACATTGGTATTTTTCAAGGCAGATAAGCTATTAGCCCTCAAATTGCCACTGAATGTGAGCTTGTGAGAACATTTCTCCATGCTAGATCTCCAGCAGATCATCAGCAGGCCAGATGGAAAGGTGTCCCCACCTCTCCTTCAGACTTCACTCCCACCACATGGCCATTCTCCATCACGATCTCCTCCACCGGCTTGTTCAGCATGTAGGTCCCTCCGTAAATGGCACTCAGCCTGTGGACACATGACGACACGGCATGACCACCATTGGAACATGCGCCGACAGAGTGGACGAACACCACGGACTCCCGACTGAGCCGGTGCGCTCAAATTATATTGATTTAAAAATGACCAAAGACGCGGAGTCGACGGCTAGCGGAAACATCACGGCGCTGTCGGGGCTGTAGAAGGTCAGGAAGGTGTCGCACCTGGCAAAGCCCTGAGGCAGCTCACCCAACCCGTACAGGGGGTACAGGTAGGGGCTCTTGCCATAGCGAGCCAAGGACTCGCTGTACAGCTTGATGCGGTTGATGGTCTCCAGGCAGGGCTGATCCAGGTAACTGCAACGAATTGAGCACAGGGCAGACAAGTGAAGAAAGCAGTTTGAGGGGTCCTCTGAGGGGCCCGAGTCTTCCTGCACTCACTCGTCTGTTCTGTAGAGTGCGAGGGCGTGACCGGTGAAGTCGATGACATCCTGGCCCAGGTCAAACTTTTTGTAGACATCCCTCATGGTGGTAAGTTTGGGGTCAACGCCTTCAAAGGTCTTGGAGTCGTTCTCATCAAAGTTTGCAACAAACACCAAGAATTTCCGGAACCGCCTCTTCTCAAACATTCCCATTAGATCTACACAGAGACGAGTGGAGATAAGAAATGTCTAGAATCTACTTTCAATCAAAACTCAACTTAGGTGTATAATATTGAGATCTGCACAGTACTGTTGTCTTACTAGAGGCCAAAGCTTCACTCTCGGTGGAAGGCACCTTGTAGATCTTCCCACCCTTGTACACAAAGCTTCCCTCCACCACCTTGAAGTCCAAGTATCGGGTTACTTCTGTGTACAGCAGCATCTTGACCAGCTGGCCTAAAGGCAACACCGTAACGTGTGTCATGCCTGTCGTCAGTGTGTACTTACAGAAACACGTGCACACAAACACGAAGATTAAAAATGACAAACCATTGGCCATGAGGAATTTGGGAATGAGATCGACATTCCAGTCTCGCCCTCGCCCCATCGACTCAGAAGGACCATCTGGGATTCCGAATCGCTTGTAGAGCTACCAGGATAAAGAAAACAATTATTCACGACTTTTCAAATACTTACACACTTAAAAATAACCATAGTGACTACACTATACCCCAAATACTTCTGATTTAAAAGGCTACACACTTTTTTTTGCATCCATTGACATGGTCGGGACCAAACCCCACACTGCAAACGTTCTCCTAACTTGGAGAACAGCCGGTATGTCCTTGTGATCCTTAAGAACACGCATGTACATAAAAGGGATTAATACGTTCTGTTAGTCTTGGCTTCACCTGCCTGGTCACATTACTGGATCCCTGAGTGGTTAAAACAGGCAGTGTTTGACAATGCACGGTAACCACACCCACTGTGTGTTTAAAGCCTTGTTCTGGCCCATGGTCAGCGTGCACCTGCTCACCTCCTCCAGAGGAGTGATGGAAGAGCTCTCGCCTCCATAGTAAGGGTTGCGATCCATGTGCAGGACCTTCTTTCCATTGACAGACATGATTCCTGAAAGGATACATTCCTAGACGAGCAGAGACAGACAGGTCCACACTCAGACACTGCAGACATTTTAGTATTAGACACAGGAGACAGCGGGTCTGACAGAGGCCCAGTTACTCAGCAGCTAAATTAAACACGAAAAGAACGATTCCACACCCAGAGTAACCAGGGGTAGAAGGGACACCAGGACTGTGTTCCTGTGAAACACTCAGTTCCTCAAGTAAATATGCACATTTTCCATTCATCTTGTAACTGCTAATCCTGGTCAGTGCCAGGGAGGGGGGGTGTTGGAGCCCATCTGGTTGACATCGGGCACACCCTGGATGGGATGCCAGTGTGCAACCATTCACACTCTATAGACAATTGTGAGACCTTAGTCCAACTGTGTGTCTTTGGACTATTAAAGGAAACCCGTGTAACATGGAGAGAACATGCAAACTCTGCACACAGAGCAGAGGTGGGATCAAGTCAAGCCCCCAACCCTGGGCGTTTGAGGTAACAGTGCTTCCCACTAAGTGAGCCACATTTTAATTTGAGTGAATTCCTACATGAAGTTGTGCAATAACACTCCACAGTATCACATTATCCAGCATGACGCCATCGTCAAGACTGCATGCAAAGTTATCAACAAAGTCTTGGTTCCAAAGAGACTCCGGGAACGTTTCTCTTTAAACGTCCTCCGTCAGTGATGTGGCTGTTCTGTGCTAATATTAATCAGGGGGAAGCAGAGCAAACACTGGGCGTGACTGTGGCACGGTTCCACCATCTCGGGATATTCTAAATCGATTTCAAATCCCAGGCGTCAGCATGAAGGGTTAAGAATGGCCACCTGCAGCACCATCACTGCCCCCCTTGCAGCGGTGCACGCCGGGATGCCTCCGGTCCTCCAAAGCCGCACCCACGTTATTTGACAAGGCTGGGGCGTGACGCTGCGACACAGCAGCTCACACACAGCGGCTGAGCCGGTTTTATACTGTCAAACGTCCGATCTCCTCACACGCCACGTCTGCCTATAAGCCTTCACTGCCACCTATTCTGCTATCTGGCTTTTATAAAGCGCTACGTCATTCCTCCGCTATTATATAACATTGTTGCCTTTTCTCCGCATCTCAGAGTCCCTGGTTAACTTTAGTCATGCTCGCTGTCACCAAATGTCCATCATGAAGCGGTACGTGTGTATTTTTCATGATAGTAGCCGTTCTCTTCATGATGACACGTTCAGTTACATCACTCTGCAGACAAAGCGCTCCTCTCCAAGGCAACGCTACAATAAAAACCCCCATGCGAACCTAAACACTCCATAACGATTTCAGCCACCATATCTACATACATCTCATTTTTAATATATGATTTTTTATAAACCAGCTTATATGGCACGTTAAATGAAACCAGCCGACGCATCAATATACTGCTGGGCTTAGGGTGAAGGCTCTAAATACATCATTTAAAATGGGCTTTTCCTCTCTCATGTCGTCGGGCCTACTGTACATGGAAATACATGTGTGAATAAAGGCTGCAGAAATCACAAAAGACTGTGCAACATCCCTACTGTTTCACACAAAATGGATCCTCTTTTTCCCCAAAGTAAGACATGATACTAGGAGATCACAATACATCCCTTAAAAGGCTTTCACACAAAATGGATCCTCTTTTTCCTAAAATAAGACAAGATTTAAAAGGCTTTCACACAAAAATGGATCCTCTTTTTCCCAAAATAAGACATGACACTAGGAGATCACAATACATCCTTTAAAAGGCTTTCACACAAAAATGGATCCTCTTTTTCCTAAAGTAAGTCATTATACTAGGAGATCACAATACATCCTTTAAAAGGCTTTCACACAAAAATGGATCCTCTTTTTCCTAAAATAAGACAAGATTTAAAAGGCTTTCACACAAAAATGGATCCTCTTTTTCCCAAAATAAGACATGACACTAGGAGATCACAATACATCCTTTAAAAGGCTTTCACACAAAAATGGATCCTCTTTTTCCTAAAGTAAGTCATTATACTAGGAGATCACAATACATCCTTTAAAAGGCTTTCACACAAAAATGGATCCTCTTTTTCCCCAAAATAAGACATGATACTAGGAGATCACAATACATCCTTTAAAAGGCTTCCACACAAAATGGATCCTCTTTTTCCTAAAGTAAGTCATTATACTAGGAGATCACAATACATCCTTTAAAAGGCTTCCACACAAAATGGATCCTCTTTTTCCTCAAAGCAAATGAAGAAAAAAAATAAAAATCAGACACATAAAATGACTTCATATCAGAAATATGAAATAACTGCCAATAACAACTGCCAATAACCGTTTTAACGGTTACAGTTGTGTTGCGGTTGTATGTGAAAGGATCAGCAGAATAGTAACAGTATAGAAAAGGTAAGCGTTAATCACCTTGGCTGACACCTATCATATGACACCAATAAAATGAGTAAGCATGCCTTAGGGATGGCTACTCACTGTAAGACCCGTCCCTAAAACGATAACATCGTATTCCTCATCCATCTCGTACTCTGGCCAGCTGAAGGCTTGTCTGCCAGATATGCCGAATCAAATGTACGCCGTGAAGATGAGCTTCAACTCGCGAACGATGACGGCAGCCACGCGCCTCTACTGAGCGAGCCAGTCCGAAGACCGCCGTACACCCTCCCGTCAACTGCCGTCCGCGTCGCTAAATAGTGCGTCCCGTCCTCGCCTCTCGCTCGGCCCATTCCGTCGCCCTTAGTTCAACAATTACGGTGCTGACTCTACATTCACGGTCGTCGCCCGCCTTTATGAGTTCTTATCACAGCAGCGTGTAAGTGCTTCCATTTGAGCAATTTATTCAATTTGTCCAGTTATTCTGTGGATTGAAACCATTTATTCCAACTGTACAGCTAATGGCCTGGATGCGGAGTTGGTATTCCTCCGCCACCCGAATCGCTTCTTCCAGTGCGCGTGCGCTCCCCCCATTCTCGTCAAGCTAATAAATCGCAATATAAGACGTTTATTTATTTATTATTTATCTTGATTTCGCATTTAAAACGCGGTTACATTTTTTTGCACAGAGTATCCGCCTGCACGTGTAAACATATAATAACATAATCTCTTTAGACGTATATTTACAAAACAACAACAATGATAATAATAAATAATAACCACATACTGCTAGTAGGGCAGTATAACACATTGGAGACCTTGAACATATGGCTTGTGTAACACGCACATAGGTACAACATTGCAGAAGTATGATCCAGGCCGCCTGACCAATACACGGATATTTACCGATGAGTCAAAATATTATGACCACCCCCTAGTAGAACAACTGGCTCTTCCCAGCAGCCACATGTTACACCTATAGAGGGACAAATGAGAAAGGGGCTATGAGAGGACAGATTCAATCTGCCCAGAAGCAGTAGTGCTGAATGCACCAAGCTACATGTCCATCCTGGTGAATCAGGTGGTCCCCTTTATGATGGCTGGGTTAGTTTCAGTAGGACAATTCCCCATGCCATTCCCATGTGAATTGTTCCAGGAGCACAATACTGACTTCATTCTACAAAAGTCAGAAAAGTCCCCTTAGTATGCAGTTTGACCCCCTTGTTCCACCAATACTGCAGCTATGCAGCAAGGGATTGATTCATGAGGCCTCTGAAGGTTTCCATAGGGATGCTGCACCATGCAGACACCAGAGCTCACACAGAACATGAATAGGCTTCGGTGAGGATTCCAAACGCCAAACCTCTCGCTCAAGGGAATCCCACAGATGTTGAACAGGATTGACATCTGGCAAACATGGTGGCCAGGACAGTAAGCTAAAGTCACTCATGCTCCTCAAACCATTGTGAATCAGTATGTCTAGGCTGAATGCCGCATATTTGGCAGAAAAATAATCAAACACGTGGTGAGAAACATATTTTCGCATGTTGTAACATCACCTATCGATGCATCAGTACTAGACATTACATGGGTGGATGTTGTATCTGTAAGACTGCTCATCATCATTATTGTTTTTTCTTCACCTCTAGTTGGCCCATATATTGTTCATAAAATTACATCACCACGGTGACCTCGGTGATGGAATCCTAAAGGTTTCAGCTTCAAATAATACCTAGTGTGTTATAGCAGATTGGCATGGAAGTGTGCCCCCTATGGGTGAAATGGGGCACCCGTTGGGTGTCTAGTAGCGAGTAGGTACTGTATCCGCACCTTCCTATCAAATTTGGTGTTTTTAAGACATGGTTTTGGCTGGGTAATGCATAACAGAGCAGGAAAAGAATAATAATAACAAAAAAGTCATAAAAACCATAAGGTTTCAGCACTTTGTGCTAAAACCCCTTCTCTATTGTGCAGCTTTTTTAATTTTTTCATAATCATTCTTAATCTTCCCTTCTCTGTGATCTGCTTCTTGCAGTTGGAAAACCTCAGTGCCATTTCCGCTACTTTCCTCTTTGGAATCCTCACAGAAGCTGAGGTGAAATTGCCCTTTGTATATCAAATCTTGATTATTATTCTATGACATCACAAAATGCTGTGATGTGAATGGCCAGTCCATTAATATATGGAACAGATATGACCAACGTTCCAACGCTGTGCCAACGTTCAGAGAGGCGACTGTTATAAGGAGGCAATTTTAATTGTGAGTATATTTGTCAGTTTTGCATTTTTGTATTTTTCTTCACCTTTGAAGAGGTATAATACCAGTTAAAAGTTTTTGCACACTAAGATTTTCAACATTTTCAATGATACATAATTTTCACAAAAAATTCTAGACACCCAATAGCGTATATGTAAATTTGTCTTTGCAAACCACCAAGTTCAACTCCCGCCCAAAGGAGATTTATGAATACTGTAATGTAATAAATGTAATAATCCGTAATAAGCTGTAGTAACCATAAACCAGGCCCCAGGAGTGCTGGAATGAACTTAGAGCAATATTTAATGTCCCTTGAACAAATGCCTTGAATTTGCTCTGCTGTTGTAGCTGCTAGAGGAGGCGACTTTGATGAACCAGAGATATGATCAATTTTCTTACTCATGAAGGTATTCAAAGGAGGCTGAATGTGAATGTCTTATTTTTAGCAATGAATATTGAGTGTCTAGAATTTTTTGTGAAAACTATGAGTAACATTGATAATGTAGAAAATCTTAGTGAGCGCAAAAAAGTTTAACTGGTAGTGTATGTAGGAGCCTAGATATGCTTGATTGATCTTTTTTTGATTATAGACATTCTTCATCACTTTGGTGATGGGATTGATAATTTATTATTTATTATCACATTCATTGTCAATCTTGGTGATTGGATCCTGAGTTAGGAGTAATCTGGCCGACACTTTGAGATTCGTATGACTTAGTTAGTTAGGAAGGAGGGAGCCACATGGTCCTTTGACCTTCGTCTCTCTCTTGGATACATAAAGAAGATAGTTTTAAGATTAGCGAGTGGTCTCCTGGAAATTTTTTTTTGATGAACCGGTTGGAAGAGAGTCAAGCGTCAACCTAAGGCTTCTTTGCCATTGGAACCTACAGTGTATATTGTCATTTATCTGTTAAATGGTCCCAAGTTATGTTTTTACTCATTGCATGCTGACACTTGGCTGCTTTCTGTTTTCGATGGCTCTGCTGTACCGGTAACACCCGGGCCGATAGCAAAGTGTTAACTAGAGGCGGGGCTGGTGGCCCCTGTTCATCTGGACTGGTTGATATCTCCTACTCCAGGCCGCAACTCTACTGAACAGTCAAATGGAAGAAACAGAGCCCAGAAGGCGGGAGTCCCCACTCAAGAACTTGGTGGCTGGAGGAGTCGGTGGAGCGTCTCTTCTATTCGTGGGACATCCGCTAGACACAATTAAGGTGACGCTTACTGACGACTAAGATGACGTTTAATCTGATAAGGAAGACGTCTTATTTTAATAATTCATGCAGAGAAAGAGATGAGTATTCAGCTTCCCAGTGTGTCTGAAATGCATCCGCATAGTGGAATTTATGGCAATAATAGCAGTAATGCATGGTGTAAAGTGGGCAAGATTAGGTCATTTTGCACCTTTCTGTTGATTTCGGTCAGGTGTCTTAGAAAAGGCAGGAGCCCTAAATACCTTTCTGCTTTTGTTGTTCATTGTCTAATTTCATTGATGTTGGGGCTCTTGGGGCTGTGACAAGCTTGGCATTCGTTAAATTGCAACGACACCAACGAATCACCTCTTTCTGACCACTTCTGAAGTTTCACAAAACCGACAGAGCAGGAAAGGTCTTACAATGATACCATAAGTAAAAGCATATAGTTTAAGAATGACATATGGACCGGGGCTGGTTTACTTATAACGTGGGATTTAAATAATTCATTCTAAGACCTGTAGCCTTTCTCAGCCTCTACTGGACCATTTACATTATCAAACTGCCCAACATTGTTTCAGAAATGCAAACATATCAGCTTAGCCACATGTTTCCTTGAGGCTTTCTTATCGGTAGACAGAAATGTTCTTGTTGATAACAGTGTCTGCGAGAGACCCTCTATTACACACCTGATGGTTCCTCACAGACCTTAAGCCTCCACAGCCACACACTGCAGTGGTAAACGTAAATAGCCTTGGTTCAGTCGCCTCGAGGGTGTCTCACTGCAGTTAGATGCTACACCAGGTTGCTCACCCCCAGCATCAACAATAACAGTATAAACATGTTTTGAAAATATACATTTTATAGAGCTCTTTAATTGATGACTCACTCTTTTGTGCAATCACTGAAATCACTGAAGGATTAGCTAAGTAAATATGAACATACATTTACAGACCTCAGATGGTATGAGTTGCACACTGAGGAGCGAATGCCCTGGCAGCCAGTGATCAGAGCCTCTTCCATTCTTCCTCTTTGAAGAATGCCCTCTAATCATTGCAATCTGTCATTTGTACACAGGTCCGTCTACAGACTCAACCCGGAGGGACCTACAGCCCCAATGTCATGTACAGGGGAACATTCGACTGTTTTCTTAAGACAGTATTCAGAGAGGTATCCCGATGTCATTTCCCAGAATGCCTCACACCTGTCAAGCTAATAGCTGAATGCCATTGTTTTGTCTTCTGTAACATTAAGTGGCTTTCATTCTGTGTCCCTCAGGGGGTGCGGGGACTCTACAAGGGCATGGGGGCCCCCCTGACTGGTGTGACCCCTATGATGGCCATCTGCTTTTTTAGCTATGGTCTTGGGAAGCAGCTGCAGCAACCGGACCCCAGCATTCCGCTCACGTCAGTAGTGGGGGACTGAGTCCTGCTGGGGGGCGGCAATGTTTAATATGGCAGGTCAGACACTGGCACAGGGGGCAGCACCTCTGCGCTTCTGAACCTGACCTCAGCTGTGTGTGGAGTTTATCTGCTTTGCAGGCAGTGTGTGTGTAGTTGGGTTGGTGTCATATGTGGTGTTTCATTTAGCAGTCCGTACGTGGGATGGTGAACGACGCTCACACTTGAATGTCTCGATTGTTCTCTTCCTTCTTCTCATACCTGCTCATACCTTCTCCTACCTTCTCATTTCTTCTCAGACCTTCTCAGACCTTCTTAGCGGGGATGTTTTCTGGCGTCTGCACGACTGCAGTTATGGCTCCTGGGGAAAGAATCAAATGTTTACTGCAGGCAAGTCACTTCAGTTATGTACTGTTGTCTGTTGTCGTCACCGGCAGTGCACAACGCGTGCTGGAGTCAGTGTGACTTTTTCTGGTCAACAGGTACAGCAAGCGGGTGGACAGCTGAAGTACACCGGGCCGGTGGACTGTGCGGTTAAGCTTTTTAAGGAGCATGGCATTCGCGGTGTCTACAAGGGGACGGTGCTCACGCTAATCAGAGGTAAATTCCCAGTTTCAGTGTGCGTGTCATCCTGGAGGACGGATTACATAGGATATGATTGCGGGTGGAGTCAGTTCCTGCTCTCTGCCCATGTGTTCACTTTAGACGTTGAAAAATCATTGCAGCTTTATGCAGCTTAAACTCTGCAAAAACGTTGAAACCCAGGGCCCCCCCCCCCCCCCCCCCCAGCTTAGGGACCAGGACATTATAATGAGAAATGTTATAAATATTGTGGAATTTTAGTGCAGCATATTTACTGTGCTGAACCAGAGCTGGGACTGATGTGTGAGTAACAAAGTTTGGAGCAGTAGTGTGGAAATAAATGCATTGATCATTTCAAAGCTGCACTGTGAGCTAATGCTTTTGCTCCAGTGCTTCCAGTTAAACTGTTTGTGATATGATGACAACTGAAAGCACAAAACTGCTCACAAGGCAAAGGTTATCGAGCACAGATGTTAATCATTGTCAAAGAACCCAGTCTCAACGTCTTTCCTTCAAGGTTTAAACTCCATGTGCTGTTGTGCAGCATTTTAGCTTGTGTTGCCCTTGGGGTTGATGTTGAGACCATATGAGCACCGGTGTTCTGACTTGAACCTTTCAAGCGCTCTCCCATTTCCAGATGTGCCTTCCACTGGAGTTTACTTCATGACCTTTGAGTACATGAAGAAATTCCTCACTCCTGAAGGCCAAAGGTCAGGAATACAGCTCTTATTCTCAATTAAAGAAATCATCTTCAGAAAACAAAAGCAATATTACTCTGGTGTTAATGTGCATCTCCCTCTTTTTTTTAACCATGTACCAAATGCTGCTAGTGTAAATGAACTCAACACCCCACAGATCCTCTGTGCTGGTGGCATGGCAGGAATTTTCAACTGGTTGGTTGCTCTTCCACCAGATGTCTTGAAGTCCAAGTACCAGACAGGTATGCAGTACTTTCGTGTTACCATGGTCTCAGAAGTTGTGTCAGTGTCCTTTATGACAGTGATTTTTGTCCTTTTCAATCTTAAGAACCATCTATTTAATATTACTACATAGATAGTGTAGATCCTCAGACCACTAGAGGGTGATCATGGTCTACCTGTGGGCCACAGCTCAGTGGTTGAGAAACATTGCTCCATGGTATTCTTTGGCTCAGTATTCTCATATTAAATAATCCCATCTGAACTCAAAATATAAAAATAATAATTCTTTGTCTCAGTCGTTCAGAATGAAGCTCAGTAGTGTTCACGCACTGTGTTATAGCTGCCGAGGGGACGTACAGAGGCCTGCATGATGTTCTCCTGCAAGTCATTCAACATGAGGGTGTGTCTGCGCTCTACAAGGGCTTCAGCGCTGTGATGCTCAGAGCTTTTCCTGCCAACGCGGTAACTCAAGCCTTATAGTGACATTAGGGAGGAGGGCAATGTGCTTCCTGTGAAAGCCCCTGGGTCTTAGTGCTTCCTGTGATAGCCCCTGGGTCTTAGTGCTTCCTGTGATAGCCCCTGGGTCTTAGTGCTTCCTGAGACAGCCCCTGGATCTTAGTACTTTCTGTGATAGCCCCTGGGTCTTCGTACTTACTGTGATAGCCCCTGGGTCTTCGTACTTACTGTGATAGCCCCTGGGTCTTAGGGAACTCCACACCATCATTGGTGATTTAAATTGAATGGATTTTTAAAAGCCAATTAATTTGGCCCAGTTTAGACTCATCAGTCATCATTGTAACCTTTGGCTTTATTGTTGCTGCAGTGCTATGGTGTGTAGATTACACTCTTGTCTTTGTCCATCTTTCAGGCATGTTTCTTTGGTTTTGAAGTGACCATGAAGGTTTTGAACTGGGCTTTTCCACGCTGGTAATGGTCAAGTCACGTGTTTCAGCGCTGGGAACACCACTGAGCCACATAAGGAGATGATGGAGATGATGAACTTCAACATCTGGAAAATTCTTTCTTGTTGTACCCTGACATTGCTTGTCATATGCATATTTGAGCGGTTCTGTGGGTTAGGTGTCCGTGATCGAAAAAGGTTGCAGGTTCAAATCCCACAGCCAGCAAAAGTGTCCCTATTATCGTTGGGCCCTTCAGCAAGGCCCTTAACCGTAACATCGGCTGACTCTGCACACCAACCCTTGGCTCTCAACTTGGACAGCAAGATGGGAAAATGCAAACACTATGAATTTCTCCACTGGGATGAAGTAATGATTATTATTATATTACATAAATTTTATAATGCAGACTGTATCCACCCTTAGAATGTTGGATCCATTCTTATACTATTGGAATAAATAAAATTCCTCTCACATCTGCACCATTACTCCAGGTCCCTGGACTTCTGACCAGGGATTCAGGTTTGCCTGACTCGTTTCCTCATTTAACCCCATCAAAAGTTTTGGTCAACACATAGTCTACAGTCATCCCCCAGTCAAACGGGGGATCTGTGCAAAATCTGGAGCAGATTGGTCCAGCGGTGTTAATTTATATACTGAGTTTTATAGTATATTAGATAAGAATACAAATAAGCGTATAATGTTTAAAAGTGGTAGTAATGATGCACAATCTCTGGATTTTAGATAATATTTGAATTTTATTGTCATAAAATATTTTATTTCAGTTGCTGGACCGCTTCCAAGTGGTCTCATGGTAACACGGGGGCACGGTGGTTATTACTGTTGCCTCACAATCACAAGGTCAGGGGTTCGAATACCCCGCCGCTGCTGTGTGCGTGAAGTATGCATGTTGTCCCAGTACTTCACAGGCGACGGGTTTCTCCAGGCCCCCATGACCCTGAATAGGACAAAGTGTTTTGGAAAATGGATGTGTAGCCGTGAGCTTTATTTGGGGGGGGGATTTCCAAGGAAAATGTCAAGTTCTTTTGCCATCTGTGGCATCATAGCACTAAATATGGTTCAAAATATGTAACTTATCCCCCAAAAAGTCAAGAACACACCTGCGTGACAAATTTAGTAAGCTAATAACATTTTTTAAAAATTCAATTCAGCAGTCGTGTCACCGTGGTGGCTCATCAAATCAATCTCCGTGAAACAGCAGGGGAATTTCCGTCGACCAGCGAACGCGACGTCTTCCGTTGCCTCCAACTCGCGGCTAAGGTGAAGCGCGCGCCGTCCCGCTCGATTAAAGGCGAACTACATTTCCCATGAGGCGCTGCAGAATGCGCTTCCTTCCGGTGTCTGCACGCCTGTCTACGAGGAAAAGGTGAAATACGGTTGTTGGCTTATTCGTTGACGTCGCTTCTAGCCGTGTCATCGACAGTCGCGTGGATAATAAGACGCATTAAGACGGTTATGGCCTGTGGTGAATAGCTGTCGTCACAGACAGCCTTTCGTGGTGAATTCGTCGTCTGCCGGCTGGTTCTCCCCATCTCTCTGCAAAATCGGCCTTATTCTGTGCAGAGTTTTGTGAAGCGAAGCCGTAGGAGCCAGCTAGAAAACGAAGCTTCCGCCGCTCCGGACGCTGATTTGGGTCCTGCGTTTGTAATGACGTGTGTGAAGCTGCGTATGAGCGCGTCTGGCCATTCTCGATGCCCCTGGTCGTGACTTGGCCTTTCCCCCGGCGCCCTCGCTTGGGCTGGCGGCTCTCTAGCTCCCTGATCATGGGCATCGTGGGATCCTACAGCTACATCTGGACTAGTAAGTCAGCAGGCATTTAACTCGGCCTGAGGTCAGGTTCTCTCTTGGTCTTCCTCCACTGATGCCTGTCTTCCTAACCCTGTTCAGAGTACCTGAACTATCTGACTGTCCACAACCAGGATGTTCTTCACGATCTGATAGACCATCGCCCTGGTAACACGCCCCTCATCACTCTGTCAAACCACCAGTCCTGCATGGATGATCCACACATCTGGGGTATGACCTTCTCCTGCTCTGAAACTCAGTCCTGCTTTGGTTGTGCTGTTCTTGATTCCCTGGATGACTAGTGCTGATATATCTGGGATTTACATTTTCTGACAGCATTGTTCCTAACAACTGGCCACCAGGGCAAGTGTGGCAGTTAAGATGTGACAATTTTTCTTCGTACTTCAATTTCTTCAGCTGTTTCTCTGTAATCTCTTAAGAGCTACTAGACGGAAAACCCTTGCGTCTTGCTAGTCGAGCAGAGCCTGGATTAACTCCGAGTCTGTATGGTTGATGCATTCCTGGCAACAAGTTAAGCAGAACTTATTTGTGTTGTCAGTTTTTATGGTTCCTGTTGATCAGCACTAACTGTCTTCACCTTTTTTCAAGGAATTCTGAAGCTCAGGCACCTGTGGAACTTCCAGAAGATGAGATGGTGAGAGAGACATGGGGTAGCACATTGCCCTTTAATGCAGACACCATCTCAGCAGGCATGCATGGAAATGGCACGGTGTATTATGGTTTTGGCAGTATACTCCTGTACCAGTGACCTTGACCGTCAAGGTCAAACTCTGGTCTTCTGTGTGCTGAGAGCAGGGTTTGGGCTCCACCCTTTAGTGTCTCACTCTGTCCAGAAGACCCAGCAGGAGTGTGTAGGAGGGGTTGGGTTTTCTGCCGGTCACATGCCTCTCATTGTAACTGTTTTTCTGCTCCATCAGGGCCCTGAGCTCCTTGAGTTTGATTGAATTCTGTGGTCACCTTAAGAGTGTCTTCTCCTTCGGCTCCCTCTGACCTGTCTGTGCTTTGCTGTCTGTTGTTTTTCCTGGCGTCCGTCGGTCCTGGCATCTTCGGACTGGTCACTCCGCCCATAGGACTCCAGCAGCATCTGATATCTGCTTCACCAGGGAGATTCACTCCAAGTTCTTCAGCCGTGGGAAGTGTGTTCCCGTGTGTCGAGGTACGGTCTTCCTGTGTGTAGCTGCCTTGCTATCACAAAACACCACCAAAGGTTGCTGGAGTTTAGTTTTATATATTTAAAAAATCCATATTTGGTGTCTTACTGAAGTCCCAGCACAAGTACCATCTGAGCACAGTGAAGGAGTGTGTCAGAAAAATATTCAACATTCGCATGAGTATGAATTCTCAGTAACAAAACACGTCAAGTCGCTCTTTATTGTCATTTCAACCACATACAGTCAGTACAGTACAGAGTGAAACAAAACGACGTTCCTCCAGGACCGCGGTGCTACACAGAGCACAGGACTACAAAAGACTACACAACAACATAAAGTCCACGTGTGCAAACATGTACAAACAGCGCAGTGCCGAGCGGTACACAGGTGTGAATTCTGTATAATAACTATAACTCTGTATAATATTTAAAAAGTGACCTATTAAATGATTTTACTGTCAGACGTAAGGTTTGGTGCTCCAAAAAAACACACAGGCCTCTCTATTAGCGCATTGACTGTTTGGCAGCCAGGTGTTTGAAGGGTTCTCTTTCATGCTGAAATGCGTGTTCTGGATATTCTGGGGAGACTCATTCGAGTGTCTCGGATTGATCTGGAACAAAATGTCATTTTCCCCTATAAGAAATAATGGAAATGGCTTCCCAATATTCACGTTCAGGTATAGGAAGCCATTCCCCTTGGATAAAGGGGTTGAGGTGTATGTCAGTTCACTCACAAACAGCGAATCAAGTGGCTGCAGTAAAAAATACATACGGCAGACAGACAAAGTCCAGAGATTCACTTACGGAGTGGCTTTGCATTTGAGTGGCTGAGCTGTGCAATCAGATGTAGTTTTCACTAGTGTAATTCTAACGGCCAAATGTGATCGTTATGTGTGTGCTTTATATGGGTGTGTTTGCAAATTGCAACAAAAATTGTATTCAGGTGTGTCTGGGATGGGATTTGGATTTTAGAGAGAGGAAATAATCCACCAACCTTTTGCAGTCGCTTGTATATTGTACCAGTTATGGTTTGTATTCTGAGATTAACCTCCAGTTGAACTTGCAACAGGAAAACAGATGTGGTTAATTTAGCTATTTACTCCGTGGTGATCTTGTATAGAGACGGTGAAGTATGAATCGATTGGATTCTTAGCCCCTTTTTTTTTTTAAAAAAAAAAAAAAAAATTAATTTACTCTTCCTTCTGATTGAGGACATGTGACTGCTGCTTCTGGCCCCTCCCTAGGAGATGGTGTGTACCAGAGGGGTATGGACTTCATCCTGGAGAAGCTGAACAGGAGCGAGTGGGTTCACATCTTCCCCGAGGGTACGGTGCTGCCCTCCTGTTTTTATCATCATCATGAGCTACGTGGACATTTTCAGATTTAAAAAAAGACCTGGTGAATAGTGGAGAAATGGTCTTTCTCTCCTCCAGGAAAAGTAAACACAACTCAGGAGTTTATCAGGTTAAAATGGGGTAAGTATTATGAATGTCCACACTGTGGGTCATGGACATTCTGTTCAGGGACCAAACGAGTTGGGCTGTGCCTGTTCCTGCAGGAGTGGGCCGCCTGATTGCCGACTGTTCGAAGAGCCCCATCATTCTGCCGCTTTGGCACGTGGGTGAGTGGCTCACACGTCGGCAGCTTGACTTTGTTCTAAATAAACGTGCAGAAGCGGTAGACCTGCTGTTCTTTCTTTAATCCTCCTTCAGGAATGAATGATGTCCTTCCCAATACAGCGCCATACATTCCCAGAGTGGGACAGGTGAGTGAACTCGTTTAAGATCATATGAAATATTGGAAATTAGTCAAGGCCTGTCCAGCACCCTTACTGGTTTGTATTTTTATTGTTGATTGTTTTTTAGGTATACAAAAGACGCCGATATTGAACGAAAAGTATTACTGTCAAGAAAAAGTTTCAGAAAGATGATGATGATGGTTGTTTGGACAGAATTTCTTGTAAAGAATGACAGCTCTTGGTGCCAAAATCTTCTCTCCCCTCTACCTTCTGTGTAAAAGAATGTCTGCTAACCTGGTCTCCAAAATGGGTGGCCTTGGGAGTGATCTGTGCTAACAGTCAAGATTATCCTGTTGGAAACTTTGTCAATCCTTAATACATTTCATTCTGTGTATTAAAATTTCTTTCCTGTCAGAAAATTACAGTCTTGGTGGGGAACCCTTTTACTGTCAAGCATGAGCTTGACAGACTGAAATCTGAGAACAAAAATCAGGTGAGAAGTTCAGAATGGCTCAGTCCTCCTTCTGACCACATCTGCCATTGAACATGTGTTTATATGAGGTTGTTCAAATGTTGTCTTTTCGCCTGTTATTCATATAACATATAACATACCTTGCACTGACACTTGTCTGTCTGGCTTTGCCCTCCAGGTGGAGATCAGGAAAGCTCTGACTGATTTCATCCAGGTGGAGTTTCACAGCCTGAAAGCCCAGGCAGAGGCCCTGCATCACAGGATTCAGAGTAGCAAGTGATAGTCAGCCTTGGTTAGGCCTGGTCCTCCCTGAATGAGGAGCGGGTACTGCAGGATGTCAGGGCCATACCTCAGAAGACACCCAGTCTTTAGTGCACAGCTCAGAAGCTCACTGTTCTACCTTTCAGAAATATCTTACCAGTGATTGCTAATGGTTTTAAGGTGGAAATGGGAGATTAATGCACTGTACTTTACTTCAGGAACGGGGGGGTTCCAGGAGTTGCATTTCCTAATGGTCTCTCCTAAACTGACAGCCCAGTGTTTTTAAGCAACAAGCCAACAGAATCTACAAGGAAATGTTACCTTATTTCTTTTGTAAAAGACCCCAGCTCACTTTTCCACCTTTCTAATTAGCAAAATTCATATACAGACTGAATCCATTACTTTCTACGTGTATAGGAAATGTTAGTGGAAACGTTTTTCTATACGATTTCATGCAAGTTCTTCACAGACTTTGACTATATGCAGCAGTGCTGGCTGCTCGCTATCCCGGCTCCCTCTTCCCGAGTTTTCCTTGTATGTTGCTATGGACAAAAGTGGCCGTTAAACGAGTGAATGCAAGCCACAGACCTGAAACCGTTATTGTCATGAAACTTTGAAGAGTATCGTACAAGCTGGACGTATGACGTGTCAAAGTCTCTGCTCCGCTTATGTGAGATCAGTTGCCATATCACAGGATCTATGAGCCCAGGTTTATTTTACTGTTTGGCAGCTGATAATGAACCATTTCTACTGTACGAGATCTCCAGTAGGATGCAGTATGACATCATTTCTGGATCTACTCTGTACCGTGTTGTTCGTTTTCAAATTATGTACTTTTTTATTAATCAAAATTTACCTTGTAATTTTAGTATGCTTATAGGCGATGACATTGTAAAAACATTTATAATGTTGTTACCCTTACTGTAATTAAAACGTTTTTTTTCCTTGTCCATTGCTTTGAACCAATAAATTTCCGATTTTTTTTTTTGAGTTTTTTATACTTCGGTTGAAACAGCCTGTCGCAATTGTCTTTTTTTTTTTTTTTCTTCATAGCTTCCCTCCTCTCTTCATCACAGCCTTGGCCCAACATACAGAACCGACGAAACGGTACTTTAATGTTTATTCTAAAAAAAATCATGTCATTAATTATTACACTTTCTATTCCAATATATCTGTGCTACCTTCATTCTGGTTGAGCAATACTTAAAATATTTTATTGTTAAACTTCTTTAAGTTATTGTTTTATACACTCCCTGGCCAAAAAAAAATGTCACCATTTCAATTTAAATAAGCAAATACAATACAGAGTCAACGGTCTGTTCTGGTCTGGGCTCAGCAACGTTCCGCAGCAATAAAATGAAATCAACTGAGTTGCTGAATCTACTGAATGACCAGGTTATCCCATCAATGGCTTTTGTCTTCCCTGGCTGCACAGGTGTATTCCAGGCCAAAAATGCTAAGATTCTTCAGGCTCAGATTGTGAAAGAGTGGTTCAGGGAGCATGAGGAATCATTTTCACACATGAACTGTCCACCACAGAGTCCTGAACTTCACCCCATTGAATGTCTTTGGGATGTGGTAGAGAAGACTTTATGGAGTGGTTCGACTCTCCTGTTGTCAAAACAGGATTCCATTAAATATTCATGCAAAATCTAGGCTGAATAAAAATGTTGAGACAATGACTAAGCTCATCCAAACAATGCCAATGTTCCTTAATCAAAGCTAAAGGTGGTCAGATGAAAGCCTGAAGTGTATACACAACCTGGAGGACGTCGGCGTGAAGAGCATAGCGGTGCTACTTCAGGGTTGACCGCTTGTTGATCCGAATCGACGCGGGTAACCGACTCCTACGATTCGGAACCGGTTTACCCGATAAGGGCGTGTACCGTTCACACCTGACACCAACGTGAGCTGTTTATATTGATACGGTGCGTTACTAAATTTGCATACGCGCCGTCGTGATTGGTCAAAGTGATCCAAGAGGCGGAGCTCCAAAGTTGGCTTGTCATTTATTGGCTGAGTTCCAACGCCCCTTCCGTAGCTCCGCCTCGTCTTTGCGGAAGTAGCGCGAGCCCTGTTCACGTGACGGCGGTCCGGCTGTAGTATCTGCGAAGATGGCGGAAGGAGCAGTCGGCGTATCTGTGCTGTTTCCACTGTTGTTAGCTGCGTTCCCAGCGAGGAGCTTCAGCGACCAGGTGCCACTGATAATGTGGTCGAGCGAAGGGTAACACTTTTACTTTCCTTGGGCCTGGCTGTTCTCCGGGGACGTGATGAACTGAACTGACAGTCCGTGTGTCTTCCCGAATTCTGTCATTTCTGTATTACTTCGCCTCTCACTGTCGTCCAGGGCTGCCTGAATGATGGGGGGTTTCTTTAAGATCCCCGAGCACACCACGGCGCTCCTGGGGAGGCTCTGTAACCACACCGTGTGTCTCCTTGACTTCACAGCAGCCTAGAATATGATGATGATGGTGATGGTGATGATTTATAACGTGGGTATGCTTTTGTTGAGTTGACAGGAGCCCCATGTGGAGCCTGGACCCCCCAGCAGCTGGCCATTTAGTGTCAAGGTCCCAGCTGGATACTTACCTGAGTTCTGCACTTGGATCTGCTCCTCGTACTGTGCTGCTGTTTCTCCAGGACAAGGTCTGAGGGCATTGCTGTTGTACCATGAGTTTCTTTTTCCAGGCTCTTTTTTTTTTTTTGGTAGTTAAAACAGGGATTTGCCTGGGTGACTCAGTGAGTTGTCACTCTGGTGTGACGCTGTCTCCTGCCTTTAACTTCTCATTTGAGTCTGACTTTGGTTGCTCCACTTGCTCATGTATCGTGTGCTGGGTTTAGGGATGTTTATATGGTATCACAGCAGGCCTGTATTTAAGAAGACTGCAACATTTTATCGGCTGTGTAGATGTGACACGTTGTTTGTGAATATTCTGCGATGTCTGCCTGTGTGTAACTTGTCCATATTTTTACTTTTGGTTATGTCCAGTTAAGTGTGGACGACTTCACGGTGTACGGCGGCGTGTTTGGAAATAAACAAGATGGTGTCTTTCCCAATCTTGAGGTGAGCTTGATTATGTAACGCTTGCGCTTACTGGAATTTTGACAAAAGTGGCAGATGTCGTCGTGACGTCTTGTTGGCTTGGTCCCCCCCTCCCCCAAGATGGCACTGCGGTCCTCCTCTTCATCACTGGTGCTCCCGGCCGTATCAGTGTCGCATTCTGGCTCGGTCCTAGACGTGCTGCGGGATCGGCTGGGCGTAGCACCTGTGTCCTGTGACCCGGAGCACCTCACTGAGCTTCACCTGGACATGGCCACCCCCGCCTTGCTGCTCATTCGGCTGCCACCCGGCACTGGGTAATAAGGACCGCGTGGACGTGTCGTAGCTTCACAGTACTCACCGAGTGTGCTGGCAGTCGCACGCACACAGGAAATAAAGGCGACCTTCCTGGGCTTTACCAGTTTGCCATGTTCTGTCTGCCTTGTTTGTCTGTTTTAGCACTGATGACTCGGCTCCAAAAGACCGTCTCAGGGGAAGCGGTGAGTCGCCCCCACCATCTTACACCCCCCCCATGGGAATTTACAACCTCTTAACGGCTGGAATAAAGTCTAGATTTTGGCGTTTGAAGCCTGTTATGAAAAAGGCATTTGTTGTGTTTTTCAAGCACAAAGCAAGACCAGTTTTCCATTTTTGCTTCAACTGATCAAAAATCACCATATAAGAGTTGGCAGCTCTCATGGTTGGTGGTGAGGCATCAATTTTAGATGAGTATCAGCTTTCTTTTTTGATTATTTTTTTTATTCCGTCCATTGCCTGCCCTGCTGCAGATCATGTGATCGGTCGAGTCCTGGATGTCCTGCAGGCACAGGCCATGCCCTACACTGCAGTGTACACGTCTGTGGCACCCTCGCGGGTAAGTCCCGTGGTTTTTTCTCTATCACGTAGTCGTCCTCTCACAGGTTAATGTTTCATTCCCTTGCTGGTTTGCTGGAGATTCTGGTATTTTCTTCCTCCGTTTTGTGCGGCCCACAGGTGGTACGGGATGTGTACCTGGACCCCCAGCCGATCGGCCGCTCCCTGCTGGAGACCCCAAATGACATCTATGCTCCAGTGCAGGTCAAGGACAAGTTGGGTAAATTGTGTATGCTGCTGTGGGCGGGCAACCTGACGGTCAGCTTTCTTCGGGGTGGACGGTGGGAGAAGCACGACCTGACGGGCCAGACATTTGGCTCTGAGGGTGTCGACACAGGCGGCTCTTTCTGCAACGCCACCAGTTCCCAGTAAGAACGCCTCTTTCTGAACGTTGGCGTAATTAAAACCTATGTAAAATTGTCGATTCATTGTGATGCTGTAAGGGCGTTCAGTCTAAAGAGTCTCAACACTTTTTTTTTTAGACTCACCCTCAAATATGAGAAGGTTCTAGGCTTCACGGCCTTCCAGCTCACGTGAGTCTCCGTCTGTAGCTATGAACCCGCCAGCTCGCATGGCGTGTATTTAGTGAATAATTTAAGTGCGTAGACAGTGATACTGTGTGAAGCCCTTGGGTTGCCAGAGCTGAGAACAATCTCCGTGTCCTCGGGCCACATGATGCCGGTGCTGGTGGCTCATTTTGCCAACGTAGCAGCCGGTAGCCAGGAGTGGATCGTTAGGCTTTGGTCAAATCCTGGGGATCAGGCCTCAGAATGAGGTAATCCCCCTTTGAGCTGGAGTCTCCTTATTCTACAGCTTTGCCATGAGTCAGCGTTTCTACAAGGTGTCTGCACGGAATTGGTTCACGCTCGACCAGGTGCTGCTGGAGTATGATGGTCAGAAGGCCACTTTCAACGGCAGCCGTTACATCTACGCTCCAGCTGAGTACTCCTACCACTGCGAGTCTGTCACCAGCTCCATCTACCCCCTGCTGGTCCCACGTACTTCCACTGACAACGCAAACCAGTGGATCCTGTCCTTCAGAGACTTCCAGGTACGGGAGTGGCGGTGGACCGTGAAATTAGACACCAGAAAGCCGTCTGGGTCTTTGGCAGATGGGTTCCTTGAGCGTAAGGCTGTTGTTGAAGCAAGTTCTCCATAGTCTTTTCTCTTTTGTTGTTTTTTTTTCATTAGTGGAATACAAATGCATTCATTGTGTGCAGTTGAGACACACCACGCCACCTCCCTACGCGGGGAGGTCTTCCTGGCCGTAGCATAAGAATGCTTTTTACTTAGACAGGTGTGTTTTCAAAAAAGTGAGTCTTAATGAAGCACAGCTAGCTCAAATTGGCTCCTTTGCTATCAATAAGAAATATCTATTACACAAACAAGTGACTACACCAAGGTGAGGCTGAGTTCAGTCTGTACTCAAGTTACAACACTGCCACACCGGAGTGCATCAGGAAGCAAGGTAGCCAAGCCGGCGCACATGGACATGACAAGAAAAGTGTGTGAATGGAGGGGGGAAAGGGGGGGTGGTGATGGTGTTTGAGCAGAGGTTGGCCAATGAACCACTTGTTGCATAAGAGTGATGGAGTATGAATAGCAATTAATCATGGCCAATTCAACCTCCAAGTGTCTCAAAATCACAACTGATTTAACCCAAGGGGTGAGTGGTGCCTGACTGGCCCTGTGCCTCTGGCTGCTCTCCTCCCTGTGGCAGATCCAGGGCTTTGGCGTGACGGGGGAGAACTTCTCCTACGCCAGCGATTGTGCTGGCTTCTTCACACCTGGAATCTGGATGGGCCTGCTGACATCACTGCTGCTGCTCCTCATCCTCACCTATGGCCTGCACATGATCTTGCAGTTGCGGACCATGGACCGTTTTGATGATCCCAAGGGCCCCTCCATTGCTGTGCCCCAGAATGAGTGAGGACCCCTTTAGGTCTCAGTTCCCTTAAACACTTCCCCTTATCTCAGGGTACTTTTGCAGGCTGACTTTGTATGATTTACTCAGAGGCATTTAGTGTTCCAGTGTTCATGAGAATCCTGCGTCCTTGCTTGATATGTTTCGGCTTAACTTGATCTCTGGTCTAGACTAAGTTGGGCAGACTGTGGCATTGGCCTCAATTTGTGTGACAATCTGTACATTGAGTGCAAGATGTAAATATTTTCTAGTTCTATTCCACTGACTTTTCAGTCGTGTATTTAAAGTATAAAAGATGGTTTTCCGTCCCCAGAGCTCTGTGAGAGACGTTTTAGTCTGACATACTTCATGATCTCCGGTCTTGACCTTTTCCATCACAAGGAACGTTCCTGGCACGCAGCAGCTATTGCAAGTAAAAGATAAACCCAAACCAGGTGTAATGACGGCTTAGTCCAGCAGGGGGAGTGAATTAACGTGAGAAAGGCAAAAGCTAATGTTTTTGAATCAGAATATCTTTGTCATTGTAACGAGTACTACGACATTAACTGCAGTCTGTGTTAGGGCAAAAGATAATGTAATACTGAGCCTTGGAGTATAGATTAGGAATGCACAGCTGTCAGTAACATTCACTGCATGGTGGGTGTGGGGCTGTTATGGAGCAGCAGTGTTGCTGTTACTCTCCTCAATGTTAAAAAACCAAGATGTTCCCCCGACTACTGCCATGAGTGACATAGGAGGATCTTTGAGCTCACGCTTCAGTAATTTGACGAACGTGGAGGAGCCGTAACCGACTCACAGCAACCATTAAGAATGTTAGCTTTTGGGCTGATGTGCTAATTGTCAGTTTAGGGTGCTCCTGTGGCAAGAAGCATACACCTGTCATTGTGTTCTGAATCCTGGGACAAGTACCAATGTTACAGCCACAGTTACAAAGGAAAAGCCAAAACAGCCACTTTGAAGCACTTTTATTAGCATAGTGTCCATGTTAACTTCATCTCCCCTACTAAGCAAGACACTTGATGTCATGATGCCAGAAGTCTTCATGTTCACAAGTGAGGTCAAGGCCTGTGCTTGTGGAGGGCTGAAGCCATGGAGGGAGGAAGGTCTAGGACAAAAATTTTAGTACAGCCATTGTTAAAGGCATCATTGTGTCTGCATTGAGTCAAGAACCATAAGCAAGGAATGTTACGTACAGCTTCTGATGCATCCATATGAAACCTGTAGGTACTTGTAGGTTCCGCTACACGCATCCGTGAATACATCATTCGTGGCCATAATGTCACAGCTGGTTTTGTCATTACACCTGTTGGGATGAAGGGTTAATGTTGACCTTCCCAGAGAAGGTGGTCAACATTGAGTTTGTCCACATTGAGTGATAGAGGAAAGGCACGTTACCGTTTAGCCACAATGTCAGTGGAAGTAGATAGTAAGCACTGAGTGTGGGTCAGCTGACCAGCAGGGCGACCGTCAGTGCAAATGGTGGAGTCCCTCCGTCCGTAGTTTGCATTGTAGATTCTAATAAGGTCGTTGCCTGCAAAACAGCGAGAAAATCCATAACCCTGCTGTTTAACAAGGTTCTTTGACACCAGAATCCTTCACATGAAGGAAATTCAGTTATTGAAATTGTGCTTTGCCCCCATTCACTATAGCCCAGATTTGTCCTTTACTATGAAGCCAGTTAACCCCCCCCCCAGCTGGCAGCCATACCACAGTTGAAGAAAGCGAGGGAACCTTCACAGCTAATGGTCCTCTCTGAGGAGAGAAACAGGAGGCAGGTAAGGAAAGTCACCAGTAAGATCAGGGCCCAGTTCCTGTCAGTACACCATCCTAATTATGGCATTTGTAAGCTCTTACTGGCAGGAAGGCAGCCATAGGACACCTCAAGGTACTTGAAGGTACCATGACAGGGGTCATCTGAGAAGTCAGATGGCGTCACAGAGCACCAATTCTTCCCATCACACCTAAGGATTTAGGGAGACTGGATGATTAGTACACGTCAATGTTCAGTAGTAATCCAATGATTCTATCACTAGACTTGATGCTTGTGCTCAGTCTGATGCCATTACCTGTGTGATATTTCCATAGTTACAGACAGGAAGCAGTTGATATTGGTCAACTGATGAGATGGCCGTTCAGCAGAACAAGTTTTGTGGTCTCTCCGGCCATAATTAGCATAAAATACCTTAATGACATCCATTCCTGTTTAATATAGGAAAGCCGCCTTCAAGAACACTGCAAAATGACAATGTAAAGATAAGCAGTAAAGGGAATTTCATACCACAGGTCAGTGGATTCATGGCGTTTTGACAGATTATGTTGGTTCCTAAGAGTCACCAAAGACAAGTACAGAAAGTTGAAAAACGCAGATGGTCATGGACTTTCGACATCAAGCATCAGTTGTATGTCTCAGCACATTAGATTTAAAACATTGTCTTTGCAGGAAGTGATCTTGTTGGCATCAAGAGCTGCCAAAACTGAACTACTGTCCAAATATTAAACAGACCTAATGGTACATTGTTACTCACTAGCAGGAAGGCAGGTGTATGAGGTGTTCAGGTACTTAGTGGTGCCTGGACAGGGGTCAGAGAAGATC
>JAACJT020000105.1:17675056-17699960 GCA_009936485.2 Gymnarchus niloticus | reverse complement strand
CCTGAGCAGCAGGTAGCCGTCATCACTGGGGGGGGGGGGGGGGGGCAGAGAGATGAGCCCATCAAACATTTTTATATCAGCATGTCTGAAGAGTGATATGTAGTTTCATATTCATGTCAGAATTTGTGTGCTGCTGCATGTTAAGTCAATGCTTGAAAAAAAAATGCTGCGGAATTTAAAAAGTGCTGCGGAATTTAAAAAGTGCTGACTTCTTCCTTATGCTGTTAAACAAATTCTGTCGCGTAGTTTCAGAGTTTGAAAATGTATCAGAACAGTAAAACACTTACAAATGAGGAGAGTGACTCCACTCCAAAACATAGCGTCTTCTCAGAAAGAGCCAGCTGAAGGGTCTTGGACTGATGCTGGGGAGTTTCAGCCTCTCTTACCGCAGGCCAGGCTTTTTATCCGTCTGTGACCAATTCATGACGCGTTTTTTTTTCTTCATATTTTTTTTTAATACAAGGATTATGAAATCATTTCTGGTATTTTTCATTACCTTATTTACACTCCAATTGTCTGCTTCAAGATTAATTTTCCTTGTTCATTGCACTGTGGAAATTCTTAATCTATTGCCAGCCGTTTTCGGACTGCATGTAAGATTGATGGATTTCAAATTATATCATATATGTAAGCCTATGAAGTGCAGAGGTCCAAGGATGCCTGTTACACGTATAAAGAAAATGACCTGCAGGCTGCAGGGAAAAAAGAACGTTGAATGCTACCCTTTAAAAAGTGACGGTGATCAAATTAGTAAAATATTATGAGATAAGCGATCTGTCACAATAACCTAGACCATTTCCACATTCAGGACTTCTCTCCAACCCACTAATACACAAGAGAAGGTGAGGGGCAATGTGAGAGAATATAAGGGGGCATTTCAGGTGCCAGTCCATAACTCGCTGGACAGGAACCGTGGGCCTACACCGAGCCACTCTGCTCCTTTTCTCTTCCAAATGTCACTTCAACGGCACTCCGGATCCCTAAGGATGACCGTGTTATGTATGGGTCTACCCATGTTCCTTGTTTCCCTGTTTAGTTTAATTAACTTTGCTGTAATTATCCTCATGTCTCTCACCTGGTTCCCATGTTAATTGAGTCTAGATTTATCTCTTGTGGGTCCTATGTGTTTGTTGTGCTTTTCTTTGGGTTTCTCCAGTTAGACTTGACTGTGTCATCTGTAAGTCCTTCTTTTAATATCCTAGTTTTATTCCTGCTTCCCAGACTGGTGATGTCTTGATCGTGTCTATCTGTATGTTTTGTGTCTACGGTTCTAGCCTCGTCTTGTCTGATTTATCTTTGAGTTTGTTCCTTTTCTTGGCTATTAAACCCCATTTGCACGTACCCTTGTATCCTCGACCATCCTTGGCTGGCCACCCCGTAACCCAGGACGGTGGTGCCCTGTGACACCAAAGGTAAGCTCTTCTCTGACTTTGGTGCGTCAACATTAAACGAAGTAAAAGAATTCTTTAGACATTTTCCTGAGTGTCCAACTTGAAGCAGAGACTCTGCCCGTCGCAGCTGTTTCCTCTCTGGGTGTTGGGCCACTTATCCTAATCAGCCAGAGGAAAGTGTCTTAGAGTGGCAGATTTAACACACCCTACAAACTCAGTTAGCCATGAACCAGACAGCAGTACTCGTGTTCCTCATCCTAGACAGTAAGTCCCTCCTGCAGCAATCTTTCTCCTGCCTGAGCCACTTTAACCTGAACAAGTCTTACAGGTCTGGTTTGGTCTGGTTTCCCATCATTTAGTGTAGGTTCCAATCGTGAAGAAGCCTTAGGTTGACGCATCACTCTCTCCCTACCAGTTCGCTAAATAATGATCCAAGAGACCACTCGATGATCTTAAAACTATTTTCTTTTATGTCCAAGAGTTCTGAGTTCCTTCCATACAAGATGTAAGAGAGAGACGAAGGTCAAAGGACCGTGTGGCTCCCTCCTTCCTAACTATTTCGTATGTATCTCAAAGTACAGGCCAGATTACGAGTTCCTTTTTTTTTTTTTTTTTTTTTAACTGGTTGTCAATTACTAGAAATATACTCTTAGGATTATGATAACCAATAAATTATCAATCCCATTACCAAGGTGATGAAGAATGTTTCAATAATCAACAAACAATGAATCGAGCGTATCTAGGCCCCTACATTTAGCGTTAAACTTCCCTTCCGCTATGGCAGTAACTAAAGGCACCACTGAATTTGATCTGTCAGATGTAACAGAGCTCAATGAGCAGGACGTACTAAAATGGCTGGAAGGTAAGTGAGGAGCTCATTTTTGACTCCCCTCCACTCTAGGATGTCCAAGCATGTGTTCATCGTTGCTTTTTTTTTTTTTTTTTTTAATCTTTTCTTGCTACTACACTGGTCAGTCATGCAGGGTCCTGATAAGCACAGTGGAGGATCACATGATCATATGATGGCCCAGTTCAAAGAAGGAAATGTGGAACCAGCTGTTGTTTCCTGATGATGTATGTTTCTCATTAACTGAACGTTCTGTGAGGTCGCCATAAATAACATCTTTGAGTCGTGAGCATTTTGTTTTAACCCTTTGGGAATTGTGTAAGCCTCCTGCTTTGTTTTGGGGAAGCATTGCGTCAGGGAATTTCGTCTGAAATTCAAAGGCAGGAATTGACGAAAGTGCCAGGCGGAAAGGGAGTGAAAATGACGGCGTAATTCGACAC
This sequence comes from Gymnarchus niloticus, assembly GCA_009936485.2. NCBI lineage: Eukaryota > Metazoa > Chordata > Actinopteri > Osteoglossiformes > Gymnarchidae > Gymnarchus > Gymnarchus niloticus. The sequence continues at coordinate 17,697,282 of JAACJT020000105.1, read as the reverse complement.
CGTGCTGTCAGGAGCGTTAAAGAGAGCAGACAGAGCAGAGCTCACTGCTTCAGGAAAGAGATGGTCAGCAGAGCCCCAAGGTAGGGGAGAAGTTCTCTTGGCATAAAAGACATCTACTTACCCTGTGGAAATGTTTTTAAGTTCTTGTTGTGAGAACCAGGGACACATCATGACAAAGCTGGCAGTGAAATTTTCTGTTCTAGACTGTGTCAACCGTGTTTTAGTTTTATCACTTCGTGGTATCGGTTCTGTTCATTTGTGTGTCCAGGTTGAGCACAAATACATCTTATCTGGCTTGCAGAGAATTGTTGGTAATCAGCCAGTTTCCTAATAGGCTGTGTGCCATGTAAGGTTAACATTCGCAGCTTAGGAAACTTGTGGCCGTATAAAAATTAAATTGTCTCCAAGCTAACAAATTCAAAGCCGGTTTTTAAATCACTCTGTTCTTCAAAGTGGAATCCTTCTGTTCTGCATTTTCATGACTTGCCATGTCAGTACTTGTTAGGGTGGAATCCATGCTATGGGCTCAGCTTCAGTAAGAGCTTCTTTTGGACAGAAGCGGTTGTTGTTCTGAAGCCCTCTTTCTGCTTCATAACCTCTTATTCCTGCTCTTATTGTTTTCTAAGGTTTTCTTAATTCTCTCTTTGGCAGCTTACTCAGCTTGACATTTCGTAAAAATGAATTACCCCGGTATTGTAGCAATGGAATTTACACGGTTGCCTTCTGATGCAGTCAATCTGGGACCTTGTCCTGATTCTCTCCCATATCTGTCTTCAGCTCCATCATGAGTATCCCATCTTTGGTGCTCTTCATCATCTTAATGCTTCTTTGCTCAGCACGGCAGAGCTCAGGCTTCAAAATCTGTGCTTTCAACATCCAGAGTTTTGGTGATGCCAAGTCAAGCAACGAGAAGGTCATGAGCATCGTGACCAAGGTGAGGTTCTTGCAAACCTAGCATCATGGCTCTCTTCATTGCATTTCACTTGAAGGTCATTGATTCCGTACAGAAAACCAGCTTTGGCATGCAACCTTTAATATGTCCCTTGATTCCTCATTTTTGTCCTTGGATCTTTGCTCAGACCTTGTCCCGTTATGATGTTTGCCTGCTTCAGGAGGTCAGAGACCATAAGGGCAAAGCTGTCCACACCTTGTTGTCAAGGCTCAACAGGTGAACACAGCTCCTTGTAGATGTCTAGCTGCCAGAGCACTTCTTGTGTTGACATCTGATGTTAGGAAACCCTTTTTGCTGGTCAGCTGTAAAATATTACAGTGTTGACAGTTAAAACTGATTATTGTATGGTAAAACTTAAGATGTGAAATGAAATCTCCCAGGGAGATAATGTGACTTTACAGTCAGCTGCGTGTGAACAATTTTATGCAAATGATAATTGCTGAGCAAATAAACCATTTTAAGTCATTTGGTGAAATCCCTGTCACAAATACTTCACTGTTTAATATTGAATTATTACAGTAAATAACACAAATTAAGTATTGAATATTCAGCATCATACGCCACACGGCATGATGGACAGTTCCACATACATCTAGGTTCAAGGTTCAACTATCTACTCAACTCCTCCCTTCTTTGATGAAGGTTTGACAGAAAGCACCAGTATGACTACGTGGCCAGTGACCGTCTAGGTAGGTCACCCACATACCAGGAGCAGTACGTCTTTGTCTACAGGTCAGTCTGTCTCTACCTTTGTCCTCCCACCATCACTCTTCTTTCTTTTTCCACCTTACGCTGTCTGTTTTAATCCCAAATTTTCTCACTTTCATTTTTCCTCGGTCAATCTATCCAGGGTTTCCTGCAGAGCTTTCTGGACGATTAACGCTGTTAACGAGCTATAAAACCCTAATGTAACGCTAATGAGGCCCACTGAGCAGACTCCTAATGATGACTTTACCACCCCATCTTCTCATGGACTGTGAAATTTTGCTGCCTGTGATGAGGACCTGGGGGAAATCTTAACCACTTTCTACTGCAGGAAAGGGTCGGTGACAGTGAAGGATCAGTACCAATACCCTGACATGCAGAAAGGGGACGAGGATGCCTTTGCCCGGGAGCCCTTTGTCCTCAGGCTACGGGCACCACAAACAGGTGAGCATCCATGAGTACCTTCACCAAGGCTGGGGAAGCATAACTTGTGTGTGTTATAAGGAAGTGCAACTTCTGGGTTGAACATTAGCTGCCAATGTCACTGTAACCACGAGGCAGCTAAACATCTGCTTTTTCAAAGCATTAACAGTAGGAAATGAAACGAATGCTGAGGGTCTCTGTTTGTGCACAGTGCTAGGAGAATTTGTCCTGATCCCACAACACACCACCCCATCCAACGCCACTAAAGAGATCGACGAGTTGTATGACGTCTTTCTAGACGTTAAAAAGAAGTGGGGGGTTCAGGTGAGCTCATGCAAGCTTGCGTGTCTTGCGGCACTATCACGACCAGCACTGCACACGGCATCACGTCTCAGCGTTGCTCTTTCTGGTCTACCTTCCCTTTCCTCCCGGATCTGGCTCCACTTCACCCCGACCCGACCCGCAGGACGTCATGTTCCTGGGCGACTTCAATGCCGCGTGTGGGTACGTGCCAAAGAAAAACCGAAAGAAGATTAGACTGATGACAGAGCCGGGATTCCACTGGCTGATCAATGACAACGTGGACACCACGGTCCGGGAGACCACCAGCTGCGCGTATGACCGGTGAGCAGCATTACACAGGCGGCTTCACGCTGTCGCTTATCCTTGCCGACTCCGACTTCCTAGTGACTCCTACCTCCCCTCACCTTTCCCTAGTATTGTGGTGTATGGAGAGAAATTCCAGCAAGCCGTAGTACCCTATTCTGCGGGTGCGTTCGACTTTGCTAAGGCCTTCTACTTGTCCCAAGAAGAGGTCAGATTTCTACATTCCTCCACTTCTCTTTTAATTGTTCCATTATGAAGACTTAGTCCTCCTGGTAACACAAATTTTGCACGTCCCCAAATATGAGGCTGCTTGCTATTGAACTCAACAGTATGGAAATTTATACAAATGAGCCTGTGTGTGTGTCAGGAAATTAAATCACTGTGTGACCGTCTAAAACAATCACCAAAAGAATGTTTGCTGTTTGTCTCAATGAATGATTGAGTGAAAAAATTATGACTTCAGTATATTAACTGGTACCCATATGCTAAGTAGGCTTGTTTGCTATTACTGTCATATTCTTATGGCTTTAGTTAGTAGGTTGGATTCTTGCATCATCATTGTACAGGGATTGAGTTTGGCAGTTTGCTTAAAATCGGTTTGAACGATAGATCTGCAGGCAAGTCATACATATGCAATGCAGAGTAGAATATATCTGTGCATTTCCTGCTTCGGTCTTGCACTTTGCTGCTTTTTCTTTGCTCCGAGTCGCAGCATGACAGCGATCTGGACTCATTACAGGCCCTGGACGTCAGTGACCACTTCCCAGTAGAGGTGACGCTGAAGACCTACATCTCCTCAGGCCGGGGGCTGATGCCCACTCCCAGGATCCTCCTGGTGTCTGTAGCCATACTTGTCCTTCCTTTCTATTCTCCAGACTTGGTCTGAGGAGTTACTGAAGTAAAGGGGCAGGGATGTGGTGGCAGAACACACACTACCTACTCAAAGCCACCCCCACACCTCATGTTCATGAAATAATGTAAGATTTTTCCATTTTAACAACATACTCTATTCATTTCTGCCACCATAGCATTACATTCTAACATTTATGAGCTACCTCTGTATGAAAGGAGTTACAGCACAGATTTAAATGTAAAACGGAGGCCAGCAACAAGCAGACCCACTCAATTCGGTAAAGCCCCCTGTGCCATATTGACATTTTACCACCACCCCATCTGCTGTACAGAGCAGGGACTGCATATTGGATCCGGTGGTTCTGCATTGATAGCCACAAATGGGTTCTCAGGTAAAGAGCAATGTTGTTTTACATATTATATAAAACTCAGGGGAAGTATATTTTGTACCATATTGCCTGTTATCTCTGCAAGAGATATGGGACATTTAGAAGTGATAAAATAGCTTCTTGTTCCACCCAACCCACTCCTGTAATTTTCAGTCCTTTTCCAGCTGTTAAAATACTACAGCAGGCCGGTGTCTGCTAGGAGAAAACCGTATTAATTCGTAGGGATGCCTCAAGTCATTCATCTAAGAGCACCACGGTTTAGCCTACATTAGGAGAAATGGGAACTCTCTCCTTCTGAAACATCTACAAGTCATGTCAATCATTGGTAGGAATGAACACTGAGCCCAGGCTCCCAGACATAGAGACATGAAAAAAAAGCAAAGTCATCACTCCAGGGTTTATGTTCACAACTTTATTGCCTGCTATCGCCAGAAAAACGAGTTTTTCAGAGCAACCAGCAGTAGGGAATCATCTACACAGCATGCAGAGCCTTCCAGCGGTCCAGGGGCCCCCGGTTGGGGATGTACTTCACACCACAGCCATCCGGGATCAGCCGTTTCTCCTGCATCATCTCGTCAAAGTCACAGGCGTTGAACTTGGTGAAGCCATACTTCTTGGAAATGTGGATCTGGAAGTCAAGGAAACAGATTTAAATTGGCCCACTGTTACAAACAAGCTCAGAAAGCGGCGGCAGCCACTGGACAAGATCAGGAAAGAACTGTCACAGCCAGTCAGACAGCAGAGTCCCAAGGTGCGAAAAAACAGTTTTCAATCACAGTTCTACAACGGTCCACAGTGTTATCACAGGCAAGTCTAATCAAGCATGTGTGCAGAGGCCTGCCAATACTCCCCAGGTTCTCCGGAAGAGTTAGGGTGGAGGCGTAGAGCGGCCAGCATCCTTCAACATTGCTTTAACAGCCTCAACATGAGCCACCTGTTGTCCAGCTCTGCCATGATTGGACACCGACTTACAGGATCATCCCACCCTTGGGACTGCCAGCGAATCACATCTTCACCTGCTGCTGAACCATACCTTCTGACGGCCGGGGAACTTGAACTTGGCTCTGCGGAGGGCTTCGATGACGTGCTCCTTATTCTGGGCCTTGGTGCGCACGGACATGATGACCTGGCCGATGTGGACACGAGCCACCGTGCCCTGGGGCTTACCGAAGGCACCACGCATGCCAGTCTGGAGCCTGCAGAGGGGCAAGAAGTTAGGTGAGAACTTGAGTCACCATCTGGGTCAGAGGTACGATGCTCTGGATCTCCAACAGACCCTGCTGAAACATTCTGAAGCACAAAACCAGAATTTAATGTCTGGCCAAAAGAGCACAGATATAGGAAAAAAAAAAAAAAAAAAAAAACACAGGCAATGGAAGGCTCCAGATGAGTGAAATTAACGAGTCCAGATGATTACGTGTCTCAATGGTCCCTTGGAGCACCCGGCACCTCACAGCCGGGAACATACACTACCAGAGAGGGTCACTGTCCGCAGCCATTGCGCACCGGAGCTGGACGGCAGGCCAGTCCGGTCGGCTTAATAAGCTGCAGTGGGGCAGGCTGGCGCCACCTGTGGCCTCACCTATCAGCTCCAGCGCAGGACAACATCTTGTTGATGCGAATGACATGGAAGGGGTGCAGGCGGACACGGATGTGGAAGCCATCCTTCCCACAGGTCTTCACCATGTACTTGTTTGCGCAGATGCGAGCGGCCTCAAGAGCTGCGAGGGAAAGCCAGAGGATTCAACAAACACCCTGGGGCTCACCACACACACACGTAGGGTCTGCTAGGATTCAGTCAGGTAATATTTGGTTTGATGGAACTTCAGGAATAAGTTCCATCAAACCAGTTTCCACGAGGGAAAATTCCTTCAGTACAGTAACAGTGGCACAGAAACTAAGTACTTATAGGATGGAGTCCAGAATGTATATATGGAATGGCAACTCAAAAACTATAGTATATACAGGAGTTACAGGGGTACAACCAGTAGAATATATTACCGCTGCTAGCTATGATCTCATGACTTTCCCCCATTCTCCTCATATTAAAGACATTAAGACACCCATTTGTAATAAGAGCTAAACGTGTGTAGTCCGTGTTTCCGTACCTTCAGAGGACAGCTGTTCATACTCATCAGACACCATATGACCACAGAGAGGAAACTCGTCCACCCTTGCCTTCTTCCTGCCCAGGTCGAAGATTCTGATCTTGGGGTCTGATTTGTGACAAGATGGGAAGATTGAAGGCCCAGCATAGTGTTCCTTCATAATGGGGCAAAAACACCCTTTCCATCTTTCATTCTAACATTAATCTGACTATTGGTACAAGAAAATTTCATGTCAAAAATATTGCAAACGTGCCAAAGGTCCATCAGCGCACCCAGCACCTCACAGCTGGAAATATTCACAACCAGAGAGGATCACTATCTGCAGCCCTTGCACACCAGAGCTGGACAGCAGGCCAGTTCAGGTCGGCTTAATAAGCTGCAAATAAAACCCTACGATGACAGGAGAAAGTCAGGATGCCTTACCTGGCACACCCCGACAGAAACGTGACTTGGGGTAAGGCTTGTTCTTACAATATCTGTAGCTGTAAAGGGAAGAGAGAATAAAAGGTTGTGATATCATGTGCATTCAGACTGTTCATGCAATATGTGCACGGCTCAGACTTTATGACTGCGTAAATGTAATATGTAACGAATCAATACCTTTAAAACGTTTCAACAATACAGCTCACTGATTGCAAACTTATTTTAATTCTGCCAATATATCAATGTTTTACCCATTTTGTGACAGGCACTCAGAATCCGTTAAAGGTTTATATTTTCTAAGTACTTCTTCATTAGACACTACGATTCCTGTATCTATAGGATTCATTTAAGCACTCAGGCACGTGGCCTACGGGCCACACGACGCCATCCTGGACTCCCAGCTTGTCAGAGCCTCACCACGCTGATGTTCCAGCGTCTCACGGCATCGCTTACGTCAGTAATTCGCCATTTCAGTAATTCGCCATTTCAGTAATTCAGTACTCCCGGGTCTCAGCGCGAGGAAAAGGCGACGTGGCGCCATCTTGATTCTACCAGCCGGCTTCGGAGCCACGAGCCGCGCTTCCTACTCACCATCGGGCAGGCCGGCGACCCATCTTCGCCACCTACAACAGAACAGGAAGACAGAGCCTCGTTAATGTCGGGCCTGGAAGCAAATAACAGCTTTTTTTTTTTCGACGTATCTTAGGCGGTTTCAGGGAGAGCGGCGGCAGACGCGGCCATACTCACACGCGCCTAATGGAGGAAAAGGACGCTCCGCCTTCCGGTGCGTCACGTGATCCCTCCGTCTCCTCGCCCATTTGACTCGTCCCGCCCTCATACGAATTTCGCACAAAATTCAGTGTCACCCAAACACACAGCCTTTGAAGTCCCCGGTGATAAATGGTAAGCTTGAATAAATAATTATAAAACAGCTATGATATACACAGTTATACGTTTTAATAAATTCAAAATATGATTACCCGGGCGATACTCTGACAGTTTCTGGGTTACGCATGCGACATAGAGGTGGCAGGGGTCACCCGGTTTTGGCTGCATTGGCTGGTGGCACCGAGTCCAGTCCCACTGTCACACGTACAGCACATGTGAGGTCTGGGGAGGGGGTGAAGAGGACTGAAGTGTAAATTTAAGAAGACTGAAATGTAAAATGTGAAGTAACACATTAACTCATCTTTACTATGAATGAATGAATGAATGAATGAAGAGCTTCCATGGCGTGAAACCAAGAAGCGGCTGTTTGTTGATGTTTTTCGGCTTTTAGTTTCTCAGTTAGTAGAGAGTGGTACCACTAGATGTCAAAGAAATGTTGATATTTGACATTTGGGGTGTTCTTCCACGTTCCACTAGGTGTCACCAAACTCCACTTTGACCATTCAGGTTGTCGGATTTTTTTTTTTTTTTTTTTTTTAAACGTACATAGGTTATACATAGATAAATGTACTTTATTGACGCCTAGCGTGAAATTGTATAATTTTTCACAATGTATGACGCCAGATAAAGGCACTGAGGACAGTATACGAATTTTTAATATGCCACTGGTTGGTTTCTGGTGGTCTGTTCTACTGGGCCTTCTAACTTATATTTTTGTGTACACACACAAGTGTGTGTTTATTATCAGAAATACTTAAGAATGTTAAAATGTATTTCCTAAGAATGGCTAGCCTTGGCCATGACTTAGACCTAGAAACCAATACATTTTGTGTAAACTATGGTTTGTTGTTTTGTCTCTAGCCAAAGAGACAAGCCATTGTTGGTCATATCAAACCACATCAGTTAGCAGAGTAGAGGATATCTCACTTAGACTACATTTCGAAAGCCCCCAGCCCCAGTTTCAGTTAATGTTTTTGCTGAAGTGTCATGCAGAAAGAGCATGTCGTTCCACACCCAAAACCAATATGCTATTCATATCTTCTTTTATTTTTAGTCATGCAAAAGAAAACATCTTCCTCTCTCTGGATGTTTTGTTAAAATATTTTTACTCGCTGTAAAAGCACGCCTTACATTCAAATCATTATTGATTTGTTCAAGTGTGTGATGTGTGTTATTAAAGGTGTTGAAGAGCACTTAATCAAAAAAGATTTATACCAGGTATGCTGCTTTTGATGCAGATCATATGAAAACATGGCTGTTGGATTTGGAACATGAAACAATTCAGTTCAATTTATTTTTATGTGCCTTTCACAACATGTTTGCCCCATAAAGACATATAAACAATACATAACACCTGAGAATGAGCTGGAAGGATTCTCCACAAGGCCCCATAATCGGTGCATACCACTGGTGCATGATGAGAAGATGCTGCACAAATAAAGAAAATGGCAGGCTGGCTTCAGGTGCCCTATAGTTTAATGTCTGAAATCTGGCAAAACAGTATTTATACCCTGAACAGGAAAGACAGTGCAGCTGAGATGACAGCTGTAAGCAAACATTTGACAGAGGAGGAAGGTAATGAAGTGTTAGAGATGATGAAAGAGAAGAAGGATTATGGGTATGAAAAACTTTGAAGGATTGGGGCCTGCAATAATGCTGTTTGTGTATATGGCCCGGCTCTGTGTTTGGGGAATTGGTGTTTACTTTGTTTTCCTTCAAATGTTGCCCGCTTTCAGACCTTGTGCTGGGTGTGATCACTGCTTTATGGGATTGATTCCAGTGTTTATAGGGAATTTACTGATAGATACAAATCAATAGATGTTCTCAATGAATTTTCTTTCAAGTTTCATTACGAGAATATGTTATCCGTACTGTTAAACAGTAAATATTACTCGTAATCACATAACAATGAGGGAAATCAATAGATTAGGATGTTCTGAGTACAGTGGAGTATCCTTATGAAGCACCCTTGTAGATTAGTGCCCTGGTGGTCCTGGTGTTCGTTGTATGGCTCCTGCATATGGACTGCATGTCAGGTGGTCCCAGTAAAACCAAGACACGGGAACATCGTGGAAGAAATGAAGTGAATCATGGGTAAAGGGAGACTTCACGGCATGGAAATAAGACCCCCCCCCCCGTCTCGGTGTTTGTTCATTCCAAACATCTGGTTGCCATAGCAACCAGGTATCGGTAAAGGTATGTGCTGACATGCTAACAAATTAGCATGCCTCCAGTTTACTGCTGTCAGACAATTAGACTGCCAGACTAAGAATATGCTGACTCTGTTCAGATAAACTCTAGAACTGTTACTTACGTCATAATAAAATTACCTAAAGTACATTTTGCTAACAGCTGTGGTGGCCATGCAGATCTGTCCTATTATAATAAGGATGAAACTTTAAATAAATTCTAAAAGTATTACTTCTGATTTGGGATAAGTTGCAAATGAGAAGATGGCACAGTATAGCCTTTAAAAGGAAGTGAAAAAGAAATTATCAACCTTAGAAAGGATCTCTGTCCGTAAAAAACACACCCACGTTTTACACTCAAGTGGTCCAGTTCAGGTCGTAGAAGACTTTTGTTATTTCATTTGAATTTAGCTAGTTGAATTGTTCGTTGTTGCTTCTTTGTCTCTTACAGCCATCCAGCTGTCTCTTCTGGCTCGGAGCTTACCTCCGTATTCAGAGATCTCTCTCAGGACAACCTGTCCATACATGTTCAGTGTCACTTCCAGCTACCTGAGCTCTGAAATCACATGAAATCATCAAGGTAGCACACGCAGTGCCCCATCTAGCCCTACTGCAGTCTGCCTGTACAGGCAGAAAGAGGAAGGAGCGCCTTCTTAACTTACACTTTAATTCAAAGTAAATCAAGTTTTTTTTCCCAGCATTTTCACAGCAGAACATTTCAGTGCATTAGTCCAGAGCACACACTGAGAGCAGATGCTCCACAGATCTCAGAATGGGCTGTGAGGTGATTAACACCCTCAATGGATTTTTGTTTAATAGGAATGGTGGAGGGGTGCCCTGTAAATGCCATGAAACAGTCAGTGAACAAGGTCACTTTGAAATGGGCACCCCCAGACATATTCAGCCAAATTCATTCTCATCAGAATAAGAGGATAGTTCTCCTTCACGTCGGATAATGTTCGTCTCCGTGATGTTTGTCTGTGTAACGTATGTGCTCACTTTGTTTCTGGTTGAATTAATGTTTTATTTTCCTCATTCTGTAAAAATAAAACAATATTTTGCTTCAGGGCAACATAATAAACCTCTGTATTCTTAGATCATTATCCATGCAAAACCATTATTAAAACGCCAGCTCATTACATCCTGGAGAGCAGGGATATTCTGAAGTCTGTAGCTTTGTTCAGCTCACCCCCTCTCCCCCCCTTTTATGTTTCTACAGACTTTCCCTTTTGTTTTTAATGCCCGGTTCTCTTGAGCTCAACTATAACCCACAAGTCTGGTTAAAGAAATCCCGGAGAAAGGGTTGCCAGATATGCATCAGTTCTAACTACGTGCTGTGCAGGGCCACGCAGAGAAAAGTAGCAATGCCTATCCGATCTCTGATTGGTCAGATTTCTCTCCCTGAGATTTAAACATTGACTAGTCTCTATGGCAGTTACACTTTATGTCCAGTCCATGTATCTCGGGAGGCCCCTCAACTGTGCCTTAGCCACAATATAAAATCTGTCTCATTTCTCCTATGACTCATATCAAACAATTTTTTAATGTTTATTTTAGTAGTAAGAACAGTTTACTGTTTATACAGTGGAATGTTGATTATCTGAAGGTCAAACATCCAAACCATCAATTATCCAAACCACTGCCCCCCACCCAAAGTCCATTGTTTTTTCAAAATGCTTTGGTTATTATTTCTTTATACTTTCATACACTCATTTAATTATACTTATAGGTCTAATTATACTTCATTTGGCATAAACTGGGTATTCTTGTGTACATTAAGATTATCCAAACGATGTGACTGATTGAGCCAACCATGATATCAGACCGTCTTGTACTTTTGGAATTAAAATTCGATATGTCGTGTTCCTGCCCTGGGAATCACACACGCTGTTTTAAGCAGTGCTGGCAGCTCTGTGTGGCTCAGGGGGCAAGTCTGGAAACAACAAACCATCTTCGACCGCACCATGAGAAATCCAACGCCAGAGACACAGCAGACAGGCCAATATCCTGCGTGACCTCGACGTAACCTTCACCAAACTTCTGCTTATTTAGGAGCCATCGCTCAGCATTTATTTCTTTCATTTGTGTGATTAACCCTGTGTTACCTGTATTCACTGATACTCGTAGCATGCTCTACCTTCTCTTTGCAGTGGCGTCGCTCTCAATGTGAATAAATGTTCTAGCTCCTCTCTTTTGCAGTTCTATTCTCATTAATTGTTCTAGGTATACCTGCCTCCCTAGATCCTCCGTAATGTGTTTACTCCTCCTCCCGGCACCATGCTTTCATTATCTACTTGGAAGTGCATTTGAGGAACGACAGGACTTCGGCATTGGGCTGCTCAGTTAAGTGTCCACTCTACAGAACTGGCCTAGTAATACTGAGCCCCCTTGTCCTGTTAGAGCCTGTTTGGTATGTGAATGCCAGGGCACAGCCCACAGATGCACAACTGGGTGAAACATAAACACGTCAATGTACAACCTGATAAGACAATAAAATACTCGCCTACAAGGTAAAATGCTAAACGATACAGTAGACTTGTGCACTATGACATGTAGAGTATTGCTACAGTGTGCTTGAATGCTGCGTTGTATACTGTTTACCGTTACTCTGCCGTCTGCTAAAATGCGACAGCATGCGCATACGCGATGCCGGGTTCCTTCACATGCAGACATGTTGTGAACAACACACCCACATTTTGGATGATATCACACAGGCACATTCCAGTTTACTAAACCAAAAGTAGGCCTACATCATCACAACAAGACCTTACATTCGTAAACACGTTAATGCGAACCGTGCTTCCTCTGCCCAGCCTGGCCAGTGCCGGTAAACATCTTCATGTTGTAAAGGGAGCGAAATACAAAGAGATAAACATGTCTGAAATGCCATAGCCCCCCCACCCCCGTCTTCATACTTCTCCCAGATGTGCTGAATGGACTGGTATGGACGTGTAATGTCTCCAGGGTTACTGCTTACTCTTCCTCTGATTATTTTCGGCCGCATTCTTTCATCACGTACGTGTTCTCATCTGAGTGCGCGGCTCACTGGGAGTGAAGCTTAAACAGGGAGAAGGGGGATGGAGATCAGAGAAAGACAGGGGGGTGAGAGGGTCACTTTGAGACAGAAAGATCAGTCATTCTGAGCTGCCTTTCCATCCCTCCACATTCCTCACTCCAAATAAGGGCAAAACCACCAGAGCTGTGGTGTCGCCTGCCCCCCGGCCCTTCTGGCTCAATACGTGATGTAATCCCCCCCACAAGCAAAATTTATTAAGACCTAGGGCAGGGGAGCAAAACGGGGGGTAGAGTGTGTGTTGGATGTTGAAATTGTTCTAAATCATTTATTTTACAGTATATCTTATTGTAGTGGGAGACAGTTTGAAAATGAACTCAGTATTAGGCTAGATAACTGGTTTTCAAATTGTGATACTGGGAGCGGCCCCAGGTGGTACTCGAGAAGATTGTGGAAATTTTCTGCATGCATTAAAAATTGGAAATCAAATCTGTTTGAAAAATGGGAATCAAAGAGTGAAGCTATGAAATTCCCTCTTTTAAGGAGAATTGATATTGTTCTAGATGACTAACTTCTGTCAGTAACTCCTGTATCTGTTCTGTAAGCCGTTGACAACAAGAACTACAGATGGCGTGTTTCAGCTTCACAACAAATTAATCAAAAAGAATGGTTTTGATGGGGAGAGCGACGCTGGGATTCATGCAGATGAGGCTGGAGCGACCACAGGCTGACATAGCGATGTAGTACAGTGGATTCAAGAAGTTGCCCCTGACATGAAATGGACACACTGCATCCATCCAGAGGCTTTGACAGTCAAGAAGACTCATGACCTGACGTCCGTCGTCAACGGCGTAAATCATATCACGACACGACCGATAAGTTCACGTCGGTTTGGTGTAGTAAGTACTGACAAGACATTGGATAGCAGGGGATCTCTGTAACAATCTCTGATGTGTCTGATAAGATTACAGCTATAAAGAAAAAGTTTCAGCTTTTTGTTAATAATGTTAAGGCAGGCAACGTCTCTGCTTTTACAGCTTTTAAGAGCCATGTCCACATGTTTGATGTGGTGCCCGATGTTGTTGATTGGTAGTTCGGGATACTCTCACCCACCAGAGATTTGTAAGCCTAATTTTGATTGGTAGTTTGGGATACTCCCACCCACCAGGGGTTTTGAAGCCTCATTTAGGGCCGAGCCAGATCTGTGTTTGAAGTTCCCTGCTCTTATCCCCGGCATTGTAAAGTTTTACAAGGCTAATCAGACTCAGCCGTCTCACTAAAATGGTAGGTGTGATTGTGTCTGAGTGTCAGAGAGAGAATCTTCATTGGTTACTCATGTTGGTTACTGGGGTTTTTCAGCTATGAGAATGTGTAGGCCACACTTGGATGTTCAGCTTCAAGGAGGAGAGTTACTTGGTCAAAAACATTTGAGAACCACCGCGCTAGAACTTTGACACAGACCTCAGTATTTAGTCGCATTTCATTTTGTCCAGAAAGAATCTAAAATTACTTTGCAAGGCGTTGGTCCAAAATAAAGATGACTCGGATCTGCCAGGAAATGGCCGAACTGTTAATCATTGTTTCCTTTCAAAATGTTTCCCAAGAAGTTTAGCTGGTGTCATGACAGACTAGGGGGAGGCCAGTGATGGTGCTAGTTCCACTTGATAAAAATAGACTGTAGAATGTGACCTGAAAGTTGGCATTAAAAACTACACGCAGTAAGTATGATGTTTGGAGCAGAGCAGGCGTGAGCAGTGTCACGGAAACGCTGTTTCTGCCTTTGTGGTAGTGCGATCGTGATTCGAGGGACGGACCAAAACCGTGTTTTTGTTGAATCTCTGAAGAGATATTCCACTGGATCTTCATCTGTAAACTCGCGCTTCCAAAAACGCTCTACTTTTTGTCACATAGGAACATTTTTTTCGCCAAAGTTGTATTTTCTCTTGGAAGAAATGCTGGATAGCTGCTGTCGCTGTGGAATATCTTTGCTATTTGAATTTCATTTCTCCTAAAATTTTTATTACACAAAATAACAAAAAGAATAATCAAAATAAAAATATGATAAATTGCTTAAGGAAAAATTATATTTACAATAATTGTCTTTAATGCTGTGCCTGTGAGGTGAGGATTGCAGAAAGGACGGGGAGGGGAGTGGGGATTGTCAACAGACAGACATCCTTCAGGGCACTGTGAGTGGGGGGGAACACTGTGAGGGGGAGGGGCAATGTGAGGGCCAGGAGCACTGTGGGGGGCACAAGCAATGTGAGGGGGAGGGGCAATGAGAGGGGCAGGGGCAATGTGCGGGGGAAGAGTGGCAATGTGAGGGGGAGGGGCACTGTGAGGGATCTGATTGAAGATCACCTCCCTGAATTTACAGGGTTCAGCAATTACATGTATTTCTCAAATTTCACCAATAGTTCACTTAATCAGTTAAATAAATTAGTTTAGTTTAGTTTGTTAGTTAATTTTAAGAGGCATTGATTAGCCAAACATGGTGTGCTAATTGTGGAGTCCAACAAATACATGGGTTTATTGAATAGTAACTGCATATTCTGGGGTGACATGAAGAGATGTGTAGAAATATGTAATATACCCACATAATTTTACACCAACACAAACATGATTTACAAATAATTTTATTTGGCTACCTAAGACGTTTGCAAATCAGGACTCAGTGATTTGGAAAAACAGCAATTCTAGATGAGACAAAAACATTGTACCAAGCCATGCTACAGATTAACCCTACTGATCAGCTCCACAACACGCAATTGTCACCAGAGTGCATAAGTGATAAAATAGTGGTATTATGGATATAACAATCAACGTTCACTTCTTTGGACATTGAGCAGTAAGCTGCACATGGCAGTCACGGTGTTATCTTTATCTGGCCAAACCGTGTTCTGTGTGTCCACCCTATTTTTGGCAGTAGGTTCGGGGGTCTAGGAGCATGTCCAAACACACACACATTCTCTTCAGAGCACCAAGCTGTTTCATGTTGAGAGGCTTGTCTTATTCTGACTTGACTTTGGGAAAATTTCCTACATTGGACTGCTTACAGCCCATGGAAAAAAAAAAGATAAGTGAGAGACAAGAGGAAAGAGAGCAGAGTGAGAGGAGTGTGGCAGTCAGCTTGCTGTGTGCATTGCGATTTTAACAAGACTTTTTTTTTACCAGCTTCAGTCAAGCAGCAACATGACCAGACAGACCACAGAAGTGATTCCCAGTGTAGGAGAGATGAAAGATGATGATGATCCACTCATTCTCAGCTGGTGTGGCACACATTCATCCCAAATTCTTGACGACTTTTCAAATGGGAAAGTATAAAAGAAAGAAAAATGTTTGTGTGCAATCTCTGTGGACCTGGAGCACCTGTATGAGCTTTGTCCATTTATAGAAGGGGGTGTGGCCTCAGCTGGTCTGAGCTCCGCCCAGTGCTGACCTCTGACACGTGGCCTCAGCAAATCACAGTACAGCCTGAGGCTGGAGTCAAACTGCTTGCTCATCTCTTTGAAAAAGACTTGGAGTGGATGAGCAAAAATGGGAGTTTGTGTGAAAGAGTCGGAACAGATGTGTGAGAGTGAAGCCGCTAGCCGGCACCCAAGCTGGTAGTGAGCCCCAGAGGCAAACATGATTGACTACTTTCCCATGTGGGGTCTCTGTTTTAGTGTTGGCTCTACAATTGTAGTCCAGGGTCTTTCTTTTAGTCTTTGGTTTAATTTAGTCTGAGTGGGTTCATGCAGTTTGTTGATTCTGTTGTCTTTTAAATTCTTACTGTTTTCTTCAACAAACCTGTGACAAGGATGTCAATATTTGTATATTTTCTTTATTTCGCCTCAGTGTGAAATTTCCAGGCTGTGTTTTTTAACCAATGATTCAACTGCAATTCTTCCTGAGTAAGCGTAGAATGGTTCCTGTTTAAGTGAATTTAAAAACAAACATTCTTACACACAATCACAATCATCCGGTAAGGCAAGCAGAATGCTTTAATAAAGTAGCCAAACTTCCAAAACAGTTTAAACAAAATTACCAGCTCAGTTGCACTACACCGAATAGCGGCTTCATTGTGAGAAATCACATTACTCTTAACTGGATAAGGGTCATTGGAAACCTTTTTACTCTTCTTAAAGGGCAAGTGCTGAAGGAAGAGACTCAACGTAACTGTAGTGAATTTATATCTCAGCCAAGAGAAAAGCTGAGGACTGTTTATTTTAGAAATGAGTGGTTGCTTTTCGTCTAATCTTCAAACCTGCAGCTGTCAGAAGAGGAGAGATGCTATCTGCCACTCCCAAACATCCTGATGCATCCAGGGATCTTCAGACCTTCTCTGGACTATGCTGGTTCTCCATACCATGATCTGTTACTGTGATGGTGCTGGAAGGCAGCAGAGTTCATCGATCCATCTTCCCACCATTTGTCCTGGGCAGAATGATGGGGTGCAGGCCTGGGGTATCAAACCATAGCCTGTCCCAGGCAACACAGGGTACAAGACTGTGGTACCAAAAGATGAGATGCTAGTCCATCACAGGATACACACAATGGGAAATTTTGAGTAGCGACAATCACCGCATAACTGTGGTCCACAGGAGGATACTGATATAACAAGATTCAGCCCACTATAAATGAGAAGAAGATGCAAACTCTTCACACACGGAGCAAAGGCAGAATTAAAACTTCTGACCCTGGATTTCTGAAGTTAAAGTGCTGTCCGCTGATCCACCACACCTCCAGAAATAATCCTATCCAAATTTGGTGTCTATAACAATGATAGCCTGGCTCCAACATTCAGCTCCTTTGTCAGTATACCTGAGGGGAACGGAGGGTGCATAGAAACTCGGAACACCCAAGCCCGTTTTCGGTTCTGTCTTACCCAAGCCAGTACCTGCATCAGTACCTTCACCTTGTTGACTAGGCAGAAAATGCTGAAGTACAACCAAGGTTACAAGCTTTTTTGATGTCTGGTGTCAGTATATATTCATATGTGCATTAAGTTCAGTTTAAACTTGACATACACGCCCAACGTTGCTCCACACATGCCTGTAAGTCTGGCTCCTCCCTTGGTACATTGCTGGATTGCTCAAACATTGCACATGCAAACACAATTGACAGTTTTGCTTGGCACCTTTACTGACTACATTTACAGGGGACTGGGTTAAAGTAGTACTGGGATCCCATTTAGACGTCCAGTGGTTAATGGACAAAAATTCTGTCAGGCCGCTGAAATTCCACAAGTCAAAGGAGAATTTAAATACACAGGAAGTTCAGCCAGAATGTGATGAAGTCACTTGGCAGCAGTAGAGACTCCCAGACAGTGAGCGTTTTTAAAGCAGACCCTCTCACGCCGCAGTGGAAACGTCATCATTTTGTTATGCACGCGTCTGCACCCTCGTCTGAAGAGGACGAGATGTAACATCGACATTCAGTGAACTACCCGCTGACTCATGGATGACCATGCTGTAACACACCTGTCTGCCCCACAAACCCACAAAGCTGTGAATTGATGACGTTATGAGGCTGGCCAGTGGTACACTGACAGTGAAATCCACTCCAGTCAGGCGTGTTTCCTATCCTGCCTCAGAGCACCCCGTATGTTCCCCCGGTATCTCGGTGTTTGTCCTGGCCTGCTCTCTTCAGCGTTCCTGCTCCTGTTGGATTCAAATTTTGGCATCATAACGCATAACATGAACCTGGCAGGAAAAGCCAGCATTGGGTCTATTTTACAGACATACACTCAAGCTCTGCCAAAACGGACAGATAGTATCCAAAGGCTGTCAACACATTGTGAATAATGTCAAACCTATGGAAAATATGAAAAAATTTCCTTAGTCGTTCAAACTGTTTGCATGCATTCATACCGAGTCACCTATATGGGTGTGAGAATCTAATAAAAAAGTGATTAATTGTTCGACATTAACTGGACATGTTTTACAGAGCAGCACTGACGTGAGCAGAAAGGAAGGCAGGGGCGAGCACATTTCGGAGGCCACGCGACAAGCAAGTGCTCACAGCGCAGTTTGATGCAAGTCTGCAGCTTTTCCCAGTGAAATCAACGCAGTGAAGAAGTGCGAAGGCCGGCCTGACACAGAACACCGGCAGATCCACTGACGTGCGCAGAGGGTCAGACTCTGGCCAGTCTGCTTGCAGCAGTGTGCTAACAGCATGGTGATTAATTCATGAGCCAAACGGGTACCATAAGCTGCAACCATGAATTCTTACCGATGACGTCACCGGAGTAACGTTTACAGCCCTGCGTGGAGGGGCATCTGATTGGCCCGCCCCCGAGTGGGCGTGGCTCTGTTTACGCTTTAAGGCGCATACTGGAACCCCAACCAGGACGCCTCTTCTACTGCTAGCCGTGTCTTAGCATAAAAGTTGAATCATTCAGACATTGGAACAGTTAAAAAGGCATCATTGCGGTTATCATCTCACAATAGCTACAGAGATCTGCTGGTGGGCAGGTCCATGTCTTCACTGTAAAAACAAAACTCACCAGTGGCTTTGCCTTTGGGCAGAATTACTACATCTGTGTACAGAGGCTCATTCACTTAAGATTAAAAGCCTTTTTGTTTTCTGCTTTAGTATTTGTTCAGCCCTGGACATATTCGGAGTTTAACCCAGGTGTCATTTGTAATGTCTGTCATCTGGGTAGCCACTCTATCTGTGACTATTGAGAAAGGGAGCATATTATGTCCCAAACTGCATGATCTTCATTAACAAGTTGAGATCTTGTCAGAGAGAGCAATGCTCAAAAGAGAGGCCGGGATTTCGCGACTAGAAAAGGTAAAATAACTTTACAGAAGTAAGCAGAACCAGTCGTCATTCTCGGCTGCACGATGCGAGTTTGGAGCTGAACATGCGAGCCGAGAAGGGTGACATCATACGGTTAGAATCCGGAGGCGCGGTCGCCGGTATAACGTCAGCCCTGTGTTGAAACATACTCACTCCATAAGACCAAAAAAAAAAAAAAAGAAATACCCCCCCCCCCCACGCCGCTTATATCTCGCCAATTAAGGCTTTTGCAGGAGAAAAGCGAAAAGAGAGAGGGAGACAGAAAAGCGAGGGTGTCAGTCTTGTTCTTTCTCAGCTGTAGCGGGGAGGCACCGACACCACAGGACTTCTTCACGGGTGTGAGACGGAAGGCGACCTGAGTGTCTTTTAAGAAAGAGAGGAGAATCTCAGGTAGATGGAGCATGACAAAATGGGCCTTTCACTCTTCATATCTATCTATCTATCTATCTAGATAGTGAATAACTGATATGAAATATTACTTTTTATAGAAGCAGTTACTCTATGTGGGGTAAATATAACGGGTAAATCTGTTATATATTCTGAACTGTTCTACAGTAAAGTCTGCACTTTACTACCGACCCAGTGGCTCTTGCAATGTCCGAGGTAAAGGGTAATATTAATATTAATATTAATGTTAACTAAGTGTAGAGTGACGTTTTGGGCATTGTAAATTGTTTCTTTTTTGTCCTCTTAGGGCAGGCCAGTCATACGTCTTGGCGTTTATTGTACGCAGTTGTTGAAACATGTTGTACTGTGCATCAGAAAGTTAGTGTAGCCATGCAGATACGGCTGTTTGGCAGTGTTCTTCATCTCCTTGGTGATGCGTTCTCATTACACTACATTATTGGATCAAATATCTGTTCTACTTACTGCGCGTAAATAGTACGGAAAATACGAAATCAAATGAATTGGTTCGGTCTATATTTTATTAGCCTCTGTGAGTTTGATAACTTTCTGTAGCATGACTTTGTTTGACGTCTTTGTCCTTATGAACGCGGTGAACATCTACAAAAGTCATCCGCTATTGCAATATTTTGAATGCACCATTTCATTAATCTAACGACGGCCTCCTCACCAAATATGGCAAAATATGGAAAAGGTCTGTCTGGTGCTTGGAAGCCGAGAGCGCCCTCATTCGGAGGGGCCTGACAGTACGGATACCCTGTGCAAATACGCCGGACCTAAGGCTGCACGAACATGTACCGTTCATAGAGGTACAGCATTACTGATCTACACGGGCTTTATGAGGGAGATCAGCCTAACGCCGGGGGCTGACTACGTGGTTACTGCATGTTTCGCCATCTCGTTATCCCGAGATAATAAAACAAATGTAAAACATCGTCACCATAGTTACACATGTTTGTCTGCGATGGTTACAATCAGTGCGCCTCACTTAGTCAGCCTGCAGATTCGGGTCTGCGGTCCCATTGTGGAAAGAACGAAAGTACAATACACGCGCCTGGAGTTCCCTTTTTCTTTCTCTCCTTTGAGTGTTTTTGAAGGCGTGGTTGGTGTTATAACACGCACAGCTCATCTGCCGCCGCATCTTTATTAGTCCGCCACAGTTACACTGACAGTGGGGCAGAAAAGACTTTCATTCTAAGAAGGTAATCATTTTTCTGATTAATATCTCCTTTAAGGGATTATGTTCAGTTTTCTATCTCTTTTCCTTAAGAACGAAACAGCCAAGGCCGTATTTTGAGAGAATTCTATATTATCTGTATTCTTTTTATATTATTTGTGTTTCACTGATTGCCCGGTATTTTGCATGCCTTGTCGGTTCTATTTTACATTAACTTAGAGTCCTGTATGCAGTATACAGTATGTAAATAACAGTAGACTGACTGTTTAGACAATCACTGAATTTATGTAGCAAGAATATGAAAATATATATGAAAGGCATACTTACGCAATTAATTACCGGCATGTCAGGTGCGTGCTGGTCAGACTGATCGAGGCGTCAAGTTTTATTGCACACCAAATACGCTAGGGGGCGCCAAATAGCGATATGTGTTTTAAGTCAAACTATTTGATTGTCAGCATTTTAGGTGTGGCGTGTAAAGTTAGTACAGTGAGAGTGCAAACTTTTTTTTTTTTTTTTTAGGTAAATAATGCTGCTCAGACATATTTCAGAAGTATTTTGCATTTCGATAGCAGAAGATAATCTGTAATTGGATCTATCTGTCTATCTATCTATTTATCTATCAAGACTGAAATGAGAGTTGTGGTGCCTCTAGATTATTGTTCTGAGATTGAAATGTTATGACCAACCAGTTAAACAAAGTCATTTTTGACCTATTAGCCATTCCAAATTAAAGTGCTATTCTGACCAAACAGTAAATGGTTAACTGTCACATTTGGTAAGTAAAGGTGAAGGGTGTAAGATCCTTTTAATTGTTTCCTCACTAATATCATAAAGAGTATGTACTGTAGTGTTTAAGCAACAATTCACTTTGGTACCTCAGAGCAGAGCATCCACATACATCACATCACACATCAAGAAAACACGGCTAATATGATGTGACAGAGCAAGTAAGGACACTTAAGCTCACAGATGGTAAGAGGTAACGTTTCCTAACGTTGGCAAGCACCTCCGTGGAATGAGAGGTTCTCTGTATAGGGTGACGTTATTTTTTTCATAGGAAGTTGTATTGTATGGTTTGTATTTTGTAAGTTTCAACACTGAAATATGTCTATTTGGCCTAAATAAAAGCATTGACAATATTTTTAGTCGTCCACTAAACTAAAACGAGAATGAACACACGTGAAAAGAGTAAAACCCTCCGTCAGTTTTATAAATTCTGTTTCCAGTGCCAGGGTCCCATGATAAATACAGGCATGCGCCACCGGGGATTTTAAAGTATCCTACGGCGTTACTGTGTAACTGTGTCT
>JAACJT020000105.1:17646295-17674956 GCA_009936485.2 Gymnarchus niloticus | reverse complement strand
ACTTTCTTACTTTTATCCGTCAATTCTCTCGTTCTTCGACGTTACTGTGTAACTGTGTCTACTTTCTTACTTTTATCCGTCAATTCTCTCGTTCTTCGACGTTACTGTGTAACTGTGTCTACTTTCTTACTTTTATCAGTCAATTCTCTCGTTCTTCGACGTTACTGTGTAACTGTGTCTACTTTCTTTCTGTTCTTCATCAGTTCTTTTTGCCTTTCTTTCTTTCTTTCTTTCTCTCCCTGGCCACGACAGAAGCAGCTGTGCGGAATTGTAAAATTCTGCCGACCCCACCCAACGCTCGGGTGAGAGAGTAAGCCCATAAAAATGAGCCACCCTCTCGCACGCCTCCACCAGTCGAGCGCTCCTCCAGTGCAGGACAAGGACGCAGACATGCCCGCCACGGAGAAGGACCTGGCCGAGGACGCGCCGTGGAAGAAGATCCAGCAGAACACGTTCACACGCTGGTGTAACGAGCACCTGAAATGCGTGAACAAACGCATCGCCAACCTGCAGACGGACCTGAGCGACGGGCTGCGGCTCATCGCGCTGCTGGAGGTGCTCAGCCAGAAGAAGATGTTCCGAAAGTACAACCAGCGGCCCACCTTCAGGCAGATGCAGCTGGAGAACGTGTCGGTGGCGCTGGAGTTCCTGGATAAGGAGAGCATCAAGCTGGTGTCTATAGGTGGGTGTTTAAATGTTTCTGAAGACCCCGCTCCTCCCGTAATGGCGCAGCTCGACCATCTGGTCCCGGGTTTGACTTGAGGACCATTGGACGCTAGGTGCTTCAGGTTTGGTCACACATCCTCAAGATGTCCGGGGGTTCCGAAACTCCGTTGCTGATCCGCTCCTTTTAACCTGTACAGGGGGCACCGTAAATGTTCTGCTTCATATTCTGCACAGTGTGTCGTCATATAAGGCACTTGCATCCCTCCTTGCCCTGAATGTCCATTGCTCTTTCTCTGTTCCTGTAATTCCTGTGGTCTTCCTTCTCCATTATGAGTCACGCCGTGAACTCAGCCCTTTCCTCTGTGGGGCAGAATAGCCCGCTTTGTTCATCTGTGTGGATTAGGTCGGAATTATGAATGTTCACTTGAAAAGTGGCCCTCATTTGGCCTGAAAGCCCCCCAGCCCTATGCATTCATGCACACTTTATTATAATGTTTTTCTCTTGTACTGGATTTAGTCTTAGTTGGGTTTTAGTTTAAAACTTTGGGTTTTAGTCTAGTCTCCCAGTGCCCTGTGGTTCTGCTGGGTTGAGATCAAGTTTAACAGACCCGAATATATTTGGGCGGGGGGGGGTCTGTGATGGGAGTCGACCTTTAACAGCAGTTTTATAGGTCTGTCTAGGTATCGGAGCATCTAGTTTAGCATGTCCGCAATGTGCGTTATCTGTGCTCTGCCTAAGTGTCAGTTTTAAGGTGTTGTGTAGATGTGGACCGGGTTAAGCAACAGCGAGGCTCCACTGGTGTCTGAGTAGCGTTTCCTTAAGTTGTGACGGTTACACTGGAAATCTAGTATGTCGTTTATAAAATCAGTTTTTCCATAAGGTTTTTTTTTTTTAGGGGGAATGTGTAGCCCTAAGCAGTTTTCAGGCATCCAAATGCAAATACTACTCCTGTTTCTTGTTAGTGTCCAGGGTTTGAGGTCTGTGCCTTGGGGATCGTGTACTAGCAGGGGTGCTGCGTATAGGGTGGAGCATATTGCAGCAGGGGTTTTTGTTCATCTGGAGTTTCTAGATGTCTGATTAGAGCACCATAGTCCAGAGAAGCTGGACGAGTTAAGTTTGAATGTTGCAAACAAAACCAGCATTGCACAGGTAGTGTGGGTGTAAAACATCGCTCTACATGGTTTTGTAGCAGGCTAGCTACTGGGACCTGGGGCATATTCTAGAAAGTGAGTTTAACAAATCCTGTAGTTCAACCTGAATTGATTGGCAAGAACAGAAAACTGATTTTCAGGATCTATTTCCCCGGATTCTTCAATCAGAATTCAGCTTTGACACAGGACATGTAAATCATGGCGTTAATATTTTGTCAGCCCAAAGGATTTCTTTTCCAAGCAACAGGGAAGCGACATAAGGACCAGTCTGGCAGGACGTGTGGTCCGTTGTAATCTAGAGCCCCGAATGGCATAGCAACCGATACAGGGCTTCAGGCTTAAATGATTAGCACTTGTGCGGCTAACGCTAAGATGGCCAAATAGTTCATGGTACCTGATCGTACCAAAATTGACTGGGTTAGCAGCATTGCTAATGCTTCCCTAAATGTCACTAAAGTATAGTACCACTAGCTGGATTTCTTTAAGGGTGGGGAAATCATTTTTGAACATGTGGCCCCCTGGAGAAATTCAGATAAGGTCTGTTACTCTGATGCTCATTAAATCGTTTGAGTGCTGTTTAGGTGATAGTCTTGGCAAATCTGAATGAGGGCTCTGCCTGCAGCTCATTACAGGATGAAACTGCCTGGTTTAAAGGTGGCCTAGAGGGTTCGGGGGGTCTATCCCTACTTTTGGTAATGAGAATATACAAGTAGGAGTTCTTCCCGAATGCCGTGCTCATTGCACGTTCCCCTGAAACATTCAGTGCTCACAACCTTGAATGGTTGTCACTTTTGCAGTGGGTTGCCCCATGTCATGTGATTGCAAGAGACTTTACTGTCCCATCAGGTGCTGGAAAAGGCAGCTTGGCCCATTCAGACGAAGCAGTGTCAGCCATTCCTACTTGACTTTCTCTGGGCCTCGCCCTTTGAAGGTGTAGCTTGGGTGTGATCTTTCAGTGATTTCCAGCAGTCAGCATTGGCTTTTTTTTTTAAGGGGAGAGCAGAGTTCTGCTTTTAAATATGCACACTGCTGTCCAGTTAACTATTGCTCAACTGGATGAAACCCCTTCTGATGCCCTCACCCTATAAGAGCACACCCGTCAGTGACCAGATGAGAATTCTGGGAGATTTGCTCTTAGGGAAAGGGGCTGCTGTCTGGTTTAAGAATGACAGGATGACAACCAGCTAATTAGTCTTGTTAGCAGGGTGCATTCTTGGGTAGTAACTATTTTGGAGTAATTTCCCCTGAAGTCCAAGATGGCTGCATGTGTATTGGCTTGTTGGTGAAAAGCTCTCCTCCTAGCCTCAGTTTTAATACTTGGTTTGTCTGGGTGACTTTATTTTTGTAACTTTGGCCTGTGTGAGTTAAGATTTCTCCTATCTGCCTGGCAGGTGCCATAAGCGATACTTCTCGTGGGCAGACTGCGGTCAATGCCGCTTCATCTCAGAGCGCTGTGGTCTGATGCTCGCATGACAACAGCAGGAAATGACTGGCACACCAGCCTGTGGTCTGCTGCAGCCTGCAGTTCCTGGAACCTGATTGGGGGGGGGGGGGGACCCACTAAATGTGTCCCTGTTTCACCTTTCCAGCACATATGAGAGGACTCGTAAGGATAAGCTAGTATTTGGCCTACCATTGTGCTTAAAGCCAAGTTGCCTTCTAATTTTCTAACCTCCGTTTCGGATGTCGTCCTGCATGCTGTAGTGAGGCCTGGGATCGGTTCATTACTATGGCCATGGTTAATAAATTAAATCCCTGTGGTTCAAATTTGCTCAGGTTTCATTTTGACTAATGGGCCAGGGTGGTGATGTTCTATTTCCTGGTATGCTACCAGCCTGGGTTGGGGCTTATTTAAAAATCCCAACTTTTGGCTGGGGGTTTTGTCCCTTCCCGGGGACGAAGGTGTTCCTTTTTCCCCCCCCCCCCCCCCCCCGGGAGCAGCTGGTCTTTTGTTCTAAACATTCCTAAAGCCTTTCATTTAGGACAACTTTGCTATGGTTTGACTTGCTCAAAAGGGGAGAGGTTGCAGTCTTCAATCACCCTGCTTTGTGGAAGATGCCAAACTCCGGCAGTAGTTTTGTGCAAGTGAACCGTTTCTTGTCCGTCTTTGACTTTACCCATTTCTGGGATTTGTTTCCATGTCCACTTGATCTCAGCATTAGTTCTGCTCTCCCCAAAACCAAGTGAAGCAGGTCTGTTTTGTGTATGGAATTGTTTGTGGTATTTGGTTGAATGCTAACATTTTCCAAGCTTTGCAGCTCTGTATTTGTCCTTTGAGCTGGCAGCTTTAAGGACACCCTGGGCGTGCTGAAGGCCTGGCCTCCCTATCTCCATGTTTGTCTTGTTCTCCTTGCGTGGCTCTGTATGGCCTTCCTCTCATTGCCTTTCACCCACAGGCCTACTTTCATGGACACTCTAGAGCTTCCACTGTTCTCCTGACACCTTGTGTTCTGCCTGCTTAGAATGTGCTGGGCCCTCATGGGTGTTCCCCTGCAGTGGCAACAGTGGTTTGACACTGCTGTCATCTAAGCAGGATGGGTAGTACTGTGACTCAAATCTAGAACCTCAGTTTGCTTCTTGGGTATTTCCATTTCTGCATGTGCCTCTGCTGCAACTGTATGCAGGCCAGACCTTATGAAGGCTACTGTAGTTCACCCATGCCAGTGAGTGAAGGCTTTCAGTTGGCATGCAATGAAGGGACTTGCCAGCTTTTTGTAACCGTACTTCTGCTCAAGTCCCCAGTTGGAAACTAAATGGGGCTTTTGCAAATGACACGTTGTGTTCATTTAAGAAATGGGGTGACCTGTCAGATCATTGGGTTCTCCCTTTTTAAAAAAAAAAAAAAAAAAAATGGGATGCCTGAGCCCTAACCCTTACTGTGACTCCTGAAGAATGTTCTATCCAGGAAGACCACCTTGTGTAGCAGCCCCACCAGACAAATAAGGCTTCAAAACCCATGGTGGATGGGAGTATCCTGAACTACCAGTCATTGCTGGGTACCATCATGGTTTCTGAAGCCTGTTCCAGCACCAGTGTATATTTAGAAGTTTGGAATACTCCGCTTCAGGTGTTTGCAGGGTCTCCTGCTTGGCCTTGTGACTAAGGACAGTGGAAAATTTGTATCATTAAATGATGGCTCACTTTCAGAATAGTGCTATAAAGTAGCTTATCCATCTTTGATAAGCTTGGTTATTTGAAGGTTTCATGTGCTCCAGTCAAGGACATCTTGTGTCTTGTTCCTCCCCAATTGCTAGGGCTGTGGAACCAGAATGAAAGCCATTCAAGTGTTTGTTCTGGCTCCTTCTGCAGTAGTTCCATCTCTTTGCTTGAGAGCTACAAGATTGGCTTCTACTCAAACCAATTGCTCACGTTGTAACTTCATCCATTTCTACCCCTTTTTGGTCTGGGGCTGACCAGAGCACCTCCAGTTGAACTGAAGTGTCAAGCAGTACTTGCTCTTCTAATACACTGTAGATCAGTTCTACTCTGGGTGCCACACATCTGGTTAATACTTGTGTGTAAAACCTCACCAGGTTGTCAATTAATTGACCAATGTGGTGGGGAAGATTTTTATAAAGTTTTATCTTATTAATCTGCCAAAAAAATGCAGCAGAAAAACCTTTGTTACCAAGCTGCCCCCTTTGCCTCCACCACGCCCCTCTTTTCTTCAAGGCTACCCCATTTAAACGACAATCAAAATCAATAGGGCACACCTATCACAGAAACAGGGTGAAACAATTAGGCACAACCATTAGAAAAATAAAGTGCAACAACCCTTCAAACAAAACTCCAAGAACATCTTAAATACAAATATTATACATCCAAATCCCTCCTAAAATCCAATCATTACAAAAACCTTAACTACAAGGATCAATATAGAGAGGTAAGCCCTTCCTCCCATACATAACCACTGGGATCCCAGGCTGACACTCAAACGTTAAGTGGGTGAAGAGGGGGGAGTACTCTTAACAACTCCATGTTGGAATTCCTCAAACATGGATGCTGGCTTGTTAATCTTGCTTGTGATACTGGCTTTCTGTTGTCCCAAAACATGGCTTCACTTATGGGCCCAGATGGAGGACTTCTCATACATGCCCAGGGAATACCATTGAGTTGGTAGTGTAATTTAAGCGCTTTGTGACCGTGCTCCGTGTTAAAAGCGCTATATAAATAAAATTGAATTGAAAATTGAATTGACTGTATTACCCTGGTGCTGCTCCTAGTTTATGCTATCCTATCAAAATGATGTGCCTATGGCAACGTAAGCATCTGCTACATTTTTGATTAACGCTCTGCTTTATATCACTACATGCTTGATTTACCAAGGGATCCTGGTCCTTCTAAATTCTTGTCATGATCCCCTGTTTCATTCAGGAAATAGGGGAAACAGTAACTGTACTGGAGTCTATGGTTCGAAGGAGGGAGGTGATCTTGATGTAATGAGTTGGATGGTGTTGCCCTGTTACAGGGGACTTTCTTCCTGGATACTGTCTCTGGTGTTACTGTCTCTGGTGTTTCCATCTCTGGCTGCACTGCAGTGTCACAGCTGGCCTGTGTTTGCCCCTGTGGTGTTTAATGCCACCATTCCTGCATCTCTGATCAGCACAGGTTGTGATCAATCCATTGTGGTCCTAAAGGATGTAGACGTTGTCATGCAGCCCCCACAGTTCCAGAGAAGCCATCCCCCAAAAGCAATTACTGTTTGATTGGCAGCTGGAACTCAATGCTTCTTGGTCATGGAATGGTCCAGCTGATCTGTAGATTCTTGCTGAGCTGCAGGCACTTGGCTGGAATTTGGTTCTTTCCATATCGACGTTTTCCTCTGGGGCTTTTTTCGGGCTTTTTCCTCTGTGGTTCTGGGCCCCAGCCGGTAACTGATGGCACTCTTGTTGTCAGTACCGGCTTCAGAGAGCTCTGCATGCAGCAGCTCTGTCTCCGCCCCTCACCCTCCCTCCCTGATGTTCGCCGGTTGAAATCGGAGACTCGGCAGCAGAGGAATGGACACCCTGCCAGGATCAGGTTTTCTGCCCTTTTAAGGCTAAAAAATCAGGGGGAATGATTCCAGCATGCATTAGCAAGAAGGGAGGAGCGAGCCAGACAGACCTTTGGAGGTGGAAAGGGAAACGGAGGATGTTTGGTGTGCCCATTGTACAGACTTGTATGTTAACAACTGTTTAAATGGTTTGTTTTTAAGCCTAGGTTGTGTACAAAATGGGCTTGTCCTTAAATGTATATGGCGATCCGTTTTAAATGATACGGACTCTGCGTCATTCTGTGAACCTTTTGTGGAAGTATCAAAGCAGGACATGGTTCTTGATCAAATCTGGATCTCTCATTCTGGAAGGTTCTTTAGTCTTCTACTCACCAGCTGAGCAGCTCTTTCCCATTATACTGGACCTGAGTCACTGGGGGGGGGGGATGGGGCCTTCTGATAAGTTCTAATTGGAATGTGAGCCATTTCCTCTGGGCCTTCCTTGTCAGGGGTGTGTCTAACCCAGTTAACAATGAGCTGGTTGGCAAAATACCATTTCAGAATAGTGATTGAAATTTAGCAGTTACTGCAGTTTTTCCCTTCACTTTCCAGAAGCATAAATCTGAGTTTCCACTGCTCAAAGTGCAGACTACTTGGTTTTGCATTCAGGGTCTTGGAGACTGAGGATATGGATATGCAATGCCAATGTTGGCAGCACATAACTGGTTAATATTCCTTGGTGATGTCACCACTTTTGCATCAGATTCTTTTGCCAAATTCTTTCTCAAATCCACTCATTACTGATTGACTGCACTCATAATTCTGGTCTGGGGAAAATGCATGGGAGACCTGCCTTGTGAAAGGGAAGCTGTTTGTCTTCATGGGTCTGAGGAGGTTTGATTATTCAACCAGCATGTCAGTCAAGTTGTGGTCCCTGTTAAGTTTGAGTCCAGCAGCATTTGGTAGCCTGTCTTGGGTGCTACTGGAAAGCTGCCCTTGTGGTGGGATGATTGACTAGTGATGTCCAAAAAAGGCAGAGGCTTAATCTTAGCCATTCCTGTCATGGCTGGAGGTCTGCTGGGAGTAAGCTGGATTCCTGGTGTTGCTTGTTTGGTAATCCTGTTTGACGTAATGCAGGCTGTTTCAGCTTTTGAAACTGGAGCTTCTGATTTGTCCAGAACTCCTGGAGCTCTCTGTTCCTACACAAACCTGGTGCTCCACCAGAGAAGTACTGGCAAGCTTCATGGGAGTCAGTTGATGTACTTGGAATAACTGGCTGTGTAATGGGGGGGCTATGGAGTTGAACTTTATAGTTGGTTATGCTTTTTCCTGCTTGGATGCATTTGTCTAAAGTAGCTTCCATTGATGCATTACCATGTTAGCTGAGCTGTAGGAAAACACAGCATTTGGTGCCTCGCCCTCCCTTCGTCCCCAAAGGAATGAGCTGGTATAAATTCTGATCCGTACTATTCACAGGCGGAGATGGCTTCTCTGAAGATCTTGATGGGGAAGGCATTCCTTTGGCGAGTATCAGCTTGAAATACGTCTCCCTGGGGCAAACATTGTGCAGCATAACTTTGTGTACAGCTGCCCCTGCCTCCGTGGTGGTGAAGATGCTAAATTCGCCAGTTTTCTGGCCGTGTGACGTGTTCCTCAGTATCTTCGGTAGCAACCCTTTCCTGTTATAACTTGCCCCCAACCAGAGGTGACTCGCATGGAGAGCCGCCCTGTAGCAGACCATTGGTGTCTACACAGGTGGGATTTGTCTTGAGCATGTTTTGTCCTGTATGCTATAGCTTTATTGATCACCAAGTCTAGGCACTATTCATTCACCTTAACCTAAGGGAATGAGGAGCCCTCTAGTGGCCAGCAGTGATTTATCTAAGCTAATTGAGACAAGGCTGGTTTGCTTAATCGGAGATCAAAACAGAATAGTCCTGTATGCAAGAGTAATTGGCCTTACAATTGTATGCAAGGCTATTACTGTGAAATCACTGACATGCTGGGAGGGGTCGGTAACTGGTGGTCAACTTTCACTTGGGTGAAAATGACTTGGGTGTTTTGCACATCAATGTGGTAGAGGTTGATCGTTCTGTCTCCCTCAGTGACACGCGTAGCATTCACTGCTCTGGTATCCTGGCCTCCTGGGCTGGCATTCAATGACTCACCAAATCACTGTTCCATTACTGTGGTGGCTGGATGGCTATGGATGAGTTGGTCTGAGTATGGTGATATCACCATTCTCCTGGACTGTAACCTTGGTTGTGTCCTGCTATCGCAGGAGTAGGATATCCAGTTTGCAGAACTGTCTGCATGCGGTGCACATTAACCTAGCCTTGAGTGTCAGACAAACTGCCGTCTGTAGGAATGTGGGCTCCTTTGACAGCAATGAGTGTTTAGTCGTGCACACATCTACAGCCCTCAGCTATTAGCTGGAGGGTGGAGTAGCAGATAAGTTCTTGTCAGTTTCTGTTTGCATAACTTCAGCTTTAGGTCAGCATCTTGGCTGCATTCTGTGGGTTGCTAGTCTTCCATAGCAACATTGTTTTGAGTGGTACCTGTTAGAGGTGGAAGTGAATTTGCAGGCATTTGTCTTTAATGCCATGTTTTCATCTGTATTGACATTATGGCTATGCTGTGAAGTTGTATACTACCAGTGTTTGCAGGTGGGTCCCTCTTTGCATCTAGCTGATGTGTAAATCTGGTCTGTTTATAGTATGAACTGTACATTCAGAGGCTTTGGCTCAAACTTTTAGGTCCCTCAGTTTTGAAAGTAAGTTTTTAGTGGTACAGTATAGAGCTGTTACTGTGGTTTGGTCCAACATGACTAACTCCTAGACCTAGTTCCACCCTTCCTTGGTTGTCTTCCACTCTACCCCCTTGTCCTTTGTCTACAGCACCATGTAACACTGCCCTAATCACTGTTGGATGACCTCAAACTCCGCTATTCCCCATGCAGACTCCAAAGCCATTGTGGATGGAAATCTGAAGCTGATCCTCGGGCTGATATGGACGCTGATTCTGCACTACTCCATTTCCATGCCTGTGTGGGATGAGGAAGAAGATGCTGAGGCCAAGCAGAAGACCCCCAAGCAGAGGCTGCTGGGCTGGATCCAGAACAAGTTGCCTGAGCTTCCAATCACCAACTTCAGCCGGGATTGGCAGACTGGCAAGGCTCTGGGGGCGCTCGTGGATAGCTGTGCCCCAGGTGAGCACGTGTGCCATGATTCTGTGAAATGGACTGTTGGACTGCCAGGATCCAGAATCCTGGCGCAAAGTACCTGGCTTGTTCTCATCCGGGACTAAGATGTTTAATGCCACACTGGTCTTTGCCCTGCTAGGTCTGTGTCCAGACTGGGACTCTTGGGACAAAGACAAGCCTGTGGACAATGCTCGTGAGGCTATGCAACAGGCTGATGATTGGCTGGGGATCCCACAGGTATCAACACAGGGCTTGCATTGGTGGTCTCATGGCTCTAAATTAAATACCTGAGGGTTTGGCCCACAGGGTTTCTCTTGGCAGTGAGTAACAGGGATTGGTCACTTTACAGCCTATAGTAGCTTCAGAGTGCGGTATCAAGAGCTCGCTGCATTGTAAGCAGTGAGTGGAGAATGTTTGTTTGACTCTGACAGTTGGAACTTGTGGACAGAGGAGTTCCTCTTTCCAGGGCATAATTAATATACAAGCCTTCAGATCACGAATCTGAAGGTGACATAAAACTGACCTTTAACCCTGTGTGCCTCCAAGGTGTTGATTACAAGTGGGCTGTGCAAGATGTTTGGCTTAAGGACTTGGCCATAACAGGTATGAGAGCCAGGCAGTAGCCTTCAGCCTTGACTCTATCTAATGCTCTTCCATTGTAGGTGATCACCCCTGAAGAGATTGTAGATCCAAATGTGGATGAACATTCTGTTATGACCTACCTGTCCCAGTTCCCGAAGGCAAAGCTGAAGCCTGGTGCTCCACTGAGACCAAAACTTAACCCCAAAAAGGCTCGTGCATATGGACCTGGTAATCACTCGATTACTCGCATGGTAACATCTCAGTGCTTGAGTGACGGTAAATAGTGATGGTCTGATGCTGGTCTTCAGGTATTGAGCCTACAGGTAATGTGGTTATGAAGAAGGCTGAATTTACAGTGGAGACCATCAGTGCTGGCATGGGAGAGGTGCTGGTGTATGTGGAGGATCCCGCTGGGCACAGGGAGGAGGTGAGCAGTTGGTCTTTGAACCTGGTTTGACTGGTTCCCCTCTAAAGGGTGTTGAAGCTAAGCTGTTACCTCTGGTGGTCCAATAGGCAAAAGTCACCCCCAACAATGACAAGAACCGCACATATTCAGTGTTGTATACCCCCAAAGTTACTGGACAGCACAAGGTAAAGGACAACAGTGCCATTATCTCATAACCATTAAGAGACTTGGGAAATGGGTCCCTGACTGTCCTTTTGTCCAATTCTCCAGGTGATTGTACTGTTTGCTGGGCAGCACATCTCCAAGAGCCCCTTTGAGGTAGATGTGGGCATGGCCCAAGGTGATCCTAGCAGGGTGACTGCACAGGGCCCTGGGCTGGAACCTGCAGGCAACATTGCTAACAAAGCCACCTACTTTGACGTGTACACAGCAGGTACTGCCAGCTTGATTGTGGCTATTGTAACCCTTAAGTGGGTTTCCTTTTGGTAGCTGATGGGGAATGTTAAAGCTGGCTCCTGGTCTCATTCAGGAGCAGGAATGGGTGAGGTGGAGGTGACAATTGTGGACCCCAGTGGGAAGAAAGACACTGTCCCATGTCAAATCGAGGACAAGGGTAACAGCAGTTACCGGTGCACCTACAAGCCTACCCAAGAGGGGCAGCATACCATTTACGTGACCTTTGCTGGGGGGCAGATCTCAAAGAGCCCCTTCAACGTTGCGGTTGGGGAAGGTAAGGAATGACTAGGTTGAGAACAGGACTTGGCAGCCCCCTCGTACATGGTAATCTGGTTACTTTTAGGGGACTGACTAGCTGGTTTATGAATACCTTTTTTCTTTGGTGCTAAATGATTTCTCAGATTTGTAAGAACCTGTCTTTGTTGCACAATCCTCCTGTCTGGAATCTGGTGTAGAAATTTCACAAGCTTTAATGAGTGACTGTCTCTACATGTGCAGAAGCCAAGTTTTTTTGTTTTGTTTTTTTTTTTTTTTTTTTTTCTCTTGCCTGCTTCAGTTCCTACTTGCCAAAACTTAACTGCGGTCTTCCTCTTATCCTGATAGCCGGACGTGCTGAACGTCACTCTCTTCCCGTCTTTTTTGGATCCATTTCTTGGCTTTCCCGTGTCCTTGGATCTCTTCGGTACCTCATCTGTAGCCTCATCTAGATGTAGAGCAAGGACTTGATCTAATGCATGAGTAGTAAATTTGTGTTGACATTGCATGTGTGTGTGTGCAGGAATTCTTGCATGGCACAGTATGCAGTGGCATTTTCTTCAAGTTTTGTAGGAAGGGCAACAGTTGACTGCTGAACTGTCCAGCTAAAATGTACCACAAATGACTTAATTATGTGATCACCGGCCAGAAGTTAGATTTTGCCGTGAGTTTCATTCTGTGTGTGCTGGGCTCTCTGGATTCTGTGGTTCTGCCCAACTGCAGGCCTAATGATATAAATACTACTTGCTTTGGGGGACCTTAGATTAGTGTACAGGAAAGGCTGCAAATGTCTGCTTGGTTTCCTGTGCCTGGAAAGACCATGGCTGATCCTCAGCCAGCACTGCTTCCACAAACCACTATCTGCTCTTTTGGTCTTCTGGTTCCTGCTCTGACAGACCAGGATGATCAGAGTTATGGACTTTGGCATGCATGTGCATGGATGACATGGTGTTCCCACAAGAATGGAAAAACTAAAGACTGAAGTTTGAGCTTAATGTTGATGTCCTGTTGTAATTCCAACCATGGTTTCCCTCCTCTTCAGCTTGCAATCCCAGTGTTTGCAGAGCATCAGGACGTGGTCTGCAACCCAAAGGTCTGCGGATCAAGGAGACTGCAGAGTTTAAAGTGTACACAAAGGGTGCTGGCACAGGAGATCTCAAAGTCACCATCAAAGGCCCCAGTGAGTGGAATCCCCACCTCCAAAGGAATGGGCATTAATGCCCTCATCACAGCCCACTTAAATGCCTGCAGTTAACTTGCAATTGTCACTGCTCGGTCTTCAGAATGTGTGGTTATGATGCTGGGTAACAAACAATGATTAGTTTTCCACATGATATTGTGGAAAATTAAGCATGCACAAAGCCTTCTGGCTTGAGATGAATCTT
The DNA here is from genome assembly GCA_009936485.2 of Gymnarchus niloticus. Lineage (NCBI taxonomy): Eukaryota > Metazoa > Chordata > Actinopteri > Osteoglossiformes > Gymnarchidae > Gymnarchus > Gymnarchus niloticus. The sequence goes on along the minus strand of JAACJT020000105.1, from coordinate 17,661,880 downwards.
GTGTTTCTGGACTGTCGGTGGTTATTCCTGTCTCTTCTCTCAGAAGGTCTTGAGGAGCCCTGTAAACGGAAGGATCTGGGTGATGGGGTTTATTTCTACGAGTACTACCCAACAACCCCTGGACATTACATCATCAGCATCACATGGGGTGGACAACAGATACCTCGCAGGTGGTGATCGGAATTGTTGCTGTAAAATGGGAAAGGCCTTTTTGTGTAGTCCATCCTCCATATGAGCCTTCAAAGACTAAGTGGTGTTATACAAGCCTTATTCATTAAAGGTCAACTTGCAACCAAACATTTCGATATGCATTGTATCATAGTTCAACTTGCTTTTGTCCCAAGTCAGTTTTGGCTACCTGTACACAGTTTGATTAACCTGATAGACTTGGTCACTAACTTGTGTAGTTATGACACTCTCCCTAATTTCAGCCCATTTGAGGTAAAGGTGGGGACTGAAGCAGGACCGCAGAAGGTGCGGGCTTGGGGCCCAGGATTAGAGACTGGTGTGGTTGGGAAGTCTGCAGACTTTGTTGTGGAGGCCGTTGGTGATGATGTTGGCACATTGGGTAAGTATTGCTTTTTTTAAAACTATTGTACATTCAAAGGCACCAAAAGAACAGTTGAAAACCAGATGCCTCTCCTCCAGGCTTCTCTGTGGAGGGCCCCTCTCAGGCCAAGATTGAATGTGACGATAAGGGTGATGGATCATGTGATGTGCGGTATTGGCCAATGGAAGCAGGGGAGTATGCTGTGCATGTGCTCTGCAACAACGAGGACATCCAGCACAGTCCTTTCATGGCTGAGATCCTACCTGCACCTGGGAAAGACTTTCATCCAGACAAGGTACCTGTGTTGTACCAATGTCACTGTCCTGTTGCATCGTTGGCATGGGTTGAGTGCAGTCCTGTGGGCTCATCAATGTAAAACTAAGGTTGGTGCTTTTGGTTCTATTAGGTGAAGGCTTATGGGCCGGGGCTCCAGAGCAGTGGTTTGGCTGTAGGACAGCCTGCAGAGTTCACTGTGGATGCCAAGCTGGGGGGTAAAGCAGCACTGAAAATTCAAGCACAGGTACAAGTGGGAACATGTTTATGTGCTTGCTATGATCATCGCTACCAGAAGGCCTGACATTATTTCCATCCTCCAGGATGGAGAGGGCCAGCAAGTACCTGTTCAGGTGAAGGACAATGGGAATGGAACCTACAGCTGCTCTTATGTACCACGCAAGCCCGTTAAACACACAGTTATGGTGTCCTGGGGTAGTGTCAACATCCCCGAGAGTCCATTCAGGGTTGGTTTGGCTTCTACTTGTGCCAGTGTAGAAAGTCATTAATGCAAATGAGTGGTTAGAACATCTGACTTGTGTTGTGCAGATGAACATTGGCGCAGGATGCCACCCTAACAAGGTGAAGGTATCTGGACCTGGAGTGGCAAAGACAGGCTTGAAGGCCTTTGAACCAACTTACTTCACTGTGGACTGCACAGAGGCTGGACAAGGTATGGTCTAGGCACAACCGTTCGAGACGGTGATACTGCAGAGCATCAACTGAATGCTTGGTGGTTTAACTGTCCAAGGTACTGCTGGTAATGTGCTTCTGTTTTACAGGAGATGTCAGCATTGGAATCAAGTGTGCCCCAGGTGTGGTGGCCTCAGCAGAGGCAGACATTGAGTTTGATATCATCAGAAATGACAATGACACTTTCACTGTAAAATACACACCCCCTGGTGCTGGGAGTTACACCATCATGGTGCTGTTTGCTGATCAGGTAGGGAGTGCAGCTACTGCAAAACTGGATTTGAACATGGTGGTTCAGCCTTCAACTGACTGAACACTTCCTCCCCCACACCCCCAGGCCATTCCAATGACACCCATTAGGCTCAAGGTGGATCCATCTCATGATGCTAGCAAGGTCAAAGCTGAAGGCCCTGGCCTCAGCAGGACGGGTGAGCCAATCAGTATTGAGTGGCATGGCCTGGTCTTGGTGGTTTTGATCTGGCTTGTGCATAATTCCAAACCCTCCCCTGGATCTTGGGAGCATTGAAGTTCTTTCCATGTGTCCCTTTTAGGTGTAGAGTTGAACAAACCCACCTACTTTACAGTAAATACCAAGGGAGCTGGCAGGGCTAAACTCGATGCCCAGTTCTCTGGGCCTATGAAGGCAGAAGCCATTCGTGACTTTGACGTCATCAACAACAATGACAACACATACACTGTCAAGTACACACCTCTGCAGCAGGTTAGTAGCATTAAGCCAGATGTGTCACCTCAGCATAACCAAGGAATTGGTGCATGTTTGAGATGTTATGTGGTTGACTTTACGTGTCTGTCTTGTCAGGGGAACATGGGCATTAATGTGACCTATGGTGGTGATCCCATCCCCAAATGCCCTTTCTCTGTGGCGGTGGCTCCATCTGTGGATGTCAGCAAGATCAAGGTGTTGGGTGTGGATGACAGTAAGTGACTTCATTCTGACTTTGAAGATGTTAAATTTCAAGTAGTCCAACTTTGTGTCAATGCCGCTCACCCATCTTCTGCAGAGATCATGGTGGGTAAAGACCAAGATGTCACTGTGAGGACAAAAGGTGCAGGAGGACAGGGCAAAGTGGCAGCCACTGTGACGGGGCCTGCTGGCAAAGCTGTGCCCAGCAAGGTTGAACCTGGTTTGAGTCCAGAAACCAGTCAGGTCCGTTTCATCCCCCGAGAAAAAGGACGCTATGAACTGGATCTCTCATATGATGGTGTCCCCATTCCGGGGAGCCCCTTTCCAATGGAGGCAGTGGCTCCAGCAGACCCATCCAAGGTACTGATCCAATTTTGAGAACTTGGATATTCACTTCTGAAATATTCCTGGTCCATGAGTTTTTTCCAAATATGAAACTGGCTTTGGGGGGGGGGGAAGCAGTGCTGTTCTCCACACATTCCATTCCTCAGCTGAGTGAATTTGGCAGTTCTGTGGCTTAGTTTGTAAGCTGAAGGCTTATCTAAACACCTTCTTGTAGGTTCTGTGCTCAGGTCCTGGTCTTGAGCGTGCCAAGGTTGGGGAACCTGGGAGGTTTGTGGTGGACTGCACTAATGCCGGTCCTGCTGAGCTCACCATTGAAATCATCTCTGACAATGGCACTGAGGCGGAGGTACACATCCAGGACAATGGTGATGGCACTTACACTATCACCTACATTCCCCTCTACCCTGGTGTGTACACGCTCACCATCCGCTATGGTGGGCAAGATGTGCCAAACTTCCCTACAAGGCTCAAGGTGGAACCTGCTGTAGACCCCAGTGGGGTTAAAGTCTTTGGACCTGGTGTGGAAGGCAAAGGTACTTCAATTGCAAAGTCTCTCCCACCCCACAAGTGTCCACCTACAATTATTATAACTGATTTAATTGCCTTCAAGGTGTATACCGTGAAGCCACCACAGACTTCACAGTTGATGCCCGTGCACTGACCAAATCTGGTGGAAACCACATTAAAACCTGCATCAATAATCCTTCGGGCAACCACACAGAAGCAGTTATCCAGGACCTTGGTGATGGCATCTATCAAGTGGAATATACACCTTATGAAGAAGGTGACCTTTCAAGATGACGTACCCTCTCTTGGAATGCTTGTCTGGATATTCTCTAATGAAGGGATTTGTCTGTACAGGTGTCCACAGTGTGGAGGTTGCATATGATAGTGCTCCAGTACCCAACAGTCCATTCCGTGTTCCAGTGACCGAGGGTTGTGATCCAGCTCGTGTCAGAGTGCACGGCCCCGGCCTGCAGGCTGGAATCACCAACAAGCCCAATAAGTTTACTGTGGAGACTCGGTAAGCAAGCTCAAAAGCTGTGAACAAGTGCTCCATTGGCCTTTGCTGCATAGTGAGCAAGTGTCCTGTCCTCCTGTGCGTAGTGGTGCAGGTACTGGCGGGCTGGGGTTGGCAATGGAGGGCCCCTCAGAGGCAAACATGTCCTGCTCAGACAACAAGGACGGTAGCTGCTCTGTGGAATACATTCCTTATGAGCCTGGAACCTACAACCTCAATATCACCTACGGGGGAAAGCCTGTCACTGGTGAGGCTCACAGTCCAGTCGTGATCGTCTTTGCGAAAAGATCAAACCGCCTACTTTGTCTGAATCTTTGTTTTGGCCTCTTGCAGGAAGTCCATTCTCTGTGCCAGTGCATGACACTGTGGATGCCACCAAGGTGAAGTGTCTCGGCCAGGGTCTGGGAACTAACGTCAGGGCCAACATCCCCCAGGTATTCACTGTTGATGCCAGCAAGGCTGGGGTTGCCCCCCTTCAAGTCAGAGTCCAAGGGCCCAAAGGTATGATCTAGTCTGTGAAATGGAAACAAGGGGAAGCTGTTGGCTTTGAGTGTGCAGGAGTGAATGTGCCGTCTTGTACACCTAGGAGTTGTTGAGCCAGTGGAAGTGGTGGATAATGGTGACCATACTCACACAGTCAGCTATGTCCCGACCAGAGAGGGCCCGTATTCGATCAATGTTCTCTATGCTGAAGAAGAGATCCCACGCAGGTGAGTTTGTCCCACAAGGCACTGGACTTCTGCCTCCTGCTGGGGTTTGTTGCAGCTGTTTGGTATTTGGTTTCAAGATTGCTGTTTGGTAGTTGATCCTCTCCCTCAGTCCTTTCAAAGTGAAGGTGCTGCCTACACATGATGCCAGCAAGGTGCGTGCCAGTGGCCCCGGGCTCAACACCACTGGTGTGCCAGCCAGCTTGCCTGTGGAATTCACCATTGACGCTAAGGATGCTGGTGAAGGGCTACTGGCTGTTCAAATCACGGTAAGAAGGTTAGGGCTAATGTTGGTGCACACATCTTGCATTGATCCCGGTATAGCTGGGTAATGTAGAGGAGAAACTTTGGAAACTTTCCACCTCAGCAGTCAACAAATTGCACAAAAAGCATTTTAACAACTTGTGACTATTTACTATAGATCTTGGATAAACGTGATGCAAAGCTGTTAAAGCAGACATTGGATGAAGAGTTTCCTTTCAAATATTCAATTTGTCCAGGACCCAGAAGGAAAACCAAAGAAGGCCAACATCCGAGATAACCAGGACGGGACATACCTGGTGTCTTATGTGCCAGATATGACTGGCCGCTACACCATACTGATTAAATACGGGGGAGATGAGATTCCTTATTCGCCATACCGCATCAGGGCACTTCCCACCGGAGATGCCAGCAAGTGCACTGTCACAGGTAACTGCTGCAGAACAACGCAGGTTGCATCAGCCAGGGTTTGATGCATGTAGTAACTGAAGTTCCACACTTAAATCCTGGGTGTAAACTGCCTTCTGTCTGTGTACGGTTCTGGTGTCCCACTCTTTATTGGACCTGTACAAAATCAACTGCTCTGACTGGCATGCACTGAATGATTAATGTTCAGCTGTAATGTGTATCAGATGTAGTGAATTTGGAGTCACCCCATTTTTGAAATGACAGCTAGGGAGTCAATCATTCAAAACTCTTGCAATCAAATGTTAGCCCTCTGAAGCTCAGTGAACTGGTGTATGTTCCAAACTGTACACTTGGGTGTGGAATTTGAATGCTGCACCCTGGGTTCTGTGAACTGCCAACCTAGTACACAAGCCTGGCCTAAGTTATTGTGAATGTCTTCCTTGCTCTGAAGGACACTCCATGCTTGTACACGCCACGCAGACACCCATCTGTACTGCCGTGCCATTCACATGACTTCCAGCATTCTTGAGCACATTCTTGTTGTTGCATTTGTTTATTTTGCTCTCTGCTTCTCACCTCTTCTCAGTCTCCATTGGAGGTCATGGGTTAGGTAAGAGCTTCCTAGCTTCCCTCTGCATGTAATGCTGACTCTGGCTTGGTAGACAAGGTGCCTGTCTTAATCCCAACTTTGACAAGTTTTCACACCATTTTTGTGAAAGCTTTTTTTTTTTTTTTTTTGCTCTCGGCCTCTAGATTCTGCTTAGTGTTGCACACTTAATACCAAGTGGTTAAACTTGGGGGCCCCTTGGTTTTGATCAAATACAGCACACTTTTTGGTCTTTCTGCTAACTGATGGCTGTCATGAGGAACTGTTACTGACTAATGACTGACTAGTCCTGTCAGCCCATTTGGAATGGTAATCTACTTGGTGAATGGATGCGTTTGGTTGCTGTAGTAATTAACCTAAAGTGTTCTGAGAACTAGCATAACCAATGGTGGGAATGTCCTGAACTACTGTACACTTGCCCTACTAACAGAGTGCTTAAAACATTTAACGGTGAAGGAATTGGCTCTGCCCGTTTTATAGGTTTGAATGACTTGCTCGTTTCAGTGTGTGCACTCCCTACTGCCAGTTTTAATGGGTGTTTTTGCATCTGGTTTGGTTCAATGGCCATAAGCTCTTGGATACTGTGCAACTAACATTTGATTTGCGTAGCGGTAAAATCCCGCTTTCCTGCAAATGCAGGTGCAGGAATCGGCCCCACTATCCAGATCGGCGAGCAGACTGTCATCACCGTTGACGCCAAGGCAGCTGGCAAGGGCAAAGTGACCTGCACTGTTTGTACACCCGACGGTGGAGAGGTGGATGTGGACGTGGTTGAGAATGAGGATGGAACCTTTGACATATTTTACACGGCCCCTCAACCTGGGAAGTATGTCATCTGTGTGCGTTTTGGAGGAGAACACATACCCAACAGCCCCTTCCAGGTCACAGTAAGTATGCCAGACTCACATCTAGGAACTCCTAGCAGCAAGCTTTCCCAAGTGTATTTGGCTGTGGGGACTGTGTGTGTGGTATGTGGCCAGTTGAACCTTGAGCCGTCTACTAGGACATTTTGAAATGGTCATGTAGAAAGGTTCTTGTGAAATTGCAGGCCAGGTTTGTCCAGACTTCGCTTCTCCAACAGCTTGCTGAAGGAGCATTGTCCATTAAGTGTTTGGATTGGGGCATAAAGACTCCACTCAGGCAGTCCCAATCCCTGTTCCTCCTCTTGTCTTGTTTCTCAGGCCCTGGATGGTGTGCCCACTGAACAGCTACAGCAGACCCAGGTCCCTCAGTATGCCTACACACCCAATATGGGTCAATCCTGGGTACTTGAACAACATTTGTTTCATTGGCACGTTGTCTTGTCGTCAATGTCATTCTTCCTGCAGGTCTAAGATCACCCTTTTTGGAGGTCCTTCACAATTTGATTTACTATGGCAGTCAGGATCTGACAGCTAGTAAAGGGCTCCTAGCATTCGGCCGTTAAAACAGTCTTGTACTGGTGCTCCTCTGCCTTCTGCTACGTTGTCTTGTCAGAATTCGTCTTGTATTGTCAGGTGTCACATTGGGTCTAACGTCTGCCCTCAGTCATCCGGTCACTTGCCTGCTCTGCTTTCAGCTGCGAATGGTGCCTCACTGGAAGTCATACCACTTTTTGCCAGCTTCTGTTGCAACCATCTTTCCACAGTGACCTTAATCATTTTTCAGCAATCATATCTGCAAGCCTTTGTCAGTGTCCAGCTTCTTAATCTCAATGTCTGAGTGAATAAGTGCATTAGACTGTTACTCTTGTCAAAGCCCCCAGTCATTCAGACCCGCCATGCACCTTGATAAATTCTTCATCCCTCTTGCAGGCGACAGACAGGCCCATTGGAATGAATGGGCTTGATGTGGCTGCACTGAGACCTTTTGACTTGGTCATTCCATTCACCATCCAGAAAGGAGAGATCACAGGTAAAGGGTCTGAGGAATGGTTCTGCTGGAGATCAGCTGAAATGTGGTGACCATGTTTGAAAAGCAAAGCTTCCACACTCTGCAGGTGACGTGCGCATGCCTTCAGGCAAGGTGGCAAAGCCAATCATCACGGACAACAAGGATGGCACTGTGACTGTCAAGTATGCCCCAACTGAAGCTGGGTTGCATGAGATGGACATCAAGTATGATGGAATCCACATCCCAGGTAAAACCCACAAACACCTGGTTCAGTGACTAAGGGAAATGAGGACTTGCTGTTGTAAGAGTTTTCCAGTTCAATAGCCAGGATATGTGCTGATGAGAATTGAGGAGGAATACCAATATTTGTAGGCTTGGCGTTTCTGTATTTTAATAGAACTTCTTGCTCCATTCAGGGAGCCCCCTGCAGTTCTATGTTGACTATGTCAACAGTGGTCATGTGACTGCATATGGGCCTGGACTGATTCACGGCATGGTGAACAAGCCAGCAGTCTTCACGGTCAACACTAAGGATGCAGGAGAAGGTAAAGTATGGCGAGGTTGCTTCTCTAGCATGTTGGTTGGGGTCTGTGTGTTCAGTTCGGTAACATTTTAACAAATCTGTTAGGCAACTCTAACCTGTTGCGGAAGGTGTTTTAAGCAGTCATACACTGAACGTCTGAGCGCACACTGTCAGAAAATGAGAAGGACTTCATTTACTTTCAAAAAGGTGGCTTGTCCCTGGCAATTGAAGGGCCATCCAAGGCTGAGATTAGCTGCACTGACAATCAAGATGGGACCTGCACAGTGTCCTATCTTCCTGTGCTGCCTGGTGACTACAACATCCTAGTCAAATACAATGACTCTCACATCCCAGGCAGCCCCTTTGTTGCAAAGATCACAGGTCTGTATGAATTGTGCAAATGACTACCTTTTCGAAACCTGGAAAAACGAGTGGAATTGGTATTCCAGATCACTAGACTGGGTGGCCTTTGGCCATACAAGAGGATGCTGGTTAAGTGGCCCTTCAATTTTTCCCCTAAGGTGACGACTCAATGCGAATGTCCCATCTGAAAGTGGGGTCAGCTGCTGACATCCCCCTGGACATCGGTGAGCTGGACCTGAGCCAACTGACTGCTTCCTTGACTACTCCCTCTGGCCGTGAGGAGCCCTGCTTGCTGAAGATGCTACGAAACGGACATGTCGGTGAGCCTTGGGCACGAAGCTCCTCTTGAATCCTGAGGAATCGGGTCAAAGTTGTGGAAGTGGAGACCATCAGGTGGTTCAGAGTAGATGCAGATGTAAGGTTATCAATGGTGCCAACTCTGAAGTAGAGGTGGTCATTTTAGCTTTGTGGCCTGTATGGGAGGGGGGGGGGGGGGCCGTTACCGGGAGGATGGCCGGCCCTTTCTCAGATGCTCTGAAATGACACGCCTGCAGAAGTATTCTTCTTTTGTAGGGATCTCCTTTGTTCCCAAGGAGATTGGGGAGCACCTTGTCAATATCAAGAAGAATGGGCGTCACATCCCCAACAGCCCCATCACCGTGATGATTAACCAGTCTGAGATTGGCGACGCCAGCCGTGTCAGGGTGTCTGGACAGGGCCTGACTGAAGCCCGTACCTTTGAGCCTGCAGAGTTCATCATAGATACCAGAGAAGCAGGTGATGAGGATGGCTATTACAGGCAGAAGGAGATGGCTCCGTTTCATGCTAATGTGTTTATACCCCTTTTTTTCCTCAGGTTACGGTGGTCTCAGCCTTTCAATTGAGGGCCCCAGCAAAGTCGACATAAACACAGAGGATCAAGAGGATGGTACATGCAAGGTCACCTACTGCCCCACCGAACCAGGGAACTACATCATCAACATCAAGTTTGCTGATCAGCATGTGCCAGGTACGTTACGGGCTTTCACTGGTCATACCTAGACCTGCATGTTCCATCTGTGCACAATGGGTGGTGTTTCCTTCGCACTGCAGGGAGTGCGTTTACGGTCAAGGTGACCGGTGAGGGCAGGATGAAGGAGAGCATCACCCGGCGCAGGAAAGCGGCCTCTGTGGCCAACGTGGGCAGCCAGTGTGACCTCAACCTCAAGCTTCCAGGTAATCAAGTCCAGCTGCAAAAACCATCGACACAACTGAAGTCTGGACCACCTGAGTAAGGCAGAGGATGCTTGATTCTTGCAGTGAACTTGATCTCCTCCTCCTCAGCTTTGAGTTTCAGTGGGATCTGAATGTCCGTTACAAATACCATACAGCGAATGTGACGGTGCATGTTGTAATTGCCAAGAGAATTGTGCAGTACTTGCACAATGTTGATTACACCATATCTGTTTGTCCTTAGAAATTGGCATTGCAGATATGACTGCCCAGGTGACGAGCCCCTCTGGCAAGGTCCACAAAGCTGACATCATGGAAGGAGAGAACAACACGTACTGCATCCGCTTTGTGCCAAGTGAGATGGGCGTGCACACAGTCAGCGTGAAGTACAAGGCTCAGCATGTTCCAGGGAGCCCCTTCCAGTTCACAGTAGGTCCTCTGGGTGAGGGTGGAGCCCACAAGGTCAGAGCAGGAGGACCTGGGCTGGAGAGGGCAGAAGCTGGAGTTCCAGGTATGGATGGACAAGATTGATGTGAGTGATAGTGGTCCTGTGTTTTGTGAACCTCCTGATGTCTTCACTCTTCCGAAATCTCTAGCGGAATTTAGCATCTGGACTCGTGAGGCAGGAGCTGGAGGCCTGTCTATAGCAGTGGAGGGTCCCAGTAAAGCAGAAATTGCTTTTGAGGACCGCAAAGATGGATCTAGTGGGGTGTCCTACATTGTCCAAGAACCGGGTAAGACTGGTGTCACGGAGATGTGGCTCAGTATCAGTTAAATGAATTTGTCACTGCATCTAAGAGCTTCCCTGTCTCAACAGGTGATTATGAGGTGTCAATCAGGTTCAATGACGAGCACATCCCCGACAGCCCGTTCGTGGTTCCTGTGGCTTCCCCGTCAGATGACGCTCGGCGCTTAACTGTTGCCAGTCTTCAGGTGAGGCATCGAGAAAGACGGACACATGTCCACTCCAGAGGAACCAGATACCACCCACAACTCAGCAGCTGTAGGGAGCCCAACCCTATTTTCTGTTAGAAATGGATACAATATAGGTGTCATAATGGGTAAAGTGGTAAAGGTTAGTCTGTAGGTGAAAATATGGCTACTAAACACAGCCTGAATGTTGCGTTCAAGTTGAATAACCTCTCTAGGATCACTGTAGAGATGGGGGGGGCCCCGTGGTCTACAGGTAGCTGAACCAAGGTGTTTACAGTACTGTAGTGAAGGCAGAAGATCATGTGCCATGAGGAGGCATGCTAACCTGCTGCTGCTGCTTTGACGGGTGGTTAGGAAGCTCTGGGATTCTGAAGGACTGTGTGTGTTTCTCGAGCCTCGTCCTAAAGGCTCACAGCAGTCCCACACCAGCAGGTGGAAATGGCTGGGCTAAAGGGTTAAAGACAAGGGGCTCTGTCTTGATTTATCTTCCTCCCTCTTCAGCTAATGTCTGTGGCTCTGACTTGTGCTTTTATTGTACATTGGTAATTGTTCAGGTTGTCTATCAAAAGCCTCTTTAACCCTCTTAGCTGCCTAAAGGTAACTGGATGCTGTTATGATTCTGCCACCTTTTGGAGATTTTTTTTTCCCCCCCATTTGGGACAGTGGGTACAAGTCAATGAAGACCGACAGGGATGTACGAATCTAATGGCATAAAACTGGGTGGGGGATGTTTTGAGTGGTATGGGGGTAGCATGGTAGAGCTCTGAAGCCCTTGGCGTGACTCGGATGTTGCATGTGTTCCCATCCTGCCTGGAGGACATCGGCTGTGGAGCATGCCGACTAAACGCAGCAGTCCAGACTCATCCTGAGCCCCGAGATGGGGGCTGGGAGCCCCACTCTATGTGTTGACTCTTGTCTTCTGCAGGAGTCTGGGCTGAAGGTGAACCAGCCAGCCTCCTTTGCAGTGAGTTTGAACGGAGCCAAAGGTGTCATTGATGCCAAGGTGCACAGCCCGTCTGGTGCACTGGAGGAGTGCTGTGTCACAGAGATAGATGAAGGTAACTGGGGGAGGACGATGTTGTGGCTCCCCAGCATCCGTTCAGCATGAGGATCCAGGACATGTGCTAATGGCTTCCTTTCCTGTACTAGACAAGTATGCTGTACGCTTCATTCCACGGGAAAATGGATTGTACCTGATTGATGTGAAGTTCAACGGCTCCCACATCCCTGGCAGCCCATTCAAGATCCGTGTGGGAGAGACTGGCCAGGCTGGTGACCCAGGCATGGTATCGGCCTACGGTGCTGGACTGGAAGGAGGCGTAACTGGCAAGTGTTTGGTGGTCCCAAGTTTCTCTTTGATCAGGTTGTGCCTTTTGACTGGTGCTGTAGGTCTAACATTAGCAATACTTCCTCAGGATCTCCGTGCGAGTTTATTGTGAACACAAGCTCTGCGGGTCCTGGAGCTCTGGCAGTAACCATTGATGGCCCCTCAAAGGTCAAGATGGACTGCCAGGAGAGTGCGGACGGCTACAAAGTTACCTATACACCTCTGGCCCCAGGGAACTATCTGATCTCTATCAAATATGGTGGGCCTTACCACATTGTGGGCAGCCCTTTCAAAGCCAAGATAACTGGTAAGAATTTTCTAGTTGGAAGCTAAAGAGACATTTACTTTAATGCATATGTTGTGCCTTGAATGTTTGAATGACTTGAATGCAGCTTGCCTGTTTGACATCCAGTGTGGTTCTGATTTAACGTTCTCTTTCAGGTTCACGGTTGATCAACAGCCACAGTATGCATGAGACTTCCTCTGTACTGGTAGAGCCAGTATCTCGCAGCGTTTCTTCCAGCCAACAGGGGGCACCAGCCTGGGCTTCATCTGATGCATCCCGTGTGGTTGCAAAGGGCCCAGGTCTGAGCAAAGCCTACGTAGGCCAGAAGAACAGTTTCAGTGTGGACTGCAGTAAAGCAGGTACAGTGACAGACCTACTGACCATATGGTCTGGCGCTAGCTTGTAGTGCCAGTGTGTCAGGTTTGAGTCCAGCTCAACTCAATATTCCTACAGGGTTTTTTTTTTTTCCCCACACCATGTGACATTTGTATATAATTCACCCAGGTGATTAAAGAACTGGTTAACCATGGTTCATGAAGGTGCTGGCATACAGGGTGTTCAAATGTAAAAGGTGCATCAAAGCATGTCATGCCCTTCTGCTAAAAGGGAACTTGGGTCAGGGAGTCAATTGGGACAATGTCCTTCTGCATGAATCGCTAAACTGACTAGTCTGAGTATTTGGCATCCCTCAGGAAGGAACATGCTGCTGGTGGGAGTGGATGGTCCAAAGGTACCTTGTGAAGAGATCCTGGTCAAGCACTTGGGGAACCGCCTCTACAGTGTCGCCTACCAGCTTAAGGAAAAGGGCGACTACATCCTTGTGGTTAAATGGGGAGATGAGCACATTCCTGGAAGCCCCTACCACCTTTCTGTGTAGACCAGTCTCCACACCCTGATCCTCCACCTGCTTCTAAACACTGAACCATCACTGCTTCTTCCCCCCCTTGTGCTTCCTTTTACCATAAAGCAGCACCTTGCCACTTGAAACATTTGGGTGAAGGCTGGTGTTTTAGACTTGTTTAGTATTGGGTTCCCTAGTGCTTGAACGTTACCAGATTTAAAACCCTGCTATTTGGAGCTTGTAGACTGGATTTCTGTCCACTGGTTAAGGTACTTTTACTAGCTCAGAATTTCAAGGAGGATTTTGTTCAATGTTATCTGACTACAGCACATCGACACAGCTGAAAACTGGTTAAGTTTTGAAATGGGTGTCGTCGTGGGTGGTTCTTTCCTCTGCTTTTTTTTTGTGTGGCATTTGAGCCATTTTGTATTAATTGTACCTGTAAAAGGCTATAGCTTACTAATTAAGAAATTTAGTTTCTAGAGCTGGAAAGTGGCTATTTTGAAATCAGTTCTCCCCATTAATTGACCAAAAACCCAAACTCTCCCTCTGCAGCTTTTTCACGCATGTGACCTGTCATTGTATAATCAGTGTTCTTGCTGGGGATGGTTTGAGGCTTTAATGACTGTTACAATATTGATATTCAATAAAGTTCAGATGTACTGTCAGTTGATCTGCTGTCATGCTTTGAGCTGCACTCCCATCCTCTGCTGGCCATCTGCAGCTACTGGATCTCAACTGTTACTCATCCTTAAGTGTGAGGAAGACTAGCCTTGAACGCTTACAGCATTAGGACCAAACAGATGTGTAGGGTAGCATCAAGCCACTAATTGGATACTACAGGAGATATCCAAGGACAGGAATAATTTGACATGGTCATTTAATTTCAAAATGGGAGTTGAGACCATCAGCTCACAGTGAGAAAAGCACTGCATGACAGGTTTCTCTCAGCAACTGCCTGCACAGGGGCTTGTAGAAGTATGACTCATCTTCAAATGATCAACTTTGCCTGAATTACAGTAGATACATGAACATATTCCTGTTTCTACAAAATACAAGCAGCGTTGGCTTTTGCAAAGTTTCCAACCCCTGAACTTGAAGCTGCAGATGAATGTGGAGGGGGAAAAAAGTTGCCTTAATGAGAACTGTCTGTCATACAAGTTGCCCCCCCCCAGTTTCACCATTTCACTATCAATAAAAAGACTCAAGTTGACAAAGTTCTGAAAGTCTAGACTACAGAGCATTATCTAAGAATTGGGTACAATAATTCGAGAGGTTGGACCTCCCACTATGCACTGTTGGATTAATAGAAAGTAAAAGCTATGCCACATTTGTATATTCTGCATCTAGACCAGCTAACATACAGGACAAGGCTTTGATGAGATTAAGTGATTCTTGGACCAGAATTCAGTGCCATTTATGGCCCAAACCGAACACAGCCCATACCTCAACACCACCTTTCCAGTGAAGTATGGTAATGGCACTAGCATGCAATGAGGATGCTTTTCATCTTCATGACCTGGGGAACTGGTCAAACAAGGGAGGGTGGATGGAGCAAAATACAGGGAGATGTTACAAGAAAAACTGCTTCAGTTTACCCCAAGCTTTAGTTTTTATGGCAAAGTTCACCTTTCCATAGTCCCAAACTCAAGGCCAAAGCAACATGAGAGTGATTAAAAAGCAAAACGGTGAATATTAAAAGTCCGGCTCTGAATCCTGTAGAGGATCTGTGGCATTCTTAGAAAATTTGCAGTCAAGAAGCGACATCCAACCAACTTGTAGGACCAAGAGCAAGTCTGCCATGAACGGAAGGCAAAACCCACTCCTGAACCACTGTGTAAAAGACTTAAAGCTCTTATTACAGCAAAAAAAAAAAATATATATATACTAATGTGTGGGTGTTGGATAATTATGCAAGCAGCATTTTTCAGTTTTTGCTTTCCTTTAAAAGGTTTGCAGACAAATAATTGATTTTGACTTAAAATTTACTGTTGGAAATTATAAATATTTGAAATAATTGAAGCCTGGCAGGTAGCATATGCTTATGTGTGCTTTGTGGTTCGTCTGATAATTACAAGGGGCTGTTGGGCGGCTCCCCTGAGCCTCCCTGCAGTCAGACTGAAGGCGGGAATCAGCCGCCACCCTCTTCCGGTGACTCACAGCTCTGCCGACAGGGTGTGGCGGAGAAACGTTAAGAAACGTTCTCCTGTATTTCTCAACAGACAAGGCCTTCTAAACCGGCACACTAACTAATACTCCATCAGGAATGGCGTCTGTATTTGCACTGTATTCTTTGTATTTGTTGTAAATATGTTTTTGCCCCCCCATGCCCTGTCCCCTCCCCTGCAGACTTTCACTGTGCGGTTCAAGATGGCGGCGCACACAGTTGCAGCGGCTCGGTGCTCTCCCGTTCGGAATGTTGTTTTGTGTATTTTGTT
>JAACJT020000105.1:17598179-17623458 GCA_009936485.2 Gymnarchus niloticus | reverse complement strand
TGGGGCTGGGGCTGGGGCTGGGGGGGCGGCGGTGGGGCACGCAGGGCAGGGTGCAGATGGTTATGCCTGGAGAGCTCAGATTCCTCGTCTACGTCCGTGTCGTCGATCAGGGGGATGTTGTGGATGAAGTCGTTGATGAGGAACTCAGGATGTGCCATGAAGTTGTGGATGGAGTTTTTCGATTCGGGTTTCTCAATGCCGTCGTACAGTGAGCTACGAAAGGCCTTCACCACTCGCATCTAAGCAGAAGGGTGGGTGAGGATGGGGAAAGGAGAGGCAAGGAGACTTTTAGTGTGACGTGGAGCGAGGCTGTGGCCGGGGCTGCTATTTTACAGACTGACAGGCAGCTTACACCGAGACCTAAGATCAGGTTGCTGAAGGCGTGTCTCTGCCCATGGTGGGTGGAGCTTTCGTATTTCCAGGGACTGACTGGACATCTGCTCATGTGGGCAGAACATTCCTGAATGTTTTCACAACGCACTGACAACCATCAGATTTTTTCTATTCCCATGAGAGAAGTGACGTGAATGTGATGATTTCTTGTAACTTCAAAGGCTGTAGGCTGTAAAATGTGTAAACTATTAATTTCGTTCATTCTCTGCGCTCGGGTTTCAGGAAAATACAGAAAAGAGCAACCTGATCTTATAAGTTTCTCAAAAAAGAGAGTTAAAAAATGACAAAGATGATTTGAAATATGAGCAAATATTAAAAACAATGTGTCAGTTTACCACAGTGCAGGTCACAGTAAATAAAAAGACAAAAAGATAAAACACAAGTATAGAGACGCAGTGTGTGCGTGAATGAACGGACAGATAAATCTACACAGGTGTGCACAAACATCAGGGAAAATGGGAATTCAAATCTGCAAGAAAACTGTGATAGGAGAACAAACAGACACACAGATATTCATTTATACGTCAGATGTTCTAACAAACAGTACTGCTGTTCTCTGTGTGAAGCGCCCCCCAGTGGACACCAGGTATGCTGACATAGAATAAGCGCTAAGCATCGCGGGTGGGGCTGGATTTCAGGGCAGAGCGCAGGGAGGACGAGTGAAGCAATCGGCAGCCCCAGACCCCAGTCACATGTCAGCATGCACATATCAAGCAGCCAGCCAGAGCACGGGAATGGAAAGCTCAACCCAAACAATGGGGTCATCGGAGGAACATATGTCAGGGCTAGGCAAAGATAAAAACTGACGACAAGTCAGTGGCTGGGGCTCCTGGTGCACGTGTAAAAAAAAATTGTCCCTCATTGTCACATTAAAGGCATGACTCTTATTAAATCACTTGCAGCGTTAATTTGGTGACACCTAAGGTCCCGTTAAATCTGGTCACTGGTGACATTTCCATGAAAGTATACATTTTGGTACGAAGCAAAATGTATCAATGAACATTTTTACCAACAGTCCTGTAAAAATGAGTCACTGCAGACCCTCCGGAGATGGACGTCCTCTGCATCTTTGGGTCATAAAGTAAGCCTGCGCAAACATTGTGTTCATTTGTCTAAAAATGTAACACAAATTGTTTGTAATTAACAAATAATGATAACGCCACACCAAAGCAGTAAAATCACTGTAGTGTCGGGGAAATCCAAGAGGCAGTGAGTGATTTTACAAGACAATAAAAAGAAGCCGGAAACATTAAATCATAAGTGGGGAAAAAATACTTTAAGGCACTAATTACTCTGCAGTATGACTGAAAATCATTTCGAAGTAGTATGAGAATGAATGAAGGGCTGCTTATGTCGTGCCGTATTTGTAAAATAAACGGGGCAAATCTGTAGGACAAACACAGCATGTCAGCTGTGACTCCTAAAAGTTCCCTGAAAGATGTGAGGTGGAAGTTGCTGAGCTCCGGAGAAGTCATTCGGCATGCAGCCATGTTGATGCAGGTGAGCGTCACACAAACGGACTGGTCACACATTGGCAGGGAGGAAAAGTGCACGCAGAGTCCAGTGAGGAAGGAATCGGCACCTTCGGTTCTCCGCTGCCTTGCTTTGTGTCACTTTGTGACAGCCAGTCACATGGTGTAGAGACAGAAAGCATGACGTATACATACACCCACTGTATGTATAGATGGAAAGGTCTGAATAGACACGTTCATCAAGACGACCACCAGCTCGTGCTCAGGTGCTCCATGCCCTCAGGCAGCCCAACACGCAAACAAAAAGAAGCAAAAGGAACCAGAAAGAACAGGATTCAAAACAAAGTCCAGAATAAACCGGCGAACAAACAAACAAACAAGCAAACGGGGAGAAATGGTTCCAGCATTCAGCCGTGCACTTCGTTTGTTTTTCCAAAGAGCCTGTTTGTGACCAAGAAAAGCATCATACAGTTTTGTGTCTTTAATGTTGATCTCCGTTTGTTGTTTGTTTTGTTCCTCTTTGTTTTCATGGTTACGGTAAACTTTCGAGTATAACGCCCATGTTTGTCAAATAAAACAAAATAACCTGAATAATAAAAGTGTTTTTTTCTTCATTTCTTTATTAAAATCGTGCCAGATTATATCTTGAATGTCCCCCACGTAACCCTTAAAAGCTTGATGGAAAAACTTAATCATTAAAAAGTATGTTTCAGCCCACTAGTCGATCCGATGTGTTTGTTAAACAAAAAAAAATTAAATGAAGAGTATAAGCAGAAAAACAGAGGAAGAAGCAAGAAGCACAGAGAGGAGAAAAGCTTAAAGAGGCTGTGATGGAAGAGAGGTGTTAGTGATCTGAAACTCTCCTCTACACAAAAACGTACATCAATGTCAAAGTCTTACAGGCCTCACATCCTTCTAGCACATTACCTACAGTCAATCTTTTGTTACTGTGTGATACCAAACAGGCATTACCTTACAATTTAGCTTCGCTTAATATTCTATACGTCAGACGAGACAATTGATTGAATTGAAAATTTAAAATTCATCCAGTCATCTAAACTATGCCTTGAGACTACGACCTACTAATATCTGCAGATGCAATAAAAATGAACATTTGTTCAGTAGACTAAGGTTTCAGCTCAAATTAAAGGAAAGACTTAAATAAATGGATGGCACGCTAGAACTCTTTAAAGAACAAGGTGAGGTCTGCAGAAAAAACACCTCACATACAGACAGACAAGCACGCAAAACAACCCATTACACTTGTCATTGGTGCTGTTTCGGTATTCATCGATATTGTTTAGCTATTTCTAAAATGAAGATCGAAAACACATTTACATTTTATTGATATATAAGGCCCGCAAAACTAACATAGATAGGGGATTAAAGATCAATTCCTTCTTTCAGTAAAAACACATGTTTTATTGCCTTAGAAACACCGGTGCTGGTGTAGCTTGAAACTGATTGAGGTATTTAATCCAAAACAAAAAATGATAAGCAGAGTTAAATGGTAGCATTAGCATGTCAGAGAAGGAGCCATAGTCTTCTAATTCTGCATCAGCGAAGAACATATTACAGTAGATCAGCGCTTCATCTGAAAGTCACTGAATGACTGATTTAAAGTAATGGTACGCATCAACCTGACTATTCCCATGTCGCTTTGCAACATGCTGCCGAGAGGGAATTATGGGAAGTGTAGTTCACCAAAATGCATCATTTTGGAACTGAAGCAGGGCAGAGTTTTAAGAGCATCTTAGTGTAGTAGTACTTTTACAGTGATTTGTTAAAGTCACTAGTTTGATGCCATGAAAGCGAAATTCTGTTCCACATGATGATTTGTGGTCAACTTTAATTTTAAAATCCATTAACCAGTAATGGAAGCTTAAATGAGAAAACTGACCAATCTTTCAGAGAATTATGATCAAACATGGATACTCCCTGGACAATCAAAGGCCTATGAGGTAAATAATACAGCAGTTTCAGTCCGACATAACAGAACTCCAGTACAGCACCGTGCATCAATATGCTCACACACTTTCAATCTGTATTTAGAAATCTTGTATATATTAACATGTAATTATATTTTGGATTACTGTCCAAAACCAGCTGTAAACAAATCTTTGGATAATTTGTTTTCTGAAGAAGACATCACAGCCACTGAGAGTGAACAAAGGGGACAGGAGTCAGTCAGAGAAGATGGAGTAGTTAACAGAAAACAGATCACTGACAAGGAGTCTTTCAGAGAGAGAGAAAGAGGGGGGTGAGAGAGAGAGAGAGAGCGAGAGAGAGAGAGAGAGAGACCAAATGGACCGACCCAGGAAATGAAAGGAGTGCCGACTGTGGATATGAAATTTAATTCACAAATATAAAATAGACACGGAGAAATGGAACAAAGAAAACAAAACGATCAAATTCTCTCATAGTTTGAGAAACAGGGATGATTTCTTCAAAAGAATCAAGCACAGATATAAATATGTAGAGATTCCCCCTTTACAGCAAACCCTTCTTCATTATCTTTCCCGCTATATCATCAGCTTGATAGGGTCCATTTCCCACACAAACTACCAGGACACCCTATAATTACCAGGCCTTTTGTTTCATTTCTTACTGTTTCTGGGAAAAGATTAAAAGATGACCCCAAACTTAAAGTCCACCCCACATTTATGGAATATTGATTATTATTATTATTATTATTATTAACAATAATAATAATAATGTCTATGTGTTGTCAGAGAAGCCCTTCCTCACTGCCTTGGGACCCTACAAGAAAAAAGAGAGGGGGGGGGGGCAGTGGAGACAGTAAGGGTAGCACAGACCAAGCGGGCGTCTGAGCTTTGTGAGCCTATCTAGAGAAGGAGCGAGGAGCCACCTGGGCTGGAGGACAGGACTCACGCGACACTGTCACCTTTTGGGCTTATACTCGAAGGTTTACACCAAGCTGGTGTGCAGCCATGAAAACAACACCACAAACGTGTCCATTTGGCTTCTCTTTGCCATTAGAACATCCACAGAAAAATGTTAAAGGCGAATGTTTTGGCGATATCACCATACTCAGTCAGACTTGAGTTTAAAACACTGCAACTAAAAATTATTCATAATTTTTTTGTTGGTTTCAAGGTTGTGTACCATTAGGATAGTTTCACTGTTGAAAATACCTGAGACATTCTCTACATACGCACACACACACACGTGTGTTATATGTTGTATAATTTATGCAGCATAAGGCACGGCACTATTAAGCTCGTATTCAGGTAGTCCCCCTTTTACACTGGAAAAGTCTTCCCTTAAAGGTTTGTTTCCCCGTTAGAGATATGGACAGCGAAAACAAGTTTGCGCACTAAGAACACTACCAGTCGAAAGTTCTGCACACACTAAGATTTTCTACATTATCAATGTTACTCATAGTTTTCACAAAAAACTTCCAGACACTCAATATTCATCGCTCAATATTCTGCTGTTGCAGCAGAGCAAATTCGAGGCGGTCTTTCCAGGGACATTAAATATCGCTCTAAGTTCATTCCAGCACTCCTGGGGCCTGGTTTATGGTTATTACAGCTTATTACACTACAGTATTCATAAATCTCCTTTGGGCGGGAGTTGAACTTCCTGGTTTGCAAAGATGAACTACAACATTTACAAATACACCATTGGGTGTCTAGAATTTTTTGTGAAAATTATGTGAGAAACATTGAAAATGTAGAAAATCTTTTGACTGGTAGAGTAAGTATGAGACCAGGAACGTGTAGATATGTAGGACCCTGAGGCTGAGTTCCCAAGGAATGACATCATAAAAACAGTAGCTAACTAGAGGGGGCAAGGTCTATGTACTTTTCAGCCAATCCGTTGTAAGATACGAGATAAGACAGAACTCCCTGTTTCACAGAGGAATTCTGTCCTCTTTTCCAGTCGGCTAATCACTGCTGACTCTGTCTCTTGCTGTAAAGCCTCTTCCAATGGCTTGTCTCTGCCAAAACTGCCGTCGTCCATAACTTCCAGCTCCCGCGAGCCCCTATCTGGGCTGCTTCCCGTCACAAAAGGTCAAACGGAACGTGTGAAAAGAGGACTACCTGTACGTAGCCTTCTGCTTCATGGAGACAAATTCATAAGGCAGCAGCAGAGAAGAATATCTCCAGAATTATGAGGATCAAAACATAATATGACTTCATACCTAAACAAATGGGAAGGTTAGATAAGTCATTTTCCAGCCACGTTTCTTAACGCGAACAACAACCTTGGTAACTTCCTAAATTTCTATTCACCAAGAATTCAGCACCCTCGCGGAACCCAACCTTGAAAGCAGGCTGTGGAAACCCTTAAAACCTCTCACTCCAGTCCCACAGGACCAGGATGGTGACATGGAGGGAGGGTGCGGCTGATCTGGTCCAGACCAAAGCAAAACAGGGGACAAGTAGGAGAACTAAAGGGAAATGAACTCCGGAGAGAGAGAAAGACAGTGAGTCGGTGGAGAGGAGGACGTGAGACAGCAACAGAAAGCAGCCACCTGAGAAATCACACACACACAAATGAAGGAGAACCACGCAAGAGCAGAATACACAAACGGCTATGAGGGAGAGGAAGCAAACAAACAGATGTGACCAAAGGATCATTTCCACTTGTCGTGTCTGTCTGAGTGGTGCTGCCCACTTCCCCCCGCTTGCGCCCCCTTGCAGTGTGTGCATGTGCCTGCGTGTGCGTGTCTGTGCGTGCGTGTGCGTGTGCTCTAGTGTGCCCGGCTGTTTGCAGTTCAAGGAAAGCAGGAACTCACTCCCAGGCACCCCGGCGGCATTGGCAGTGGTCAGAACTACGTGAGTGGGGGTAGAAATATTGGTAACGTCATGGAGCTGGCTGAGAATTGATGAGCGCCGACGCACTGCGCCCTGAAACGAACCACTTCTCTTGAAGGTACTCACTACCTCCATCTGTGGGAGAGAGAGAGAAGGACATTACAGCAATACTTCCATTAGCCTGCTCATTGTAAGGAGGTTAACAGAAAACCAGGAGAGGGAAAAATGAAAGAAAATATAACGATCAGATCTTAGGGGACCTGAGGCAGCAGTAAATAAAAAGAGCTTTAAACCACAGAATTAGTGTAATGGTGACAGAGATTAGTCTTTTCCTCACATTACCACATCTGGCCAGAGGTGCACTGTATTCAGTCGGACATTTCAGCTCCATCACAACATTAGAAACTGAGTTTGAGTTTTAGTGAGAAAACCAGCGCTAGGTTTGTAACTCTGACTAAAGGGGAGTGTCTGAATGTTACTCTTGCGGATGTCCCAAGAATTTAGCTGCAGAGTAGGAAGAGAATCAGCAAGCAGACAAAACATTAAGGCTCAGTGCAACAATTAACCTTGTAATGGCTGGGAACATTGACTTTCTTTCTGCAGTGACTGGCTGTTTCTGTCAGCACTGGCTGAAGTCATGTTTTTACATCGGCACTGGAGTGACACCTAAAGCGTTTGCTTTGGCATAATCTTGTATAGGTTTCCTGTACGCCTAAGATCAATTGATACTGACCAATAACTGTATAAACTACTTATGTATAAATTATGAGTTACAGTTCATTTTTCTTTTGACAGTGACTCATTTTAGACATTTTGCTGAGTGCGTGATATTCCCTCCGTAAAACAAAGTGTGCTGTGGCTTTTGGGTGTGTGATTCCCCCTCACTAAAACAGACTGTCTATAGAGATCAGCCAAAATCCTCCGTGTCATCCCCCCAAATGTTGCTGCAGATTATGGTCCTTGTGTCAATCTGCTTTGGTCCTGGCCAAGGTTAGACAAAAATGAATCCACTTCATTCAGAATAATGAACCCCCTCCCCAAATCAATAGGGCTGTTGCTAAATCATACAAAGACTTTGCTAAATCAGGGGGAAGATCAATATGGTTGTTTTAACCCTTGCATACAACATTCATCATATTCCCCAACTTGCCAGTATGATCAGGGTCTTTCTTGACTGTATCCAAGCAATCATCATTAGCCTCTGCACCACATTTTAATCTCCAAATCTTTTTAATTTAATGCCAATCTTCTACTCATCTGTAAAGGCCATATGTATTCTCCCGTCGATTTAAATAAATAATTTTAAAAAAGTGTGTAGCTATGCGCCTATTTCACTTCAGCACATTCTCCCAACTGACTTCAGTGTGGATTTATGCACACTGAGGCACCTTACACACTTTGGGTGGAGAGGGACCGAAATGTGGGTGTGTCGCATGCAAATTTCCATTTACACGTATTCTCCCCCGTCTCAGATTTACGCGCCCTTCGCAACACCACGTAGCAAGACGCTATTGCTGTGTTCTCGTAAAATAGCACAACATGTCGAATAGGAGTTTTACGAAATCGAAACTTTCAATAAATGTAAGCGGCGAGAATTTTTTAGAAGCCGGGGTCTGTCCACAACGAGAAATTTACCGCTACTGGGGTGGACTTGGTGTTCCTGGAGGGGTGGCGGCGGCGAGGAGAAACTCTGCGAGCGGTGAGATTGAAAAGCGCGGGATGTCAGGCGGTTACATCGGAGCGCTGAATTGTGAGTCGCCTGGATAAAACGTGAGACTGCGTATGTATGAAATAATCTGTACGGGCTTAAAACGGGACCATCCTGTACTATAGGGCCCAGGTGGCAACCCTAATACTAAGTTTAGTGTCATGTCTTTTGTTTTTCGTGTCCTGAAATGTAACATTACAGGTTTGCCATGTTGTGTTGTATTCTGTAATTAGGCAGAACATAAAAGTATGGCTTTAAAGACATGGTCTGTATCGTACAAAGTCTTTGCTAAATCAAGGGGAAGATGAATTAGGCTGATACTGAATCATACAACAGCTCTCTGCTAAACCTTTGTGAAGACTGATCGGGGTGATTTTAAATTGTATGACGATTCTGCTAAATCACGGTAGAAGACAGATCCGGCTGATTCAAATCGTACAAAGGGACTTCAAAATCAAATGGAAGACGGATCGAGCTGATTCTAAATAGTAGAAAAGCTCAAAAATCAAAGGGATGACAGATCGGGCTATTTCTACATTGTACAAAGTAGGGACATCCCGATTAAGGGCCCCCCCCCCCCCCCACCCACCTCCTCATCCAAGTCACTTAATCTTCTGCCAATTTAGGTAAAATATTCTGAATAGCTCCATATTAAGAAAAATAACCCTCAACACACCTTTCCTCTAATGATTTTCCTTCCTTTAATAAAATACCAACAGTAAAGCTCTGGTATAACGGCGTCTGAAATATAGTGCCGTAAGGGAACGGCATACCTTGGCTCCAAAAATGCCATGAGACGGCAAATGCCAACATTCCATACCACTGAGGTGGGTTGGTCATCTAACGCAGTAAATTCAGTTACTCTCTCTGCAGGGTTGCCAACTTTGGCCTGGTGGCTGGAGTGAGATTTTGCCTCCGTGCCACAGTTGTTAGTTGTTTCTTAACATGAGAAAGGACCCGAAAGCGTGAGTCTCACGCCAAAAGGACGAGAGTTGGCAATCCTGTCTCTGTAATGTTTTTCGCATTGTCGCTGTTTTGGAGAAATTGTCGCTGTCTTTTGAAAGTATCTTCCATTGTTTGCTATTTTGAGGCAGTATTCTTCTTTGTAAACTTGTGATATTTTTCTGAATGTTTTCCTATTTGGTGCCATATCATATCTTGTTGAAAGCAGCTCAGTTACTACCTCCTCAGGAAATACCACCATTTCATATAAGTGGCTGCTGAACTGTCCTCATTTCCAAATTTAAAACAATTCCACACTACGGACGTTTTACCAGATTCTTAAATTGTGTCGCTCCGCTCCAGGTTGTGCACAATTTTCCTTTGTGTCAACTCTATAGCAGCTGGTGTAAACAGAGTGTTGTAGGATAAAGTCTAGCGTAAAAGAAAGGTAAAGTTTCTCCATGTTGTCCATTTCATCAGATTGTGGGTGTAAAGAACTCTACGATGCTTGCTGGCTGCTTTTCCACTAACATGGTCATCTACGGGTGGGGTTCAGAGTTTGGGGTTTGGGTCATGTTGGGTCAGCTGTCACGGGACTCTGAGAAATGACTTTGGACATCTGTATTTGTTCTGTGAGACAGAAGCCAAACAGTACAGCTGGGATCAGAAAAGGGAGAGCTGGCCATTGAACCAGCTGTGCTAAATTCCAGCAACCAGGACAACAAGGGACCATGTAGCAAGCTGGTGGGTGACATGCTGAATGGAATGGATCTGGATGAGAGCCTCCTGAAAGCAGCCATCAAGTGCTGGGCCATAGTGTCTCCCCATCTGACACCCTGCCCAGATGACCTGATGCCATTCAGGTCTTCCACATACCAGCCTCAGTTCACTTTCTGATATAAATGCAGCATTCAAAAGCAGACCAGGACAGAACTGAATACAGTTACATGTCAGAGTACAAACTAATGCTCTAAGCTCACTCCGGGGTTCACGGGGATAATTTCAATGTGATGTAAATAACAAGCTGGCTGTTGTTTTGCTCTCTTCTGCGAACGTAGGTTAATTTCAAACATGGCGTTGGTTTAAATCTTGACGTTCTGTCGCGTCTCATCTCCCGCGTCTTAAACAGCATACTTGTTGGTTTTGTCTAGTGTGTTAACACAGGTAAACAGACTGTCCCCAGTGTGTGCCCACCTGAGCCAGACTTTGGCTCTGGGTATTTCCATGCCATGCTTCAGAAATGTCTCCTGTGGGAACATTTCGCCCTTCCACGTACACGTATTTATACAGAACGGGGGTGATCCATGCATTGACTACGATGACAATGAAAATCATTTTTAAAAATAAACAACAGTTAACAGAGTTGTTAGGAGAATGGGGACATTAGATACTGTGTTGTACAAGGATGAGCTCCTGACAGTCAGCCACATACGATAACAGTCATCAGCATCATGACATTTATATAATTTCATTGATACTGATGGTGATGTGTGTGATCCTCACATCCAGCGGTAAATTTGCAGTTTCCAGGGAAACAGACAGCAATAAGTGGAACATACCTGCATTCCAGTGAACTCTGAAAAGGCCGCGGTATGGTTCGGTGCAAAGCGCCTTTGTCATTTCATATTTGCAGTTTCTTTCCGTGGAACACGGTACAAGGCACAGAGCATGACAGAGCCTGCCCCCCACCCTGACGGAACACGTCCACTCATTAATTCTGGGTCGTAACACACACCAAACTGACGAAGATCTCACTTCCGCGTGTTCCCTAGTACAAGGTTATACATGGAAGGTATTTCATACTAGCATGGATCTGGATGTATGTGACGGATATGTGAAATCCTGTTGGTTATTCTCACGCCATACTCTGACATACAAGACATGATTATGAAAAACAGTTCGAGATGTTTTTACAGCTACGGTCAAGTAAGATTTTACGTAAAATGTAAGCAAGATGGTGGCCCTAAACAAATCAATCAAACATGGGCCTAAAACAGCCCCAGGCTGGACCAGGTGGTCATCACAGCAGGAACCTGACATCGGTTATGAATTTCTGCAGCGAAGCCATGCAACGCTCTGCACCTTCACTTCTCCAGAACGCGCCAAAGAGCAACCCAATCCAAGGGTTGAGGCACTTACAGACCGAGAAAGATCAAGGGGTCCTTGAGATAAATGGTAAATCCCTTATTTGCATGAGCTTAGTCACACAGTCCGGGTGTGAAAAGGTTTGAAAGGGTCACATGACCCTTGTGGACCTCAGCTGTCCATTTGTGCTTTTAGCTGATTTTGCGAGCGCTCTGGCTGAACGGCCACGCAGTAATTAGTTCCAGACGCCTCTTTTTTTTTTTTGCCTCTTTTAAACAAGACTGCATTTGTCTTCAGAACTAAACTGGTGAGAGGCATTACTGTGGACACGTGTGCTTTCATGGCGGGCACCCGAAATTGGCAGAGGTGAGGCTAAATCATGGACTGTTTTACCAAAGCTGGAGCTGTACGGCAGATTATTGTCTGAATGATAAACACAGTCTGGGGGTCAGAAGGTTAAAATCCACTGGTGCACCATTATTTTTTTAGCTAGTCAAGGTCTGTGAAGTTGACCAGTGTATTCGGTGTTGCCGGCTAGCTGCGGTGCACTGCATATAGTGCCGGTTAAGTTAATTAACCATGCAGTGCTGTTTTAGAGGAAATTAGCTGTTTGTTGTACTCATCATGCAGCATGTCCTCTGCAGCTCCGGTGAAAATCCTTATCGCATATGACTTCTGGTCACGATAATTCACTTCTCTCATTTTTGGGATAACTATTCATGAATCAAACATGCAACACTAATCTACACTTAGTTACCTGGTAACACACCAGATAGCCATGAATCAGAATCCAGTAAACGACCCAACAGCTTTGGGTTAACTCAGTTCATTAGCTCCCGCTACCTTCTGGTGCCTGAGGTGTTGACACCTGTCACTCATCACAGCTCATCTACCAAGTCTCTGTCATTGCCTGTCATCAAAATGTGCACGGATCTGGCTTGCGTGGCCAGCACATGTCATCAGTGGGTCTACCAGCTGGGGTCAGAAGGGCAGCGACAGGGAAAGACAGCAGAAAGCAGAAACAGCTCCAGAAGGCATCGCCACGGAGACAGGAAGTCACATTAAAAGTAGGTGAGACAGAGAGGCGGGGCAGAGGATATGAGCCAATGAGAAAGGCGGACATGGAGACCAGTGAAGAAGGAGTATCTAGGACACAAAGAGAAGGCTGAAGTAATGAAAACATGGGATGAAAACAGACAGGAAAGGGACAAAGCGTGACCCCAGGGAATGACGTAGGCAGGGGTGGGGGGTGAATATCCTAGCTTTCTTCTTGCCAATATAGGATTAGGGGCATCTCTGTTAAACTGCACCTGGGTCTGGATACGGTTGAGACCTCTAAACCACAGTATCTGCCCCCGGCGCAGTTCCCTCTCTGCGTGGTCGATCTCCTCCTCGTCTTCAGCCAGGTCCTCGTCCGTGATCTCGTCCGTGCCCGGCCCGTGGCCAGCCTCCTTTAAACACTTCAGGTGGCTGGTGGGTACCGTGGCAATCACCTGGGGGGGGTTAGGAAGAAGAAGAGATATTTGGATGTGGCTGGTGGGGGGTGGGCTGGATCCATTAAGAATATCCAGCATGGGTGGGACATGGGGAGTCAGGTGTGTGAGCATGGTGGTTAATATCAGGGGGAAGGAGACCAGCAGCTCAGAATGGAACCAAAGTGCTGCTCCTTCTTGCCCCCCAGAACCCGCTTCACAGATGGCGGCTGGTCCCTAGACCCCCACCTGGCCCCACAGCAGCTCCCCCACTCCCACGAAGAGGCACCACAGCCACTGCTCCATGTTGAGGGGGGCGCAGCTGAATGGTTTCCCCCCAAACTGTACGATCACAATCTGCACACAGGGAGACACCGGTAGAGTGTCACACAATGCAGAAAATGCACCCAGGAAGAGGGCGTAGGCCGGTGCAGTCATGCTTCACCGTGCTCCATAACCTCATCCATCACCCTGCTACGTCACCTGCTCTTGTATACTTTACCATGGAAAACATTGATCCGTACTAATGGCTCTGTGGGCTGACGCTATTAAGCTTAGCACTTGCCTAGGATCTCTGCTTCATATTCAATCTAAACTTTGTTTTACAAGAGATAGAAAGGCTAGAGGAAATCAATTAAATATGAATGATATTATCTTTAAGGCCTGGCAGCAGTGAAATGACAGCACCCTGAGAGACAGTCAGGGCTGCGCAGCGTCTCACCTGCACCCCAAAGGTCCCTATGACAATACTGCAGAATATCGGGTTGCCGAAGATGCCATCAAAGACGTTCCTCTCGCCGTGGATCTTGCGCGCGTTGATTTCGTTGAAGAGCTGCATGAGAACAAAGGTGTTGAAGATGATGGTGTAGTGTTCAGACGGCGGCGAATGCAGGGGTGCGTTGCGGCCGCAGTCGATGTTGAAGATCTTCTCTCCTAAGGGGCCGAAGATCGAGAGGCCGGATGTAAGGGACGCGCGGAGAAACATCCCACCCTCATCCTCTCTGTTCCTGTTAAGGCGACGGCTTTGTCTGCCCAGGTGCCCCTCCACCCACTCTCCCGGCCCGTACCCACGAAGAGCAGCGTGAAGATGATGGTCAGCTGGTAGACGCCGTGACCCAGGATGTTCTTCATCATGGTGAGGGAGATGAGTGGCTTGTTGCGGCCGTAGGGCTTACGGAGCAGCAGGGCCTCGGTGGGGGGTTCGGTGGCCAGAGCCAAAGAGGCGAAGGTGTCCATGATCAGGTTCACCCACAGCATCTGAACTGCCTTTAGAGGGGAGTCCTGGGAAGCAAGCAAACACCACATCATCGTCTGCCTTACTGCCCCATGGGAACTCCAAATGAACTCCATTCCTGCTGCGTCCATCTGAGCTGCTAATGTTAATAGGGATCGTCTGTCTGATCCTACAGGCAGACCCCATGGTAACATAAAATAAACTCAATTGAAAAAATGACTGACTTAAGTTTAAGACTGACTTAGATGTTTTTGACCCTCAGCAATTCTGCAGAAGCTTAATAACCATAAATGTGGATTCCTTCTCACTGTAGAACACCACGTCAGGAATCCACCAATTACCTGAAGCCACAAGCATTTCCTGAGGCTTCTTAACCGGTATGGAGTGTGCATGAGGTCCCACCACTCGGGCCACGAGACCATTAGAGTGTCGTCACCTGAGTGATGCAGGCCCCGGTGAAGGCCACGATGACGGCCACCACGTTGACGGTCAGCTGGAACTGCAGGAACTTGGAGATGCTGTCATACACGTTCCGGCCCCACATCACTGCCTTCACGATGCTGGAGAAATTGTCGTCAGTCAGGATGATGTCAGAGGCCTCCTTGGCCACATCCGTGCCAGCAATACCCTGTGGAGGAAGACTAGTGTCACTTCTTCCTGTGATGTTTAATTAGTAATTAATCTTCTACATCCTATAAAGGCAGTACTTATTTATTCAAAATAATTAACCGCAATGACTCATAATAGGTATGATCTTCCATTATGAGGACCCCCAGTTATTATCAGTCTTGTTTGCGTTTCGACGGTAATAATCGGATAATCACCATGGCAAAGCCCACGTCGGCCTTTTTGAGCGCAGGCCCATCGTTGGTTCCATCTCCAGTCACCGCCACCACCTGCCGCTGGTCCATCACAGTGCTGTCGATGATGCCTGAATGCCAGTGAAGAATCGTGCCTATTCAGCGTCCACCTGTGCGGAATTTTCTAAAGGAGCCTCCCGCCACAAAACGGGGCAGGAGCTGCTAGGCTAACAAAGGGGTCGAGTGGGACCTAGGGGGTCTTATTTCACATGCTGTGAGTGGCCTGTCCCCAGGCCCGCATTTGATTGAGGAAACACGCATGGCACACGGCATCATTACAGTGGTGCTCTGATGACTGCCAATAAAAATCATACGGGTTTCACAAAACTAAACGTATGGAATATCGTTGCCGCTGCAAGGCTTCCAGTGACCCACCCTTCACCAGCGTATGCTTGTCCGTAGGGGAGGACCGAGCCAAGACCCGCAGCTTGGGCCAGATCTTGTCAATGCGCTCCTGCTCGATCTGTGAGCCAGATGGAAAGACGGTGACGCTGCCGCCCTCGCCGTCACGGCTTGTGAAAGGCGGAGGGCTAAGCATGTACCGACTGGATTCTGACCATGGGCTTTCAAACCTACCTCGCCCTTCTCGTTTCGAATTCGCCGGTTGAAGTCCTTGCCCTCCAGACAGAGGAAGTCGTCCCCGGGCTGGATGATGCCACACTTGACTGCGATGGCGCGTGCAGTGTTGATGTTGTCACCTGTGACCATGCGCACTGTGATGCCTGCCCGCTGGCACTTCCGGATGGCTTCGGGAACCTGCGGGACACGGCTCTGTGACATCTGGCAACACTGGATCATCCGTAGCACCGTGTAAGCAGATCTGCAGAGCATGATTCGGCAGTCCTTGGGAGCTCACAGTCAGAGCCTATATGCCTCCACCAGCCTACAGCCTAGCTACCAGCAGCTCCACGCACCTCTGGGCGGACAGGGTCCTCGATGCCCACCACAGCAATGCAGGTGAGTTCAGTGACGATTTCTGCCTCGTTGTCCCATTCAGGTTCCGGGTTGGCAGACAGGTCCCGATACGCGATACAAATGGTCCGCAGGCCCTCACAGGCCATGGGTTCGATCACCTTCTTCACCATCTCATCCCGGTCCCGAGGACGGAAGCTACGAGGCTCTCCCCCATCCCCCAGGATGGTGGAGCATCTGATGGGGATGGAAGGGTAACATAAATCTTTCCGAGATGCAAGACTCATTAATGACTTTCCACATGTTGGAATGAAGATGGAGAGGCAGAATGATAAACTTCATCGTAAACGAAATGCACACTGATAACCCAGAGTTTCCATGTAAACCAAGCTTGAATGCAGGTCTGTGAGCAAATGTATTGTTAAACTGCGCCCAGGAAACCAAAGCAGACATCAAAAAAATTCCCTGAATCTGATTGGTTAGATCCCCCTGCCATTTAGGCACTACATGGTGTGACTCCATTCCATCCTGCCGCCACAGAAAGTAACAGATCCCACCCACAGACTCACTTCTTGAGGAGGATCTCAGAAGCACCCTTGCTGTAGAGGCGGAAAGAGCCATCGGGCAGTTGGATCACGGTACTCATGGACTTGCGCACAGAGTTGAAGGTGTAGACTTTGTAAAGCTTTTCCTCGGGGATCTGCTCACGCACAGGGACGTAGTCCCTCTTCAGGTCCAGCACCAAGCCCAGCAGACCACACTCCGTCTTATTACCCACCTGTTTGGGCAGAGCGCCCTCCGTGTCCGGAGGCTGGAAGAACAGTGATAGAAGAAGATGAAAGACATTGCATGTCAGTGTTAGTTGTACCAAGTGTACTGGGAGAAGCTCGGCTTATTATATGGTCTTCTCAAATATCACGGCATAATATTAAGAATATCATGAGCACATAAAACACAAGTCAAAGGGAGAATGTATACAAAAGTGGAGAAAGGCAAAGGGGATTTGAGTACAGATTTAGATCTTCTCACCATAATCTTTGAGGTATAGGCGCTATTAATGGAAATCGCATTGACCAGCATCTCCAGGGTCTTAGCATTGACCTGGTCAGGGTCAGGGATCTCTCGGAAGTGCTGGTCACCGACGTACGCCTGGACCACCGTCATGCGGTTGGTGGTCAGAGTACCCGTCTTGTCCGAGCAGATGGCCGTGGCGTTGCCCATGGTCTCACAGGCGTCCAGGTGACGCACCAGATTGTTGTCCTTCATCATTTTCTGGAGAGAGAGAGGGGCGGCAGTGAGGGAGAAGCCAGCACCGAACTGAGACTCGCTCACTACTGCGTCAAAGTCAGAGGGGAACGGGACGCGCTGGCGGCCCTCACCTTGACAGAGTAGGCCAGTGAGATGGTGACTGCCAGCGGCAGACCCTCCGGCACGGCCACCACCAGCACGGTGACACCGATGATGAAGAACTTGACAAAGTATTGCACGTAGACCGGTGTGCACTCTGCAAGCCACACTTGACCTTGGATCACAAAGGTCTCAATCACAAAGTAGAGCACCAGGATGATCACTGTGATGGCGGACATGACCAAGCCTGAAAAACAAGACCAAGCAGGGGGCCATAAGTAAAGAGAACTAACTCCATAACCTGAAGGTCTGACAGTTCCAGAATGTTCTTAGGTCCCAAACCCACCGGAACGTTCTTAGGTCCTAACCCCAACCCAATGAAGGTCTGACGGTTCTGGAACGTTCTTAGGTCCTGACCCCATAAACTAAAAGTCCGACAGTTCCAGAATGTTCTTAGGTCCTAACACCAAAACCTGAAGGTCTAACAGTTCCGGAACGTTCTTAGGTCCTATTCAGGGACTCAACCCCATAGACACATGGTTATGGAATGTTCTTAGGTCCTATTGCGAGTCTCAACCCCATCACCCACCTGCCTTGCCGATCTGTACAGCCAGTTTGGTCAGTTTGCCCTGGAGCACGGACTTCTCCTTCTTGGGTACATTGGCTTTCTTCTTCTCTCGCTCCTCCACCTCTCCCCCCTCTGCGCTCTTTAGCGGCTGCATCTCCATGGCAACAGCTCCATCCTGTTTCTTGGCTGGGGGGGTGGGCGTAACAGGAAGAAAAAATTGAAATTAGTCACCGCAATCAAAAAACATAATGGAAATTAAAATAGTTTGGGGGTTTAACAGCATTAACCAAATGGGACATTTATGCATATCAAATGCCAGCGTGAGAGCCTTTCCGAAATGAAGTGCGACATCTGGAACAAAAAGAAGAACTGATGACATCACACTTTTCTTTTTCCTCTTAAGAAGTGACCACAGTGGCAGTGCTACTTTGAAACAAATTAGAAGTGCTACTTTGAATTTAAAAATGTGCACTGGCTTACAGTGTCGCTACAGAATTCAGCGTGCATAGTGACAACATGTTAAAGATTGTCAGACAAACAGCACATAAAATTGGACGCATGAACAGTAAAGATTCTTACCTACATGGTGACAGAGACAAAAGCCAACACACAATTACGTGATTATGGGAATTTTGGGCGTAGTCCATAGCTTACTGTCATTCACGTTTCATCCTGGTATTTTCTGTTTTCAGTTTTTCACCGTAAAAGTCAATTTGAAAAGTGGTCTTATGGATTGTTATACAGTAAATGGGCCTATGACAGCAGCAGAGCAATTAAAAATATTTTATGATGGTGGACAGCTGTAATCCTTCTTACAATACACACATCCCTGAATGAATGAAAAATATTCATTAAAAACAGTTTTAATTTAGTCTTGTGATTCAGTTTTAAAGAGTTCTGCTCTTAAAACATTTTTAGATTAGCATCATCTATTTATCTTGACATTTTTCCTTACTTTTGATTACCGTGTTCTGCAGCCAAATATTTACAAAGTGAAGCGATATTCGGTTAACTCTCCGCTCCTCCATTCAGTTTTGTTAGCCACTGAAACAAATCTGTTACCTTTGTTCTGACTGTTCTCCACTGTCCCATCTTGCTGTTTGCCTGTGAGAGACAAAGACAGAGAGAGGGAGGGATGACAGGCAGACAGACAGGCAGACAGGCAGGCAGACAGACAGGCAGACAGACAGACGTGGTATACATAATAAGTGACCGCAGTGGAGAAAGAAAACAAATGAGAGGTAAAGACTAGGAAGGCAGAACAGCACAGACACACAGACGGACAGACAGCTTCCCGGAAGAACAAATCCAGTACAAGAAGTCAGGACGGATGATTGTTTAATCTTCTGGGAACAGAACTAATCAAAGAGAGCAGAGCCTCTGTTAAATGTGCTGTGCCGTCCTCTCCATTCTGTCATTGTGTGGTGATGTCAAGCCTCTTAGAGTGTCTCTGCGAGGGCCACCAACAAACAGAAGTCAGCACTCGCTCTGTCTAAAGAAGCAAAACCAAATGGCAGCGTATGACCTTCGGACCACACCCAGTTGGGAGTGGCTGATTAAAACTGGTTTTCAGAGAGACCGTAAGAGCAGAGCTGAAATATTTGCTAGCTTCACTCTCTCTCCTATGAAAATCTTAGCTTCTGGTACAGGGCTGAGCATGACCTTCTCTCACAGGCCTACAACCTGTGATGTCATCCATGGAGCCTTATCCCAACTGCAGTGTGTGTGTGTGTGTGTGTGTGTGTGTGTGTGTGTGTGTGTGTGTGTGTGTGTGGGGTGGGGGTCACTCACAGCTCCAGGTCCTTCTCTGCCGAAGGTTGCAGCTGATGTGAATTACTATCCTCTAAATGAGGAGTGCAGCGGTGTTTGGGTGCAGGACCGGGGCGATTTAGGGGGTAAATAGGAGGTGAGAACCGAAGACAACAGAAAATATGGTGAGCAACAAAAATGCAGTTAGCTAAGAGTGAGCAGAGTGCAGTAACCCTAAAAGCTTTGAAGCTTTAATCAGCCTTCAAAGTCATGAGCGCTGAGGATGCTGGGATGTTGCCGAGGATTTATTTTGTCTCTGAAAGGATTTGAGAGGATCTGCTGTAAAAGGCACATGCACCAAACGTGTGTGAACGACTCCCTCAGTGATCCCCTCGGCCCAGGGTACGGGATTATGATGTGAATCACCACTAGGAGGAGCCCAAACCCCTCTCTACACGAAGATCTAATGTTGGGCAGGTTCACCAGCTCTTGAAATAAATCACAGCATGTCATATATAAAAAAACACTAAATATGTGTAATACTGTGGTCTGGAGCCAGAGCTGAAACTGAATTTCACAGTGCTAGAACCGTGCAGACTTACCCACACACTTTAGTCTACACAATGCCCCCCACCCCCCCAAGTCTATATCACACCATAGCACTCCTGTCTACTCCCTACACCAAATCAGCACACCGTTCCCCAGACCATACTCTGGTACCAATTCCACAAGGTACACCACATCACTGAACCATTTCTACCGTCCTAATTGTTTGCCATATCATAGTACTGTTTCCGCTGTCCTGTCTCTCCTCTAAATAATTTATTCACATCTGCAGTGTCCTCCCTATGCAGACCGATTCAACAGAAACCACACTCACACCGATGGGGGAGGCACCAGACCAAACGTGCCCAGGGTGATGGGGCGGAACAGGACCAAATGCCCTCAGTGTGATGGGGACAGAATCGGACCAAATGTGCCCAGGATGATGGGGGCGGAACAGGACCAAACCCGATCAGGATGATGGGGGCGGCACAGGACCAGACCCGATCAGGATGATGGGGGCGGCACAGGACCAGACGCCCTCAGGGAGATGGGGGCCGAACAGGACCAAACCCGATCAGGATGATGGGGGCGGCACAGGACCAAACCCGATCAGGATGATGGGGGCCGAACAGGACCAAACCCGATCAGGATGATGGGGGTGGCACAGGACCAAACCCGATCAGCTTGGTGTGCTCTGCTCCTCAAACCAGACTTCAGTTCCTTCCCTGTTTTGTGTGCGGCACTCGTTCCTGTGTGCTGTGTAACTCTTGCTCTGATGAAGTGATTATGCTACACATTTTTCTCATCTTTCATAGCTTCTAATCCAAAAAGGAACAGCGAACATCATGCAAGATTTTGGAATGTTAATTGGATTGGACTGAGCTGCCATTGACTCCCTTTATCGGCCTTGGTGGGCTGTTTCCTATGTGCCTATCATGATCCTGTCTGCAGATCTCTGTCGTGGTATGAAAGCAGATTTATAAAAGCTTGAGACCAATCACAAATCAAGAAAGAAGTACCTGCAACTCGTGACAGACTAATTTAATATCCTACTTTTATGAACATGATAAATGCTCTCAGGAACATGTTGTAGTTTTTCCATTCTTCAGGGACATAATTCCAGCAAACTACACTCATCCTGCAGTAGCAAAGCGACGACGATCGTTTGGTTTAGTGTTCAAATGCAGAGAGAAACTGGCAAAATGGCTGCTTCTTGGCTCATCAGAACATAGAAGCGGTTAATCATTTCTTATAGTTTATTACATGTATTATAATACAGTCTATTCTCCTTCAGGAGAAATCACTTGAAAATTCAAACAAGTAATCTGCATGGTGAATGATTTTAGTGCAACAGAAAAATGTTGAAATGATTAAAACGATTTCTATGCCAACACATTTTCTTTTTACCCTTCTTTTCTTTCCTCTC
Organism: Gymnarchus niloticus; assembly: GCA_009936485.2. Lineage (NCBI taxonomy): Eukaryota > Metazoa > Chordata > Actinopteri > Osteoglossiformes > Gymnarchidae > Gymnarchus > Gymnarchus niloticus. The sequence goes on along the minus strand of JAACJT020000105.1, from coordinate 17,601,960 downwards.
CTCCTCGGCCTCGCCGGCCCCCAGAAGAGTGAAGATGATGCCAGTCTGAGAGTTGATCCCCACCGCGGTGACCAGCATCCGCCCTGAGCCCTCCATCACGTGGGTGCCTGTAAACGAACATCCGCACATAGAGTCATAGAGTCGCAGAGTCACAGCTACCGAGTCGTGCACGTAGTTTCAGGGTCAAACAGTAAGGACGTGCAAAGTCAATCAGAGTCAGAGCTTCACATAGAGTCATAGAGTCAGGATCACTCAAAAAGCCATACGGAGTCAGTCAATGAGTCACACACGACCGTACAGAGTCACAGAATTGAAATTCCACACACAGAGCTACCGAGTCACATCATATTGTGAGATTCTGTTTATAGAGTGCCACCATGGGATTAGATTACGTACTTTGTCCAGAGAGTGACACTACACTAAGAGTCCATGTCAGGAACACAACCAAAATGGGTGAAATGTATCGAGTCAGTATATCTCCCCAGAACTGACAGATCTCTGGTTTCAAAGCAGAAGATGCCCTACAGGAAGCTGATGATGACACACAAAACTCATCTAAGACTTGCCCACAGACACCTCAGAATTTTAGCTGTGATTTTCAGCGAGTTGCTCTTCTATTAAACGAGTTATTTTACATGCTCCGTGACCTTGGATTAGCGATGCATCAGAGCAGTTATGTACAATTTAGCAGCATGCATAAATTGACAGTTTTGACTCATTTACATGCATGGTTCAGTGCTGGATGCTGATGTTGAGAGGCGTCTCTGCCTGGTGTGGATTTTCGGTAAGCTTTTCTTCACCCTGCATTGTCTTTCGGGTTAACTTTCTGTTAGCAGTTCGATTATCTTATTCTGATGCTCGAAGGTAAAGGATCACGTCCTTATTATTAGTTGTTTTTTTTTTTTTTTTTAGAAATATGCAGTTTTTCCCGATTCAAATGCGGTCCCTAAGCAACGCCGGAAATGATGCTTTCAGGATACGAAAAGCCACCCTTTTCCTAACGGTGAAGGGCAGGCATTAAAATAGTTCCCTTTGTAACTCATATAAACACGGGCCACATTGTTACCTTTGTACCGTTATGTGCAAAGTCCATCTCAGACACGGTGATTGTGACCCGCAGCCATGGAAACCGAAGAGGCAACATTGCCTGATGTCGTGAGCGCTGCGTCTGACTGACTCAGCTAACGTCCCCATTCATGTGCTCAGTAAGACACGCCTGAGTGATCTGGACACACTGCCCATACACTACATCCCTAGCCTAAAAGCCCAGGCTGCCCATTTGTGGGGCTACACAAGCCTGGCAGTTAGCAATGTGCTTGTGTGCAGTCAGGAAGCTGCTTCCTGGTGGTTCTGATCATTTTGTTAAAATACTGCTAAACACAATTCGCACACATCAGATCAGAAGGAAGGCCATGACACGGGTTTCGTTTGATACAAGACAGAGGTCTGCACGTGCGTCCAGGGACCCTGCAGCCACTGAACTTCCGAGTCAGATGAGAGGAAATGAGAGAGAGAGAGAGAGAGAGAGAGACAGTACACTGTCACGTGGAAAACCCAGAGGGGTGGGGGACAGACCAGGTACTCACCAGATAATAGCATGGGGTCCTTGTCGGCAGACTTACGGACGTGGTCGGACTCCCCGGTGAGGGAGCTCTCGTCAATCTTCAGATCATTGCCCTGAATGAGAATCCCATCAGCTGGCAACAGGTCACCTGACAATGACAGGGTCATGTGATCATCTTTCGGCTGGTGGACAGAGCCACTGTAGTCTGGCGTCTCTGAAGACCGCCTACTGCACGTGGAGGTGAGTGTGTGTGGAGACCCACCGTATTTGACTTGCGCCATGTCCCCCACCACCATCTCGGCCACGGGGATCTGGATGACGTTGCCATTGCGTACCACAGCGAACCGCTGCTCCTGCTCGATGCGGCTCTGCAGACCCCGGAACTGCTTCTCTTTACTCCAGTCGTTGAAGGCGGTCACGAGCACCACGCAGATGACGGAGAGCAGGATGGCCGCTCCCTCGATCCAGCCCGCCTCCGCCTCACCCTCGTCCTCCGCACCCCCGGACACGTTCCCGCAAGCTGAGAGTGGAGAAGAAAGGTGGGGGGGACAGCTTGACAACGCTGAGGAGAAAGTGGAACAGGACGGCAGGGCAGAAGATGGATCCAAGCCAAAGTGACTTCCCTTCTGCATGAGAGCATTAACTCTGTGTTTGGTGCTTTATATACAATCTCACCCAGCATTACATCGTAGTACACTGAGGCAAATAAGAAACGGAAAACTGTGGGCCCAACATCTGCTGATGCACAGGACTGTACTTCTCCCTGCCGCATCAGTGCCCTTAAACAGACGTCCACCAGGACCTTCTCTCACTCCTGTATGTCTGGGAGCTGCTCCATCTGCACAGTCCTCATTTCACCACCCACCTTCACTCTCTTCGCCCGGAGGCTGGTAGAAGGACAGGCCGAGGGAGATGATGGCCGCGATCTCCAGGATGATGAGCGTCACGTCCTGCAATGCTTCCCAAACCAACTGGAGGAACGTCTTTGGCTTCTTTGGGGGGATGAAGTTCTGGCCGAAGACCTGTCTCCGCTTCTCCAGGTCGGCCGGATTGCCCGACAAACCTGAAAAAACAACCGCACCAGCGATCAAACCCAAGTGCAAATGACATGCAGATAGCAAGAGTACTGGTACTTTGTGCAGACTCAACTCCAGCCCAGGGATGATTTAAGAACAGAGAAGCGGAAGCCAAACTCAAGTGAGCACGAAGGGATTCACTGTGGCACGGAAGATAGATGGACGGACGTCATCGGGATGAGGCAGCATCGCTCCGACACCCAGTGCATCGCGCTGCACTACGCCGATCCACTGACAGGTTCATTTAAGACAAGTGCTTTCCGCGTGACAAAGGCTTGCAGATGCACCCTGATATTAACGCACGTTTGCCTCAGTTTGGCTCTGTGATGGGTTTCGGGGGTTCAGTGCTGGGGTCAGGAACACTACAGATGGCCATGTCAGTGTGTGTCTGCCTCTCCACAGATGTCACCTGCTCCAGTCTCTCAGATGCCCGTCCTACCGTCCTCATCTCTTACCCTCCTCCCTTTACTCACACTTTCTTCATTTTCCCCGCATTCTCTGCACATTATTAGCACACTTTAACGGACATTCTTTTGTTCTCCTTTTCTGTATCCCCTCCCTCAGCCGCAGCTTGGTCCATTCCCACGTCAGAATAATTCATACCGCTGTGGTCTTTTTCAAGGAGCCCTCAAAAAAAAAAAAAAAAAAAAAAAAAAGAGTGATTATGCAAGCCAGGTTGAATCTCTGGTATTGCAAAACCATTAGAGGGTATCAACAACCAACGTGACTCGTTTCATTGCTTGCTAACAGTTCAAATAATCATTCATCTTTTACTATTATTATTTTTATGGAAATGTTTAACCTACAAAAAGGAATGTTAGTATAAGTCTACATAATGTAAGACTTTGGGGAAGTTTAGTGTTGTTGAATTATAAATCTGGATATTATGTTGATGTCTCCAAATTGCCAATAGTGATCGACTTTGCGTGTGCCCTGTGATAGACTGGCATTCTGTCCAGGGTGTACCCCGACCTTGTGCCCAGTAATGGACTGGCATCCCATCCAGGGTGTACCCCTGCCTTGTGCCCAGTAATGGACTGGCATCCCATCCAGGGTGTACCCCAACCTTGTGCCCAGTAATGGACTGGCATCCCATCCAGGGTGTACCCCTGCCTTGTGCCCAGTAATGGACTGGCATCCC
>JAACJT020000105.1:17564896-17582664 GCA_009936485.2 Gymnarchus niloticus | reverse complement strand
ATAGATAGATAGATAGATAGATAGATAGATAGATAGATAGATAGATAGATAGATGTTATATCTACTAATTCCAAATATGGAAGGCGCTGACATTCTAATTTTTGAATTATTAGTTCAGCTAATTTTAAGTTAATACCATTCTATTATGACAGGCATCAGTACTGCATTTCTGGATAAGTTTGACAAAGTCTGCGAGCTTCATGGATTCAGTAACGTCAATTTGCAGCACGTGACATAATCTCTCAAAATTCCTAGAGAATGTTCCCCAGTATAAAGAGTTTTACGTTCTGTCTTTCCGGGACAGCATGCCATAAATGTGAGATTTCCCCAACAGAAATATTCGGTGAAAATTTAAACTAAGAAGGGTTTTATATGTGTGTGTCTTCTTGCATATCACCCTTGCCACTTATTATCTGACATCTATAATTTGTAAGCTATCAGATTTAATTTTGCGTTCCGTTAAAAAGGTCAAAGTGTTTAAGGGATGAGCCCAAAAATATATAAGCAAGATAAGTTTCTATGTGAACTGTTATTAAAATATTCGGGACATGACTTCCCTGCACCAAGTAAAATAACACAGATGATAAAAAGCAAAGTAAACTGAAGGAAGATGCAAATAAAAATGTTCTTATTGTTAAACTAGGAGACTGAATGAATTAGCTGCGTATGAACACAAATCTCAATACCGTGTCAAACTGAGCTCAGCCTCTATTATGAGCACCGTTCTCAGAGCTAAATATCACGTCTTTCACAATCTTCACGTCTTTCTTGACACTACAAGCTTAAGTTGTGTACTGTACACACACCCTGAGAACAGCAGGTCAAACTGTCTAACTAAACACTTCTAATGGTCCCTGTTCTCACAGACTGAAGTCACCATCCAGGCTTATTTTGCTGTTGCCATAGCTACACATCCAAGCAATTTCTGCAAAAATCCAGTTTACATTTGACTTTCGGTCCATGGTTCTGGTCTACACACCTTCCCATGTCATATTGGTAAGACCAGGGAACCATTGTTCGATGCATTAGAATTATATTCGCGTTACATTGTATTACCAAAAATGCCTACAGACAGCTTTCAGTTAATGGCTAATCAACAAGAGACCACAGTAAATATGCAAGGTGACATTGCAGGTAAAATTTAGGAGCGCTTGGGTCAACGATCGTGTGCTGCCTTCACTATTAACTGTCCACTCTGGCATCTGACTCTGTGTGGGGAAATCGCAGACACATCTGAGCAGGAACAAGACCTACTGACAGATTCTGGGAGCTTCTATTCACTGTGGTAAAAATAAACATAACAACAAACACTGAAATGATCGGTACCGGCAGGCTCCTACATACCAGTATCAGTTAATTCAGTGACAACTGGGGAACAAGTTTACGTGGCGTTCCATCACATGACCAAAGCCACATGTGGTCCAACGGCAGACACTGCTATTCTACCCAACCACATCACCGGGGTAAACGTGTTCAAGCTGTTTACGTTTACTAATCGAAGCACATCAGCCAACCATAAAGAAAGAGAATACTGACGATAAAAGTAATTTATCTTTTTTCACGGTAAGCTGTATGGAAAGTGATAAAAATCAGTAGCCTTCGAATACATTACCAATAAATGCTTTAATGGAGGATGGAAATAAAACTCCAAAAATTCACAAGAGGCTGTCAATACTATAGGAAGTGTCCCCAAGTAAATCCGTAGACAACCCCACAAACAACTGCTTACCGTGTGGAATATCAATATATTTAGCTCATGAGAATATCAATGTATTTAGCTCACCAAAGCACAGTGTAGCATATTTTCCCCATTTGGAAATGACATGTTGTCATGAATTTTTGTCTTTATTTTAATTACTGAATTTAAGTTAGTTATCACCGCTGAAATGCATCATTTCTGAAAACGAGGTGGACAGATCTCCTTGCTAAGATCCTTATGTCCTTCTGATTTAGGGGACTAATGATCCAGGCTACGAGAGTTTAAGCCACACATCCCGGGGATAAACGTACAGTCCCGACGCCAATGTCTTAGTGAGTGGCGGTGTCCTCACTAGCGAATGCACAAGTGAGGTGCGTTCCCCCTTCGCAGTGAGGCGAGTTATTTTACCAGCAACTCACTTTAGGCTGTGCCTCCACACTTTGTCTCGCTGACTCATGCTCGCCATGTATTCTGAGACTGACTGTAGCGGTCAGGGGGAGGTCACAAGTGCCACACATCGACGGTCACAAGGAAGCAGATTGCAAGGCACCGATAACGTCTCGTGGCCTCAAATGACGATAAGCCGAAAGCCACCGCCGTGAAGGGAACGGACAGGTCAGGATTGCCGGAACACAGAAGAGCGTCGGCAGAAGATTCTCAGAGTTATTTCTCAAATTGACTGTGGGAAAACCGTGATGTCAAATCAAAGCATACTAACAGCTGGGCATGAGCTCGTGGAGCCCTGTGCCGAAGAGAAATAGTGCTTCAAAAGCAGAGAGAGACCTAAATAAAACTGCTGATTATCCCCGTTTCTGCTCCAAACACCAGCCTGCACAAGCACAGACTTGGCCTGTCAGAGAGCTGGAGGCACTGCTGAAACTTACACGAATTCCTGTCTTGTTTTTTAACTATACCGTGTCTACGAAGACACACAAAAGACGTCTAACTGCCAGAGTTACACGGCACACAGTGTGAATATCTAACGTATCTTTACAGCTTTTAATTAGCATCTGCGCCAGTTGTCCCTGTTCGACGTGAACTGCGGACACGGCGGGAAACGCGGCCAGTGGCGGCATTCGGGGCTTCCGGGCAGCTGGAATGCGCGGGCAGACGTGCAGCGGAAGCGGACGGGTGACGTTACGTAAACCGAAGCGGGCCTTACGTAAGCCGTCTGAGGGGCTGAGCGCGCTCCCTCACAACCTCCACAAGAAGCTTTTCAAGGAGTTCACCGCGGATGCGGAGACTCTCCACGTGTTGCACAGCCCAGTGTTTAAAGAGTTACATAACGATATTCACATAGCTGACATTGTCTAGCAGGGAGCCGGTCTGAATGCATATATTATTCTCTGGTACTTTCACAGTTCTCGAATGAAGGAAATATTCATATATAACAGCTAATTAGTGACAGAAACCAAAGATTCCTTTACATTTCGTAAGTACAAAAGAATATGCATGATTATAAAACTAGTTCAATATATGAAAAAATTTTTATTTTCTGTGAACAGCATAGACCACGCCACTTTGCTAACAAATCATATCTTGTGCTGCTGGTTTTATCCGCACTCTTCAAGAATGTTATTTATCCTCATCTGGATATTAATATATATCCACAGATTATTTGTGTTTTTTTTGTAAAAAAAAAAAAAAAACACCTCACTGCCTTCTAGGCGCAGCAGAAATACCTCCAATGATACAGAGAACGGACAAGGAGAAGCCAGATCGACCCTGAGATCTTCATCATGAGGACAGCAATGGGCCCATGGTAACATGATCAAGATCCGTTCTCTGTTCAGTGCAGATATGTCCTTTATTTAAATTTTACTTTGTCTCGAATTGCTGGTGAGTGATATTAATTTCATTTCTGAGTCATGTAGAGTACAATCCATGTATATTTCCACATATGACAATTGTACTCTAATGTATCTGGAGAGCAGCTAGATATGCTCTGAACAAGCAACTCTGCACGGGCTTCCAGTGTAAATCCAAACAGAAATATCACCTGTTGACAAGCAGGGAATTTTGCACTTCATAACAAATATCACCTTATCTAGTAACAAACAATATGGTGGGTGGGAGTATCCTGAACAACCAGCCAATCTGTGCTTAGTGCTGAAACCCGGAGTGAACGATGATTATATCACAGACAGAACAAGCTCGGTACCACACCAGTGGGTGGAGCAGTAGCTCTCCGGAAATGGGGCCCAGAGCACTATAAGGTTTCCAGAACCCACACATTAGGCACAGATGTACATAACATGCCACCACTACATGAAAACACTGACATCATCTGCACCGGACCGGGTTATCCATGGCCAGGAGCGGCAAGCTTTGGGTGTTCATGAGACTGTCTGGTACCAAGCCATGACTGCGACACCGAGGACTGTGACAATGCTGTGACAAACAATAATTATCTACGAGTGATCACAGCACAAGAACTACGCCGACGACGCAAGCTATGCAGCGATTTTTCTGAAGGGGAGTTTTAGCCCAAAATTATATCAAATCATTCGACTCATTGCCATGTGATTTTCAGTATCTCAAAAAAGTCACCTCCACCATTTGTTTTCACTTACTTAAGCCATGAAGAGACACCAGAATTTACTCACACTACAAATCATCGGTTTTAAGTTTCAGTCCCAACACCCACATGGGTTCCTGAGAGAAGTCAGATGATGGGACTACAACGCATATTTATAGTTTTATCATGGTGTTTATGCATGACAACATATCAAGAGACTGATTTTGCAGGATTTACCTTTCAAATTGTGTATTATTCATTACTAAGGGTAATTTTAACATGGCTTAAAGATTTACTTAAAAACTTTAAACATATGGCTTAAAGATTTACTATTAAGGAGCAGTAGTTTGTTTAATGGGTCTTTTCTAAGCAAAGGGTTAGTGTCCAAAAAAAACATCTATGATGATGACGGAAACGTAGATAAGGCTGAGCTTGTACTCTTGCCTTTTAAAAGGTGTGCTTTTTACTGCTGACATTTGCTGCCTTACACGTGAACGTACGTCATACGTGCTGCCATTTGTAAGATGACAGTTCTGGCCGGGAGACCATCAGAAATGACTGTGTATGACGCTGAGGAGGAAAGAAACCCCGGGACACGGAGCGGGACAATGCTGTCGCCGTGTCGCTCCGTGAAACACACAGCAGGCAGGAGAGATGCAGAGCAGCCACAGTGACATTGGAAGGTCTATATCAGCCCGGCACATGTTAGCCAGATCGAGTACCAGTTATGTAATTACCTCAAGCTGGCCTGCCTGTCAGCTGCCTGCCTACAGTCATAGACCCTTACCTATGGAAATGAGGCTTTCTCAGGCGGTGAAATGACGCGAGCAGAAAGATTAAAACTATTACTCTAAAAAAATGTCCAGCTGAAAATTCTGTTCACTGTAGGCACTGTGGGTCCCATTATACTGTAAGCTCTGCATTTATAGTTTCCGCCTGGTCAGTTCCCCGAATGAGAATCGGCAATCTGAAGCGTGCTGCAAGGCTCCCACGAGCACAAGAACCTCTCCTCGCAAAACAGCACTCGCGCATTACTTAAAGCATCCGAGGTCTCCTGGAGACGACAGCCAACGTTGTCGCGTGTCACCTTGTGCAGGAATCTTCTGAACATGCTGGTGGGGACACAGTCCTGGTGTTTGGTGGGAATGTTCCATCTCATCGTCCCTGCAGAGTGACACGTTGGAGCAGGCTGGGAGTGGGGCATGACTACCTTTAGTACAATGGAGCTCGTGCGGAGGTGACACTGCATAACGGGGACGAAGATGGATTTGCAGAGTCATGGGGAAAGCCTGGAATCTCAGGTCAGAATGGCAAAATTTATGTGGTTCATTTTTCAGATATGAGCAGAAATGAGGAAGCAAAATCAAACCTAAACATCCTAAACACTTCATCTCTGCGAGTTCAGTTCTGATTCTTTCAACTGGTTGTCCACCGATGCAGATTGTGACTGATTCAGTGTGCTGTTTTGTTGCCGTACGAACGAGAACCAAAACACAAGCCTTACTAAACCGAAAATTATTTCCTGTCCAGGAATGTGTGTAGAACGGCTCACTACCCTGTAGTTCCATCATTATGCACACCTGCATCATGTTACCTGGTGTGTAAATTTCAATTATAACGCAAGTGAAATCAGCAGTCAACAAGAAATAAAAAACAGAAGCATTTGATTTCCCATAATCCTCTGAGGTGTCATTAGAGCTCGATCACTTAACATTTTTAACGTACAAAATATGCAGAATTTATTCCCGATATAACTGCCACCTTGAAATTTACCCTCAGTTAATTTTCCAATGTACAGAGAAACTGATCATTAGACATATCACTGAAACTATGAAATCCACCCATACCACCCACAACCATTTTAAAATTGCGTAGGGAACAAAGAACGTGACCCGATCAGAAAATATAACCGATCCTGAATATTCCAGGAATCAGGCTTTCACCCATCAGTCAAATTTTTTGAATAAGTGAAGCCAGACAAAATTCCGCCGCAGGTAGGGAGAGTGGCGACAGTTTAAACAGCGCATTTGCTCTGACTGCTTGAACGGCCAAAGCTGAACAAGCCACCAATGCAACAAGGATCAAAGTATCAGTTCAGCTGAATGCCAGTAACTAAATGGAGTACTAGTTATCATCCTTCTGTGTGAAGAGCTGATGCTGCTAGTTTGTCCTGTTTGACCCTTTGCTGTGTCTCTCCTTCATCACAGCACATCACTGAAGAGCTGGGCTGCATTGCCGTAGAGCCCGCCTGGGACAGCATTAAGCCAGAAAGCTTGCTTTTTTAGCGGGTCCTGCCTGTTTCTGCTGGTATTGTTAAGCTGAATCACACAACAGTAAATTCTGCACACAAACACGTAATTAATGAGCTGATTTATGTTACAATGACCCCAAAGGTACTCTTATTATACAGGGTCCATACACCTCATCACTACTAACGCTGAATGATAACCTTTTGCATCTCTAGCCCGTCAGTTTCATCTTCATACATCTAAAACACTCCTCACGCATCCAGAAATGCGCCCGTTTTTTGTTCCATTTATCAAAAATGAATCAATAATATGTGACGTGAAATCCGTAAGCCAGACAGGGGCTCAGCTGGTTACCTTGGCTGTAAACTGGGCCACCAGTCTAAGTGGGACACGTTACATCTGTTTTGGAAACCATAACGTTATGAGTATTGAAACTGTAGATTAAAATGCATTTAAGGCATCGATGGCAATCAGCATATAACGCGTAACATCCCACATATTTACACAAGACGCTTCTCAAAAGTTTCATAATGCGCAAAACGGAGCGCATCGCTGTAAAGGAATAGGCAGAGATGGACGGAGCCGTGACTTCCTGACAGCGTGTCTAGATGTGATCCCCTCTAGCTGGCCGATTCCATCGCGGATTCGCCTGCTAACCTTCAGTTGGTAGCGAAACGAAGAGAAAATGACGAGCAGAGGGCACTAAGTCCAGGTGAGAAATGAAGAAATAAGATGAGAAAGCCGCGTCGACAGGACTGTGGCAGAAGTCCTTCATATGAGTTCATAGGAGATTTTGAAAAGGCCAGCAGGATAAACGGGCTGACTGAGGAGACCACCAGCTACGCAGAAGACTGGCTGGCAAGCTGTGATGAAGAGAAGGCTGAGCTGCCTCTCCGGAGCACTCAGGACTGGAGGTTAGTTACAGATTAATGTTCTGTAATAAATACCCCGGCAACACGACGGGCTTCCTTATACGAGCCGGCTATGATGCTGGAGAGCTCCGGATCTCTTTCAGTTGAAACGGGACCCTTCCCGCATCCCAGCGCATCCCAGCGCATCCCAGCGCACCCCCCTTTCATCTCATGTGTCTTTTTCTTTTTTTTTTTTTTTTTTTGTGTCATTGCTGGACAGCGGAACATCCTTGACACGTCAATCTGTGTGACGGAGCCCTCCCTCTAAGAGCACCCCTGCCTCCTCAGACGTGCCCGGGACCAGTAGCAGTGAAGGTCTCGGCTGAAGATCAGCCGAGCGGGCCAATCCGCGGCACGTCCCGGAGCGGGGAGGCCAAGCCCGGCCCGGCCCGGCCCGGCCCGGCCCGGCGCCGCGCAGCCCTCCTCCTCCTCCTCCTCCTCCTCCCTCCTCCACCTCCCTCCTCCACCTTGCGGTCGGCGCCGCCGCTCCGCAGAACGTTACATTGCGGCTGGGCAGCGCAACAATGTTTCAGTTGACGGGAGGCGCGCGGAGAAACGCGCCGCACTGCCACACGCGCGCAGTGACACGCGCTGATACAGAACGACCTTCACTGGTCACCTTTACAGCGAGCGCCTCGTCCAGCGGCCGCCGCGCTCTCGGCTCACTCACGCCAGTAGTTTGTCAAATGAATGGGAAGCCGAGGGGACGCCGACCCGGGCGCAGTGCCCCCCTCGCAAGGTTACCGGTGTGGGTGTCAAAGCCCAGCTGCCGGACGCTTAAAGGCATCCGAGGACCTCCGTGAGACACACCATAACACACCGACGGGCGAACGGCGAACGCTTCGCCTATTATGGGATGTTAGGGTACATAAGAGCGGAGAGGAGTAAAATCAGCACGGCCGATGCGAGCGCCTTTAAAATATGAATCGCTTATGCGCCGCCGCTGAGGAAACTTTGCCTCGCCGCTACTAGAAAGGAAGGTGATGTCGATTATAAACGCGCCTCGGCTCCGCATCGACGCAGTAGGAACCCCTAGAAAAGCTCGAATGCGGCGGGCAGCAATCTGAGAACGAGAGAGAGAAGCTCGGCGTGTAGAGAGACTGGTGCAAACGTGAAACGCACTGACTCACCAGGCCATGTCCCAAGGACGCAGGAGAAGAAGTGGAAACTCCACAATTTTTCTGCTGCAATGAAAAACAAGGACAACTAAATCAGCCGCATCGACGTCGAGAAAACGCAAGTCGCCGCCAGAAGATGCTCTTTTTTTTCCTCCTCCTTTACCGACTTGCTCTTTATCATCAAGACAAAAAAAATCCCGATCCTCAAGCAGTGCTGCTGTCGCCTAGTTGAACTGAGATCATGCGGAGGGAAAAAGGGGGCGATGGAGCCACGAAATGAGAATGACTACAGCGACAATTAGGCAGGTAAACGGAGGTCTGCACGCCTGGCTTCGCTCTTATTGCCGCTGTTGCTCCTGGAATGAAGGGCAGAGCAGGAGGTGATGGGAAACGCGGGATCTGCCTCACATTAGCAGCAGCATCCGAGCGGCATCCAGGGTGCCTATGGGGTAGGAGGGGAAAAGGTGGCACTTGTCACTCATCCCTCCTCTACACGCCTGTGGTCCCTCCCTACCCCGCACGTCAGCGGGATGAGGATGCGGGAGCCCAGTGATGTCTGAGAAGGTGAAAATGCCCGTGTGCGGGAAGGACAGCGCACGCATGCTTCGGCGTGCATACGTGCTTTGAAGAGGCGAAAAGAGAAGCAGTGATTTAAAGTGGCCTTAATGCCATCATGCCGCGATTTGCTGCCCCTGTTCAGACTCCTAAATTCGGTGAATTGACGCGTCTGTTTGTTGCCCGAGGACCTGAACGCTGGTGCAGAGAACCAAAGCCAATGTGAACATCTCTGCAATGTCAGAAGACGGCGCAGCCATATCGGCTCCTCACTGTACATATGATCTTTAGAAATAGAAGTGTGTAGTCTCAGGGACCGAAAGGCCAGCTGCGGTGACAGGGGGTCAGGCCTATAATGTCACATTACTAACCTGCATTGCTGTATATGCCACACATGACACTCTCAAATGTGCACTTTACAGGCATGAAGCATGAGCCTCAGCATCACCTAAGCCAGCACTTATGGATTAAGAAATGTAACGTTATTCTTCTAATTTGTTAGCACTTTCCAACAGAGTCGGGCAGTCAGTGGAAAATATATGCATGTATAAACACACACCCACACACACTCTATCCTTTGAATCACTGGTCTTTTGGCCGGCAGTTTTATTTCATTTACTTTAAAGCTTTTCTTGTTCTCAGCAACAGAACCCAAAAACGACGGCGATTTGACGGAACCAGTTGTTCTTATAGTTACCGGAGAAAACGTTCAGTGTCCGTATATAACATTAACAAAACAAAGGAAACGGTGCCAATGAAAGGCACATATCAATCATATTTAATACTAAGACAAATTCAAATGTAACAGTGCTCAATTTTGAAATCGTTTAATCGACATGGTTGGAAATTGAAAAAAGCGTCAAAATACAAGATATAACAAGATATACTTTTCAAATGTATACTGTGAGTCATTTAGATCAATCATCTAGAGGTTTATTTATAAAAATAAAATGATCTCATGCTGTTTGCATAATGAAGTACAGAGTAAACTTTGATACTTAAGTGACTGAACATACACTCTTTTCAGCCAAACGTTAGCAATCAAATGAGACAGGATTTGGGCGGTGTCCTCTGGTAAATGACTAAGTCAGCCATCCAGTCAGGGTCATAGTCATCTGAAGCCTACCCATACAAGCGTAGGTCATGAAGCAGGGGACATCAGCCCAACAGAGGGCACACGAAGACACAACAGACAAGCTCACCTGAACTGCATGAGGAAACCAAACTACACAGAAGCAAAACCAGGACCCTGCGGGTGCCAGGTCACAAGACCCCTCTTTTTAAAAAATAAAATTAAAAAAAACTCCAACCAGTCATGTTTCAACAGTAAAGTATTGCATGGGCAGCTCCTTCATCCATTTGGCATTCTCTAAAATGTCTCCCAGTGTTTCTGCTCTCATTTCAGCTGCTGTACCCACAGAGCTACATTAACTCACATCACAGTTATCATAAGCTGGAGAGCCTGAACACTGCCAAAGCACTTCTCCACAATTACTGTGAAATACAAAACCCAGGACTGCCAGAACGGAAAGTCAGACCTTTTTATTCCTCGGTAATCCATGATGCATGTGTGCTGGGACAGTTTGGCCGGAGAGCGGAGCATCATTACAGAAATACTAACTCATTAATGCAGTTTGATATCTCCTGTCTAAGCTCACATTCAGGTGAGGGACAGCAGCCCCTTGTCCTGGCCGTATCTAATGAAGTCTCAGTAATACACAAACATTTAGGAACTTTAATCGCCTCAGCGGCTCTTAAGTGCCCTGCTGATCCATTACAGAGACGCCTACACTTAACCCAAAACACATACAGTACAGAGTAAATAACCAATGTCCACTCAGGCCTAGGGAAGAACGCTCAGCTGACCCGTGAGAAGTCCGTCGTGCACATTTTAGTTAAAAACAGACCTCCACCATAAGACATCCGCGACTTTCACGTAGTTCACACGTCCACCACCATGAAACACACGGAGCAGTTCGACGGAATTATAATATTTCAAATGATAGTTTCCTGATGTGGACTAGACTGCGTCCTGTCAGAGCTAGTTCACATGAAAGCTCAGCCTTTGACGAGAGACGAATGTAATCCCGGGCGCCATACCGCGCAGGGTCAGCAGGTGTCGAACGCACACCAGGTGGTACCGTGGACTGCTGATGGGAGGGGCTGGACATTTGCTCAGGAAGCTCTCCAATTGCACTGCTGAGGTCTTCCTTGGTGCAGCCTCTCTTTAAAGGGCTTGTCTGGGGCCCAGAAATGGTTTAGGTGACATAACCAGCCATCATTGTCTCTCTGCATTAGACTCTCACTCCCCCCTCACCCTGTGTGAACCAGAGTTCTGAGGAGGCTTCAATGTCCCAACTGCCAGTCTGTGTGAAGACAGCAGAGGAGATGTGATGAGTGAACGTGGCTTAAAAATAGAGCACAAACGTATAGAAAGGTAGGCAAACCGTGGGGGCCAGGGGGACCGACGCTGGGGAAGGATGGTGTGGGGGGAAAGACCATGCCCTTCCTCCCAGCTCACACCCCCCATTTAGACCATCATCTTCATCCCTGCTGAGGCTGTTTTCCTCCTCCTGGCCCCTGTCCACACAGTAAGGCCATCCTCTCCCCTCCACCCACTGAGGGCTGTGTTGATATTTTATTGATGATACAGAATCCTGTGGTATGTACCACATCTCCATAATTCATGCAGCCCAACATTATAAGCAGTGCTGTAGACTGTGTGGGGGGGGAAGCTAATTGAAGAACCAAGTAATGGGGGGGGGTCTTTAAACATTTTAGATACCAGCAGAGCTGCCAGTCGGCATGGTTGTCTTCTGCTCAGGGTGGATGGTGCACCTTTAAAAGCATCTGCAGAATGAGAGCTGTGTTTGGGGCTGACTGCTAACGTGGGCTCTGCTCTCCAAAACAAAACCTGATGCAGAACCCCTGTGTCAGGCTCAACAAAGTCCCATCTCCGTGTTTCCTCAGCGCTACAGCGAAACTAGAGGCATGCAGCCAAAATGCAAAGGCCCACCCTTGGAGAAAAGAAAAAAAAAAAAAAGGGTTTCAGACAAAAATATTATAGCCGTCCTTTCCCATCAACTTATAATCTATTTTAAGCCAAGGTGTCTACAGTCAAGAAATCCAAGGTCTTGCATTTCTTTCAAAGTAAGTAAAATTATAGTCTTTGAGGCTGACTGAGCATGACACAATTAAACTAAACTACTGGATATCATGTCAGGTGTCTTACTCGAAATACAGACTGCTTAACAAAGGCAAATCTGTATTTAATCAGTTTCTGATTAGACACATAGACACAATAAAAAGCAATCCTCATCTATCAAAAAAATTAAACTGTACACTTCACTCATGGAGTACAGGCATTGAAATGGCCCCTTCAATGGACTTGTGGTTTTAATCTTCAGCTGTTTTACTCTCTTTCTGTCACCTTCAGAGCCTCCTTTCACTTGTACTAAAAAAAATCATAGCACATTAAAATAAATATTTGTTTTGGAGAGTTAAAAGTAAAAAAGTAAAATCACTGATTAATTCACAGTAGTGTTGCAACACAATAGGCTTCAACCAGGCATTACCAATGAATTCTGGCAATAGCACCAGCATTGATTGGTTAGTTTGAGATACTCCCACCCACCATGAGGTTTGAAACCTCATTAGTTCCTCATTAGCCATCACTAGCCCAGAGACAGCTTTCTTTCTGGGCAAAATCAGAACGTGGTAAACAGCAGCAGGTAGCAGGATGGTTAGCAAGATGTGAACAGAAGATTATTAGCTCAAAAAATAAGTGTTATCAGGGTCCTTAAGCCATATCACTGCACCCACCCCAAACTAATTCACAAATCTATAAGGCTGACAAATGCCTCCAGACATACAGTATATGGAAGGCTGGGTGCTGGACAGACTGCCACAAAGAGCAGGTCCACAGTCCAAATAGGCAGGACAAACAGCACTAAACAGGACTTGGAGAGGGCGGGATTCTGTTTCGGAGAGATAGCACTAAAGTTACGTCGATAACCCCTTTGGTATCATATAGAACAGCCAGCAGGTCATCGTTTAAAAAAGACGGCGTATCAATGACAAGTGCTTTTCCTACATCAAATAACAACCGTCAGTCCCTAAGCATGACTCTGACGAATTCTCGTACGTACTCGTGTCCATTAAGCTCTCTATTAGCCATGGCTATAGGTGATTCAGACATGCTCGTTTGGTATAATTTTTCAGCTATCTTACAACGTTTTTTGGACAGGAAGAGCATTGCCTACTAATGTAAATAGGTTATCTTACTGGGCCAGAAGCATTTCCTGAAGTTTTTTTAAATGAAAAATGAGTTTATACCATGATATATGGACTTACCCACACACTTAAACGTGGCAACATTGGCAAAACAGCAAAGAACACAAGTACTTTAGTTTCGAGGAAGGTATGCTTCAATCTTAACTCACAGCTTCAATCTGCAGTCTTAGTTTAATGCTGTTCTGAGGATTCAGGGAATTACTGACACATCACAGGACTTTAAATCAGCACCAGTCCCCCGGGGAGAAAACGGACGAGACAGGCAGACCGGGAACAAACCCCATCAAGATACAATTAACACTTTTAAAGAGTATATGAGAGATCATGTCTACCTGGAACATAACCATGGAAATTAATATTTTAAAGTCTCTCCTTTTCCACATGTTTATAGCTTCCAGCCACCGATTGCTCTAACAATGTATGGTTAGGTCAGTTCAGATCTTTACATTTTCAAAGCCAGCAGTAAGATGATTAGCAGAGAGGGAGTGGAGGAACCCTACTGCCAGCCTTGCTTCAAGGCACAGTGGCCAGATTAAGGAAAACAAGCTGTACAACTGAATCGAGAAACACATTCATTACCAAGACTGAGCATCTGGATGTTGATTTAGCCACAATGCCTATAGGAAACATTCATCTCACAGGTGTCCAAAAAGGCCGTGCTTTGTCATATGTTAATAAATATTTAATGAAAAAGAACATATGGTAGAAATAATCCAAGGACCAAATCATCTTCCCAAGTATGTAAAAATGTTTGGTAATCTTTTAATGACTTTCCAGCCCCAGTTTGAACATTAAGAAGCTGACCTGGGCAATCTCAGATCACACTCAGAAGGCAACCTTGAGGTCATTAGAATATCCAATCATGTTTTCTCAAATGAGCAGCAGGACTCTGACCTCTGACCTCCCAGAACCGACTTTGGCTATCACTACCCAGCTCCACACAACACGCATAAATGATACTCAGCTCCTCTGGCTCAAACGTTATCCACCTTCAATCAGGTGGGTTCATCACACACACCCATCTCTCCATTAACAACCAATTACACAATTAGGGGGTTGTTGGCTTGAATCCCACTCTGGACAGGAAGGGACCCAGCTCCCTTAGAGGCCTGTTTTTGGACTACGGGATGAAACCCTACATGCATATGCAGAGAGCTGGGACTGGAACCAAATCCAGAGTCTGCCTAGTGACTCCTGGTCGTTAGCTACCAGACTGATTGTGCTACAAGGTGATTGTGTAGCTGGGCGGAATAACACTATTAGGGCCGGACACAGGCACCAAGATGCATGGCCCAGGGCCCCGCCGACTCGGTCCCTGAGGGCCGGAGCGTCTCCTGGCCTCTGCTCCAAAATGACCTTTTAATGAACGGGCTCTGATTAGCCTCATATGGCAGATGCATCCACATGCTGAGGCTACTGTAAATACAGGCCACAGGTGCAGTTTGATGACTGCGTGTGAGGAAACGACTTTACGTTAACCAGATCAGCTTTTACCACGCCAGCTTTAATGGTTGGTTAGCCCCAGTCATTTACTTGATAAATAATAAATGTCTCACTATCCAGTTAAGTAACAATGAAAACCGACAGTCATACTAATGGTTCATAAGAAGTCTTGAAAATAGTTAGAAAATGAAATGCTGAGTTAAGGCAAATTACCATAAGAATTCAAACAGCATCAGTCAAGGCTAATTATTTAAATTAAGCGTTGATCCATGGAAAAGATAGCTGGATTAGGTAAAGCAGTTAACTATGTTGCTAATTTAGGGAGGTGGTTACCAATCCAAGGGGCATGGAGTCGCAACAGGGGGTGTGATATGTGTTCATGGAGGGAGGGGGGAGGGTGGCTTTGAAATATCTACAAAAGGCGGGCCTGACAGAAAAAGATTGGGAAGCACAGGCAGGAGTAGTTCAGTTTAGCCAAAACCCAAAGGAGCAGTGAAGAGAGCCACACTGCATATTGATTCCCTTAAACCTTTACTGAGAGTTCACCTGTGAAACACCAGACAGAGAACGGGAAGCCAGCAAAGGAGGCTAAGGCTGTGTGGACTGTCACATCTCAGGCGTCACAGAGGGACAGACGTGTAATCGCGGTCCGACCGATGACATGAGGAGATGGTACAGAAAATGAAAAGGAACTCCATCGAATTTGAGGTTCAGCTGTGCAGTCACTGCGCCAGTCATCTGGCTCCTTGAAAATAATCGGATTTTAGCGCTATTCCGCCGGCGAGCAGATTAGCACATGCTCTGTGTTCACTCAGCAGAGCAGACAGAGGATGTGAAGCCATAAGCATCCAGTCCAGAATCGGCGGTGTCCTCTGTGTTTATTGACCTTCTGGGGAACAGAGACGGGAATGAGAGCACGACTAAATTAAATATCGATCAACTTCGCTCCTTTTTTCATTTTACCTCCAGCTACAAAATAATCAGGAAATAAAGACATTCTTATAAAAATAAAAAGATGGTGTAGAGGGATTTCTACGTCAGAAAGGCGTCACACAGTCGGGGACAGTGAGAGGTCTACCTCGGAATTCGTAGCACAGTCAGGTACACTTGGCCTCCATGTCATATAGCTGAAGGACTTCAGAAATGATAGATTCAATTTCGGCTTTTGTGATATCTTCACAGAACACCTGTGGGTACAGTAAAATAAACCAATGTGGGGCCAAACTGTATTCAATTGCTCAGCCAAGGAGGACCGAAGGGAGCATGATGGTTAGAGTCAGGGGCTGGAGAATCCCAGGAAAACATCAAGCTGAGCAAAAAAGGGGCTCTACAGCTAAACAAACAAAAAAAAAAACCAACTGAAATGAGCAATGGATGATGGAGCTGCTGTCATCATCTCACAGAAGCCAAGGGAGAGTCACCCGCGTGAGCCGGCTGAACACCGAGCCTGTCGCAGATGAGCATATGGGAAAAGTACAGCTTAGGATGCCCAGGGAGACTCCACCCACTCTGAGCACATGTGCACTGGGTTCCACAGGCTGCTGGAAAATCATAAAGGGTTTGATCTGCTGTGAGAATCCATGACGACACAATGAAGAACCTTGAGTGATCACTGAGTGGGTAGATAACAAGCTTTCTGCTCTACAGCAGAAATGCATCAAACCAAGTCTATATTAAAATGCTTTCTTGCAATATTTACTTGACTAAATTACCACTAGATTAAAATGCATCTGCTAAATGTACACTGTTAAAGCCTAAGGCTTTATCTCAGATTATTTGTTACTTACGCACCACGGTTTTGAGGGTTCACCATTTCCCACCCCGTAAAACCAACAGGAGGATACTGTAAGTAACAGAAGAGAGCAGATGCCATGTTAAGCTGCATGCTAATGCTAACCTGCCACCACTCCACTGTTCCCACCGGGAGCTCCACGCCATAGCTCTGCAGGGACAGGTAAAGGACAGCCAAGGCCAGGTGCTGGGGAGGGTGACACACACACAGGGGCCCATGGTAGCTGTCCTTCAGAAGGGCCCAGGCCGTCTCTGAAATAGGAGTCCGGGACCAGGCGTGCCTGTTCATAATTCCCTTCACCGAGAGCAGGTAATGCAGGAGGTACTGCGGGACAGCACGCACAGGAGAACACAGCATGACAAGCACACATCGAGAAAAGTCAGTCAGCATCTGACGATGACGTGCAGTCCGGAACAGAAACACAGGATGAGGGCATGACCGTCAGCGGGGTCCATTCGTGTAACCACCAGATGAACGTCAGTGATGGGCCGAACGCCCCGAGGCTCCAGCACCAGGAGACCAGTACGCACCTTATGAGGGTGCTGGAAGGAAACCTGGAAGTTCAGCTGGCGGAGGATAAGTAACTCACACTGGACCACGCTGTCTCTGAGCTCCCAGAACTCACTGTCTAGGTCCAGGGGCTCACTTCCAGCATGCAGATATCTCAGGGGGAAAAAAGGAACAAGATGGGTCAAGGAGAAAGGAGCCTCGCTACCTGGCGATTCCATAAAGAGACACAGACACACGGCAGCCCGGCCTACATCAGTGTGACCAAGCCCAAGAGGTACCTGTGACACACATTGATGATGTCCCTCGTCCTGAGGTGCTGCTCCTCCACTTTGCCGGCCAGGTAGATGGCCGACATGGCCACCAAGTAGGGCTCGTACACCCGCAGGCTGGCGGACAGGTAGAAGCGGTGGTAGAGCGAGCAGGCTGTCGCCACCGGAATGGAGCGCATTCCCAGCTTGACACCTACAGGGGAATAAGACACACACCTCTCAGCGTGGCGGCGGTGGCCGATCGCACTGAACCCAGAACAGATCGACACAGCGCTCAGCGTGGCAGCGGCTGCCGATCGCACTGAACCCAGAACAGATCGACACACCTCTCAGTGTGGCGGCGGTGGCCGATCGCACTGAACCCAGAACAGATCGACACAGCGCTCAGCGTGGCAGCGGCTGCCGATCGCA
>JAACJT020000105.1:17500162-17558870 GCA_009936485.2 Gymnarchus niloticus | reverse complement strand
GTGTGTGTGTGTGTGTGTGTGTGTGTGTGTGTGTGTGTGTGTGTGTGTGTGTGTGTGTGTGTGTGTGTGTGTCCCCTGCATGGGACTGGACCAGGGAGATCTCCAGCTTCGTTCCTGGGATAGCCTTCCGACTCATCTCCCCAGTGCAGTCCAGGATGAGCAGTAGACAGACGGACGGTGCTGAGATTCTCTGAATGAATTCTAGATGCATCTCCCCTCTGTAAGAAGATGCTGGGTTTGTTTTACTTTTCATTTTGCTTCATTTCCATTTTCATCCAGAGATATTTTCAGAATTAACCTTGTTAAACTCCAGGAATGTGATCTTCCAGCTCATTTTAACTGCTGTGTTGCTCTAGGGTGCAGATATCCTCCATGGAGGAGTTAATTCTGATGTGAGAAGAGTCTAGACATCACTGTACCTTAATGCAGGAGTTCATGCATCAGACAGGATTAGCCAGGCTCTGAGCCCCTTCACTGAGACAGGGCGAATCTGAAAGCTTTCTCTATAAGCTTCCATTCACCTTACCCTTCCATCCATCCATCCATCCATCCATCCATCTTCAAAACACTCATCCCAGTCAGGGTTGCAGGAAGCTGGAGCTCATCCCAGGCAGCACAGGGAAGGAGACGCTCTGAAAGGAATGCAGTCCCATGGCCTGTCTTTGGACTTCAGGAGGAATGGGGAGAACATGTGAAGTCTCCAAATACACAAAACAAAAGCAGGACTGGAACCCCGTGGCCTGGAGGTACGAGGCAACAGTGATACACACTGAGCCAGTGTACCATCCAGTCTTTCTTAGTTATTTTATGAAGTTGACAAGGAAAAGTCTTTATTCTTACATGCAGCAGTTAGGCTAAATACACTACGAGCATCTACAGGACCTATCCCAGATTTTAATAGTATAAAACCATTAGCATTCTACAGAGACAGCATTTTGCAAAGACCTTGTTCAGACCTTGAGCAAATTTGTGCAAAATTTCACATCAGCTATTGCTACAAAAGCGCAATACATCAGAGATGCTTTTCTACAGTCCGAGAGAGCAGGTTGGTCTGATAACCCAGGCTTCTCGTTCAGTCCCTTCAGAAGCACTGCGGGACATGCCTATTTATAAAGAAGTTATATAATGAAGTCTCGCAACATTAAACTGCCAAAACCAGTATTATTCTTATAATGATAAACTCAGTTTAGATGTCTTGTTTCTGTATAAATTCACCATGAATTTCACCTTTGACATTAACAAAATAATATTAATATTAATAAAAATCTACGGAATTCTTTAAAAAACAGAAAAAAGAAACCCGCATGAGAATTTACTTTGGCAAACAGACCTTGGAGACTCATTTTAAAGCAGAGATGTATTCATTAGTGTTATTTCCAATCAAAACTTTAATAGAGAATCACGAATGTGTTTGAAAGATTTTGCTACTCTTTGCCAGCTTTCTTTGTCTGACTTTTTTTTTTCCTTTTAAATGTAACAAAACGGCTTTACGGTTTCCGATGGGAATGGGGCTCAGGAGAATTTACTTCCTAATGAAAATGCATCCTTACTTAGTGGGAATGTCACAGATACGTACGAAACGTGCTACGCAGCTCAAGCTAGATATGTCATCTCCGCATTGTTATCCCCCTCCATAGCAATCACACAGATTTCGCTGCTGTCCAGCCAGTTCCATCACTCTGGTTGTCCTCTCTGATTGGTTTCCCTCCCATTCCCTCTACTTTCTGTAGTTGCCGAAATGTATGGCCAGCCGGTCGCTGACACAGCGGAAGGTGGCTGGCTGCACGTCCCAGTAGCTCACGGGGTTGCCAAAGAGACTGATGCCATTGTAGAAGGTCCTCTTCATGCCAAAGCCCAGGGGGCAGAAATCATTGATGCCCACCCTGCTGATGTTGTTAGAATGCAGGTACACCACCTGAGACGGAAAGCGACGAGGTCGGACACTAGACAGAGCAGAGAGGGACACGCGCGGACGAGCCGCTGAGGTAATGGAACACAAGCGTCTCTTGACTGGACTCACCTGGAGGAACTTCATCTCTGGCAGGCCGTCAGGCACTCTTGACAGACGGTTGTTCTCCAGGTGCAGCTCTCTCAGGTTAGGGACAAATGCCAAACTGCCATTCTCAATCATCCGGATGTGGTTGTAGCCCAGGCCCAGCCTAACGCGGCAGGCATGAGACAGAGAATTGAACAGATGGATCAAAACAGGAGACACGGAACAAATGGGAAGCAGAGAAGAGGATCGTAGCAGAGGAGCGTGAGACAGACAAGAGGATCGTGGGAGAGGAGCGTGAGACAGACAAGGGGATCATGGGAGAGGAACCAGGGAGTGGCTGGGGAGGCCAGTGTCCTCCCCGTCAATTGTCCTGGGCCCCTCTACTGGCCCTGCTAAATAAGAGTTCTTGTAAATTAATTGGTGGCAACGCCCCATTCTGGCCCCCTACATAAAATGATCTAGAACCGCTACTGAGAGGAACAGGAGACAGAGAGCCACATGCTGTTTGAAAGCCACTGGCTGGGTATGAAGATATTCTTGAATGAACAAGGGACTCGACCCCCTGAGTTCAGCATGGACTGCTTACTTTGGCACTGGTGGTCATGAGGTCCAGACTCTACGACTCAGACTGGATTTGCATTACTTTTACATTTTTGAAATCCCATAGCAGAACGAATTAAGAATGACAAGATGAAAGCTTAATCTGCCTTTTCCATCTGTTATGAAATGCTGGCAAGAAAATGACTAAGGTGAGTATGGATCAGATTAATGCCGTCATTGACCCGGTCAGATTAATGCCGTCATTGACCCGGTCAGATTAATGCAGCATTACTCATGAAATAGATCGAGATCATTAATAGTCTGGCACTTCATGTTTATTGTTTATGTATTTAACAAAAATTGCTCTTCTCAATAGACTTGAAAGCCTGTCCTATATAACACTATTTTAACCCATAACCCAATCTTTTTTTATCCCACTTTTGGCAAGGTATAAACTTTGTGTTTGGTAACATTGCTGTTGTGAGGTGACCTTGAGTGTCTTGAAAGGTGCCTTTTAAATAAAATGCATTATTATAATCTCCATGGAAACACCCTGTACAAACATCTGATGTTTAACCCAGATTATTTGTAAAATATCCACAAATGCCTTTTAGGAGATAGAGACAGCAGAAACTAACAGATTCTTCTGCAGCAAGACAGTTTTACTGCAGACATTTGCACCATTTTTATATTTCTAATGTACATATTAAATAAATGTCGAAACCAGTCATTTAGCCAATCAATTTACTACAATTTTTATCCTCAAAATATTATAAAACTGGTTTTATTGAATTTAATTGGCAGTTAAATTTTGATTTCTCCACTAGAGGGCACTTCTATACAGACACTGATTAAATTCTACACGGACGACAGGTCTAACACGAAAGACTTCAGTCCTCCTCTACAAGACTGAAATGAAGGACTGAAATGGAGTGACGGACTACTCCTGCTAAAGGCAGGATTTATTATAGAATACAGAGCCACCACTGGACAGACGGTTTCAAGTAGCTGCATGACAGATTACAACTAGCAAGCTCAATTACTTTAGCCTTATCAAATGTTTAAAGGCCGATTTGATGTTTTTTTATGAAGGTTATAGCAGCCCAAAAAACCAGTATATATTTTGTGTCCAAAATCAGACTCTCATTTCTATAAACATACACTTACTTAAATTATAATTTACTGCTTATTAATGATTTTTCCTCCAATGTCCTAAGGCTCTTTTCAGCAGACGTTCCTCTCGATCATGGCGGACAGAAGCCCATTCCTACCTGTACAGGTGCTTGTATCTCCTCAGGTCCTCCAGTTCAATGGCCTGAATCTGGTTCTGATCCAGGTGAAGCTCATGCAGGGTCTCGGGGAGGTCTGACAGCACAGTGTGAAAGACGGGACGTCGGTCACTTTGGGCTGTCAATGCACATTCTGCTGTTTTTTTGTATGATACAGCCCTCATTGGGCTCACCTTTAGGGATGCCAGTGAGCTTGGACTCTGAGATGCGAAGGTAGTTCAGCTTGAGGCCTTTAAAAGCCCCGGGTTCGAAGCCAGAGTTCTGAATGGGGTTTCCTCCCATTTCTAAAAAAAAAAAACCAGAAAATCTCCTTTTTATTTTTAGGTGTCTGTATCTGCATGTAGTTATATAATTCTCATATGCTGGCTTTGTGCTGGAAAAAGGGAAGAAATGATTAAAGTATAACATCAGACAGCAGCACTGCTGTAAACCTGATGACTAATTAACATTGAAGGGGCTGCGAATTGAATTCTGACAACATATCTGGACATCTGGAATTTGTTGTGACATGGCATGTTTGCACTGCTAAAAACAGACTTGATGTTAATGACACGGTACTACATTTCATTCTTCTCATGACCTTTCATACTGGACTAATTAGCGTTTTCTACAGTGGAGTAATAACTGATTATGTTTTAATCACAAACAGACCGAATACAGACGGTGAGAGAAAGACCAGGATACACACCAACACAGTGCATATTGCCCAGGCCAGAAAAGGTACCCTCAGCCACTTTCTTGATGCGGTTGTCATGGATACGGAGCTCCACTAAGGAAGGCGGAAGGTTCTTTGGCATCTCCGTCAACAAGTTGCGGGAAAAGTACAGCTTTTGCAAATGCCGCAGTGGAGTGAAGGTTTTCAGGTGAACCTTGGAGATCTTGTTGTTGACGAGTGAGAGAGCCTAAGGTGAGACAGACCGCAGAGAGTGGAGGCGTGAAACTGTGTGTGTGGAGAGGGGGGGCAAAGGAAATGTCCCAGACGGGCCCTGAGCTGGTGCTCTGGGGCGCTGTGGGGACAATCTGAGGCAGGGCAGGACTTAGCAAATGTGTGGGCAACGCAGTTTTGGAGCTCAGCTTTGGAGACCAGCAAGATGGTGTGGAGATCCAGATTCCAGAAAAAACACTGACACAGAAGGGCTTTGTTCTTCAAATATATCGGGGCGGTAACTAACACAAATAAAAGCAACGAACGGAAATTAAATGTTTTAATATGACCTCACAAAGTTGGTTGGACACTTAATGCTAAAGCTAGAGGATAAGATGCAGGAAGGTCTCGATCTTGCTATTTCATTTAATATTCTTTTGTTTCTTGCTCAGGCCAGGATAAATATTATCTTGGTCAGCTTTCCAGAATAAATGTTAACTGTGGGTTTTCAGCTTTAGAGACAGAGAGTTTACTAAAATATTCATTTTGGCCCCACAGAGACTTAATACATGAGAGAGTCTCAAAGACTTGCAAATTTAAGT
Source organism: Gymnarchus niloticus (assembly GCA_009936485.2). Lineage (NCBI taxonomy): Eukaryota > Metazoa > Chordata > Actinopteri > Osteoglossiformes > Gymnarchidae > Gymnarchus > Gymnarchus niloticus. The sequence continues at coordinate 17,553,578 of JAACJT020000105.1, read as the reverse complement.
CAAGGAACAAAAGAACTTATTCAGGGTAATTCACCAGGATAATGGCCTATATCTGTTTCGGATTGTCCAGGCATTTCCTCCGGCCTTATTAATATTAATAGATGCTGGTAACAGTATGATTACACATAATCGCTGTAGCTCCGCCCACTGTTAATATTCACCAAGTAGCCTTTCACTGTATGCCTTGCTCTCCATCCATGCCCTGTACCCCCTGTCTGCTCTGCCCCTTTCCCACACACGACTTCTTACGTAAAGGTTACTGAGGCCCTTGAAGTCGTTCTCCTTCAGCTCTGTGATTTTGTTGTTCTGCAAGTCCAATAGCTTGGTGTCACTGGGGATGTTCCTTGGGACAGCAGTTAGACCTTGGATGAGAGCAGAACACACAAACCACGAGTGTCAGGTTACCAGTACAATCAACTGATAAAAATGACAGTATGTTATTAAGTTTATTATGATTATACCAGAAAATGCTGACTGGGACACCAACATCACACACACATTCCCACAAACACATCTGTATTTCCAGCCTTGTGGGGACCTTCCAATCATTTCTCATGGGCCTAATCCTAACTTTGATAACCCTTACCCAGCCGTAACTTTAACCATAGGGATTGTATTCAGAGATTTTTATAAAATTGAGTTTCCCTTGTGGGGACACGACAAATGTCCCCACAAAGTAAGAATGTCGGGCTTTTATTACCTCCTGTGGACATTTTGTCCCTACAACATATTATAAACCTGGTACACACACACACACACACACACACACACACACACACACACACACACACACACACACACACACACACACACACACACACTCAGGGAGAACACGTGCCCCACAGCTGATGGAGACCATGGACGATGCTAACGTCTGAGCAAGGCGTGGACACTGCACCTCCGGTTCGTCCATGCTGTGGGCCCATGGAGACCAAGCGTTGCTTTCGCTGGGATTCAAATCTGTCTCCCTCTGAGCCTGTCCAGTGCACTCACAGTTATTTTATTTATCCAGCTGCTTAGCAGATGGCACTGTCTAAAACCAAGCGCCTCACAGCTGTATTCTGCAGGAGCAATTCAGGTCAGCCGTCACGAGTCTCACAGCATGACCCACCTCTAGGGTTTTCATGAAGCTTTCAGTCTATTTTTTGGTACTTTTGTGCTACCTACTGGCCACCCTTAACGTGGACCGTGGGGGGAGCATCCAGACCTTTCCTCTGGTTCATTTTTGTCAGCAGATTGCCCCTCTTCACAGCGAGGCTAAACAACATGCCCCCGCCCTAGGAACCTGCACCTGATTGTCAGAAGGCCGAAGACCCAGACCATAACACGTCTTGACCAGGGCAGGAGAAGAAACATACAAAAACAGCACCCAGCACATGTAAAGGTATCACACAAGTTCATATCCACAAACGGCAGGTGCTCCCAGGCCGGTTTAATCTGTACTATGGCACTGCTTACGCTGTTTGATTAATTAGGGGTTATGATTCATAAATGGCTCCCGGATTGCTGCCTCAGTCTGCCTCAGTGAGTCACCTTGTTAGGGCTTATGCACAATGGGACTCAGCTTCACGAGTTTCTGTTTCTCTCGTCAGTAACGCTATAATAATATACTATAGCTGATTCATTACCACCTGCCACTGGAAGCCACAAAGGTTTAGTAAAAAAAACCCAAACCAGAAGCGCTATTCCCACATAAATATTAGGTGTCTACATACGTCAATTCAGAAACCACATTAAAACATACAGACGCCAGCTACGGATAAAGCTTATTCTTTTAATTCTTCTTTGGGGATAGCTGGAATCAGACTTTATGGGCTAAAGATCATATATATACTGTTTAAAACGTGTTACATACAAACATTTTAATATTGATTGATGGAAACATAGATTATGAAAGTCCTCTAGGCATTCATATTCTGAGTTTTAAGTCCACTTCACACTACCAAAAAAAAACAAAAAAAAAACACAGGACCACCGTTTTTCTACATAAATAACTCATCCATTTTCCTTCTTTTTTTCAAATTTTGTTTGGTCTTCTACTTTGTTACCAAAGTGCTTCAGAAGTCTGTAATTTAGGAAACTGGTGGTAATTAACTGGTTTATGGTGTGCAGTTGTGTGTGTGCGTCTCGTTCTCCTAGCATCTCTGCATTTATATAAAGAGAATGGGGGGGGGGGGCAGAGTCTTCCCTGTATAATTAGGGCAAAACAACCCCAGCACTTAGAGGGCAACAAGACGAGACAGAAGTAGAAATAATGCTTTTGTAGCAGTATAGCAGCTAAAAATCAGTAAAAACTTAGCTATCTAATGCAATAGCATTGATTTAACCCTCAAAGCCCACTGGTATCACGGCTACGAAAACGAGATCTTCAGGCTTTAGAGGATCTTCTCCGGCCACGGCAGCAGTACAGCCACGCCTTGATGAAGGTGGTCGCCCTGTGAATCGTGTTCCACGGCGTCCTGTGTCACTGACTCCTTTTTAGGAACAACGAACAACCAAACGTTTTGCATCTGAATACGGCGGTGGATACCCAGGTTATGGGGTCATAGTGAGTAGCAGTTTATTTTAAGTTTACCCCTATCTGATCAAGAGATGCTTTAAAAAAAGACAACACCATATATCGCTGTGAAATTTTAAATGAATTATGATGACTTACTGTCAGATTTAGAGATGATCAAGGAAAAAGGAGCTAATGGATTTCAGGAAGTTTGTTAGTTCAGAAAATGCGGCTGCTTGCTTTTGCCTGCCTCTCACAAGTTCCTTCAACACGTTTTGTTCTTACTCGCATTGAACTTTCCATTTGCCTCCCAGGCACAAGATAAAGTTTCCCTGAAAAGTGCCATCAAGAAAATGAAGCAGATGGAAATCTCCTGAGATGAAAGTCGAGTTTGAATTTGTTTTTTAATGAGCATAACCTTAATATCTGAGGAACATCAGCCACAGAAATGTTAGTCCATTCGGCCTCCCTCTTCGTGTCCATTTAACAGCCAGAATTTTCCGGAAACTCATACGTCTCGCCCCTGACCCCAGATCAGCATGCTTCTTACCCAGGTCGGAGCACTGCACAACACGATGCTGACACTGACATCCAAAGGGGCATGTGGGAAACTCTGGGATGACCCCGAGTGTTGGTTCGAAGGCCGAACCGTCTTCTTCATCCCTCATCATCGTCATTACCCCGCCTATATCTCCTTCTATTCCAAAGTCCCAGAATCCCCTCTGTTCAAAGGGCAGGGCCAGACAGGGGGATGTTATGAAGGTGGCCCACAGTAGCAGGAGAAGCAGCTGGTTCTTCAGCATGGCTGGGGTAGCCCAGAGGCACTTACACACAGTAACCTGTAGGGCGGCAACAGTGAGCACAGTTATACATGTCAACATGTTCATTAAACAGACTCCACAGTGTCTTTTCCCCTCATGCACTTGGAATGTTTTTCCATTGTAGGGACTGACTCATTTTTAGAGACCTGTAATTTATCATCACATGCTGAATCTGTGTCTTAATATAAGCTAAATCTACCTTAACTATAAACAAACATTGTATTTCCTATACTTAGTGGCCACTACATTCAATACCCCTATGCAATACCAGTTAGGACCCCTCTTCTGTTTCTAGGCCCACTTTAACTGTGTTCAGAGAATCCACTCTACACATCACTGTTGTACTGAGCTGTTGTTTTCACACTTGTTGCCTTCCTGTTAGCTCTAATGAGTCTGACCGTTCTCCCCGATCTCTCTCATTAACTAGGCATTCTTGGGCAAACAGATCTGCTGATTTCTTTTCCGGCACCATTCTCTATAAACTCTACACACGGCAGCATGTGAAAACCCCAGGAGGGGGGGCTGTTCCTGAGATGCTGGAAGCACCGTGCACGCCACCGACACTCACCCCACGTTTAGAACGACTCGGCTCTGTCATCTCCGCCGCCCTAATCCTTAGTCACACAGTAACTGCCCCTCTTGGCCCTGTCTAACTGCTGTATGTCTTGAGTTGCAGCCACGTGATTCACAGGCCCAATACAAAGTGTATAATAATAATAATAATAATAATATATTTTTTTAACTTTATTTATGTACATCTACACAATGAAGCCCGACCGCCAGATCATTTCAGCCATGTGCTGCGGTGCACCAGACCCACCCTGAGTAAACGGGTCAAGCCCTGAAAAGTTTTCAGCAAGGTCTGCTCCCAGTTAAACAGTCATTAGAACCACAGCACACAGTGCAGAGCAGCACAGAGACCAGATGACATGGAACCCTGGATGGGAGAGACAGGCCAAAGAGTTCTCCTGCCCATCCAGCCCTCGATGTGTGCCAGAAGGTGGCGGCAGTCACGAAGAGTGGCAGGAAAAAAAACAGGCTAGCAGACTCAGGGTGTCCTTCTGCTCTGTCCTTCGGTCTCCCAGCAGGCCTTTAATTTGTGAGAAAGCAGCCTGAAACCGCACTCTGCCTCCTCCAGAAGCCACGAGGCGGGGACGAGAGCGTGGCACGGACACCATAATGCCGACAGGATCCCTCTTCCTGGATGACTGCTTCTTCCTCACTCCCTCGATGGTGGAACAAGCTGCCCATCTACATCTGATCTTCAGACTCCCTGTCAGCTTTCAAGAAACGCCTCAAGACTCATCTCTTCAAAGAACTCCTCTAACCATCCAATGACTCTCCTCTCCTCCTACGAACTCCCTCTCCAAGTTCTTATAAAAAAGTGCGCTTAATGCTGATCTAAGACTTCATGCTTGGACAGAATTACTTTCTAGTAGGACAGTATTACGCAGCTCTTAACTCAGTGTTAACCTCCACATGGTTGCTGGGCCCTCATTGGACTCTCAGCTTAGCTGCAGTTATGCCTGTGGGTAACTCTTTACCTACTGTATGTCTGTGTTGCTTTGGATAAATTTGTCTGCTAAATGAATGAAGATGTAATTATCACCAGAGAAAAGCAAGCAAGAGATGCGGGGACACGATGGGTGACATGTCCCGGATTCCCAGCCTTCGGTCTGCGAATACATCATCGATTCAGACACTGAAATTCGTTGGACAAATGCCATAGCAAAAAACATCTCTGTCTACACAGGCCATTCATCAACAGACGTACAGATCTACACTGCTAAGCAGCGTCTTATCTGTGGCTAAACAAATAAATATGGAACAAAATATTTACGTGAGTCTGTCGGGGGGGCACCTGCTTATTTAAACTGTACTCAGTGACAAAGCACAACTAGAAGTATTTGTTTATGCTCCCTAAATTAAATCAGATGTATGTGCGGGTTTCAGGCGGTTTTGATTAAAATAATCACCAGTCTGAAAACAAACCATACACATTTATAGAATGAGTAGGACCAAAAACATACACAGAAAGCAGCATTCTTATTGAAATGGGATCATCGTGCCTACTCTCAAATAGCTGCATCATCGCTGCACTGTGAAGTCATCGCATTCTTCTAAGAATTAACATCGTTCAGAAGTAGGTGAGAGAGTGATGACAATGGATGGACAGGGGAAGAGAAAGAGAGGGAGGCGAATGGATGGAGAAAGGGAACACTTGAAGGAAAAGGATCTGACGGGGGCGGAGGTGCAGGACCGAGCTGTGTGGAGGAAGCTGGTTAGACACACCAAGCCCACATTGAGGCGGGAAAAGACATAGAAAACAGAGGAGGAGGATTGGCAGGAGAGGAATTCCACCTCCTGAGAAGGTCCAACATGCAACAGAAAAGGGGTAATGTTGGTCAGAGGCTGTGGGACAGCGACGGAAAAAGTCAAAGCTGTAACTTAGAGGTAAAACACATCATCCATTCATTAGAAGAGGAAGCTAGGCTGCCCCTCCTTACTGTCACACGTGATTGAGTGTGGAGACACTGATTCACTGCTGTTATTCCCAAGCATACACTACAGCTGACGGTGAGGTCATCTCACAGGAAGGGATGTTGGGGCCGCCCTTCGATGGTCTGACAGTCTGTCAAGCTGCCCCGGGCCCTGTCCCCCCCCCCCCCCCAGAACATGAGAACCTGACTCTTTGATTTTTGCAATGTGGTTTACTTGTGTCAAGAAATCCAAGTGGATTCCAGAAAAACTGACTTTTCTGGTCTGACTTCAGACAAGTAGCATCTACCTATGTTCCAGCTTATCCTGGTCAGGGTTACGAGGAGCCTGGAGCCTGGGTACACCCTGAAGAAACTGCCAATCCATCACAGGGCACGCGCACGCACACACACACACACATCCCAGGTGGTACAAAGAAACAGCACCACCCAATCTACCACCACACCACCCCAGGCAAATGACACTACAAATTTAAAAAGCTCGACTTACATATTCATAGATGATCCCTGTTTAAAGACAGTCACTATCATCATAGCTGCACATCATTTTGTTTGATATGAAATGCCTGAAATACACAGGGACAAATCCACCATCAAGCAATAAAGGTCAATAACAGCTGCACTTTTAGTGAGGTTTACCAAACTGGTACCAGAGCAGCAGCATCACCACAGGCTCCTCAAATCCAAGTACAGCCTAAAAACAACCGACGTTTAGATGTGGTCTCTGCAAAGCTGAAGCCGCGGGCACACTGACAGATAACAGTCATCATTAACATGGAGGTTCATTCCACTATCGTTCACTACTATGGCTACAAGGGCGCTGATTTCCAGAGAGCGTCTGGCCAGTCAGGGCCACACAAATGCAGTGTCTTCTCAGGATGAACCACCCTAAGGGTCCATGGCAGTTTGTCATTGCTGAGGAATACATTAGCAGAGAGTCTAATGCCGATTTTCCAAGATTTTTCAGGAAGTCTTATCTGAAGATCGGTGCCTGCAGCTTAAAAGTCTCCAGTAAATTGCTCAGTAATGACTTGCACACCGCAGTACTTTTCAGCTAAATGTCTGGTTTCGAGGACGGTCGAAACGCAGCGTTCCAAATATAGCTGCCTGGTGAGACCTCACGTCCACCATAACGGGCAGAAGGGAGAGCTGAAATGGTCACGGCCGCTTCAGCGTGCCGGTCCTGCACTAACTCATACACAACGTCCCAGGAAAGAGGATGCATCCACCATCTGCTCATTCTCTTACCACTTCCTACAAAATGAAGGACAAGTGTGTGGAAGGAGACTGGGGACAACATGTCCAGGGATCTCTGTCCTCAATCTGCATTGCAGATTGGAAGACGTCCAGTAATTTCTTACAGATGATAAAATATCTGCGATGGACTCAGGCTTTCTTAATCTGTATCTTCTTCACTGAGGACAAACATCCATCCATCTTCCAACCTTATAGCCAGTACAAGATCATATCGGGGGACGTGGAGCCAATCCCAGGCATCAACGCACACAAGGCAGATCTCCAATAATTCTAAAATAGCAGAACACAAAGAGTTTAAGACTGGGTAAAGGAGTCAGAGACGGGGGGATCTCTTCAATTCAATTCAATTTTATTTATATAGTGCTTTTAACACGGAGCGCGGTCACAAAGCGCTTTATATAGTCCCGGGCCCACAGTCCCCAGAGAGTAAGCCAAAGGCGACAGCGGCAAGGAAAAACTCCCTCAAGAGGAAGAAACCTTGGGAGGAACCAGAGGGATCTGTGCTGCACCATAACACAGAGAGGTTGGATGTCATTTTGCATCACTGACCAGGTGATGGTTCAATGATTCAGACCTGAAAACGAAAAACCCCAGGGGGATTCAAACCCCACTGAGCAAGGCTGCGCGGTGGCATTCAAACAGGACTGACATGGCTGAGAGGCTTGAAGAACCCAGGAGAGCCAAGCCTCCATGTTCACTGTCCTCTGAGGGTCACACCATGACACAGCAAAAAGCGGCAGAGTTCAGACATGTCTGCTGGTAGGAGGCTGAGGAGAACTAACTGGCTTAAACATCACTCACAGATCATAAAGATTGAGAGGATTTTACAAATACATAAGGTCTGTCTTTAAATAACTGGAGTAAGAATGATAAATACACCTCGCATGCATTAATCATCTCCAAATACAAGAAGCTGAGTGGATTTCCCATCCAGATGAAGGTTCAGAAGATGTCTGCTCTGTAGAAGGGAATCTCTGTCCTCGATCTGCATTGATGACAGTACTGATGGCGTGACGACAGCAGCAAGTCTGCCCGTCAGCGCGGACAGGTCATGGCCCCTGTCTCCCCACAGGGCCTCCCTCCCCACCATACTATTGCACTTTGTCTGAGGTTTTCTTAGTTCCTAGTCTGCCAGAGATACAGTTTCATTGAATTTGCTCGCTGAAGGTGTCAGAAATTTAAACACTCAGGTGTGTGAAATGTGTCACATTAGGAATGGACAGCATTCCATGAGGTTTGTATGTGAAGTATCCGTGTGTGTGTATGTGTGTGGAGGGGGGGGGGTATTGCTGTATGTGTTTCAGTTCGCATCGTGGATATTACAAGAAATAGCCACCTCCAGTCAAAGTACCATTTTTAGTTAACGATCCTCCACGGCTCTCACCTGCCTCACTGTGGTCTGACGTTGGCCCAGCGAGACGTGCCAGTGATGCCCCCTTTAGAGCCATGCAGGGGGCATCCTATTAAGACACCCGAATGGCCTCAGCTGCCTCCATGCCGTCTGATGGAGTTATGATTGTCTCAAGGCTCCCTGGATTTCCAAACTCCTCACACTGTCCCAGACAGTGACTCCAGCAACCCTGCGAGAAAGCCCAGTAGCCCGCACTCCTGTGGCACCTCCCACTGTACGTGCTGGGGCACAGACAAACGCTCTCAAGTAGCCCGCACTCCTGTGGCACCTCCCACTGTACGTGCTGGGGCACAGACAAACGCTCTCAAGTAGCCCGCACTCCTGTGGCACCTCCCACTGTACGTGCTGGGGCACAGACAAACGCTCTCAAGTCCACCATACTCCAGTGAACCCTCATTAAGCTCTAAAAATGGATTTGGTTTTGCATTTACAAGTTTGACAAAAAGCAAATGCTTAGAAAGGAAGTTCTTCAAGGTGAAAATAGAAAAGCACACTGAAACTGAGCCTGCTGGGCGCCTTGCTGACTCATACACTGAGTTCCCGCACAAATCCAAGAATGAAGAAGACCGGCTTTGTGCTCCGGACCCACAGCAGCTCGGTGGTTACGCAGCCTTCAGGCTGTAGGTTCTGCTGGTTGTCGAGTTGCAGTGGAGAGATGCTCTCTCCGTTTCCTAACGGCTTCTTTTCATCTGTTTGACTCCTTCAGCAGGCTGCAGATCTGCTCGCAGCTCCACTGAGCTGAGGCCAGCTCAAAAAGCTGGCATGACCTGAGTCAGAATATCTTTATTGTCATTGTAACGAGTACAACGAAATTAAGTAGTCGACCCTCCCCCCCGCCAATTGCTTTTGCAGCCCCTGAGAAAGACGTGACCCATTGATGCAGTGCACATAGTCAGGCTCCAATGTTGCATTTTTCACATGAATGAATGCTGAACATGCCTGATGTAGGGAGGATATGAAGAAGGCTTATTCACAAAAAACAAAGTGGCCTGGGATGTAGAAGTTCACACTGCAGTAGAAACGGTTTCTGTCAGTCTTGTGCTCACATCAAGGCCATTTTTATGGTTATAGGACGTCCTTCCGCTTTTAGTATTTTTTAGGCAAAATTCACAGTCAACGTCTTCCATCTTCTTTGTGTTTCTGGTCTGAGAATCATACACTAGCCAGCGAGTTAACCCAGAAATTTCTAACAAACTCAATAACATTTTTTCCACTGGATTATGGATGAGAAAGAGAAAAAAATATTCAAATCAGTAGATGTGTATCATTAGGTTAAGTAGGGAATCACTTAGCTGACAACTGCAAACTTTGTTACGGTAGTTGCAGGCTGCTCACATCATGATTCAATATGACCTCTTGGCAACCTACATGTGTGCAGGTTTTTTAAAAAAAAAAAAAACACACCAGAGACGTAGACAAAGCGAACATTAGATCACAGCACTGCTGGGATGTCAGTGACACACACACACCAAAAGTCTCCAGTCACCTATCAAATGAAGAAAGGAAATTGCTCGAATGCATTCTGCACGGCGCGCCAAGCACACCAACAGCCGTACAGTTTAGTGCATTTCAGATTAAAAATAGGTACTAAATTACAGCACTCCCCAAAAAAGGGAGTGGCTTCAGCTGAGGCTAAAGGAGGACCAGGAGAAACTTCCAGTTAATAGAGGTCTTACAGAATGTGCAAAAATATTCAGAAGTAAACGGCACTTTAACAGATAATTATACTTAATATTGGAATTTATCGGAACGGCTTTTCAGTGGCCCAGTTAAGGTTGTTACTAAACTTCACTCTCATTGCCTGACACACAAGAACCAAGCAGTGGGCGAGACCCACTAAAGTGAAAGTAGGCTTAAGGAGAATTCAGGAAAAACGAGAAGAAAGAAATATGGGAGAGAAATGGTGTGATGGTCAGAGGGTCCTGACAGGAGGTCTCACCGGCAAGTAGAGCCAGACAGATATGCTAATATCGTTCTCCTTAGACACAGGACACGGGGCACAGCAGAAACGTAGGCGGTTAGGGAAACGCAGGATGTGTGGCTCTTTTCAGCCAGACAATCTTCCCCCAGGAAGAGGCTGTGACATCCCCCTTTTCTAGACTGTATTCACCTACAGCTGACTTGATGACCCACAATGCACCACTACTCAGGGCAATAACTGGCCACATGTCGGAGGTGGCGGCCATCCTGAAAACCTCCATGAGGGATGGACTGTTACAGAGAGGGACTGACTGCTACTGACCAACACAGGAACTGGCTGTTACAGAGAGGGACTGACCACTACTGACCATGAAACACTACAGGCCTTCACAGTAGAAAAATCTGGTAGTACATCGGAGGTTCCAGTATCCCCTCAAAAGCTGACACATTCACACTATAAACTATACGAACGGTCCTGTCCCTGTCCCTGCTTCTTCATCTTTCATTCTGCCACCAGGGTTTCTGTAGCACGAGTCACACAGAAATCCAACTCTGCCTCCTTTTTACAAAAGACTTCTTGAGACCCGTTCAGATTGTTAAGAGACTTTCAGGTAACAAATGCAACATGAAAGATCAAATGTCAGATGAAGCCAGAGTGATGTGTAATTAAACTCCACCATCACAGTCAGATCTTTGCGGTTAAATCTGCCTGGACCGACAGTGATTAGCACAGGCGATGTAAGAGTTAGACACAGAAGCTTGTCTGGAAACTTAGAGAGAGACAGGAAGTGGCAATTGTGAGAAGCGTGTGAAGCACAATAACTTAACACGACGACAGAACCGCCCTAAAGGTGTTACTGACTTGAAGCAGCATTAAAAGGCTGGGTGCTTGGTGTCTGTGACTGGAGCACGAGGACGTGTTGTCAGGCTTCATGTTTACGTCCACCTTCATTAATCCAACACCCGCTGAAGTCATGAGACTTTTCCCCCCTTAACACATGCAACAGAATGGAATCTGGGGGGAGCAGAAAGTAGGAAACCTCATAAATGGAAGGTCTTTAAAGAGTGTAACCCCCCCCAGCCAAAACATTACGATCATCCCTGCTGGGCCTCTGTCAGCTTCGGCTACTGTAACGTCCTGACCCATTTTTTCTCTCTATAAAACAGAGAACCATCTGGGAAGACCCACTTGGAGGAACAGAACTATCACAAAGCCTTAACCCCACGGCCCCCTGCAGGGTCCCCCAGGAAACCCCATTGGGTCCTTGTACTGCCATGTATTGTGCAATCTCTGCTCCCCCCTCCCCTGCATTTCCATGCAGGAAGCCAAAAAAGCCAAAACACCAGCAGGGCCCAAATACCACGGCCGCAGGGCCGGATCCTGGTTCTTTAGCACTCTATAGCTCAAAGACATATGGCTGGAAAGGAGACACATCAGGGTCAGGCCTCATCTTCAGTGGCATCATGGATCCTGTGACAATGACCCACGGGTAAAAGAACCGACTCGCTGGGAATGATTTTAACTGAAACATTTCCTGAGAAATCTTCAGTCCTCTTTGTAGGGAACTAACAACAGTTCATGACTAAGCAATTAAATGGAAGGAACTCATGTAGAGACACATTTTGCCAACAGAGCCATGCAGAAGAAATGAGGCCATGATTCCCACATCCTACAGGGTGTCAGGCTACGTTTCTTCCTAGATTATATAGAACAGACCCCAAGTCATTCGGAAAACAACAGTGGGTGACCACTCTGAAATGTAGTATTCTGTTTAGCGTTTACATCATCGCACACACCAAACACGATGCTAAAGCCCTGCTGTAACAAACAGTTTTTCTTAACTGTGTATCAGAAAACAAAGCGAGGTAACCCCCAGCAGGCTGAAGGCACCCACAGGGCGGGTCCACGGTCAGTGCCATGGGTTGAAAGTAGCTGCCCGCCTTGGCTATAATTTAGTGACTTTGGTACCTAAAAAAGGATCTGGCTGGCAGTCTTTAACTTGGATTTGGTGGCCTCTGTAAAACACAGGCGAAACGTACCCAGGTCCACTTTCGGGATTATTTATAGAGTCCGGCCCAAGTTCTCATTCGCCCTCTTGTGCTCCCTTGTCAATCTCCACTATTTTATAACACAAAATGTTCCAACCAGGGACACTGGGCATCGTCCAAGTTTTCACAAATATGAAATAAGAAATCTACTGTGAGAACCTGGGGTCCGAGGCCCAATAAAACAGGTCCCAGTACCACTGTGGCTCCAAGCCCAAAGCCCACGTCTCCTCCCAACCGCAACCACACCCAAGGAGTTCCTGCACATTCAGACTCTGAGGCTATGACCCAAACTGCACTGTCCATTAAAAAGCTAACCCCTACCATTTTGGATTTGGTTTTCAGGACAAGGTAGTTATTCAGCCATACTGTAAAACTGCTCTCCCTGATAAACAGATCAAAAAATTCTGTAGTGTATTTTCTCAATTAAAAGAAATCTGACTTTTAGTAGATGAACTTGGTACCTTTAGACTAGACACGTTTACTCTGTCTTCTATATCAGTGAGTAATGCTTCAACTGCAAACCTAATAGAGCAAAAACTGCCCAGTTTGCCATTTTATTGGAATTACTGTTATTGTCTTAACAGTGCAGGGTTACGTATGTGACTTTCGTACCAAATGCAAGGAAACTGGGAAAGGATGGAGCCGATGGGACACCAAGACCCTGAGACTAAGGCTCCTGGCAGGCAGCACGTCCAGTCTTTGTGTTTAAATGTATGTTGCCATATCTACCAACATCTGCTCACCGCTTTGATTCCAAGTATTCTGTCTTTCTCAGCGTCATGCAGGCAGCAGCTTCAGAAACTTTTGCGGATCAGACAGCAGGTGAACATGAAAAATTGCACCCAGTCAGCAGACCCCGAAAAACCAGACTGGGTTCACGAAGACTGACCGAGTCCGGTTTCCTTTCATATGATGCACGTTACAGCATAATCAGTATTTGTTTAGAGACAGGTTCCGCTCTATAAACACATGCCACCTACTCACACAGAAGACCTCAGTGGTATCTGCAGAAATGAAAATAAAAAATACACATTTCTTCAAATCAAAACAGTACATCTTACTTCTTAATGAACTTAATTAGCACATATTCAACAATGAATGTGATGGACAGATGGGTCCCCATCATGTACGATGATTAAAGTGATTCTCTTTGTGGTGAGTGTCTTTAGGTCTTCCTAAGTGGTAGAGAGCGACTTCCCAGTTTTAGGCTCTACAACTCTTACAACTTGACTGGCTGGACATTAGCATCCATCATCCACGGCAAAGTCAAAATCCCAAAGTGAAAAATAGTGTATTGAACCGTCGTACATGTGTAGGTTCTGGGTACCAACCGACGGGAGTAACATTCACAGGTGTGCAAAGAACCCATTTTGGTAGGACAGGACATTTACAGGAGGTCCATTATGGGATCAGTCTTTAGGCTACATCAATGTTTGTGAGTTTCTCATGAAAAAGGCACATTCCCTGACCTAATGACTCATCCCCCAGCAATCAATCAATCAATCACTAACTAACTAACTAATTAACTGGTTCAACAGATGCACCAAGGAGATGGAGAAAAGTGTGCTGCTGCTCCACGGCGGTACAGGGAACTGATCTTTGTGGCAGTAATCACATTAAAACAAGGTGAACACCTAAACACATGCATTGTAATGGTCAAGTATAGCGCGGAGACAGAAAGGTATCCGACCTACCTTTAGTCAAAAATCTTCCCGGAGTCTAACCAAAGTTCGCGCCTTTTTTCCTTTATGTCGTGTGATATAGATGTGTTTGGTATAAATTAAAGTACTACTTCAGTATCTTGCTGCTGCCTTTTCCCGCAGCCCTGGAGTACCGAGCTGGCTTTACAGAGCAGTGTAATGACACGGTGTAGGCGGGGGTGGGGGGTGTTCCTACAGTCATGCCCGCAATGGAAGCCGGCCTCCCGGAGCCGAATTTCTCTGACTGAACCGGGGTGTCCGTGGAATAAATTCATCCGAATTAAACTTTCGGTTCTGCGTCTGCGGCTCATGGGTGAAAAGACCCCGGCTCAAAAATGACCCAACAGAAATATCTTGGCAGAATTAACACCTTCCTTCAAAGTAATGTCTTTGAACTAGTTCATTGTGTGTGAGATTCATGAGATTTATATATTTACTATTACACACATATATAATCATCTTTCTAATCCTGTGACTTATTTAAACAATGCGTATTTTTAAAAACGTGCATTAACCAGAAGGGCAGAAGATACAAACTGGTGAGCATTATTACGGGGTACAGGTGACTCCATTTTTCTGGTTTTAATTAAACTATCACTTTACATCAGCCTTAGAAGGCAGACAAGACTGGTTAATCTAAAACTAAATATATATATATATACATATATATATTAGTAGTATGGCAGTACAGCAAACAGGGCACGTCACAGGAGCGTGGAGGACGTTACTGGACGTTAATGAACGTTACTGGACGTTAATGAACGTTAATGAACGTTACGGGAACGCGCGCGCCTGATCGCCGGAGGTGGAAGCTTCAGATTCCTAAAACGCACTTTATAGTTGTCTAAAAATATTTTCTGTGCGTTTCTGTCAAAAGAAAAGGGCAAAAGCGATCCTCCATATAGTCAGAGTGAAAACTGCACTACAGGCAGACGAAATTTAAACCCCAGAACTCCAATAGTAGGATAATGAAAAGGGTAGCTTTGGTATAACCTGTGTGTCTATGGAGTTAATATACCCAGCGTCACACCTGATGGATGGGTCGGGGTGATTATATATGATGTAAATTCATGTCGGACTAAAATGACTTGGCAGGCTATCGATAGAACAAAACCAGGGAGTAAATAGCAAGAAAACAAGTTTAATTTTGTTATGATTATGGAAAAGATATTTACCATAATACAAAATGATGTCATTCTCTTATTCACAAACTTCGGCATATTTACATACATTTTGCAGATGACAACATTGCGCTCAAATTCGCTCCATCATTTTCCAATTAGCCGAGCCACAAGGCTCGGAGCAGATGTAAAGATACTGAAACGCTTTCTCCTATATTCTATAATGATGATATGAGGTGCTGTGTGGACAGATGGAGTAAACGAACTACAGGTGTGAAAACACCCTTAGATGTCCTGCAGACTGTATGAAAAGGTCTCGGAGCAGAACATGTCAAAATCAAGGCAATGGAGAGTAAAACTGGAAATAATAAGACATCAAAAAGTACAACAAAAGGCTGCACCCAGGGAGCGCCAGTGACAAAGTGACAACATAAGCTGAAAATTATGAGTTGCCAAGTTATCCTGCAAAGAGGAAGTGATGCCAGATGTGTAATCGCCCCCATAAAGCCTTCTGTAAGTGTGGACACAGCCAAGGAGGTGACGGGGCTGTTTTATATATAGTGTATGTACATATGTTTAGAGCATTACGGTTCACAACCCAGACATCCATACAATACAAGATGGGTGCTGCTGGGTGGAAGACAAAATCAAGTTTTGGACTGTCAATCACAAAAATCATCGACCAGGGTTAACATTTGATCCACAGATGTTATTGGGATACTTCTGTATGTCAGACGTAATACACCATAGTAGGCTATGCAGCAACACAGGGCCATGCGGCTAATGGAGCTGATTTACAGTCAAATCACAACTCAGAATTTCCTTTCCTTAAACATAAACCTTGAAACCCATATCTTACTGCATGTCATTCTCTCTAAAATAAAAAAAAATACTCGACAAAAAGTGTGTGCGCTTGGGAAAACTATTGTTATTGTATATCGAAAGTCAACGGGCATCTCAGATACGTAGAACCATGCAGAGAGTGTGTGAGGAGTTCTCAGGGAAAGGAACATCTCAAAAGAAGATAGACGTACCTGCAGAACCTTATATATAGGTCTAACAGCAAGACCATCACATGGACCATGGGAGTTGGATGAGACATGGAAACAGGTGATTTTATCCATCAGCTGGTTCTTCCTTCCATGTTCTTCACAGCTGTACTCCATTCTCTCTCTCATGGTTCCCAACTCCTTCTAAGGATGGTGGACCACACTGCAGGGGAACCATGTTTGGGATCTTTCTGTTCCATCTGACATGGTTCTAGGTTCTCATTCCAAACTAATACAAGCAGCTACCAATTTGACAATGCATGCAGTCCATTAGCAGCATGAAACGAAAATGGAGTCTACCTGAGCTTCATCACATCTGAGCTTCTCATTACTGTTCGGTTTTCAGGAAGCAAATTCCCTGACACAGAAAGAGGAGTGTCTGTCACACTTGTAAGCCACTGAAGAAAGGGAACACATGACACTGAACTCAGAGAAGAGAGTAGACCCTGAACAAGAGTCCAGATACGATGAAAGGCCAGGCAGAATATCAGTGCTGTCCTTCCAGTTATGGATGCTGATTAAGGTGCCTTGTCTCAGCTTGGCGCTGTAAGCCCCCCTGTTGAACCCATCTGTCAGAGGACAGAGCTATATCGGTTATTGGGAAAGAGGTCCAGAACCCAGCCAGACAAGATGCCCAACATTAGAGCTGCAGCTGGTCACCATTTTTGCTGCTGTTCAAATTGTTCCTTCTATCTTGCCAGAGCAGTTGACCCTCGGTGTTACCCCCATGACTCCTGTGGCTGTAGTGCCTTCACAGAAAGCGATGGACCCCTGATCTCTGTAACCAGCCTGTCACATGACGTTGAGGGCAGCTGAGAGCTTCTTGGTGCATGCCGCTCCTTTAAGAATCCCCCCAACTCGAACCCTCAAGCCGATCACAGAGGCTGGGCACTGGACTGGCCTTGATACGATCCCGGAAGTAGAAACAGAACCGTGGTCTGCTTAGTGCTGGTAGCAGCATCAGAGGAACCACGTGGGGTAAAATCGTGTGTATGTCTGAAAATGGGGAGGAGTGGAGTGGGCGGGCAAAATGAAAATGACAAGAACTGTCACCGCTGTCGGCTGATTGATGGATTTCTGTGTTCATGCTTAGTGTGGCTCCTGGCAGAGACCTGAAAGGCACCCTCAGATTAAATCTCCATTAGCGGTGGCTGCCACAAGCTCCAGACAGCTCAGGAACCCCCCAGGCACGGGGTAGGTGCCATCCCTTGTGTCGAGTCCTGTTTTATGTGTTTGTTTTTTCTACACTTTAAGAGGAACTCTAGACTTTGCTATCACTCTCTCCCAGCAGTCTAATGAGGCACACTCCGCCTTCCACGACAACTCCAGAGTGCACGATGCACAACGCAAAGTTTAATGACATGGTATATTTTAATCTCTTTCCATCTTTGCCCTGATTTGTAGCTCGTCTGTGTGTGTGTGTAGCAGGGCACCGACTCCGCGTAATTGCACAGTCATTCCGCGGGGGGTGTTATCGTCAGCAGTTCACAGCAATAATCGTCTCCAAATTTCAGACGCTCAAGATCGCAAACAAGCGCTTGGGTCTTTTCAGGAACCGGGGGGCAGCTCTTCCCTCCTTACAGCAAGCTCCTGCTGTCAGCATCTCCAGGACCCAGAGGTTCCACACACGGAACATCATCTGTGACAAGAATGTGTGCAACCGCTACGGAGTCGTGAGAAGATTCCCTCGGCATGGAGAAGGGGTCAATATTCTCATATCCTCTCCGGCTCAAAAAAAACAACCGTGCTTCCTTTCAGTGCAGTGTCCTCGGGCTCCATGGTCCCTGAAAGCCATCTGGCAATTCCTGCAAAATGAAATCTGAAGTCACTGAGACACACAAGTGTGCACACACACACTTTTCCTGGGACATTCCTCAAAGTCATTATTACATGAGGAAGAAGCCGACTGCGATAGTTCATGGGAATTCACAAAGGGAGCTGGATGTGACATGTAAATCGCCAATTAATTGTATTTAAAGACATACTGATTTACCGAAAGCTTGACACCCTATAATGGTGACAGGGTAAATATTGATTATTTGGGGTCAGGGCCAAGTTAATCATTGTTTTCATTAAGAAAAGTTGAACTGGCCAGACGTACATTTATTTAAAGTTTCATTTGAAAGGAGATGCGCCATCAGCTTCTTATATCCAGAGAACGTCTTCCACCCGTCTGTCTCTTCTTTCAGCAACAGGAGTTTCCTGTGTTTGTTATTAGAAGGGGGGGGATGGTGAGATAAACCCCCCCCCACACGCATTCAAGTCAAGTTTCAAGCTGATTTTAAATACCTCTGCAGTCCACTTAGAGAAACTAAAAGTTGGGGGGAGGATGACAAGTCAACAGAAAGTATTTCCAGCCCCCTTTAGTATTTCCTTCATACTAAAACATTTATTTGCCTTCACGTTCATTTATTTGACCTGCATGGTTAAAGTATGCAAGAGTGCAATTAACAGGTGGAATGAGTGCGAGCAGGAGGTACACTAAGTGGGTCAGGGAGCTGACACTGAATTAATGTCCATTTTTATTATTGCTCTGAGCACATCAACACCTCTAACCTCACCTGCAGCTGTTTCACGTCGGACTGTGGCATTTTTACACCCTCAGTTGTTTTCAGACTAAGAAATGCTTGTTTTAAAGCTTCAGACTGTAGACAAAGACACAGGTACAGCCTTGGAAGGGTCCACACTTTTCAGTGATTTTTCTTTCTTTGTCAGCTCGTAAACGACACGTGGCCTTACTTGCCACACTGTTCGGAAAGCACAGCATGGTGAGCACCTCGCAGCCGAATTTGGCAGGAGTTAAAGACCAAAATAGACGTCTTCCACTGCTCTTTCCACACTAAGACTTTTCCTCTGAACGTCAACACAACTGCCATCGTTCACATTAGCGAGCCATGCATAATGTGATGATAATCTAAGGTTTTATAAATGTTAAGTGGGTTTTCAACTGAGTCGCCTTGAGCGTTTTCAAGACGTGACTCAAGCAAGACGGATGAAGGTTCTCCGATCTGCAAGCCCTCACATTTTTCAGTTTGATTTTATGTTCGTTTTTTGTACCGGAGGAGATATGCCCCACCAACCAGGAGAACAGGCCCGTTGTCAAACGAGCCACAGTCGTTTTACACAGACGTCAGGCTGTGTTAATAGAACTGAGATCACACACTGTGCTCTTTGCTGTAATTATCAGTGCTCGCTGCACTCAGAATGCCTTAGTGATGAGTGAATCATTCATATATTATTCTCATAATAGCCGACCTCTCACACATCAACTAATCACCCTTTCACTTCGCTTGGCTGTGAAGGAATACCCCGGAAGGACGAGCTCCATTCGGCCGAGCGCTGTCCATCGGTCCGAAAGAAAGCAGGCTCAGGACAGATGATGTGGCACATTTTCCCCAATGGGAATGGCACAGAACCAGATGACAATGCATGCCAGTCAGCCAGCTCGCCACGTGCTGTGTTTCCCCGTCTGGTAAGGATTCATCCGTCACGTTTGTACCGAGGTGACAAGCAACAGCTTGCGTAGCAACAGTCAGTGCCAACACACTGCTGTCATTTTCATTCCTCCAAACTTCACTTTGGGGAGAACATTAACATCACCGTTATGGAGGCCAGGAAAGGTGCTGTAGGTGTTATCTTAGTGCACGTATCTCACTCCGGACACCCCAACAAGGAGGAAGAGAGACCAGGAAGAGGTCTGATTTTGGGACCCAGCACAGAGCGAATAAAGCCCAAAACAGTGGCTGCTACTACCGCAGTAAAAAGATCACAAGATGGCAGCCATCTGTTTGGCAGAGTGGAAAGGTTTGGAGAGCCCGGAGTTCGCTAATGAGTGGTCATCGGTTCCCGTCCACAAGGCAAACACCACATACACAAAGGGACGTCATTTAAACCCTTCGGCCGTTCTACTCCACTGCACACAGTCGCCATGTAAATTTAGCCACCCCATAATATATAACCTTCCCCTCTGAAGAAAATGGCTCCTGCTTTGACTTGATTCCATACTTATTTCTGCTGAATGTTTATGGGGGGATGAGGGGGCTGAATA
Organism: Gymnarchus niloticus; assembly: GCA_009936485.2. Classification (NCBI taxonomy): domain Eukaryota; kingdom Metazoa; phylum Chordata; class Actinopteri; order Osteoglossiformes; family Gymnarchidae; genus Gymnarchus; species Gymnarchus niloticus. Next base: position 17,533,207 of record JAACJT020000105.1, on the reverse strand, counting down.
AGAGTATCTGAACAGACGCTGCTATTCACCCTAAGCCTAAACCTATTCTGACTTTAGATTAACAGAAAAAAACAAACAAGACAATAGGAGGAGATAAAAAGGCAAGGGGGACACCCAGCCCTGATACTGAATCACTCTGTCTATGCTGATATGGGGGTCCATCTGAGGATTCTGCTGGCATCAATGGCTATACAGTGACAGGTTGGCCCTTTGGTTCCTCCTAAATTTAAGTTCTTACCTGTCACGTTGGTGACAGTCAGTCTCCCTCCAGCAGCAGAGGGGTCCAGCACAATGTCATGTTGCTCCACACGTGTGATCACATATGTATAGTACACCTGTGACATTTTAAAAAGTAAGATTAACTGTTAATATGGCACCTGATTTAAGAGAACACCAACATCTGGACAACATAGGTGCACAAATCAATACAAGTGAAATAAAACCGGAAGGCCACATATAAAGAGGAGTTACAGGTAAAGACAGACGGGAAGGCCTGACGGAAAGACGAGTTACAGGTAAAGACGGACAGGAACGCCTGACGGAAAGAGGAGTTACAGGTAAAGACGGACAGGAAGGCCTGACGGAAAGACGAGTTACAGGTAAAGACAGACAGGAAGGCCTGATGGAAAGACTGGGGCCCTAGACCAAAGGCCGTTCATGTGGGGAACCCAATATGCTGCAATAATCTGTTTTGCATCGTCCATTAGAAGAAAAAAATCAGCCTGGACAAAGTATTCCAACCTGGGGCACCAGTGGAATAATGGTCCATTGTCATTAAGAGCAGCTCTGAAAGCCAGGAAAGGAGGACAAGAGAGGAACAACCAGAGTATTGACTCAGCACATCAATAATGCTGGCAGTACACCAGGACTTCTTGCGGCCAGCAAAATCCCTAGTGAGGGAGGAGCTATAAATGTGTTCGGTACTCAAACTTTCGTCTGGGTTCAATTTTTTGGTACTCGTCACCCCTCCCCCGTTCCTAAAGAACACAGGTATTGTACAACCTAAGTGGTGCAGTCAGCTCACCGCCCATGTGTTCAGGAACCACACTCCCCGTGTGCCAATGCAGAGGTAAATCGCCCCTCGAGGGTTGGACCAGCTGTCAGAGCCTGGTGAAACCCTGGCTCTCCATAACTGCATCCCATTATCTGTCATCTCAGTTAATAGAAAACATTTTAGACCTTTACCCACAATGCAACACTGTCTTGTCACCATTTAATTGGTCTTTCAGTTGTCTCCATGCTCTTGTTGATCCACCCATCATTTATATGGAACCCTCTAGTACAAATGGACCAGTGTAATGGCTCTGCATTTGAGATGGATTTAGAAAGCTCTGGCCCGGTCACACGAACCCTCTAGAGAAGAGGTTAATTTCCTGCAGCCCTTCTGTAAGTGAGCACTCAGAAGAAAGAGAATAAAAATGAGCTTGGCCCTTGTGGATGAAAAGGTCTGTGCTCTTAGACAGAACAAGTTAAAGCTAGGCCAAAACCACAAACCATGAGTGGTGGTACTCAACTCACAACATCGGTCATCTTTGGTCTTCAGGCCAAAGGTGACACATGGTCCCTGCAATTCAAGAAGTGGGGGGGGGGGGTGTCTTCCACCGTAACCTGCGCGGGTTCAAAATTGTTCAAGTGGGTGAAAATATGGCTGCTATGTCTTTACCTTAGAAGAGCAGCAGAATGTGTGTGTATCTGTAACATCGTGATGGTCAGAGATCTCATACTAATGAGAGCCACACAGGAATATGTGAGCTTAAAAACGGCATAGCTGTCACATCTTCCTCGGTAGATATCAGGTGTACTGCAGAGGGGAGCCACAAAAAGTCAGAAGAGGATGGAACTGACTGTACAACGTTGTATCTTCATCCCATATTAATGCAACACTGAACTGCTATATCTTTTAATGCTTCATAAAGCAAACACAGACATAATAGTCAGTTTGTCAAGTCGAGAACATATCTGACACTGACTGCTGTATGTCGCACCAAGGAAATTTATTTGAAACACCACCACATCACTCTAGTTCCTGCTGGACCTCAGCGTACATGCAGACACGTGACGATATCATTGCACCAAGAGACCAGACTCCTCCCACCAGTGGCCACACGTGACCAAACCAAGAGACCAGACTCCTCCCACCAGTGGCCACACGTGACCAAACCAAGAGACCAGACTCCTCCCACCAGTGACCACACGTGACGATATCATTGCACCAACAGACCAGACTCCTCCCACCAGTGACCACACGTGACCAAACCAAGAGACCAGACTCCTCCCACCAGTGACCACAGGCGACGATATCATTGCACCAACAGACCAGACTCCTCCCACCAGTGACCAAACCAAGAGACCAGACTCCTCCCACCAGTGGCCACACGTGACCAAACCAAGAGACCAGACTCCTCCCACCAGTGACCACACGTGACGATATCATTGCACCAACAGACCAGACTCCTCCCACCAGTGACCACACGTGACCAAACCAAGAGACCAGACTCCTCCCACCAGTGACCACATGTGACGATATCATTGCACCAACAGACCAGACTCCTCCCACCAGTGACCACACGTGACCAAACCAAAAGACCAGACTCCTCCCACCAGTGGCCACACTCTCTCATGTCTCTGCTCCCACAGCTCAGTTTCCCCCAGAAATGAACATTAATGATGTGTTGACATCCTCTCCCTAATTCAATGGTCCAGCTCATGTTGGATGGGCTGGCCTGATGATGTAGGGGGATTTTAGCCATGCGATTGACAACACAGGGTGATTCCAGCTACCACAGCTTTTGAAGGCCCATAACTCTTAATACAATACAAGGGGAGAAGGAAGGGCCTGTGGGCCGTACACAGGAGTGAGAATAGGACGGAGGTCAGATAACGGGGAGGAGGAGGTGGTGGGCTGGTCCGTATGATTTAATCTTCCCCCTCCCCCTCATTGCGCTGGGGATGGAGTACAACTCCTCGAAGGATCTTGAGACAGGAGAAGGCAGTAGGCAGGACATCACGGCTGTCTATCAGGTTGTTCTCCAGGTGAACGGAGGCCAGGGTCTTCTGGAACTGTGTGCCACAGATGGAGCTCATGGGGACATACCTGCAGGACAGCCGCACAGGGCCACAGCAAGTGTCCCTCAGCCACCCATTATATGACTCTAAGCTCTGGTTCTTCCATGCTGGAACTTAGGCAACTGCCTGGAGACGTTTGATTCAATACATGAGGTTTTCTCAGCAAGGCTGTTCAATTCCACATTATGAAAATGATTATCAGTCCCCAGCTAAAGAAATTTAAAACCCAGAAGTTGGCATAACAAAACCCAAGGAAGCCTGGATGAAAGCAACTCTTAAATACATAAAGAAAATAACTCAGGATGTTTGGACACGTGTGCTGAATGAAAACACAAACATAAAGCCTGAAGTCAAATACACAGCTTGAAGCATTTAAGGGCAACAAACGCCGAAAGTTGCCTGACACTCAGAAGCACGCTGCCCTGCAGGATGTAAATCAGCAGTTCAGCATTCAGCTGTCAGAGGAGCGGCAGTTTGGTTACGCTTAGCAGTTCTAAAGCCTTAAAGCAGGGATGAGATTAGAGCTAATATCCTGCCTTCACTTCTGCTGGACGCTGTCATCTACATGTCGACATCCAGAACACAAACACTGGAGACCAGGACAAGTGAAGGACCTGAGGTCTTCAACAGGAACGGCAGAGGATGTGAGGTTTTCAACATAAATTCTGGAGGATATGAGATCTCAGACATGAATGACGGGGGATCTGAGGTCTCTAACACTAATGGCAAGGGACGTGAGGTCTTCGGCATGAACAAACAAACTAGACTGCATTGGACTGTTAAAATTCAAAAGCATTTTTTCAGGAACAACCATAAAATGCATCAGCTAGGAGCTTTCTTGGTCTTTAGCTGTGAGGTCATTCAGCTTTGGCTGTTTGAAAAGTAAACATGAAATGTACAAAATAATCTTATTTTGTTTTAAGGAAAAATGCACCCTGCTCCCCATCTGAGGAATCACATTTATGTACAATACTACTGTAAGAGTCACAGCTTTGTTAAAAGGCCTGATATAAAATTGAGACCAATTAAAAACAGACTACAACCTTTACTGGGGTTAATCAAGAAGACTAGGAGGGAAGGCAGGAGTTTGTTTCTTGGGGTTAATGAGGAAGGCTGAATGAATACGGGAGTTTGAATCTATCAGGCCTACCCGCCTCACTGAAATACCACCTAAGGAGTGATGTACTGCTTCCTCATGAGGAAGCTGGCAGACTTATCTTCTCTGCACAGCTTCCAGAGGCATTCCAGAGTCTTACGTGACCCTCATCTCTGGTCTGAGAACCTGTGGGCAGTGAAGGATGAAACAATCCAAGTATGGAGATCTTAGCTGCATGGGGGTATCCCAAAATGGAAGAAGACAGAGGAAGACTGGGGCAGTAAGCTGGGACCCACCTGATGAGGTTGTCATCGAGCCGGAGCAGCCGCAGGGCCTCAAGGCGTGGCAGTCCCGGCGGGACAGACAGCAGCCGGTTGTGGTCCAGCAGCAGCTCAGCCAGCGAGCTCTCCAGTCCCCGAAAGGCCAGAGCTTCCAGACCACTCTCACCCGACCTGTTGTGGGACAGACTCAGGGACACAAGGTCTGGCCGGTGGCGACTGAACAGAAGATCCAGGATGGTCTCGAGCCGGCGGTGGTGCAGAGAGAGATACCGGGGTGGGGTGGGCAAGGAGGAGGGGATGTGAAGAAGCTCGTTGTGGGACATGTCTAGGACCTCCAGCTTCCTGCAAAGACATGGGCCAAAGCTGTTTAGAGAATATTAGTGTTTACCAAAGCATTTTCTTGCCATGAGGGAAGGCTTCTGTAGCGTCCAGCCCTGAAGGCAGTGCAATTGTGGTTCTGTTTATGTAAAGTCATCAAAACCTAATGACAGTCACGTGTGATTTCATCACTCGTAATCGCATACATCGTCGTCATGCCTTTTATGAGAATGTGGCCACACACTGTAATTCATACTGCACTTATTCATAAATCTTCCTTGCATAAACAGCGTTTCGTTTCACCTGAGCTGCATCTACACAAACGTAACCAAGAGCAGCGTCCCACAGTGAAGGGAGCAGAGCAGCCCCGGCTTGGCTTGAGCATCATTCTGGCACTGGGGGCAGCCTGTGTAAGGCCAAGACCAGCTAGTCAGCCACCCCCCCAACAGTGGCCAGACCCGTCCCTCTGCCACAGCACCCAGCCGGCCGACGGTAACCTCAGCTGCTAAGGTCGTACAGCTCTCTGACGGAAGGACCACCAGGCGAAGAGGAGGCCACCAAGAACTCCCCACGGAATAACAGCTGCCCTGCGAACACTCCATGCCATTCCTTTGTTAGACTTTGTCCTGTAAGAATTACAGACGACGGAGGCTGCTTCAGAAGCACAATTACTAATTACTTAGTAATTACTGGTGTGCCATGTCTGCACTATCCTGCAGAAGGGCCTGGTGTACAGCCACGTTTGTGGGGTTCCGACTGACAGGCTGGAGTTCTAACAACTGAAAGGCGCACTAGTAAAGGGCTGGACGTGGTTGCAAATGGTGTTCAAGCTGAAGGATGGAGGAGACGGCATTAATCCTTCTGTTTCATTTTGCTGGAAGCTCAGCGCTGTTTCCTTGGACAGACCATGTGTGTGACTGCTCTGCTCATTTGTCTCTGTAACCCTGTCTGTTTGGAACATCCGCCTGTTTAGATGGATGGTGTTAGATAAGACTCAGATTTAAGGCAGATTTGTTGACATTCAGAGGGTCCGGTTCCACATCTGCACACAGCTGCGAGAGGGCAGTGGTTCCTCCCTGAGGCTCTGAAGCTTTACGTAACCCATTATAAAACTGGCCGATGTCCGGGCCAAGGCCACACAAGACCCCCCCGTCTGCTTTTGTCAAGACATTGAAAATGTGAAATTACAGTGCGTATGGACAAGACTGACGTGAGACAGTAAAACGAAAAACATTAGTGGAAACAGTAACAACAGGAGCTCAGCGTTGTCTCCATCCCAGTGATTAAACTGTAATATATATGTATTTTTTTTTATTCATTTTAAATCCAAACCATGTCCCTTTGAACATTTCTGGGTATAAATTCAGTTTAAAGTCCAGTTACCTAGTGCTGCACTCTAACGGAATCCTCTGGAGCATCGTGTACCTGCAGCCTTGGATGCCCCCCAACCCCCATCTGTGTAGGGAATATATAAAGTGTGGCTCCCAATTAAAAACAGAAACGACGGCAGGAAGTGCCCGCTGTATCTCCATGGGTGCCGCTACCTCCTGGCCTCTGATTGGGCTGCTGAACTGAAGTCGTTACTGCACGCGTAGCTGTTGGTCAGCACCATGTCGGGGCGTGAGGCTACCGTACTACGGGAGCAACCCCGCTCTGCTGCAAAGACGGGAAGTTACAAAGCCAGAAAACGCTCCACGGAGATCTGAGGTGTTGAAACCTGACTTGGTGATCCGTGAAAGACTGGGACCGCATTCTGGATTTGCACGTACGCACATCCTAATCAGCACCGATGCCTCCACACGGATCCTGCTACAGAAGTGTAACGACGGACAACGTTACGTGGTCAGACGTAAAAACACGTGGTCTGGAATGGTCTCAAATGTCTAAAATCACAGCAAAAACGTGAAGGTAGCATGAAACATTTCTTCAGTGACGAACTGTATTTAAAAAAACAGGATTAGGGCTTTGTAGGTAAGCACTTCTTTTGTTTCTTGATGTTGGAGAGAGCTGAAGGAACTTTTTCGGTCACCTCTCGATACGGAAGTCTGCGTGGACGGAGGGAATAAAGGTGTCCCTACTGGCAAAGCTAAATCATAACCCACGTGAAAGACGACCATTACAGTCTGCATCCCCAGGAGCAAATCTCCAGGGGTCTCACGGGGGGCTCTGTTTCAATGTCACGACGAAGGATGGTCAGACGTGGAAGAAATTGCAGACGTCCCGTGTCAGACGCTGAGCTGCTAGCATGGATAAAAAATAAATCTCATACAGAATCTGACCCCTGATTTAATATACAAGGTGCATCGTAGCTGGATTTGACCGAAAGGTCTATGATTGGATGAGTCGTGCGTGTGCCGCCGCTCTCAGCACCATGATTCGCTCTTAGATTCCACGGAGCCACACACTGGACACAGTGTCAGACCCAGGCCACACCCAGGACTCCCACAGCTCATTTCCCTGCCGCTCTAAACGAAAGCCTGAGAAATCTGGTTGCCGTTTCGACGACGATGATGATCATGATGATGGCACGCAGAGACCTGCTGCGTGCCATAAAATCCAGGGCCTTTCCTTTCCCAGGCTGTTTACTGACAATAGCAGTGACACAGGGGTTTGGAAGAAGGAGGTAGATAGCCACAAACAGACCACGACTGGTTCTAGCAAATGCAAGCCATGATTTACTCAATGTCTGGGAACTAAATTTGAAAGCCATGGCTGCTGGGAGCCATATTAAAATACCTAGATTTTAAAAAAGGACTCGACACAAACGAAATCTGAAAAATTGCTGAGTCACTGATATGTGCTGAGGGGAAAGAAAAACATTGGATGGATGTGGTGGGATATCACCCTGCGTGTGCATGGGGGCCTGAGGTACCTCTCTACCAGGAGCAGACCACACAGACCCCTGAAGTCCCTTGAAGACCCCTTACATCAAAAGTCCTCACTATGCTACCCAGAGGGGTGTGACACAGTCCTGGGTACTGGGCTACAGTCCAAAATTTTTCAACTGCTCCCCTGAATGGTTGGGATATTCTGGATTTTTCCCTTTCAACTACTTGGTTAACATAATCAGCTGCACATTGGCAATCTACTCTTTTGCAGAGCATGAGAAGATTCATTAGAAAAAACCGGAAGCTTCCTTGAAATCATTTAGCACAGCTGAAGCCTTCATCGAGGGATCGGCTGCAGATGTTTCTGGTGTCTAACGACTCCCCTGAAGTGAAGAACTTCCTGTCATCCCTGGAGCTGGATTCTAATCTGCACAGTGAAGACCTCAGCGTCTCACGGTGACTGATGAACCGGAGGAGGTGGGAAACACCAAGGACCACAGAGAAAGCAGAATCATGGAAACAAGGATGAACAAACACATCGAGTTATCCAGTCATTTGCTGTTTCTGAGGACTCGATATGTGATATGACCTGAAATCAACTGAACAAGCTGTTTTTACTGATCAGTTGATTTAATTATATTAAGCTATCATCCTGGACCAAACAAACCTTGACAACTGGAGATGCCTAAAGTGAAACTAACCTCTGCCATTTCAGGGTGACCATATTTTGGTCCTCAAAAAAAAGAGAACACTGGGGTGACACAGGGTGGTGGCATGGGGCAGATGGAACCCCCGCACACAATGAATAGTGACTGTAGAAAGCAAAAGCCGAATTCAGACATTTTTACCGATTTAAAAATCCCAGCCAGATGCATTTTTTAGGTCCCAAAAAGAGGGCATGTCCAAGAAAAGGGGACGTATGGTCACCCTACAGGCCGGGCAGATTCTGGTGTGTCAGATTATGTTGAAATAATCCATCTGCCACAAGAATACGGCAGAACACAACAGAGACACAATGATGAAATACGGCTTCCATCGGATATTCACCCTTCTCTCATCGTCCTGCTGCTCTCGTGTGGGAAGCATTACAGCTGGTCCACTTTCAAGCCCCTAAAAGTGCATATGAAACAAACAAGAGCAGCCAGAGTTGGTCGTAAACGCCATTTTTTGCTGTTTGTTCAAAGCAGCACGTCTTAGACCCCAGCACACCACGGTTTGAAGTGGGGTGCTAATCTACTAATGGGGTTCCCAGCATTCCCTCCTTGGTTTCTGCTACTCTAATGTATGTGTACACTCTTGGGGAGGTTGACTTGGTTCCCACGGATATCTCAGTGACAAAAACACCACGGAATTCGACATTATTTGGACAACATCATCCCCCCCAAACCTAGTGCCCCGTCTATTTGACGTGTAATGTTGACTTTTTTAAACATCTCCAGATGTTACCACAGCTGCGCTTCTAGTCTCATCGACAGCTAATTAAGCAGAATACCTTCTCTTCGAACAAGACACCAGACACCGCATCACCCTGGCAACCTAGGGACACATTTTCAGGCCATGTCACTTACAGCTTGACTGCTGCTAACTTTTGCTTTTTTTCTGGAGTTAAAACAAGAACCACTGATAAGAGTAACTCTAAATCTGGAATGAATCTGAAACAAACAGTACACTCTAGTGGTAAATGCGACACAACAACAGGCCTCATGTTTACAGGTAAACAGAAACCTGAGCAGAGAGGCGTGTAGGCTTACGGGAGGTCTCTCCAGGCTCCTGGTGCCGTGCACTCGTCCTGCAGCCGGTTCCGACTCAGATCCAGAACCTTAAGGTGGCCCAACTTAAGGCTTCCCTCCCACAGCTCCTCCACTTGATTTAGTGAGGAGTGAAGCTCCTGCACACGCAGGCAGCATCAGTGAGCAGAGTTGCACCCATAAACCGATCGTACTTTGAATAAAATTGATGCTGAAGAAAATCATGCTAAAATATTAAATGTGATCGTGTAGATGCATGCTGCTCATCATTAGAGGACACACAATTGGTTGTGCAGGTTGATTTAGGCTTTAACTCAGTTAAGTTAAGGTAAACACTCTGCATCCCACTAATATTAAGTGAATGAACCAAACTGTACAAAACTGCTTAATGTTGTGTCCATTTACATTACTGACACTGGATTTTACACCATCCTGCCTGTAGAGGTCACTGCAGAGATTCTGTGCCGTTACCCTAACCTGAAGGGAAGCGGGCAATCCTGACGGAATTCCTCTAAACTGGTTGTCATCCAGTTGAAGGTAGATCAGCTTCATGAGAGGCTTGAAGGTCAAAAAGGACACATCTCCCTCATGGAGACGATTGCCCCGGAGTTCCAATGTCAGCAGTTTGAACAATCCTGAAGAGAGCGGGACACTCAGTGCTGGGGGGGGCGGTATTATACTGACAGAAGTTAAAACAGTTCGCTGTCTTTATCACGCTACCAACACCAGACACACACCTTTGAAGCTGTGAGGCGTGTGATTTTGTTGCAGTTGATCCTGAGCTCCTCAAGTGATGACGGCAGAGGTGGGATTTTTGTCAGGTTGTTGTTGTCCAGATTGAGTCGCTTCAGGCTCGTCAGATTCTATGACACGTCGGGAGTATTGTAAGGCTGCGCTCAAAGATATGGACAAGCCAACACTAGCATGGAAAACTAAAATGGATTCAAATCGAAAGGAACCGACAGAAAAGGGAAAGCTGTCAAGATCAAAGAAAAATGAGGGAGGAAACTGTTTTCTGTGAGATACAGTACCTCAGCAGCCCAAGACTTTAAAAAGGTTTTCAGAAATAGAATACCACACGTAACAGATTAAAACAGAAACATTACCAAAGAAAGGCAAAAGGACAGAATTTTAAATGCCTCAGTTATTAGTCAGCCCCATTATTAGGATTTCCTTGTCCATTACTGAGCTGCAAAAAAAAGCCCACAGTTAGCTGGCCACTCCCCACCCCGTATTTGTTCATCCAGAAGCCAGAAAACATCCTGTTCCGTGGCACTGCATGTCTGAGTGTCACTTGACATAACCTGACGTCAACAGCTCCCGGCCAGCTGCTGCCACACATCTGTCAGGTCCAGGAAACAGGCCACCTCTGTGAACCTTACCACCCGGCAACACTGCAGTGAAAGTCAGTTTCCAGGTACAGCATTTCAGTTGTAATCTCCAGATGTGCTGTCTTTTTAAAAAGTTATATTTGCAACATATAAAACCTTTAAAAGCTCAAGGTCCCCAGATAATCCCTCAGTGTGTGACAGTCCTGCCTTAAATAGCACGTCCAGTGTGCTCCTTAAGTTTTCTCAAATAAAGTCTTTAATTATCACTTCCTCTTCCTGCAGCAATAAACAGTCCCTCATGTCTGCATCCTAACCCCCTCATTTTGCCACACGTCACTTCTGATCTGCCTGAGCGGAACGTTCTTGATTCTGCCCACACATCTTCGTAATTCAGTGCCACGGGATTATTCAAATTATTCAACAGCTTTAAAATATTTTACCTTTCTTGTTCAGGTTTCAGCAGTGAAAATGTGGCAACTGCTCTCAGTTAATCCATCATTTTCAACACAATGGTGCTCCCACATTGACAGCAGAGATTCTGAGCAACAGACAGCAGAACTTCTAAGAAATGCACTTTGTGCCCATTTTGGGATCTAAATGCAGACCCACGCAGTGTCAAGCTATAATCCCACCCTAGACGTCTGTACATATCCCCTCTCCGTTTCGCTACAGCTGTTATTTGTGGGAAGTGAGATCGGCACATAGTAAAGGTTTTCAAAGAATTTCTTCTTGCATTGTGAGCTCGGTCAAGCTGGACCACATAACCAGCATTCTGAAAAGCATCGGTCACCCCAGAGTCCACTTGGCAAAATATCGGTCACTGCCTCATACCTCCCAGTAGGGGGCGAGGTGGCTGCCAGGGTGCGGTCAGACGACAGCACCCATATTTATTTTCAGATTTGTCTGCTTCTCGTATGGTTGGCTGGACTTGGATGTCATTAATTGTTCTGCTATGATGCTTTCCAAGTAGACCCACTTCAGAGGTTCTGATGGGAACTGAAGTCTTTCTGGAGATGTTTCAAATGCACCAATTAAAGATCAGGCTCTGTCCAGATGACCACATGTTTAAAATCTCCAAATGGCCCTACAGGAGCTATAAAAGCCTACTTTGTGGGTTGTGGTAACAGAATCATAATGGAAAGTTTTCTGCTTCTGTTCGAGCATCTAAAATGTTCTTGATCATTCAGTTGTTTCTCCTCTGCTCAGGCTCGATAGAGAATGGCTCACAAATCTTTTCATGCTTTTTGATTGCACAGGAAAACATAAAACCTTTTTACCTGCTGTTACTTGAATGAACAAGGTTTATTCTTTACTGATTGTTAACTAGAAGACCATTCTATTAATTAGATTGTCAATTTTAAGCTACAATGTTGTTTTGAGAACAATTAAATCAGAAATTATTTTTATAAAAAATTAAGTAACTATAATATGTAAAGCTCGGGGCTTATAAAGCTGCTTCATTCAATTTTAGTTTCAGACCAGAAAACCGGAGTAGGTAGGGGTCACCATGCAGTCAATCACTCCCCTTCTGATAGCCGTGGTGAGAATTTTCACACTAACCTCCTGAAATTCTGGCCTACAGGATCAGCTGAATCAAGTAAACACGACCCCCTAACATGTGTCCAATTTTTTTCCTCTGCGGTTTCCAGTGTTGACTGGTGGTTTTGGTGCATCTCCCACAAAGGCACAGAATATATTTATCTAAAGCTTATAGCTTAGCAGTAATCATCCAGCAGGTGGCAGCACACTGCAGGGATGTGACCGCTTTGTCCAGCAGGGAACTACTGAGTGGTGAAATTGGTGTAACGGACTTACAGGACTTACAACCACAAAGCTAGCACTAGTCCCACAAAGGGCTTAAAACACAACACTTGACCCAATGGTTTGCATCTAGGCAAAAAACAAGCCTCTGAACAAACAATACAATCAAACAAATTGCAAACAGCAATGACAACATTGATGAAATAACGACACATTTGGCAGACTGACCCGGAAGAGGGTAGGACTGAAGGAGGAGTCACTAAGCTCATTCTCATGGAGATCCAGCCAGCCCAGGTTGGGAAGCCCAGCCATCGATCTCGTAGGAATCTTATGGATCCCTGTTGCCTGCGTCAGCATTGACATAAATGTGTACCTCAAGGTATTTCCCACACACCCAGCAAACGATTCTAAACCACACTGATTTTCTTTGGCAATGCACATGAACTGAACATACACTGCTACTCTGGAATAATGCATCTACACATACAGTCTATGTTATGAAAGCCCATTAAAGTAAAACTGGTCAACATAAAAATCAGGCCCTGAATCATCTTCGGACCTGTGGCCACACCCCTTCAATCCAAGCCCCACGTTCGTCCCCCAGCTAACCTGCCAGGCAGAGGACCGTGACTCCAAGGCCGGTGATGATGGGCAGGTCGGGCATGTCAACACCCTGGCAGGTAATCTGGGAACCATCCAGTCGACGTCCCTCTGGCAGAGGATCCATGTAGCTGGTCCTGTTGGACAACTTTACGTTGTGGAGGCGATCATCAGGGTCATCATTTTCCAGGACTCTGTCGTCATCATCATCGTCGTCGTCGTCATCCTCGTCATCTCCGTCATCATCCTTGTCCATCAGTGTTTTCTTGATGCTTTGTGTGTTGCTCCTCATACCAGATTTAGCTTCTTCCACCTTACCAAACGTTGGAAGATCATCAAGTCCATGTTTGTCTCTGCCCCCTTCCCACAATTTCTTTTCCACTTACTGAAGATTAGAAGAGTCCAGGTCAGTGTGACCAAGCCCTGTCTCACATTTTAAAATGCCCTGCCTGCTCCATTCTCAAATCCACGTGAAGTAACGTTAAGGTTCAGGAATACACCAGTTGCCGGGGCTAATCTCAGAAGGACCACTACTGCAGCCTTGCTCCAGTAAAAGAAATCCTCAGTTAGATAAAGAGATTGACAACGTAAACATGCTCACCTCACAGACAGAAGCAAGACCTGAAGATGCAGCAGTAACCACAAGCTCATCACCACCATCTCCTGTCTTGTCTGTACTCTCACCTGTGTTCCCATCCTGCTTTTCCGTCAGTGCTGAAGGGCGGACTGAGGAAGCAGGGCTCAGTGAGGACGACAGCAAGATCGTGAAGCAGGTTACTGACCTCAGATGGAAGCCCCCAGAATCAGGGGTACATTAACTGCTGTCATAACCATGCAATCTCTTACATAACTGGATACAAACAGTGCTACAGACACAGTGAGCCTGGAACTGGCCTGTTGTTTACAGAAGAGCCAACCGTTTCTTCATTTCTGGCTTGTGTTAGAGGACCAAGTGTTTACGTGCTCTGGAAGTCATCAGAAACCATATTGGCATTTTTGAAAATAGATGTGTGCCACTGGTTAAAAGAACATTTGCATGCAGGGACATTTACAGTAAGAAAAATAACCTCCTCTGGTGGTCTCCCTTGTCAACTATGTGTTGCTGTGACAACAGGAGAAGCATCATTGAACCAGGCAGAATGAAAACCTTATTAAAATGACCAAAACAGACAGTGATCTACAGACAAAAAACAAAGGCATTTTAACCTTTAATTAAGGGATGTCCTCACGATCAAATTATACTTTTATGCAAGTTTAACATCATCCCATCAGTAGCAAAAACCTATAGCCTATCAATGATGCTAAATTTGTGAAAATTGTAATGAAAATTGCAGCTCATTAACCATCACATCTGCACGCTATGCTGTTGTGGCAACCACGGCCTGGAAGAGAGGTCTGCGTATGGAAACGGGCCAACACAGATTCACCTGAGCAAATGACGAAAATTACTGCTGGGTACACTCACCTGAAAGGTCGCTGTCTGCCTCAGGTGCATCCACTGCCCCTTTGGCCTGGTGCCAAAGGTTCATAAGCCCCCATCCCCCAACCGTAGACGGGGCAAGAGCACAAGCCCAGAGACACAGTACCACAAATCTGAACATCGACGACCCGGGTCCGAGAACGTTCCATGCACAACCATCAAATACTCCCCTCAAGGTCGTGAAACTGGAGACTTAGACAAGTAAGCAAAATAGGGGAGGAGGAGAAAAGAACAGCCATGTTGCCAGCAAGTGCCCCTTTTAATCCATATAAAAAAAGGCCACACCATTCCAGCCACCCCCAGACCTGATCTTGAGTAAATACACACCAAGGTGTCGTTTCAGGCCGGAGATGTTCACATTCAGGAAGGACTGAAGGCCACATCCGGCTGCATTGCCACCCTCTGACAGCTTTAGGGTAGCGTGTGTATACTGTGAATAAATCAGTAAAACTGAACGTTAACTAGACAGCCGAGATCATCTTCCATTTGTGTTGGAAGTGTCTGTTGTTGGCTGTACTTGAAGCCCGTGTTTGAAAAGGAGTTAGTCTCAGCCCTCTTGACATGCCGGTCCGCAAGCCAACACACAGGCTGCCTGTACTGTTTCCTCATTCGGTTTTCCCTGCTTTCCGCAGCTACTTCATTCTGTCCCCTTCAAATCTTTCATGTTAATGAAACCACTGGCTTTGCATAAGAAGAATCTTAGGTACAGTAAATGTTTTCAAGATTTGGAAAATGGAACCATAGACAGAACCCAGACTGCAAATGCAAAACTCTCATCAGTAATGTAACATGAGGTGAATGAGTGGCACTCTTCCACCTCGATGGTTTATGGAGGTTTCACACAGGGGAGCCCATAAAATATTAAAGCCAAGTAAAGACAACAACTGGGTACTCAGCACTCACTGAGTCTGGCCGTCCATCATCCAAATGTTAAATATCGGTGCATTCTCAAATAACATTTTAAAACCATAAAGCACTCCTTAGGCTTAAAATCCAATAAAAGGGGACTTAACCCAGCCACCAGACCCAAGAGGATATTTGGCTGAAAGTAAATTCACATGCAACACAAAATAAGAGAGCAGTCCACCAAAAACCATATGCTAGCCAGCGCTCAGTTAAATTGGTGCTGCACTGACCTTCTCAGGAGGGCCCATATCAACAAACACCAAATGGGACTAAAGCCAAAATAGGCCCTTCCACCTTTTCTTGGCCTCACAAGGTGATGTCGCGTTCCATCCTGAAATTCAAGTCAGCCACAATCTTGAGGTTAACTCTCCAGGCACTCAAGTCAGCCCCTTTCTTGCATTCCAAAGTTCACTTTGTAATGCTGATCAGCAACCACATCTGGGCACAGAAGGGAGTCTGAGAAGCAGAGGAGCACCCCTTCCTCACCTTGGATAGGAGAACACAAACTGAAAATTTGCTTCCCTGCACAGACCTTCCACTGATGTCCAGATCTCCTTTGCATACCCACAGGCCCAAACGGCATGATAGAATGTTTCCTCCTCTGGGGTAAAACCTGGAGAGGGTGCCAACCTATCTCAAGGCACAGTCACACACCATGGGCAATTCATGAACTTCAATCAGCATGTCTTTGGACCACGGGAATAATCTAGAGCAAACCAATGAGGCACGAGGAGAACATGCAAATGCCACACACACAGAACAGATGTGGGATTCGAACCCTCAACTCTGGAGACGTGAGGCAGCAGTACTAACTGCTGAGTCACCACACCCTCCTGAATCTGGTCATCGAGGATTAAATTCACACGAAAATGGGAATTCGCATGTACTATAGTATGAAGGCGACATTCAGATTGTGAGCCGCGAATGACTACGCACTGAATTAGCAAAGCCTATGCGGGGTGATTCCCGCCATTATTAAGATACACGTTCGGAAGGAAGACGTGCACGCGGAACACGCGCTGTAGCGCGCGCAATGAATTTTGGGCTGCCTTCAGTATCCATAGCAACCCGGTATACAAATGCGAACCTTCCGAAAGCGAATGTGAATGTTCCGCGTGCACGTCCCCATTCCGAATGAGACGTTAATGCGCGTGTTCCGCGTGCACGTCCCCATTCCGAATGAGACGTTAATGCGCGTGTTCCGCGTGCACATCCCCATTCCGAATGTGCGTCTTAATAATGGCGGGAATCACATGCTGGGTGAAGCCAGCAGACCCCATTTCTGCTCTGTTCCACGTCTCTGATTTTTCTTCATGGTGAACACCTCTCCTTCTTGGCAGCCTACCCCGTCTGCGGCTTGCCACGTCCCCATTTGGGCAAAGTAACATTTTCATCACAGCTTGTTTGCAAATGGATGATTCTGTGGCCGGTGATGTGTGGCATCTGGACCAATGTTTCCGAAAAACGACCCCATTTACACAGCACTGCTTTGGAGAGAGGTACAGCAGGAATGGCCCGACACAGTAACAACAGCGACAGCCACTCAAATGATTTTTTTTTTCTAGTATTGGATATGAACTAGAACCTTGGACAGTCACAGTTTGGCACTTCTGATGTTGGTGGAAGTTAACCCAGAGCATTAAAATTCATGAGGCCCACAACCCCAAAAATTCTTAAAGAAGAGCCATCCATGCACGCTACACTGGAGAAATCAGCTGACACTGCGGATAAGACATTTTAAACCATGTCTGTATAATCACATCATTTAGTTCCTTACCTTTAACAGCAACTTGAAGCTCAGGTCTCAGGACAACTTGTTAGTGCTGCTGATCTCTCATTCCTCGTTAGGAAATGAGAACAGCCTTTTTAGATGGTTTATGTCTGGCATGGTTGACTTTTGGAAAGAAGAATGTTGTGTACTTTGAATAATTTCTGCATTTTCTTGTTTTAAATTTGATTTCCAGAGATCCAAAATCCTTGAATGTAGAAATGGCTAAGGTCGCCCCCTGGTGGTCCTGTATATGTAACAGCCCCTTCTTCACGGGAATTCAGAGCAGAAGGAATGTGCTTCTATACAGTGATTTTCTGATATGGTGCAGACATGGGTAAGTGAGGTTATTTAATCCTGTGTTTTATCCTCAACCAATCAAAAGGCAAAGCTGAAGCCAGTGAGGGACTTACTTCACAGACTGCAACATCAATCTTTTACAAAATAATTGAGAGCACCCTGCTTTCCAGACAATATATGATTTTAGAGAGATCATGTGCTTTTGAGAAGCAAACAGGGCTTGGGCTACTTTGGGAAAATGTTTTCAAAATTTGTCAGAAGACCAACCGACACTTTCTTCCTCAGTAACATCAGCATCTCGGTGGTTTAAAGACCACCCAGTGTCCTTCTCTGGATGGAGATGATCTATGCAGATGACCTTTGACCCATGTCTTTTGTGGTACTGCTGCATGACAATAGCAGGTGTTCCCCCCTCAGCTCTCACCCATGTGTGGTCAACAGGCCACCAGCCCCCCCAACAGCTGAGGATTCTCTACGGGCACAGGCCAAAATAGCACGGCTGTCGTCATGACAATGCCTCGTCTCTGAGGCAGGCAGGATTTATCTTATGGTACACTCAGGTAACCTGGCTGCTTATTTTGGTTTTAATCAAGGTGACAGCTTGCTCAAAGTGACATGCAAGTGCAGATCTAGACATTGGCCCAGGGTGGCATCGATCAGGGCCCCTCCCCCCATCAATAAATGACTTGGTCACACCAATTTCTTCTTGTTTATAGTTTTTTCTTTGGGGGGGGTGTGTGGATTCGCCCAGGGCAACAAGTAAGCCAAAATCGCCACTGTAGAAGTGTTATGACAGACACGCAGCAACTGAGAAAACTTGAGAGTAACACCAGCTGGCAGCAAGATTCAGAGAAATCTGGTTAACTACTTATATCACCGGCCAATGACTTAAGCAATTACACAAGTCTTCAGATACCGGTATCCCTGTACTATTTAGGAACAGCTGATATCAGGGAGATCCCAGTTCATCCACACCTCCATTCCAGGTCAACAGCCTACCCCAATCTTCAGTCCAGCCATGTCCATTTGTTCCTTTGTCTAATTATATCGGCGTGTGTGGGAGGGGTGCCATTCCAACAATAAAGGCAGCGACAGGCAGGACCTGAGGCCTTTGTCCTGTGTTTGCACCTACGGAGTCCGTCTGCAGCAGAGAGTGAAGGTAAAGCAGGAGCCATGGATGATGTCTACAAAGCAGCGGTGAGTGAATGTGGGGGGAGAAGGTGGGCTGCTGGAAACGGACATGGGGGGAGAAGGTGGGCTGTTGGACACGGACATGAGGGGATTCAGTGGGCTGTTGGACACAGATGTGGGGGGATTCGGTGGGCTGTTGGACACGGACATGGGGGGAGAAGGTGGGCTCCTGCACATGGACATGAGGAGATTCGGTAGGCTGCTGGACACGGACGTGGGGGGATTCGGTGGGCTGTGGGTATAAAAAAAAAGTATAGTGGATTTGGAAAGGCTGGAGCCAAGTCCACTGTTGGAAACATGACCAGGACTACATACTACATATAACACAGGCTATAAACGTTGCCCTGAGTGTTTTTGCTACATATTTAACTCTACATATGAACGGTTTATATTCTAGATGTTCAGTTTGTTCAAACATCTTCAAGAGAATTCTAATACGAGCAGTACAGACGTAAGAGCTGTTTAAGGTCAAAGTTTGTGTAGCAGGCAGATTCCACGTTGCATTAGAATGAGGTTCCCTCACAGCTATGCCCTTATCCTGCTGCAGCACCGCAGGTTCCTCCAGAGTTCGGGCAGAAGTAGTACCGAGTTATGATTTCTGTACAATGGGTTATTCATTCAGCCATGACTGATGGATTTTTACGCATTCCACTTTTGATGAAGCCTCCATAAAAAGATCAGTTTTCACAACCGGTTCAAGCCACACAGACTCACAGTGGTTACCCTCTCTATGATACTGCATATTCCTTTCTCCAAATGGCTATGAGGCCTGTCTCATTATCATACCTTTATTGTTACAAGTAGATTAGAGCTTCCAGGTTCATCTCTAATCTGAACACTATACAGACATCACTAAAAAAAGCAGGGCTGGTTTTTGGGATTTGAACAATTTGAAAAACAAAATCAGCGTCTTTGTGCCACATGACCGTTCTGACTGTATGTTTTACCACCAGCAGAGGTGAGACAACAATGTTGATCAGTCCAGGAACAAAACTCCAAGACTGCTAAAATGTTCATACCGTCCTATTAGAGGCTTTCTGTGTTCTTGTATGACAATGCCTTGGTCAAGAGTGGTAAAGCGGGACTTACAGAGTGCTAGGAACAGCTGTCAGCTTAGCCTCCCCCCAAACAATGTGACCGAAACCTGACCCTCCACTGAAAATGGACCAAAGCACTCCAAGGGGGCTCTTCAGTTTCCACATAGGGAAACATACTCAAGCTTTAAGACTGAGCCCCCCAACTGCAGAGAGCCACAATATGGAATTTACACTGAGAGAAGGGACACAGGCTATTTCTAATATGATAAACACCAAAAATGAGCATTTTGACAGAGATGATTTACATATATTACTACATATGTTCTAAATTTATATTTTGGATTCAGCTCAATACCATAAACATTTGCTATGGCTTACGACAGAAAAGTAATTCAATTTAATTCCACTGAACTTAAATTTCCTTTAAAATACATTTATCATTCCCCAACAGGTTGAGAACTTAACAGAAGAGCAGAAAAATGGTGAGCGCCCCCCTCTCCTGCATCTCAGACTAGTACTCTGGAAGTGATAACACTGCACTGATGTCAAATCATTCCTGACAGACCTTTGGAACACACACTACTCAGCCTGGACCTAAATAACACACAGTGTCTTGTTCTTACTGCCCTCAGAGTTCAAGGCTGCTTTTGACATCTTCGTGCAGGATGCAGAGGATGGTTGCATCAGCACCAAGGAACTGGGGAAGGTGATGCGCATGTTGGGCCAGAACCCAACTGCAGAGGAGCTGCAGGAGATGATCGATGAAGTTGATGAAGATGGTAGGTCATGTTACACTAGTGGCCTATAAATATAAGGAATCAAATTTGCAGCACATACAGGTCTGAGGGCTAACCATGTGCTACAGAGAGAAAAATTGACCATATTTCATGACAGGAAGTGGGACAGTAGACTTTGATGAGTTTCTGGTGATGATGGTGCGCTGCATGAAGGAGGAAAGCAAAGGGAAGTCTGAGGAAGAGCTGGCAGAACTCTTTCGCATGTTTGACAAGTAAGAGCAAGCCTACAGAATAGTTATAGGAAAGGATATCGGTGTGCAATTCCATTTCCTGCCATTTGACAGAAATGGAGATGGCTACATTGACCTGGAAGAGCTGAAGAACATGCTGGAAGCAACAGGTGAACCCATCACAGAGGATGACATAGAAGAGCTAATGAAGGATGGTGACAAGAACAATGATGGAAAGATTGATTATGATGGTGAGCACAGCCCAGAGTCACCAAGATGATAGCTGGTACAGGAATAGCACAGGCTAACATGAGAAACAGACAAAAGGTGGCTACTGGAGGGACTTCATGTATTAAACAGCTGAATAATGTGGCCTTTACTCTGTTTAGAACAGATTAGACAGCAATAAATTAGACTGGCAGGACAATAAGCCTGCATGTGAAAGAATCAAGTCAGTGGACTGACTAGTGTAATCTGCTTGTTGGTATTTGATCCACAGAGTTCTTGGAATTCATGAAAGGTGTTGAGTAGATCGACCCTGATGCGGTGCAAGACTCATCCTGATCAAAGGAGCCAAAGATGGATTAACAAGCCCAACATGTCAACCTTAGTCCTGAACAGGGAATGAGACCCAAGCAGGGAGGTGGGACAACTGTCCCACATACTAAATTTAACCAAATCTGTGAGGAAAACATTTGTAAGTCACCTGTTTAAGCTCTGTGTGTGTGTGTGTGGGGGGGGGGGGGGTTCTGTGAAGACTACTACAGTCCAGCTAACTGCCACTTAATACAGACAGGTTTTTGCCTTTCTAAAGTCTGAGTTTATTTAACCCAGTTATTGGACACTGAATGGAAGCCTGGACACTGGGTGATCATACAGCCACTCGTTTATTCAAGTAACAGCAGTGCAAAACAATGTTAGCCAGACAACCTCATAACAAAAGGCACAAACAGGAAATGTAGCACCCCCACACAAGCATTGTACAAGTACTTCCATCACTAGGAAGGTAGGATAATTTGAAGCAGTGTAAAAATGGGGTTATAATGGAAGTTTGAATGCCTAAAGGGCCGGGAACCTCAAACACCCACTACCTTAATGCACTCCTACATGGCTATCTAAGCAACTCAAGCTGAAGTTTGGTCATCATCTTGCTAGTGCGCTTCAGTTTCTATCAAGTACTTAACCCTCACCCAAAATGGGCTTTCATACCACTGTATCATGTCCCAAGTATGTTCTGGCACAGGGTTCCCATTCCTTTAGTTGGCAAAGCTTGCTCTGACCGCTGCTACTATGGCCTTGGCACTAATGCCATAGAGGTCCAGCAGTTCCTGGGGCTTCCCACTCCGGGGGAGCTGCATCACTGCCAGGCACTGTACAGTGATGCCAGGCTCCTCAGCCACTGCAGAGCACACTGCTTCCCCCAGGCCACCTGAAGAGAGTACTCATGAGAACCTGCACTGCAGCACCAGCTCACCACATCAGATCTGTACCTCACCCTCTTTGTAGTGGTCCTCCACAGTCAGGACTCTTCCACCTGTGGCCCGAGCACTGGACACAATGGTGGCCGCATCCAGGGGCTTGATGGTGAATGGGTCAATCACTCTGATGTGAGTACCTGGGAAATGGAACCTCATGAATCCATGTCATTTTCTAGCTCTGCTTGAACCCAGCTACATGTGAAAGTGAGTGTTACCTTCACTTGCTAGGAGATCAGCTGCAGCCAGAGCCTCATGTAGAGTTACACCAGCTCCAACAACTGTTATGTTGTCACTGTCAGACTGGCGCACCACCTACACAAAGTCTGGGTAACAGCAGTGCTCACAGTACACTTGCAGATCTGGCAGATAATGTTCTTGCATACCTTGGCATATCCCACTTCAAACTTCTCCTCTGGGGAGTAGATCACAGGAGTGTCTGGCCGACTGGTCCTGATGAAGCAGATTCCCTGAGAAGACAGTAGCATGTTTAGCATGAAACCAGAAAGTGGTCAGGTTCATTACCCCACCATCTCAGCCTTCCAGGAGGTTCGAGCCATCACCTTTTTGTTAGCTGCCAACTCCACAGACCTCTCTGTGGACACCGCATCACAGGGATAGAAGATTGTGCAGGTAGGAATAGCTCTGAACATGGCCAGGTCTTCAAGGGCCATCTGGGAAGGTCCATCTTCACCTGATAAGATGTAGGTAGAGGTTCTCATGCAAGGCCCTGTTATTGGTCTTAAACCAAAAGATGTTGGAATCCAGCACATGTCAATACCTTCCAAACACTTCCTGGTCGTATTGAAGCATTTGGAAATATAGGGCATAAAGTGGCATACCCTGATACTAGTCTACTTGTTACTCAGGGCAATCATACAGAAGAGGCAGGATTCAAAGCCTGACGCATCACTGCTACCTAAGCCACCATGACAGTCATCTACAATTAAACCTATCATCACTCATACCAAGCAGCAGGTTCTCCAACCCATGGAGAAAGTGCAGCAAGAACATACCCTGTTAATAGGGTTTGTGACCTACCGATGGACACACCACAGTGGGAGCCAACCAAGGTTATGTTTGATTGGGAAATGGCTGCCATGCGAATCTGATCATAGGCTCGAGACAGGAAGGCAGCAAAGGTGCTCGCAAAAGGCACACAGCGATCCCGTGTGGCACAGCCAACAGCCACACTGACCTGAGGTAGAGATGAGCACATTTACAGTCCAGTGAACAGACTTGGCAGCAGCAGAAAGCAGAAAGTGTCGAGACAGCCATATTGAAGACCTCACCATATTCTGCTCTGCAATGAAACACTCAATGTAGCGTTCTGGGTAGGCTTTCTTGAAGGTCTCTGCAAAGGTCGAGTTCTTTGTGTCACCATCCAGAGCTACAATCCGCTTGGACACCTCCCCCAGCTTGGCAAGTGCCACACCATAAGCACATCGTGTTGCCACCTAGAGGCAAAATGGTTAGTCATCCTTCATCTTTCCAGAATGAGCTTAAGTGCTTCCAAGTTCCATCAATGCTTGGACAAGCTTTAGAACTCCCAAGTAGAAATGCTGACCGATTCTATTTAGAATAAGTGATCAGGCCCACCCCATCTATCCCACCTTATCACCAAGGGTATATGCAGGTGGTGAGGGCAAGTTGATGGGAACAGCTTCCAATGGGGCAACATCCTCTTTGGGCAGCTCTGGACAAGGGGGCTTGTCAGTCTTGATGAGCCCTTGAAGGTCTGACAGGAAATCCTCCACACAGTCCTTTGGGAGGGGTTTGCCATGCCAGTTCTCTTCATTCTCAATCCCTGAGGATTAAAGAAACAGCAGGCAGACATGTTTATACTTCATTCTCAGTTTGAAACTGGTCCCTGGAATTACTGCCAAGTAATAATTTTATGGGACTTAAGCTTCCCCATGCCATTTAGGTCAAGTAGCCAGTAAGATGTTCCACACCTTTCAGGCCTTTGCCTTTGACAGTCTTAGCTAGGATGGCAGCTGGCCTCCCCTTCTCCTGCTGGGCATGCCACAGGGCTTTGCAGAGCTCCTGTACATTGTGACCATCCACCACACAGGCATTCCAGCTGAGGGATGCAAAATTCATATGCTTAAACCTGCAAAGTATCATTACATGACTAGTAGTGTCAGAGTAATGTAGGTTATGCTCATGGTCTCAAGTTGAGACCTAGAGACTAGCTGAGCTAAGCCATTCCTGGTATGGAACATAAGGAAAAGTTGATGCCTCCATCTGTAGTTTGAAGGAGATCAGATGTTAGGAAGAGCAAAAAAGGAAGGTGCTGTACAGATCAAGCACAGCTCCCAACAAACACGATTCCTAAAGGTTCACAGCAGCATCTGCATCATTGGCTTACGCACCCAAAGGCCTCCCAGCGCCTGAGGTAGGTGTTCATGTCATGCTGCAGTGGAGTGGCCTCACTCTGACCCAGACGGTTCACATCCACAATGGCCACCAGGTTATCCAGGTGGTAGTGGGCTGCAAAAGCCATGGCCTCCAAAACAGCCCCTTCAGAACACTCACCATCACCAAGCAGGCAGTAAACACGGTAGCTGAAATGTGGGGAGAGGCTAGAATTTCAGTCTGCTGTTACCAGTAACTGATCACCACTTAAGCCACAACTCATTGACAGCTTAAGCACCCTAGAGCATTTTAAAACCAGTGGCCCAGGAGATCGGCATGAACATAATCCAAGATTAAACAGGCCAGGAAATAGTAGGTTCAAGCAGTGATATGCAGGTAATAGCCACTGATTTTACTGGTACCTGTAAAGCAAACAGCTAGATATGCCAGACAGTAAAGGCTGTCACCCAGTTACCAGGGTCAATGCCACAGCAAGTGTCAGATTGGCCACTTGGGCACTGGAGTGGCAATTTGACCAGCAGTTGAGCCAATATCTGCAGATCTCACCTCAGGGTGAGCTTTATCTACAGAGCCTCTTAATATAGGAGCCCATGCTAACCATTCACCTGGTCACAACAAGCAAAAATGCATCATGCGCCAGAGGAATTAGGGGTAATGTACCTGGACTTGTCAAAATACTTTCCAACGTAGGCCATGCCACATGCAGCACTCAAACCCTGTCCCAAGGAACCAGTTGCTACATCAACAAATGGCAGCCTCTGATGAGGAGAAGTTATTGAATTAGTGTCACCTTCCATTGCCAAGGAGGGGGGGGTCCTATACCCATAGGGATGGGTGAAAGGACTCACTGGTGTTGGGTGGCCCTCTAATGCACAGTCAACCTTGCGCAGGTCCAAGAGTGTCGACTTCTCCAGAAAGCCAGCTTCTACCCAGGCAGCATACAGGATAGGTGCAGCGTGACCCTAGGTTAGGAGGAGATGGTGCCTTAGCTTGTGTAGTGTAAATACATGCTAAATTTATGGATGAGATTGAACACTTGCATTGCACAAGTCATACATTAGGGAAAAAGACCAATAGTCAAGCACAGATTACAGTTGACAAGTTGGAGTTAATATTGGCCCACCTTGGACATAACAAAACGGTCATTGCAAGCATTGACTGGGTCCTGGGTCTTGTAGCGCATAGTGTGGAAGAACAGCACAGACATGATCTCTGCAGCACTGCAACACGAAGTGGGATGGCTGGGGTGGGAAGCAAGCCAGATGAACATCAGTGAGCATCAGACCTGAACCACAACACCCACAAATCCAAGTCAGGCACATTGCCGCCCTGCACCACAAATTAAAAAAATAGATCATTAAAAGGAACAGTATTTTACACCGATCACAAGTTAATGCCAGACATGTAGACAGGAGAGGTTTCAGACTAGACAGTAATACACAGTGTAAATAGGGAGTTACAATCAAAACACACCTAGATACAGTACTCACAGAAGGTCCAGAACAACACAGCACCTTTGAGTTACTCTTATTACCATCACCCGAGCCTACGTTTCATGGTTGTACTACATGGTACTACGACACAAGAACGACGCGTAGGTCATCCCGGGTCGCCAGGTCTACCCCACAGAAGTTCATCCTACCCACGGATAGTCAGCCTGAAGACGGGGCGCCTGCTCATGACCGCAAGCCCCAACAGGCGGGGAGGGTCGAGTTTCAGTCGAGTCCATCTGGTTTCGGACCAGAATTTAAGAGAATAAAATTAAGACTCAGTAGCGAAGGAACCCAGCGGCACATCAAAGGGTGTCGCTTCAGAAAGGAAACGGCAAAGAGTGACTCCACTGGCGTGTGGATGTATGGACTCCTTAGGTGAAGAAGAGCTAAATAAAGGAGCGCCACAGATCTTTAAGGAGCTGAAATTCACCCGGAGTTGGCGGCGCACGTCGCTCTGATGGAATGAATGCGGAGCTTGTTGGCGACATCCTGAAGGACCTGCAGGACTTCGCCGGTCGCCATCCCGATCCGATCCGAGCTTCTCCAGATCTATAGCAAAAAGTGGAGGGCTTGGAGTGCAGGCTTTAAACTGAAGTCCTCACATGGTCCAGCCCACGGTACCTCCCACAGGGAATGTGGTCCAACAGCGATGTTCCTTTAGATCATCTTAAATGTACACATCACCCAGATAAAGGGCATAATGCAAAATACACTCGTTTTATCTCATTGTCATTTATGTCATCATAAAACAAACGTTTGTTTTTATAGCTTTCACAGTGACCGGCTTTAGCAGTCTATTATAGACACCATATATCTGTGGGTGCGGTGACAAGATGTGTTTCTCTGAGTGACCTTATGTGGTGTAATGACCTGCATCAGGGGTCTCAACTGTCAGGTCTGTGTGTAAATTTCCATCGGTTGCAATACCACCATATGACCCACACAACACAGCCATCGTGTAACTTATGTACAGTAAAATGTTAAGCCAAACAGGCCGTGTGAGTGTTTGGGTGAGAGACTGAGCAGGGCAGCGAGCTGATGATCTCCAGACTGAGCAGGGCAGCGAGATCATGATCTCCAGACTGAGCAGGGCAGCGAGATCATGATCTCCAGACTGAGCAGGGCAGCGAGCTGATGATCTCCAGACTGAGCAGGGCAGCGAGATCATGATCTCCAGACTGAGCAGGGCAGCGAGATCATGATCTCCAGACTGAGCAGGGCAGCGAGCTGATGATCTCCAGACTGAGCTGAGGAGATGCCCTGATGCGAAATTCCAGTGGATTTCACGTTAGGTTCATCTCAGAACAGACCCTCAGGCTCTTTAGAGATACACTGTATCAATTAGTAATGCGACTGTGTTAATTAAGGCCAGAGGGCCACTCATTCGACACTCATGCCCCCAATGGTTATTTGCTTTTCATAACCTTGGATCTTATTCTAGTTTTCCTGGGAAATTAAATACCGAGTCAGCAGCATCCTTCTCTCTACCTCAGAGACACGCCCCCGCAAAATCTGAAACGCCCCTGCTCGAAACTGATTGGCTCATGACCACGCCCCCGTCACATGTGATTGGTCTATGTCCAGGTGACACTTCTGACGCGCCTTTTTCGTACAACCCGAGCTCATCGCCGTGACGTCGTGGCAAGAAAGCAGTCAACTCTAAGACCAAATCGTAATTTCACATTATGTTAATGTTTATTACCTCCCAATCACGGTACTTTTCATTAGCAAATTTATTTGTCTGTTTATGATTTATGTCAGTGTATGTAACACATACCAGGTTTAGTTTGGTTGAAAGTACAGCCATAAACAGCGAATGTTGTCCCTGAGCTCCGTGGAGACATTTAAATGATACCGAGATCCAGCTATAAGATTTAAATCAAAATTACTGCCGCCGAAGCTAACCAAATGCAGAAATACTACTATAATCGTCTAAACAGTGACCCCTACAGGCAGAGGGAGGATAAGCTGTTGATATTCCTCACAAAATGCTTGGAAATGGGTTGATATTTTTACAGAACAATTCTACCTTGGATCCCAAAACAAAAGGTCTGGCACAAGTCCTGCATATTCTGGAATGTGCCCCCGATGTTTTCATGACCCGCGAAAGCTTTTTATTAAGGCTGAAGTTGTGGTTACCAGGGTAAAACCTATGTACGTATGGATGAAAACTACTGAATCCTGTGAAATCTGGTGTGGCACTTTGGTGGAAGAAAGAGATTCGGAACATTAATACAAAATAAAAAAAAAATAAGATAAAGCTGGCATCAGTAATGTCAGCTATAAGGACTGATTCCATTGCTCAGTGGACGTGAAGAGATTCTGAATCGCTTCAGTGTGGAGACGTGGCCTGCAGAGAAAACTTGACTGTAACTCTAATCTTGTTCCATGACGCTGTCTGCTTCAAACTCCTAAAAAGGGAAATAAAAAGGCAGTTTAGCTTTTAGTCATCTAGGTTCCTCCCTATTAAAATAACAGACATGTACAAACAGACGCAGACCAGCTTTACGAGCCCCTGACATTCACCATGGTTCTGGCGTCCTCCCGTTCGTCCGCAGTGACAGTTTCCTTGTCTAGCCTCTCCAGCAGGGGCAGTCGAGCAAGCAAATGCAGGCGATAATCTTCTGTCTCAGTCAGCGGGTTTTCAGACAGCACCAGCACCCGGAGCGTCCCGGACACTGTCACCAGTTTGTGCAGTGCATGCTGGGAGCACATCAGGTTACCCCTAGCCAGAAGGGTTATCATCATCACTAACCCTCAGGCATACCCAGCCTGTTTCTCCACACAGAAGTCAGAGGCACTCCCACAGTATTGAATGCCGCTACCTGATGTTCAGGTACTGCAGTGCCTTCATGTTGGCACTGATGCCATCCATGCTCTCCAGCTGGTTGTCCCGCAGGTGCAGGGTGGTAAGCTGCTTCAGATGGTCCAGGCCCTTCAGCTGCTTTATGCGGTTCTGAGCCTGAAACGGCCGTAGGGGTGACTGGTTAGCGAGAGTGTTGTGAGCAAGATGTTACACTGATAACAGAGTCTGCACAGATAATGCTGGCAGACCCTGAGGAGTGTGAGATCTGTACCAGGTAGAGTCTGCGCAGACAGACCCTGAGGAGTGGGAGATCTGTACCAGGTAGAGTCTGCGCAGACAGACCCTGAGGAGTGGGAGATCTGTACCAGGTAGAGTCTGCGCAGGTTAGGCAGGTAGATGCCATCTGTGCTCTCCAGTTGATTCCCTCTCAGCTCCAGAGTCACCAAGCTGGCCAGTCTGTCACACTCCAGACCTGACACTTGCTTAATGCTGTTACCTGAAAAGAGGTGTTACCTGGCTATAGTTTGCTCACGTGGCAAAATGACACCAAATTTTAATTCAGCAACAAAACAAATTGTCCACTCAAACTAAATGAGTCTAATACTGACCAATAAGGTTGAGGCTCTCCAAGGCCGGGCCACCAAGCCCCTCGGTGCAGTGGATGCGATTGGATGCCAGACTGAGCCATTGCAAGTAGGGCAGCTGGTTCACAGGCTGGCTGGCCAAAGTCTGGACCCGATTTCCATCCACTTTCAGCCAGAGCAGCTGTATGAGCATCGCCAGTGGAGACAGGTCTAACAAACAGTTGGACGAGATGTCCAGGAACCGCAGGTGGACAAAGTTGCGAAGGAGAGCGATATCTGTCAGTCTCCTGGTAAGAGGGCCAAGAAGCATGGCAGTCAGGAACCATGCAACTTCTGTCACTCAGCAGAAAGGGTGTGGCTTTCATGTAAAGACACTTAATCCATGTCTGAAAGCAACCAGGAGTGGAATGAGAAAACAAGATTTGTGAGATTTATAAGATTTGTTCAGTTATAGTCAAAGCAACAGGAAACTAACCCTTATGGGTGAGACACCTAGCAGTGCACAGCTCCTACGATAGCAGAGGGGATGGAGCATTCACCTGTCTCTCAGATCCACCTTTACAAAGGCATGGGCCAGACCGTTCCCAGTCTTGCACAGCAGAGACAGACCCTCAGAGATCATCTCCTGGGTGACTGGGCAGGCTACTGTCTGAGAGCAGAGTTGGGAGACAGGGGCTACAGACACTGATCACAAACACAGCATGGGACGTTTCCATGGGAACAACCCAGAAGGTACTGCAATCACAAACTGTCAGTAAAGTGATTTAGACTTTCTGTAACATACATGGAACTGGCTTTTAAAAAAACAACAAAAATTTATATGACGTTGACAGTAAGCAAACTGCAAGCCAGAATATAAAAAACTAAAACTACTCAAACAAGGATGGTGTGATTTTAAGACGGTTTAAGTGTTTGACATATTAGACCCAATAACACACTGGTCTCAGAACATCAGACCAAACAACACACTACCAATGTGTAGAGCTGACCATATGAGCTGTACCTGCTCTTCTGGCTCGAACACAGCATCCTCTTCCTCCTGATTTATGTCCTCCTCCTCTTCCTCTGACTCCCCAAGCCCAAGCTCTTCTTCCACATCTGACATCACTTCTTTAACTTTCGTACAATTTACCAAATTAAAGATTAAAAACTGTTTGTGTTCTAGAAAGAGACGTATGTGTGCACACTACACAGTGGGCACCCCAAAACACACAGCCATCTAAGTTTAAAGCAAGTACATCAAAACCACAATCCTAAAACGACCAAAACCATTCTACATTCTGACATCTACATGCGCTAATTACGTATTCCCGTATCATTTACACATTACAACAGAAGAGGCGCACGCTCACGACCACAGCTGTCTAGCGTCTGAACCTGTTGGATCCCCTTCCTCTGTTACTATGGAAACGGCGTCAGACAGTGGACGCTGGGGTAAGCCCATAGGATCAAAGGGAGACTGCGCTAGATGATTGACGTCGGTATTAGCCAATAGATTTAAACGGAGAATCAAAGGGGGCCTGCGCTAGATGATTGACGTCGGTATTAGCCAATAGACTTAAACGGAGAAAAAAAGGGGGCCTGCGCTAGATGATTGACGTCGGCATTAACCAATAGACTTAAACGGAGAATCAAAGGGGGCCTGTGCTAGATGATTGACGTCGGCATTAACCAATAGCTTTAAAAGGAGATTACGCGTTGGCCTTTGTACATCGCGGTGTGTTATAAAGGTGTAATTCATTAGTTGTGGGGGGGGAGGGAGCCCCAGGCGTCAGTATGGGTGAACGTCAGCGGAGATTCGGTCCTGAACTCCCGTCCTGAACTCGGCTATCAGACGCTCACTCTCACGCCAGGATTTGAAATGACGATTAAATGTACAATTAAGGCGTCTGCGAGTGCAGCAGTCAGGTTCCCGCCGGCCTGGGTATTAAGATGCAGGTGAAATGAAAGAAAGGGCCCTGCATTAGAAGCCAAAGCTGACCTTCCAACCACAGCTGGAGATGAATGTCCCGACCAGTTTTCAGCAAAGTTGAAAAGTTCCCTGGCAGCCTTAAAGCCGAACGTGCAGAGTGAGACACTCACTGTCATGACTAACCGTACACACAGTGCTCCTGCCGAAAGACAGAACATCTGGAAGCAATAACTTAATAACCAACAGTTTACTTACAGGAAAAATATATACACAAAATGTACAATGACATGGCCATCCATGGAAGCCTGAGCACCGATTCACAAGGCTTGAGTACAGCATGCAAACACAACACTACACCTACAGGGGGAAACGGGGAACTTAATGCATAGTTTACATGCTTTGAAAAATACAGAAAAGTACAGAATGGCACAAAACATCTGACATTTTCTGTAATGTGCCATTTTGGCTGTCCACAGTACGAACTGAGCTTAAATCCTCAAATTTGATTAACTTTGACTGTATCAGACACAATTTTTCAGTGACAGAATCGTGTACGAGAGCTGCGTCCGGCATGGGGGCCAAAGGAATGCGGGGAGGTGGATCCAGTGATGGGGTCTGAGCAGACACACTGCCAGAGGAAGGCATGCAGTGCCAGCTCCGACAGACTGTAAATAGGCCAGCGTGACCCCTAGGAAAGGCTTGTCTAACAGTTAACTGTGGTCTCCTAAAGAAATGTGACAAAGACAGCTCCTGACGGCTACTGATCCGAATGCCACCATTCCAAAGTTTACCTTTCAGTGAACGGGGTTCAGCTTTTCACATGGTCTCATCCCCTGCATCCTACAGCCACGCCTGTAATAATGCTGCAGATACTCATTGAAACTTTACTGACAGCAGTCAAAGACGACTGCAGGTGGCATGTCTGAAGAATCAAGGAAAATACAGACAACCTATTCATTCCAACATGGAAAAACATGTAAACAAGGTAGATGCATTTTCTGTCCCCTGTCACCGTCACACCAGGCAGATCAATCTAGCACTGCACCCACACACAGACACACTTTTAAAGGCAGCAGGTGGACTGTAGTCCGTGGAGGTCCACCACCTGTTGTAAACGGCGTACATCTAGAGCCTTCTTCACTCAAATTGCACAGTTTCTCGGCACGGCCGCTGTGTGTCCAGTTGAGCGTGCAGCATCATGGCATGGATGTCCTGCATGTGTGGCAGCATCAGTTTCTCTGCTCACACATCCACAGGTGCAAAGCCTATCATAATCTTAAAAAAAAAAAAAAAAAAAAAGGACATTCCTGTTTTCCGTGGTGAATCCATGCTGCTCACGGTGCCTTCACACCACACACAGGGTGTGAAGAAGGAACACGCCGGTAGGGTTAATAGTGACCGAGTCCTGGGAATTCTGGGAACTCCATGGCTCTGATGAATGCTGTTTACTGGAACGCCGTGCTTAGCCCTCCCAGCCAAGCTGGGAAGCCGGTCCCGGACAGTCTGTCACTGGAACATAGGCAGAAAGAGAACGGAATGATTGTGACAGGATGACGTTTATGAAGTGGGCATTAGGAGCAGTGTGTATGAGATACAGCGCTGTGTGTAGGTACAGAATTAAATGTGTGGAGAGAGACGGCTCTGTGTGTAGGTACAGAATTAAATGTGTGGAGAGAGACGGCTCTGTGTGTAGGTACAGAATTAAATGTGTGGAGAGA
>JAACJT020000105.1:17435066-17446849 GCA_009936485.2 Gymnarchus niloticus | reverse complement strand
CCTACACCCATCTTAAGGGGATCACCATCCCAGCAATCCCACAACAAAATCGGTTAGGTGTCCTGTCCGCTTACGCCTCCCTGGCCTTTGAACCACAGCCGCCCCCCCCCCCCCCCCCCCCCCCTTTCTTGGCGAAATGAGCCAACCCGGTGTTTGCCACGCCGCAGTGGCCGACGGGACTTGTAGTTGACGTGAGCGCACGCGAAATCCTGCTTTGACCTCTTCACGTTTGTACAGTAGATATGAATTACAACCAGATTTGTTCAGGTTCTCAGAATGCGCTCACATGACTTTTATCAGTGGGTCATGTTCTTCAGAGTTCAGATGGCACCGTTGGAGTCTGCCCGCTCTCCTCATGTCAGTGATGATTTCATCCAGGTACTTCAGTTTCTCCCTGCGGGCCAAAAGCATGTGATTAGGCAGATTGGCATCTCTAAATTTCCCAGAGTAAGTGGTCTCTGTGGTGTGCTGGTGCCTCACGTCTAGTAAAGGCTATTCCTCTGCCTTGTATAGAATGAAAGAGTTGTTCTCCATTCATCCCTTTGGGAAAATTGACTAGTTTTCACATATTCTATCCTGCCCTCCATGAGGAACACAGCCATACAGTTATATACAGATGAGAACGAATTTTGGGCTCAGAGCACAGGGATAGTCAGCATCCAGAATCAGTTGATGTTATGGGCCTTGCTCATGTAGCCACGATATTTCCAGGGCGATTGCTTACTTGCTAAATCCATGGCAGTTAAATGTGGTCTTTTGTCACTGAGTTGCCATAATACTATCATAAATAAGAAATTTCAGTAACATTAGTTTTGGCCTTTGTGTAATTATGAAAACTGTTTTGGTTTCCCGCAGTGCGTTCTGGTATGAGTTGATGCTGTTTTCTCACAGAGTACAAACTTCCCTACAAACACACAGCGAAATAACGTGAAGAACAGCTTTGCTGAGCTTTGAGGAAATAGGACTTATCCACATGTTCGTGCACAGTCATACATGGCAAAGGGGACATTTAAACAGGGAAGCTGGAGGCCAGCACAGGCCTTGAAAGAGAAAATGTAGTAAAGAAGACGACAGGTTTATTGGATCTCCTATGGTAGGCTGGAACTCCTGTTCATGATCAATACAGACTATTCCTATGAGAAATGTGTGCATTTATGCAATTAATTAGTGATCAGAGAAATGAGGCTTCAAAACCCATGGTGGGTGGAAGTTTCCTGAACAGCCAATCAATGTTGGCACTAATTGAGGCTTGAAAACCTGTGGTAGGTGGGAGTATTCAATATCAGCATTGGATCAGTTCAGGATACTCCCACCCAGCACAGATTTTGAAGTCTCATTTCGCTAAATAAGTGAAGTCTTGTTTTTTTGACCTCAAAGTATATGAACTTAGCCTTGGGGCTAAATGTAAATGTCCAGTGGTCAGCCCTGCACCACTGGACAGGAATGATGCATAAGCTTGGGAGCCTGCAGATATCTTCCTCACACTCAGCAGGGGTCGCTTTAGAAGTACCAATGCTAAAGGTGATAACATTTTAAAGCTACTCCATGATTAAAGCAAGCCAACCATCTATGAAGAAACAGAACAGACATAACAGCCAATCCTACTTTCCTCGCAATCCTCGCTCATGCAGTCCAGCGGGCTCCTTTTTTAACGGATTTGACGACTGTTGTCTAATGTCGTTAGCGTCACGTACTTAGGTGCACTGTGCTTAAGAAACAGCTATGTGCACAGTTAAGGAGAGAAGCCTGGCGAGTTTCTCCGATTCGAGGGGGAGGGAAACCATGGAATTTAATATCACTGTTGGAGTTAAAGATATCCATCGCAATCCAACGTTGAAGTAGACAAAAATGCAAAAGGCTTATCAATGAACAAAATATCGTGGCATATTATTGTCGGGGGAGGGGAGGAGGAGGAGCACGGTGGCTCCGTTGCCCCACACCAGCGGGGTTGGGGGTCCGAATCCACTCTGTGTGTGTGTGTGTGTGTGCTTCACTGCTTTCTACAGGTAGTCCAGTTTCCTCCTGGGTTCACAGATGTGCATTGTAGGCTGACTGGTGTTTCGAAATTGCCTGTGGCGTGGCTGTGACTGTGCCCTGTGATGGCTTGGCACTCTGTCCAGGGTGTGCCCTGTGCTGCCTGGGACAGGCTCCAAGGTGACCTTGCATAGGAAAAGCAGCTTGGAAAATGGAGGCATGTTTCTGTTAGACAGAGAAGTCATACAAAAGAACAACACAGTGAGATTTGAAGCTTTATTGGATGATTTTTTTTTTTTTTCCACAGTCACAGACTTAGTCTCTCATTCTTATGACTTAATATTTATACAGGAAAAACATCTGAACACAGTAGATTAAATATCTCTTAAATATATGTAAATACAGAGAGATGGAGGACACCAAGGCTTAAACAAAAGCACAGTATTATCATAATCTCAAATACCAGACAAACAATGGACAAGAACATTACGTCTGGCACATGGGGGATGGATCTGGTAGAAAAGGTACGAGCCGAAAATAGGGAATTAAAGTAGTTAGTTACCGTAAATAAAAACACAGTCTCTCTCCTCGGTATTTTCATACATATTAGCACATGGGTGTACGCATGTTCCCTGGAAAACTCAACAAATAATGGATCCTTGGCAGCTACTTCGAAATTAGACATAAACAACTGGTCCTTGAGGAAGAATGGAATGGAGTAAGAAAGAGCAGAAGCCGAGAGCTTCTCTGTGGGCCTCGCCTTTACACCAAATACACCTCTGGTCACTTCTCCCCCCTCGGGGACGTTCTCGATTCTGCTCCTCTCAGCCAAGCTCACGCTCCTTCCAATGAAGCGTGTCAGAATGAGGAGGACAACGCCTGCACCTGCTAACAAAAATCTCAAGGTGGCCACCGGGCTCTCGTGCCTAAACTTCTGATGGATCTCAGAGAGTCAGCACCTAACCACAAAGCTAGCAAGGGCTACACAGACAGGGCCAAGGGAGGATTGAGGTCTACATTATCGTCAAAAGGGACGGAGATGCCGAGGGACTACAGCAAGGTGCTTCAGGGTGTTACGTTTCTTTGTGTTTGACCCACATGTCACAAACAAGTCAGCTCAGCAGAATGGGGACACGATCCCAATGTCGTCATCTATTTGCACCTTTGTGTCCCAGTCCTGGTTCTGGTAGCCCACTGAGCTCAGCAAAATGGTGCCATCAGTATTCCATTTACAGAGGAGCACCCGAGCCGGCGTTCTCATTTCCCGACTCCAGACCAGTTGCCTGACGTCGTGAAGCTGCGTCACATCATTTTAAAGTTTTAAGATGTAGACGTTTACTTTTAACAAGCGGTGGATAGAGCTCAGGCGGAAATTTGGTCTGACATGACTGAAATGGTCTTAGTGAGATTTTTTCAACAAAGTTAAAACGTATTATTTTTACTCAATAATCAGCTGAAAAAAGTATAATTAATTAAGCCGGCAAACCCAGTGATTCTGCAGGATCAGAACTAGGAAATCACATACAGTCACGGCAGATTTTTAGGGGTTTGTGGGTGGCTGGCTTGGTATGTAGAACATATCTGATGGCTCCTGCTGGCCCAGGAGCCAGAGACTACGAAGCTGCCTGTGTTTTCCAGGGCTGGCAGAGCAACTTGGTGTGGATCCTACAGGTAAGTCTCCTAGCCATGCTCTCCAAACAAATTTTGGTAAGATTAGTCACTGCTGATGAGGCTTCATGCTGGAGTCAGTGCACTCACTGTGTGTGTGAGGGCCATGCGTGTGCGTGTCTGCTGGTGCGTGTGTGTCAGTGTGTGTGTGGAGCAGAAACACATGCCTGCGGGTGGCCTCACAAACCCCTGGAGGCAGAACCCCCGACGGGAGACTGACCGGACCTGTCTTCACCCCGCTGCTCATTCTTCTCCCCCAGTGGGGACCAGAGGGGGAATACGGGTGTAGGTGGAGGGCGGTACGATGGAGGCTGGATGTTCAGATGTGGGAGAGAGGGAAGAGGTGGGCGGGGACTGGTGGGCAGAGGCGGGGGCATGGCCTGAGGGTGGGACTGGCCCCCAGAGGAGGGTGAGAGGTGAGTGCTCTTAGCCTTCTTCTCTGGGCAGTCCCTGATCTGTTCCAGCAGGGATGGCATATCACCCTCGATCTTCTCCAGGACAGCTGCCATCTGCCTCTCGATCTGCTCGATCACACTGTCCATCATCCAGTCGGAGCTTCTGCTCGTCTCCGATCCCGAACCGCTGAACACTGCCCCCCCACTGGAGGAAAAAGGAGGACAGCAACGGCCCTCCAAATCTGACATGCCTGCTCCTATCTCCCTTTCTTCCTTCTTGGTGACTTTCCCACCCAGACCTAGAGACCCTCTGTGTTCGTAATCTGCACCTTCCTCTTTCACCTTCAGGACGGTACAATCAGTGCTGCTTTTTTCTACTCCCTCCTTGGTCTTATCTCTTCTCTTAGAACTTGTGTCTCCTAACCCCTGTTTTTCCACTGTCTTCTCTGCCATGGCCTCTGGAAGCTGGGTTTGGCACCAGCTTCTATTGCCAAAGTCCTGCCCATGCTCTCCTTTCAACTCCTGGTGCGGCACTGCCCCGTCTGGACCTGCAGGGGGTGCTGTTGTGTGTGTGGCAGACTTGCCACCTCGATCAGGGCAGTGTGAGTGCAGCACCGTGGTCTTCCTGTGACTTGCAGTGTCGGAGACAGCTGGCTTCTCCTCTTCGGAGTTGGTGACCTCCTGCTCGAGTACAATCACTTTGGTGCCTCTGCTCTCGGCTGACTTTGCAGTGTCGAGGTTCAAAGCTGCCATCTTCTTCTCCGACGTGCTTCTGCCTTGCCCACAAAGGGCTGCATTTTTCTTCATACTGTTCCCTTTGCTCACACTGTCTCCCCCACTGTCTGGATGCTGCCCCATTGCTTTGGGGGAAAAGCTTGCTTTGGAGAGAGTGGTCATTGGAGGCATGTCTGTGGATGAACTGGCTTGAACCCCGTTGCTTCTCTTCTGCTCTCCTGCTGTGATTCCCTCTGGTTTCACTGTCCCTTCTACCACCTCATCCAGCGTCACCTCCGGGTTGGTGTGCTTGATATTTTCCACACCTACATGCCCAGCCTCCTTTCCCACCTCCTGGCCTTCGCTCCTAAGAGCTCCTTCCCCAAAACCCCCAGCAGATTCGGGGGCACGTAGCCGCTGCATGAAAGTAGTGACTCGGATCGCCTTCTGAGAGGAGAGAAAAGAGAAAACACATCTCCAATCAGCGGTTGCCATAGTGCCCGTGTTAATAAATCAGCTGGGAAATACGAGGAAGGGAAAGACATGTTTAACATTGTCAAGGAGATTTACTGGGAGTTTCCCAAAGTGAATTTCCTCCCCAGACGGAAACATGAGGAAAAAGCGCAACCTGTCCGAACCACACGTATGTGATATGTGATGAGGTTAGTGTCGTAAAGCAGCGTTAGGGTACTGACACTGACCCACAGAGATGGAGAAGACTAGGTGGTGCCCCCTGGCTGACATGAGGGGATGTTTCTATTTTTACTTCTTGGGTTTCCAATTTATGTTCCTTACATTCACATATCACTTAAACATACCAGAATAAGAGACAATGGACCATCTGCTTAGTTTTCGCACTTTTTGATGCAGTAGAAAATTTTTTTATTTATGCCCCATTAGCTGACCTTTGACCTGTTCTCCCCCTCCCTGTCCTGGGTTTCACAGAGCTATTCATTTTTAAAGAAACAGGGATTTTCATCCTATTTATAACATAGTGAGTGTACAGAGGAGACTCTGAGAGGCCTTCAAACCCGGGGGGCCAGGGTTACCATGTGTCATTAACTGCTTTGACCAATGGGAAGATGAGAGGTGGATTAAACCAGTGAGTGATAATCCCACCCACCATGGGTTCTGACTCCTCATTGGTCCCATCACTTCCTGCAACCAGCCTGATACCTAACCTCTTTGGGAAAAGCTGCTATATAAATTGAACCTGAAGCTGGGTTGAAGGGTGTAGATGAGGCTTTGTGGCCCTCTGTGTTGATGTGTTCTTATCGCCTGAGTCTCAGTTCACTCTTGACACTGTGGGTCCTGTAAGTCACAGCTGTCCTACATCAGCCTCCTGTCTACCTGTCCTTGAACACGACTTGGGGTGAAGTAAAGCCTCATCTGATATCACTCAGGACACCCCCAGGTGGGACACACAGATGGCATGGATCAATCTCCACATATATGCTGGGTGGGGCTATGTAAACCAACAAAGTGGGGTGGGGGGCCCTCCTGTGAATGAGTTCAGCCCCGCGTTTTCTTAGTAAGGAGCCATTAAAGCGCATGGACAGCGCCATTCAAGGCTCTCAGTGTCCCTGCTAAGAAAATGGGGGTGGAAGCAAAGGATGGCAACAAGGCCGAGCCTTCAGCCTGCACTTGTCCACCATGCCACTAGAGGGCACTGTACCTTCAGCTCCTGGGATTCATGGGGGGGAGGGAAAAAAGAGGGTCATTCAGTTAGTGACAACCAGGCCCGTTCTCAAACCCCAACACTCAGCTAAATCAGCAGTCTCTCCACTGCGGACGAAACCCGGAAAGACAGATTATCCCGGATATGATGTCTGTGTTTACATTCCTTCACAGAAAATGGCCATCAGTGTCGGAAAAATATGAGGAACGGAGGAGGATACTGCATAGGGATGAGACTGAGAAGTCCGGGTAGATTAGAGGGAGTACACACAAGGAATACTCCATGATACACCAGGAGGCTACATTGCTGTATTCTTTATTTTCCAAGCGGAGACCATCAATATTTGATTTGCATTGTACAAATTTAACAATCGTTCCAAAGAACGATCCACATGAGAGGTCTGCTGTGGCATTCCTTATAGATTTTTAATGGTAATTATCTTTCTTAACGACTCACATGTATAACCTGAAGGTCACTTTACATAAGTGAATCAGTCCATCTACAGATGATAACTGGGTTGTTGGTCAATCTGAGGTGCCGTGTCCACTGATGCAAGACTAACTCTTTATGAAGTCCATCTATTGGCTTTGTTCAGTCTGAGTTCATCTTACCCTCCATTTAGCCTTGGCAAAGTTTTTCTCAAACTGTGCACAGACGCCGTCTTTCAGGTTCTTTTCAGAGGCCCCGTTACCGGCAATCCTAAAAGACACAGGACAGAAACGGGAAAGACTGATCGATAACCACGACTCACAGCCTTGCGTAACGCAGAGGACGCACGGCCGATGGTGTGCTGGTGATGTGTGTCGGCTCTCGACCGTGAACTTCCTGTGAATGTTTGCATCTGCGGGTGTGATTGGATGTGTGATGTCAGCCTTTGTGTTTAATCGGCGATGCTCACCACTCATGCCACAGAGCATCTTGGGCTGTGATCCTTAGCATCTGGTCCACCTCCATCAACCTGCAGACTAAATCTTTTGCTACGACACAAAGACGAGCTGTTAGCATATTAGCATAAGCTATGGGGATTGATTAAATGGACACGTGCGACCGTCAGTTCCGAGCCTCGTGTTGCTGTCGTCTTGCCCTCCGGGTGAGATTTGCTCCAGGCAGGACTTGGGGCTGACGTCAGTATAACATCGTACCTGCTGGAGAGATGTCATCCCAGTAGGGGGAGTCAAACTCAAACTCCCCGGACAGGATGCGCCGGAAGATGATGCGGTTATGGATATCGGCGTTCTCTTCCTCCATTTCGTCATAAAACGGTGGATTTCCTGACAGACTGTCGGAGGGAGAGAAGCGAGAAGAATTGAGGGAGAACTAGTGGGTCAAAGAGGAAGACAGAGAGCAGACGTGATGAACGGCTGGTGGGGTAGAGAGTTTCAACTGTCATACAGAGATACTGTCGTGTTTCTGGGCTGCAAACTCACAGCATGTACATGATGACACCCACAGCCCAGCAGTCCACGGGGCGGCCATAGCGATGTCGGGCCACGACCTCGGGAGCTGAAAGGCAGGCCGGAAGTGTGAGGCTGAAATGTGATCTCACTGACCGAGTAACAGTGTGACTGCATCTGTTTTTTTCAGCTGTGCTCCCTACATGGGTACACAAATCAATTTATTATTATTATTATTATTATGATTTCGCCAACAGCGTGAATAAGCAAAACAGACAGAAACGAGTTTGGAACAAGTGTGAGCCTTTCGTACCCAGTATAAATACTGGCCAAGCAACTGTCATTCACAGTATAACAATGACCAGTCGAATAATAGAACACAAAAAAAAAGACAGACAGGCAGATGGACAGAGAGCAATTTAAAAGCATACCTAAGTACTCTGGCGTGCCGCAGGGCTCAGTGATGGCGCCGTTCTCAAACTTTGACAGGTAGAAATCCCGCAATACGACTTTATTGTGGTTGTTCTCTGTGTAGTACATCAGGTTCTCCAGCTGATGGCAGCAGAGAGACGTATGGGAATCTAATTCGCTGTTTTTTTTTTTGGTTTTTTTTTAACCGTTGCTGCATTTTTAAATGTCAAAACACGAACACGTCATTTTGAAATGCTGTCCAACGTAGAACTTCTTGTAATTGACCAGGGAGGTGCAACGTCTTTCAAGAAGAGAAAATCAGCTTGAAAGATAGATGATGAGTGCAGAAATATCACTTAAAAAACACAAACTTCTTGATTAGATCTATTAATAAAATGAGACTTAAACGAGTTCCTTTTGATTTTTGCCATAGAATGGGGTTCTTTTACTTAAATAATCCCTAATTATGAGGCATAAACGCTAAGAAAAACACACAAACTGACTGGTGAAAGGAGTGATCTGATCTGTGGGAAGCGGTGATTACAAATGGCTTAATTTACTACAGTTCCCCTTTGTCACACTAATCAGGACCTGGGCCTAAATTGTGTCCAGAACTTGGAAGATTTTCTCCTTTAACGACATGACGATTTTACACATTTTTTACGATTACTTTCACACCACTTTCAAGAAGTCTGCTCTCCTCATGTGAATGTAAGCCTTTCATTTAGACACAGTCCACACTGTAATGTCTGGCAACATATAAATGTTTTAAGTATTCGCCATCTCCTTCCGGCAGTAAAGTAATCCTACGGACCCACGAGAGGTCCAGACAAACACAAACAGAACATTATTCTTAACAGTTACAGGGTATCTGCAGCCAAAGGAAGTTCTATTTAGCATCCATTTTCCAAACCGCTACAACCGATATGCAGGATCACAGGGGGTCTGGATCCAATCCCAGGCGAATTAGGGCACAAGGTGGGGGGACACCCTGGACGGAGTGCTGACACATCGCAAGGCACAGTCACATACGTATTTGAACACCCAACCACACACACTATGGGCAATTTAGAAATGCCAGCCAACCTGAACTGCATGTCTTTGGATTGCGGGAGGAAACTAGAATACCTGTGGGCAACCTGTGAAGCCCGGGAGGACATGCAAGCTCCACACACACAGAGAGCGGAGGTGTGAGGCAACAGTACTAACCGCTGAGCCACCGCGCCGTCCTTTTATTTGGCAATTAAGTACTGATTTATCATCGCCGTATTTGTTTTTGGATGTCATAGCCATAAGGGGCTGTGTGCAATATTACATTTTAATGTTTTTAAATTACATTGTGATTTAAGTGACACTAAATGTCATGTCACCACTGCTGGCCACCAGGGGTCGCCTTTGCACCACCTCCAGATCGCGTCGTTTTCTCCCAACACACCTGTCTTCAGCTACTCCGCTTCACACCTGATGCTGTTTGTCACATTAAACCGAGTTCATACTTCACGATTCCGTGCTCCGTCACGATCCACACACGGTGTGCCTGATGCAAATATCACCATCAAGAGTGTGCGCACGGCCTGTGAGCGTACAGCCAAAATTTTGTATCCGACAGACAATTTTTCACGTCGGTGCACCTCGACTGCGCATGTGCAAGGAAAAGATGACTGCACTGCTGAAAAACTCCAGTAGATGGCAGCACGGAATTAAAAACAACATATGTTGATGAAGGAGGAGTAGAAGAAGAGTATTCATCATGAGGATCTAAATACTGACATATTTACTGCTCGTCAAGAAAACAGAACAGAAGCTGCGGTGTACTTCTGCTTTCACTTAAGCTTCATTTAAGCCTAATTAAAAGCTTCACACAATCATAAGGACATCATGCGCCTTCTGCAGGTCTGGAGGAATAGCATCGCCATGAACTGAATACATACGTGTACGCTGATAAATTTAGCATGTACACAGATGTCTGTGCTACCTGTTAGTAAGACATGCTAGCGGATTATAGAGGATGTGGCCTTTTGCACCATGAACAAAAAAGATGTTACTGCAGGAATGCTGTCACTGTGGTCCTGCAATCACAGCGAGAATAACAGCTAAAATGGGGAAGGGAGCTGGGAGGTTCCAACAGAATTGTAGGTGGAGAAGTGTAGGAAAGCAGACATACCTTTAAGTTCCTGTGAACAATGTTGATGGAGTGGAGGTAAGCCACCGCTTCCAGGACCTGTCGGATGACATTTGAAGCATCTCTCTCCGTGTAGTTTCCTTGGTCGAGAATCCAGTCAAAGACGTCGCCTCCCGTGGCCCTGAGTCATCCGGACACCTGTGTTATGGTACCTTCCCCAATACCCTGCAGCATGCTCACCCATAAATACGCATCACATACGGGATTTGTTACTATCACTCAGCCAATTAAAGGCACACATATTTTAATGATGGTTCTCACCCCCTATATTCACTGACATTTATTTCTACAAGCTTTCTCTAATGTCCTAGAATTGCGTGTAGAGTTTCTATAACCTACAAAATCTCCTAAACTACTAAGATCGTAAGAAATTGACAATGAGGAATAAAATCCTCATTAGATGAATAATAATGAGGAATAAATTAATGGTAATGAGAAATAAATTCCTCATTAAATGAATGGAATTTCAGCTTGAGTAAAGCCCCCGGAGCGGTGAACGTTGTCCACCTTTCCCAGTTTGTACCTCAGCATCTCAGCCTAATATTCTGCTGGATCT
Organism: Gymnarchus niloticus; assembly: GCA_009936485.2. Classification (NCBI taxonomy): domain Eukaryota; kingdom Metazoa; phylum Chordata; class Actinopteri; order Osteoglossiformes; family Gymnarchidae; genus Gymnarchus; species Gymnarchus niloticus. The sequence continues at coordinate 17,435,877 of JAACJT020000105.1, read as the reverse complement.
CATGGACGTACATGGCAACGATGCTATTGGACTTGACACCAAAGTGCTGATATTAAATGTTGATGTTGAACTGATGTTAAAAACATTATTACTGTAACACTTTGGGACCCGCCTGAAGTGGTCCCAATATTTCATAACTACATTTCCTGGCTGTAAGTGGCATGTGAGCAGGTAGAGCAGGTGAGAAGCGAGAAGCTGGTCTTACAGTTCCTGAATAATGAAATATTCTTTCCTGGTCTCATACGTCTCAATCAGCTGCAGAATATTAGGGTGCTGAACCCTAGAAGACAAAGAGAAAATAATTTTTAAGTCAACAGCCAATCTTCTCTTTGGCAATACAGTATTTGCATTTTTTTTACTCTTAATGAGAGAAGGGAGCAATGTTTGGTTTTAAAGAAAAATGGAAATTTTCTTGGGCATTAATTTATAACGAGAAATAAGAAACATTTTAAGGCATCTTTCACTGCAGTGCCATAGTGCTGGAGTGTCATTGCCTGATGTCTCAGATCTTGGTCACCTGCTGACACACCCTCTTACATTTTTAGGATCATGATCTCGTTTTTGGCAGCTCGGCGCACTTTCCTGCCATCCTTCTTCAGGAATTTCTTGCATACGTAGACTTTGTCCGTCTCCCGTTCCTTGACAAGGCACAGCTCACAGAACTCCTTCCTGTGAGAAGTAAAACATGAGAAACTCTCTCCATAAGTTCCAGCTTGCAGACATCACGGTACGATGGGGGCTGAAAGAACCTAAATCTGAATAGTAGTGAAGAATCGTCATAAGACGGGGGCTGAAAGAACCTAAATCTGAA
>JAACJT020000105.1:17404731-17429696 GCA_009936485.2 Gymnarchus niloticus | reverse complement strand
ACCAGAACAGACAGAGCCACGGACAGACTGACAGCCGACCAGAACAGGCAGAGCCACGGACAGACTGACTGCCGACCAGAACAGACAGAGCCACGGACAGACTGACTGCCGACCAGAACAGACAGAGCCACGGACAGACTGACAGCCGACCAGAACAGGCAGAGCCACGGACAGACTGACTGCCGACCGGAACAGACAGAGCCACGGACAGACTGACTGCCGACCAGAACAGACAGAGCCACGGACAGACTGACAGCCGACCGGAACAGGCAGAGCCACGGACAGACTGACAGCCGACCGGAACAGACAGAGCCACGGACAGACTGACACCCTCAGTGCTTTCTGCAATTCAGACTTTAGAATCAGCTGCAGGTTCTTTGTATTTTTCCAAACTGAATTGCCTATTCAGGTCAGAAGTGTAAAAATGATCCAGCCAGTAAATTCTAATGTCCATATTTCTCATTATAAATTATACAACTACCAGTTGTTGTTCAGTAACAGTAACCTAAATAAGTGGAATTTTTAGAAAGCTATTATTTATTAATTTTTTTTTTGTTATGAAAAAACTACATGTATAAATAAACCCATTTCAACAAAAACAGCCACAGGGCAAATGAAATGTCAGACTTACAGATCCTTTTATTTTGCAACTCAGTTAGAAATGGCAGAAGTGTATGTTGAAAGTCACGCTGTGTCCATCATATTCGGTCAAACAAAAGCCTTTGATCTGACCTTCTAGTCCCTCAGCAGAGATTCCATGACTGTCGAATTGTTGGTCTTAGTGTGAAATCTTCCCCTTCATTGCTTCAATATCATTTGAATATTAAGGAACCCAGGAGAATCCATGCACTTTGCTGGCATCAAGTGGTGCCAAATGAAGGTTCATCTCTCCCTGTGTAGAGTTTCTCAAGGCTGGGACTAATGAAGCATCACATGCTCTGGAAATCTTGAGGAACTCTCGCTACCTTTCAGCTCATGTCACATAGCACAATCATGTGACTGGGCCCAGCTTCTCAAGGCTAACAGCATACCTCTAAATGCAATGCCTCAAGACCCAAGGGCATGTCGGAGGGCTGGCAGCAGGGCACCTGTTTTGCTCGTTTTTGCATGAAGGAGAATTAGAGTTCCCAACATTTTCTGCCACTTTGAGTCCACCAGGCTCCACTTGCATGCAAACACCTCCAGCTGGATCACGTCCCTGCCACAGCAGATGAGCAGAACAGGGACAGAGGAGAGGAAGATGACAGTAGTAACCCTTTAACTAGGACAGTTGGGATGATTATTTTAAGCTCTGGATGATGAATTGAAGGCCCCTTGAGTCCACGTTAGGGGTGTCTGTGCAAAGGCACATCTGAACGTTATTGAGAAGACAAGAGGGATCAAGACCTGCTGGCCGCACCCTTCTGCTCCTCCCCATCTCCCAGGTCTGCAGAGTGATAAACAGGACTGCCTTTCCAGTAGAGAAGGCCACATAAATTAGGCATATTTTCATCTCAGGAGATGTGCAGAATTGTAGGATGATATATCTACGTGCATTGGAGCATAATGTAATAATCTATTTCTTTTTGCAAGTGTGCCTGTGGAGCATGCATCTATTCTGAGAAAGGCTTGACAGTAAATTCATCCTTACAGCTCAGTAAGTTGTTATATGACTGCTATTAATTCTGTAAAAACGTTTGATTGAATATGGCAAGTGAACGCTGAACTGAGCACCTTGAATCCGTATTGATGCTGATATGTCAAAAAAAATCATGGGCTCTGTCCTTGAATGTTACTTCTGTTTTATATGTTTTCCTTTATACAAAAATACACATCACCCAGCAACAGCCACAACCCAATCCCCCTTCCTCAGCTGTTGCTTCTGTTCAAAGCTCTCGTTGACTTATTGCTCACAATCAACTTGAATCTCTGCTCTCCTCACAAGGTCATTTATTCCCTCTCTAATGTCCACAGAATGTGATTTCTGTGGAATGCGAAGGTGAGATTGGCAAACTTCATAGAGTTCGTTTTCTATTCTAAGAGCAAGGCTAGTTTTTTTTTTTTGGGTTAGGTGTACAGAAGGCATACACAGGGAGAGACAAAAAACAAAGCACAACTCCTAATTTTCATCATAGAGCTAGGTAAAACTGAAAAAAATGAAGGAAGAAAAGAACCAGCACTGTCAATGGTAATTTGTAGAGGCCTACCATCCAATGCTAGTCTTCCTGTGTGTCTTTATCAATCATTCTCACAATGAGAATGCTGACCCAGCCGCCTTACCACCAAGAAAATCGATAACTTAATCAATTTCCCAGCAGCTTTAAACAACTTGGCAATCGTGGGGGGGCTCCACTGTGCTGTGAAATATAACACACGTCTGGGTCTGAGTATTCGTTCATGTATCGACACAAACCAGTCGTATGAGTTTCACGCAGGAGGGAATGATCTCCTCAGCGACCCTGACCATGATAAGCGCTTAGAAGACAGGTGGAAATTAACGCACTCTGATGCTGCCACCTGGTGGACATTTGCATGATATGGAAGAGTAATTTCCTTAGGACTGTAGGATCATCTCAGCATCTGTTTTATTCATGCAGATTATCCAAAAACGTATAATAATTATTATTTGCATTTATATAGCGCCATTCACAAACCCAAGGTTGCTTTTCAAGGAGAAAAAAATGGCGTAATGCATTATTTAGTTAAAAAAAAGAAGAATTCAAAATCGCAGGGGAAAGAGTTAAAATCTCAGCCTTTTAAAAATTTGTCTGTCGTTAATGTCATTACCTCATTAACGGCCTGCTTTTATGAATAAGTTTGCTATTTTATTTGTCTGTCTGTTTGTTTATTCTCTGCGTTTCGGTTATTTTCAATATTCGTTGTATAGCACCGCAGTTGTATCGTGGTGGAGTTTTATACATCAAATACACAGTACGTGCGTTATGTGTGTTGAACTGCCACCGAAATAAAACCGAAATACGACTTTAAGTCTGAGCTCGAGCACAGCCGCGGGACTAAAAACTACAACCGGAGTCGTCTTGCCTGATTGGATAGAATAAGTCCCGCCTCCGCTGCAGCCTCGGCCATTGAGAAGCCGGAATCATGGAGCGGCAGCCAATAGACGTGCGAGTAGCCATCGCTTCCTCTAACGGCGAGCGCACAGCAAGTGCGCGAGGAAGCCAATGAAGTGATAGTCTAGCGAGTAATCGAATAATCCGGCGAACAGATAATCGAAATCATACAATTCGGCCGAATTCTGTTCTCTGAGCATCGGGTGGACAGTATTGCTAGCTATATAGGCGGCTGGTAAGATGGTTAGTTAACAAACCGAGACTAGTTAACGTTGTCTATCTGACAGGCTGTTTGTTCTTCTTCTACACTGTGTATCAAATGCACGTTATATTTTCGCCTTTTCTTGCGGTTGGATCATTTAATCCTCTTGTAAACTTTCGCTATCAACCGGTAGTTTGCGTCCAGACTGGTTAATTTAACTGGTGTAGCTGTTTTCTCCTGATGGCATCTGAGAGGATACTGCTGGTTATTGGTTAACCTTTGGTTAGTTTAACGCACATGACCGCACCTTTGAAAACGCCGCGCAGCGCCTTTTCTGAGGAAATGTCAGGAATAGTTCATTACTAAATGAATGAAAACAGTCTTGTAGCAGTGACCTGTCACTGAAGTAGCGTGCACCTTTAACATAGATAAATCAAAGCTTTAAATATACTGTAATGCTCACTGTCTTGTTTTTGCCTCGTCACTCTATTTTTCAGCCATGAAGACTGAAGGAGCTGGAGCCAACGGCACGAATGACATCGTCTCCTGGGTTTCAGTATGCCCCAGTGGCCCATTGAAGGTTGCAATGAGGAGGACCAGGATGACCTCAGTTGGAGATCAGAGTCCTAGAATGGGCTCAATCTGCAGGGTCAGGGTGTGGCCCAAAACCGAGGACAGAGCGGGTACCCAAGATGTCACTGGTGCTGAAGAGCATGGCAAAGTAACTGAGGTCCACAGTGAGATGCAGGATTTCTCCTACCCCCGTTCCCAGGGCTCAGTCTTACAGGTTCCAGAGGGCACCTGGGTGCGGGTGCATGTGGGTGATGGCCAGTGTGACGTTGTGGAGCGCTGCCTGGAAGGAATGAAGGCTGGGGAGCAGTGTGAGGTGAGAATGCTCGTGACGCTCCCTGCTTGGTGGTATGCTGGCTCCTTACGGCTTTTTGGCATATTTCATCCTTTTCACATGGAGAATAAGCTGTCTATAAAAAGATTAAAGTATACCCGTCTCAACATCCAGGATACCTTATAGGACATCTGCAGTAGACTGACCTCTGTTTAATAAGTGGGAGAACTTTAAAGCTTTAGTGTTTATGGTTCCTTCCTCTTGATGGAGTTTTTCCCTTGCCACTGTCGCCTTTGACCTTGGGGTCCGGACTATGTAGAATGTTTAGTGACGATGCTATTTGTTAAAGGTGCTATATAGATGAAATTGAATGGACTTTTCTTGGGAAAATCAGTACAGCTGAGATATTAGAATATTGTTAACAGTATTTTTCAATATTAGAAGTTTTTTCCCTGTTTCAGCTGCTGGTCACAGCCTTGAAAAGTGTAACCAAACTGGATTCTGGACTTACACAGCAAGCTGACTGCCGTGTGCCAGACCCTGGTGCCGTGGAGAAGCAAAGTGGTGAGGCTCGCGACCCTCTCTGCTATGTGGTGGAGCTCAATTCCTTCACCCCTGGCCGGGAATCCTGGGAGATGACACCTGAAGAGAAGTGGACCTGGGTGAAGAGCCACAAAAGGCTGGGTGGGGAGAGGTTCCATAATGGCGACATATGGGGAGCCGCAGAGCGTTACAGCCGAGCACTTAAGCTGCTCCTCACCTTGACTGCAAGGGCGATGGAGGAGAAAAAGGGTGTGGCAGAGGTGGGTGAGGGGAGGGAAGACAGACTGAAGGCGGGGGAAAGTGAGGCTGAAAGAGAGAAGCCACACCCTCAAGGGTCAGGTGGGATGTCGAACTCCGTTACACACAGCAAGAGTGGCGTGCCTGAGAGGACCTGGAAATCAGAACAGCAGAATGTGGCGATAGAAGATGAGTACAAGGCAGTTCGGTCAGAACTTCATGCCAACCTGTCCCTCTGTCAGCTCAGATTAGGCCAGCCAGCAAGGGCACAACAGAGTAGCTCAAAAGCGATTGAGCTAGACCCCAGCAACGTGAAGGCCTGGTACCGACTTGGTCAGGCGAGCTTGCAGGTCGGGGAGCTTGCTTTGGCCCAAAGGGCCTTTAAGAAGGTGCTGGAGCTGCAACCAGGATCACCTTCAGCCCAGAAGGCCCTGAGAGAAGTGAAGATACGTCAGCGGGAACTGGACTGCAAGCTTGGGCAGAAGCTTAGTAGAATGTTCAGCTAGGCTCTTGTTGGGATACTGTGACCCAAACACTGGCTGTGAGTGAGGGTTCAGATACGGCCAAGACAGACCGTAAAAGCCACTAGTGAAATGGAGGTGGGAAGTCAAAAATGAGAACGTGAAATCCCATACATATCACCTTAAGAAAACTGGAGATGAAAGAAGATGGCCTTGAATGTAGATTAAGGCCGACTGTTCTATTATTTTTTTTTACTGACTACTGTGCCTGATTCTTCTCTTCTCCGGAGGCTGAGGTGTCTGTTTGAAAGCTGCCCATCGCAGGGGCCAGACTCATGTTATAGAACAAAGTTACCAGCTGTAGATCAGTCTGTTGATATCCAGCTCTGAAATGAACACGTGTGAACATCCCAGATGTGCGTTTCATCCCTGATAAATCTTATGCCAGTCTAATAAAATTTAAACAGTGCTTGCATGTCTTTTTTTTTTTCTTTTGGCTGGGAGGGGAAATTGCGTTTTCTAGAGTGCTCACTTAATTAAAATTTAATTAAGGTGCTTAAGATGCTGATGTTCTTGAAGCATATTTAACTCACCAGAGCACTGATATTGTCCTTAAATAGGCAAGTGCTGTCCTTTGGGGTCTGGCCTCTGTTGAGACATTACACAAGCTGCAATTAGCTCTGTCCCAATACAGGTAGGATATCTTTGGTTTGTAGTAATTCGTGGATTTATAAAGTCTAAATACACTTCTGAATCGTCCGTTCTTTAATAAAACGTGCCCATTTTTGTAGGAAAAAAAAAATCTAGCAGAGATACTTTGGTAGATTTGCAAGCAGCATCTGTTGAGTTATGTATAGTCGTCATAGCCTTTGCAAGTTTTAAATAATCAATTCTTCAATTCCTTTAGGCTGCTAGGGCTAGGGATGGCTTTAGGTTGTGGCTGGAAGGGGGCAGTGGCCGACCCAATAGTCAGTGAAAAGAGCTGGTTTAAAAGCATGATTCGTTTGTGAATTGCACATGAGTAACTGGCTATAGCAATGTACAGGCAGATAAAAAAGCAAGTACACAGCGCAGTACTGTTACTGTTAATTTAAGTGGCGATGCAAAAACTTGTTTCCGCCCGGTTTCGAACCGGGGACCTTTCGCGTGTGAGGCGAACGTGATAACCACTACACTACGGAAACTCTTACTTCACTCCTCCTCCAGACCCATTATAATGAGTTTTGTGTGTTACTTTTTTTTCTAGTGACCTACTATTCCCGTCCCAAGTCCGTATAAATTGGGAGGTTTACGTCAGGAAGGGCATACGGCGTGAAATTTTTTGCCAAATCTAATAACGGAATAGTAGGAAACCTGTGTTGTTGTCCGCATAGCGCCAACATTGTTATGCGCATGTCATCATGTAAAACGTCACACACAAAAGCAAGACACAGCGATTAGAAAAGGAGTGCCGAAACCCGGGATCGAACCAGGGACCTTTAGATCTTCAGTCTAACGCTCTCCCAACTGAGCTATTTCGGCTCGCGCACACCCTCCTCTCAGAGTCTTTTCGACCATGCAGCTTCACGCGATTCGACTTTAAGTTCAACGCCATGGGTGAGGAGTTCTATCTGGCCGCTATTAAATGCATTACAACAAAAAGTACATTCGTAAGAATGCTTGTTTCATACAGGCACCTCCATCGATACAAAGAAATCTGTCAACATGACTGCTGGTAGCACACCCACGCAGTACTTAGCACGCGATCCGAGGCCGGCGGGAAAAATATTTACAAGGTGATACACCAACTTTAGTTAATCATATGTCAAAGCGAAAATACAATGAAACAATACGTTTAAACTAATTAGCAGCACTTTCTGCAGCAGTAGGTAATTGCCATACTTTTCTTAGGTCTGTCCACGATTGCAAAAATGAAGCAGCACCATAGCTGAATAGAAAGCTTCAAGTTTAGCAAACTCACAAAGTAGGAAAGGAAACCAAAGGAATTCCTCAAGTGCAAGGCATAAGCTTCAAAAAACTGTTTCAATAACAAATCTGGAAGACCTGGCTGTAGGTAATGATATATATAGCTATATCATACTATGATGAGATATTTATCATACTTGTCACATAAAATTTCACTATGCATCTCATAGGAGGCAGCAATAAATATGTAAGAGTGCAGCATGATAGCAGTCCTGGTGAGGGGTTTTGAGTCACTACTTGGGTATTGCACAAGAGGTAATGGAGGCCACAGCTCTGCAAACCAAACTGTCCTTCAGTCTGCGAGATCAGCTGACCCTATACATACAGCTTACCAGAGGACGTCCAAGGTGGTTTGTGTCTCTGCCCATACCGCTAGCTCTTCTCAGTCGGCTGCCACAAATGTCGTCCGGGTTCGAGAGATCAGTCCCGATGAGTCATTGGGCCTCTTTCACCATGGGATGTGAATCCTCCTCAGGTGTAGTCTATGGTGGTTCTAAATCATTTCAAGTAGGGGATCCAGGCTGCATGGGCCCAGTGGTTCCACACTGTCAGGGGACAGATACAGACCACCAAACCTGTGGTTGTAACTCCCAAAGGGAAGTGCATTTATTGAGTGGTACAGCAGCACATACAGGGCAGGGGGAGTGGGATGTGACCAGGCAAGGTGTCCAGGGAGACAGTTATTTCTCATGGCAGGTTGTGGTGGTCTCCCTCACCAACTCCACTGCCCATCCTGCCCTGCAATATGCACACAAGTCCTGTCTCTCCCTTCCTGGTTTGCTTCTGCTCCTTTATGCCGCAGAGAGGTTAATTGCCAACGGGTGCCAGCTGTGGCTCCTCCCACATTCCACCCTGGTTATGTGGGATGCAGGGCCCAATTAAGAGGAGTCATGGGCTCTGGAGCCGAGGATCAGGGAGCGTGGCACAGTACACTGGAGGGGCACTTGTGAAAAAAAAAAGCAACTTGCATTACCACCAGCCAAGTTACCAGATAATAAAAGTTAATAAAACAGACTCTTATCTAGGGGGTCCAAGGCTATCAACAAGGGTGCCTCCTGGCTATACTCTACAACTACCCCAGGGCACAGTTATTGTCAGAAGACTTTGTGCTTGCTGAGCAACATTAACTCACTGTGTTCCCGGATGATGCTTTTCTTGTACCATATTGGACAGACCTAAGAATATGGCAGCTACCTACTACTATGTCAAGTGCCAGAATTTGGGCTTTGGCCTTAATAAAGAAAAAGAATCCTTTAGACACCATTTGTACAATTTATTTATAGAAACAGAATAACAAAGTGACTTTGTGTGTATGCAATTGTGAGAACAAATTACAAAACACAATCATGAAAATCATTATGGCTTCTAGCATTCCCCATTTCACTCCAGCTTAATATTCTCCTACTTTCAGCAATCCCTTTTCTGCTTCTGCCCCCTACTGTCTCTTTGTCTTCTCCAGGACCCCCAGCTTACTGTCGGAGAGGGTCTGAGCGGAGGAAAGGTGTGCCCAGGCGTCCACGATCAGCAGCAGCGGGATGACGATCCACAGCACATTCATGAACACGAAGTAAAACCAGAAATAGAGAGGATGGCCCAGCTGGCTGTGGGCGTAGCTGTCCCTGTGCTCCGTGTAGAAGTACAACACGGCTCCATACAGCTGGCCTGATGGCAGAGACACACTCAGACATGAGGAGAGGCCAGGATGGAACACAGTGCCACATCTGAGGCTATTCTAAAGGGCTACGGCAAATCAGCAGCAAGCTATAGCATCGAAATGGAGGAGACTACTTTGACAAATTGTTCTGTGACTCATGCGGTCAGTATGGACCGACCATATTAAGAATCCACTAAGCATTAAAGTAGCCTAACTGTATTCCCGCACATCAAATACAGCAGATGTCCCTTTGGGGAGACCGTCTCACCTAAAGAGACAATCAGCTGCAGGACAAACCGATAGGGGCGGCTGTAAAGAAAGGCCAGGACAATCCAGATGCTGAAAGGTCCCCAAAAGAATGCCGTCACCGTCTCCATGCACACTGTGAAGTTGTCCGCTCTGTAAAGAAGAGAGATTGGAGTAGAATGGTAAAAATATGCAGCTGCAGTCACGTGGCAACGCTGTTCCAAACGGGCGTGATTTACCACACAGCGAGGAAGTCTGAATAATGTACCTACATGACGTATCTACTGTCTCCCTTTGAATATTCTTTCCCTGCAATACAAATAAACAGTGTGGATTACGAAATATAGTTTCACCTGTAGTGGTTTCCTTCTGCTGATATCATTTACTGTCACACAGAGCTGCGTATAAAATGCTACAACACTTGTTGTACTTACAAAGCTGCGAGAGGAACCTCTGATCAGAGGGTATGCTGGAGTAGTAGAGGGAGAACCATCCCTCAATGACTCCGTGGATGAAGCCACACAGCGCAAACCAGCACAGAGCCAGCCGCCGAGCACCTGACAGCCCCCCGCTCGCTCGGGGAGCAGCCACCCGCCGTCCTGTCGCCATCCAGGTGACAAGAAGCAGCAACGCCGATACAGAAAAGAGGAAGGTAAGGATCTCAGCCACAGATCGGTCATTTGCGACGTAGTTGGGGATGGACAGATTGCGGGGCCAGTAAGGGTGCCCACTGTCACCTCCCTCTCCGTATGCTTCCTGCAAGTGAAAAATATTATTAATTTTTAATATGAATTTAAAATAATATTAATTATTAAATATTATACCATAATCTGCCCCTTGTTGCAGTCCAGGCGGATAACCATATTACTTGCCTTTTGCTATACAAAGTTATACGACTTTCCCATAGTTAAAAACTGCATATTGATATACTCACTCGTTAAGCTTTGCTACCATCTTCCATCAGTCAAATGCACGCATGTTCTCGCAGCACTGCCCCCCCCCGTACTTACGGTCATTTCGCGGTCAGGACAGGTTACAGCAGGTCAAAAACGGAATTTTCCGTCTTTTTATTCCTATTGAGACAACATGCAATGATGACTTCACTCCGGGATACGCCGAAGCTCAGACGTGAGCTCAGAACTGATTCCTGGTCGTACTTTGACCCATGTTAATAACTCGACAACCTGCGGTCTAACTGACCCGAACCAGGGACAGCGCATCTCTGCAGGAACCGTGCAGCAAGAAGGCAGCCCAGGCCACGTGTCGGTAACCAATGGAGGCCCAGATGGGCGGGGCAAAATTAAAACTGCAGCCTATCAGGAATCGAGATGACATGGTCGTCCGTACACGCGAGACCTTTGAGTTTACCCATTGGCCGGTCGTCTCGGAACATATGTGACGTCATTGGTAGGCGCCGAGTTTATTTGTTTATGGACGCAGCGCCTGTTGCTGCTACCGAATTCGAGTTACCTGTCACTGTCACTAGCCAAAGTGTCTCCCTGCATTCGTACGCCGCATTAGCGTTCACGACGCTAGTGAGCGTGTACCTCACTTAACGGTGTCGTTTTTTTTTGCAATGTCTGTATATCCTCAGTGTTGACATGTGTGTTAAACATGTATGTTATTTGAGGTTGTGAAATAAAATTTTAGAAGAGGTTTCTGGGCACCAAGAGGAAGGAAAGAGAACAAAAATGTAAGAGATTTAAGTGACAGGCTTATTGCTGGTTGCTTTTGGTCTACACTTGGTACATATGGAGATGTGTATTGGACTGGGCAGCTGCATAATTATATGATAAAAACCTAATATTGATTCCATCACCTTTTCATGGAATTTCCTAATAAACAAAAATATATATAATTAAGTGTAACATGCTAATACACGGAATAAACATATAAAAGAGCTTGCCGTTGAATAAAAGCTCGGCCTCCCTGCCGCATCAGGGATCGAACCCTGCCGTGACCCGGATTCGAACCGGGGTTGCTGCGGCCACAACGCAGAGTACTAACCACTATACGATCACGGCGAGCTACTGGAGGACCTGCTCTCAGACTTTCCAACAGCATATATATGAGTGTTACATGGCAATTTATGACTTGTTATGTAGGCAAGTTTTGGTCGTGCGTTGTACTTTAACATGACAATGATATTTCGTGATTCATGATTGTAACCTTATTATGCATTATTTATATTGTTCAATTATTTATATATTAATCCGTATCTACGTAAACTTCAATATGATAATTTATTATGTAAAAGTAGATTTTGTCCATATCTGTCTACATACATACCAAATAATGTTTTAGTTAAAATTCTATGACCTATGTAAGTCGCTTAAGAGCACTCTTTCGACGTGATCCCATATGGTCTAGCGGTTAGGATTCCTGGTTTTCACCCAGGCGGCCCGGGTTCGACTCCCGGTATGGGAAGTTGATCTTTTTTTTTTTTTTTTTTTCCTTCGCCTCCTCCCCCCCCTCCGTGGGCCGATCCATGACTCAAAACTAGGTTTTTTGCCACACTTATTGTTATGCCTTGTAAAACTATACACTCTGTTTTTTAGTAGGCCATCTTCACCCGTTCGCCATGATTAAGCCTGAGTTCGCCATTGGGTAGGCCGTAGTGGTCTTTATAACAGCATTTGTTTGACTTGGAGGGCCGAAATCCTCGCTGTTCCTTATTAAACGACTGCTTGTTTTGTCCAGCTTTCCGTCTTTCCGTGTCCCTGACCATTAGATTCCCGTCTAGCGCCCCATTCTCCACTTCACACTCCGCTGCGGCAGGGGGCGCTGATGTGACCTCAGCGCTGTGAGGGCGACAGGCAGCTCGGCGGAAGTGCGTCGCTTCTTCGCGTCAGGTGAGGAGGAAGTACTGGAGTGGCCGGAATAACCGAACCCAGTGTAGCATCCCGCTATCTGGAAGATGATTGTATAGCAGAAAATGTCATATGTACTGCTTTGTACATAGGAAAATAGCCAGGCGGCGGACTGCTCTGAGTACAGCTGATTTCTGCTGGAGTTAACGACATTAATAGTTCTGCGATGAAGGACGGGGTCTCCGAGCGTTTGGACGGCTGTCTTCTGCGCTTCATGGACCAGCTGGAGTCACTTGAAGAGAAAAGGCAGAGGTTCAACTCGCTCATAGAGCAGGTGCGTTACCATTCGTGCAGCAATGTGTGCATTCTCTTTAAATGAAGATCCTGCTGAAGATTACGTCGCACGTTGGGGTGGTGTGTCTGTTGTACCTTTGATAAAGATGATTTAGAGCCTGGAACAGTATTAGGAGTAGAGCCTCGGAATTAAAAAATCGAATTCAACGTGACATTCAGTTTATTTATGTTTTGCTTTGGTGGCCATGGTAAGTGTTGTCCATGTGCTCTTGCCCCACAGGGCTGGTTTTCTTTCTCCAAGGCGAGGTACGCGATGGGAAACAAGCAAGTGTCCGCCCTACAGTATGGCAGCGAGATCCAGCCACAGGTGCGCCTACTCGTCAGGTAATGAAGTGACTGTTGTGCCTGGCGAGGAGTGGGGTTTTAGTAAAACTGTGGCTTCAGCAGATATCTGTTTGTCTGACAGCGAGCTGCCAAGTGGTGAGGCTGAGTTTCAAACTGAAAGAGAGGACGATCAGGGCTCTGATCATCCAAAAGCCAAGGATGGTGTGGAAGACGTTGGGCCCAAGGATGGAGGTAGGTTGGTGGTGGCAGTCACATTCCACTGCTGCCTGCTCATCACCTGTGCTCTGGGCTCCTGTCCAGTTTAATTGTCTTAGTAAGATTTATAGAGATGTTGGTTATATTTTATGTGGAAGGTGTGAGGAGGAGAACAGTGAAAACTAAGGACTCTCGGGAGGAACCAGCCCAAGCAGAACAACACGTGTCCAAAGATGATGTGAGACTTGAGAGCAAGGGCCAGGTGGGCCAGCAGGACCCTCTGAAGTGGTTTGGGATCTTGGTTCCACAAAGTCTGAAGCAGGCACAGGTAGCCTTTAGGCAAGGTGGGTCTACAGGAGCCTGGTGCTGGTAGCCTGCTTCTGATCCAGTCTGCTGTGTGTTTCAGTTCACTGTGCTGTTAACCACCTAAACCTAACACTAGTGGGAAGGTCAGATGATTAAACGTTCCCTGTGAATTTATCTGCAGTGATCGAGCTGTCGGCGGAGATCGCATCGCTGCAGAGTGCAGTGATCACCACCAGAGATGAACTCCATCGCCTGCTCGAGGAGAAGACAGTCCCACTGAATGGGAGCAGCATCCAGCAATGAACCTTGATTTTTTTATTCCTGTAGCGGCATCCTGCAGGGTAGCGTGGGGCATACAGAACCCAGCAAACCCATGACAAGGTAGTGTTTGTAAATTTGACATACACTAATTACCACACATTTCTGTACCCAATAAATGTAGAAATTGAATATTTCAGCTTTTTGGGTTTAAAAAAAAAAAGGGCCAGGAGACAGGGGGCGCTAATATGCAAGTGACTGGTGAGGGTACAAAGCCAGGGTGCCATCTGGAGGTCATGCAATCACCTACCCCTTGCTGGGCTGAGATTCTAGTTCACCTGGGCTGGAATAGCACTGACTTTCAGGACCAGAGCAAGTTTAAAATGAAAGGTGAGAAATACTTTTTATATTAAGAGGCACATGTGGTAGACAGGATGCAGTAAATTGATTTATTTGAATGAACCAAAGCCAACATTTACGGTGATCTCAAAGAATACAAAATCGTACAGGGTGACTCAGCAGACTGAAGCTACAGCGGAAATTAGATATTCCATAGATTTAGCTGGGGACAAGGGAATGAAATGTAAACAATTTAGTATAAAAAAATAAACTCCCTTTTCTGAGATTATTAATAGGTTCCAGACAGCTGGATTTGCTGACGGACAGATGATCCCAACTGGAGCTCGAACCCGTAACCGCAGTCACGCTGGCAATTCACGAGCCCTGGGTCTTTGTGAGAATGGCATCCAGCAGCCTCTCACATAGAAACAGGCATCTTGGAACATGGAAGAACCCTGAAAACAGAACAAGCAGAGTTAGGGGATCCAGGAGGAGTCACTCGCACACAGGGGAAATGTGGACTCTACCCAAAAGAGAGCTGGGGCTGCAACCAAACCCTCAAGGGTGGAAGGAAAACAGGTTCTACATGCGTGTAGCGTCACCTGCTTGCTCACCTTTAAAAGGGCCTCCTTTGAAGTCGAGCACCACTGAACCACGTCGGTCCAAATACCCAAACCACTCGTCATACTCCGCATCAGGAAACTGAACAAGCAAAGACAGCAACATCACCAACATCAGAGGCTGGCTGTCACCATGTGGGCCTTTTGACCACCAGGAGCCCCGGTGTTACTCACGTGGCTGAAGGTGTAGTCGTAGACCTGCATGAACCTGCTCAATGGGCCCGGCTCCCTAGTCAGGCTGTAGGCCATCAGAAAGGCCACGAGAGCCTCGCAGTGCGGCCACCAGAGCTTCATGCTCCACTCCAGCTGAGAGACACTGGAGAGTTACCGTGGAAACAGCCTCAGGCATGACTCAGCTGCTACGAGTCATTCAGCTAAAATCACACGAGTGACATGACTGTATAATACTCCAAATGGCGTAAAATTAATTTCCCCTCATTTAGGATCGTGTACTAAATCAGTGCAGCAACAGTAAAATACTTTGAAAATTTTATACATTAAAATCGTGATAACATTAGCAGCCACCTGCGTGGGACAGTGTCTGTCCACGTCCAGGAAGTAGAACAGACCGCCATGTTCTGGGTCCCAGCCCGTTTGGAAGGGCAGTTCCAGGAACTTGTCCATAGCCACCTTCTGTAGGTCCTGGTCACCATGCCTAGCCGCATATTGGAGGAGGAACCAGCCAGCCTCCAGGGCGTGGCCTGCAAGGTCACATGACTCAGATGGAGCATTCCCAAGAATGGGTGTTTAAAAGCACAGTCATACTGAAGTAGGGCAATTTAAACTCTACAGGGGCCCATCAGGGAAGCCACAGGCTGAGGACACACTTCAAAGTCTTAGAGCCCCTCCTGTCACTAAAATGTAGAAATCCAGGCTTATATTTATGCATTAAAAACAGGGTAGTGTCAGACACTCACCTGGGTTTTGCAGTCGCCCCTGGCAACCAGGTACCTCCTCCCCACCTGTGGTGACATTCTCCAGGATTGCAGTTCCATCTCTCTACACGGACAACACCCAAGAGAGCATCTCATCTACAGTGAAGAAACGGCAAACTTCACCTACATGCAGCATCGCACCATCCACCCGCCTTGTATAACCTCATATGGAACAAACACTCAGTGGATAGATGTCCCCGCAGCAGCCCAGCTCACCCATGCCAGTGTCTCCTGTAAGAGAACTCATTTAAGAAGCACTACGGAGGGAATTAACAGCTAAACTGCGCACAATCATGGCCTTGCCATTTTTGGGCTGGTTCTCCTCAGGTATCATCTCTGCTTCTACTGCTTGTATCATTTACATTTCATAGCAGGTGGAACAGTCAAACACCCATCCATTTCAGAAAATGTCATCACTAGGGGGCACCACACAGACCCCAGGACCCATGCTATCACCCTCGTGATCACCTGAACGTGCTGGAGGATCTGCTGGACACACCAGGAGCCCACGTCACTGTACTTCTCTGCCACGGTCACCCTGTTCTCGCTCAGCTGCTCCACCAGGCAGAGGAGCATCATGGGTACAGCCATGCTGTTGACAGGAGGATCACCAGACAGTCGGGGCCGGCCCAGACCCAATGGGTCCACGCGCACCCAGTGCACTAGCTGGTCCATCACGCTTTCAGCGTGTGCCTATGAGACAAGAGCAGGGAAGGAGGAAGCAGAGCTGCAGAATGTCCTCAAGGTGCATAACCTGTGCTTGGGTTCTAGAGATGGACCTCTAATCCTAACTGCTAGGAGTTCTTTATTGATGAGAGGTCACTAAGTCCCTCATGACTGCTCTGGTGTGGTCACATATCTTTGCTGTCGAGAAGAATGACCACAGGGCCTCTGGATCTGGGGGGGTGTGGTAAAGAACCAGGGAAGTCAGCCTCACTGTCCACATGGTTTAGTGACCTCACCTGCATCTTCTCATCCCCAGTGACTCTGGACAGTTCATCCATCGCCATGACATAGAAACACTCGCTGAAAATAGTCCTCTGCACTTTCACTGGCTTTCCGTCTCGGGTCAGGCAGAAGGCACACTTCCCCGTGCTTCCAGCAGAGGGCACCCACGCAAAACACCGAAGAAACTCCCCACCTGCATTGGGCAGGCAGGTGAAATGGTTGAGGCAAACACCACAGACCTTTCAGGAGCATCTACTTAACCTCTGTTTTCCCAACCTCTTATTAGAGAATTATATAAAAATACAGGAGTTTCGGTGGATACCCTCTAATTCTCCAGCATGCAGGTCCTTTCTGTTCCACTGACCTGACTTAGCAGCTTCCAGGATCTCAGGCAGACGAAACCGATCCATAGTTCTGTACAGGCGACAGTACATCCACACCTGCAAGACATTGGTCAGTCTTAACATGCCCAGAAGCCATTTACCCACAATGCACTGAGTAGCATTCTCAGTGCTGATGAAGAAAAGCATGGCAATGGGTTAACTTATCTAGTGCAGCGTATCAGGGAATTCGATGTGTTTTTCATTGCAAAAACTGAGTCCCTATAAATCCTAAAGATACAATGAATAGCATTACTAAAGAATCAAAACCGCTGAAAGCTACTGGACAATAAAAAAAAAAAAAAGATTGGCCAAAATAGACTAAATAGCTGGCAAACGTCACCTTTTGCAAAATAAAAAATACGCAATGGTAAATTTGAATGTTCATAAAATAAACAGCTATTTGGACCATCCCTATTCTGTGGGAGTCCAGCACAGATTAACCAATGTACTTTGACTTTTTTTTTTTTTAAACCAGAGAAGGTGTTAATCATTTACCCTAAAAACTGAGAAGGTGTTAATCAATTACCATAACAGATGTGGCTCAGGAAAACTGCTGATGTGTTTTTACACCATTAGCCTAAAGGCTCCACACAAACCAAGCTCACTACCACAAAGTGTGTAAAAAACAAGCTGTTCAGGACCAGTACAGTGATGAGAGTTCATGTCATGACCCATCACAGTCAGCCATGCCATCTGGAAGGTGGCCACACGACCCCAGGACAGCATTTCTGAAATATTTACCTGTCTACCCTGCAGCCAGACGTACTTGAGCTCATCATAAACCTTTCCATCCTTCCCCAGGCACGTAAAAAACCCACTGAGAAGACAAACACGTCAGGAAAGGGGAGTTAATCAGCCACTGGAAGGATTAGTACAGGCACACTTCACAGAGCATGGTGAAACAGAAATTAAAAATGATGAAATGGGTTCATTTAGCCTCACTCACATGCTCAGGGAAGGCTTAGTTATAATTATGACATTTGCCTTAATTGTCACACATTGCATGACAAAGTGCTGTGGTTCTTATATTTTACCCGTAGACGGTATCATGGGAATGTTTCAACCAGAATGCCACCACCCGGTCCAGCTCTGACTGGATTCTTGCTCGGTACTTTTCCAAACACTCTGTGGTCATATTTCCTGCAAACATGGAGCCAAGGATCACAGCATTATCTTAACTAAACGAGGTTAAATGTTCAGACTGAGGGTTGAATCCTCTTTCAATGACATGCCTACTAACCACAGAAGGCTGTAAAGTGTAATTTAACAACTGACTCCACACGTAAACATGCCTCATTTCTCTATCATAAAAGAAGCCACTGGTAATATAGAGCTGTGTGAAAACTTTTACACAAGTTTCGGTAGAAAATCTCTGCCAAGTTTCACCTTAGAAAATTAAGTTTCATTTAGTATTGTTGCGGCATACGTGAAATATTACCGCAGGTTAGAAGTCTCAAATATCATGCTACTCATCGTTAACTTAAACTTTTGAGTTTAATTAGATACGTTTATGTAAACGGTCTGGATATGCAATTGTGATTAAATACACTGTCTGGCCCAATTAAGTCACTCTTTGAATTTAAATGAGCAAATACTCAAGTCATTTTCACACATGAATTGGCCACCACTGTGAAGACGGAAGAGGACTAGGGCCACGCGAAGGTCAGAGAATCTTGAGGAAAAAGTCAGGATCCTGACATTACAGTCAGAGGCTGGCTGCAGAAGCTTGCCGCAAATGCCAGTGTTAAACCTGCTGGCACGATAATAAAACCAAGATTTACTTCTTCACCTACCTTTTGCTCTTCCAAATGTGCAATGGCTTCCTCTGAAACTCCATGAATGCCACCAGTTCTGTCATTTTCCACCAACACTGACATCTCCACTTATGCCCCTAGACAAGGGAAGGCCCTCTGTGTACTCTGCTCGCTGTCTGGCATGTGGCCTGAGGTTTACAGCCAGCCTCTGACTGTAATGTCAGGATTCTGACTCTCCCCCCACCCCAGTTCTGACTCTCATTTCTTCCCCCCTCCTCAGTTCTCTATTAAAAAAAAAAAAACCACAACTTACTTCCCCTGGCCCTAATCCCCGACCGGAACCCCACTGGAAGTCTGTGGGATGTGGTGGTGAAGACTTTACGCAGCTGCTCGACTCTCCCGTCGTCAGTAGAAGATTTCAGCTAAAAAGTAACGGAAATCCAGAAGAAAATAAATTGTCACATAAACTCGCGGGAATAATATCACGACGAACAGGCGCCTTGATGAAACCTAACGAGAGAGGCCAGACAGTGCATAGAAAGTGAGAAGCTGGTGAGTAAGGAGCACAGACCATCACTGACTGTCAGAACAGATCACTCGAGTATGAAAATACGGCCAAGTCAGAGTCAGCATTTAGCCAGCGGCTTGACATCGACGTGATCAGACACGTCCGCCCGGCTAAGACACGTCTTTTCCAGTAAAAGATAAAGCGGCAGCAGATCTCCAAGTTTCACTCGTACCTACCGGACTGACAAAGTCACCCGCTTTACGCCGCCGGTGTCCTCACGGTATCAGCATCCCCTGAGCTGCGGTACAACGACTCCGCGTAACCGAACACCCACAACCGGCGATAACGGATCAGCGCTCGAGGCTGCTCGGCTCCCGTTTCTTATCCCATGATAGTCACGTGACGGATCGCCGGGTGGTCACGTGTGCAGGGGGCGGGTCCGCGGCGGCAGCCTTGGGCGAGGGAGACGCACGTGACCTACAGATGAAACCTGCCCGTGAAGCTTCAGCTTCGGCATCAAGTCACGAGCCGAACGCAGCATAAACAGGCTTACGAAAGTGAGAAACTCGACTTGCTCCCTGTGAAGAGGCTCCTGGTTTTCTTCTTCACGTTAATGGCACGGGGTACTGTATTGAATTCTTACATTAATGTATTATCTGGTATTAGAGGATCAAACTCGGGCTTTTCGTGGAATGACAGCTTCCACCCTGAAGGAACTGCCTTTGAAATGTGTAGGTTTCGTCTTTCGTGGGTGTGAAAGGAACGACAGGAGCAGAGTTTAATTCAACATGACGTCTTATATTTACCATGTAGATGACATTAACAGCACTGCCAGGTATCTATTCATTTAAACACAATTTTAATAAGCATCTAAGGGAAGTAAAACTGAATAGAAACTAAAGACTGACTAACCAAGTACTCGTGCCTTGCTTCGTTAAGATTACAAACTTTTAAATCACTTGAATTGGCGCAGACCAACTGTTTCCCGTTCCAAACTAACAGCTTAGAATATGATATGAATTGTACAACATTCGACAAATAAAAACCCGTCAGATGGATGCATTTTTTCGTGGTGTAGACCCGGTCCCAGCACACATCCGACTTCTGTGCAGCGGAAAGGCAGTTTGAGCAAAAGTCACGTGACCTATATGGTTACTTCCCTAAAAATGCAAACAAGGGCAACTGTCATCCTGTTATCCAGAACACGCTCTGAAGCAGGGAAACTGGACTTCTATCCGGCAGAGGAGCTTCTGTGTTAGGTCGACAGAAGCCTTACTGTTGGAGATTTCTACATCGCCTTACCTTCTTGGGCCCTATCTCACACTGTTCTCATTCGGGTGCTGTGAATGGATCTTCCTGAGGTTCTCTCGAACCCTAAGAAATTCCATCAGCTGTGAGTCCTCCTTCGCCTTCTCCAGTTGCTTCTCCTTCTGAGACACATTGTCAGGGAGACACGAGGTGTGTGTGTGAACAGCTACTGAGAAGAAGGCAACAACATGAGGGTGGTGTGTGTTTGACATACCATCACATGCCCCCCACCTCACCTCCTGGTTTATCTGCTGCCTCTGGAGCAGAACGCGCTCCAGGGGGGACCGGTTCAGTTCACCCTCCTCCTTCTCTGTCTGCTCCTTCCTCCGCCGTTCCAGCACCAGCTGCAGCTCTGGCCGCCTGCAGACCACCAGGCCCCTGCGGACAAAGGGGTCAAAGAGAGACCGGCGGCATGGGTGCGGGCTCGGGTGCCGGTGGTGTGCAGTGTTACGTCAAGGTCGTGTCGGTTAGCCTGCTTCCTGTCACTGAGGGCTCCACACTCAGGATCCTTTGCAGTCTTTTGCCCGGGGGGCCATGCTTTTGACAGGCGGTGTATAGTTGCACCCCATGTGTGACACAAAAGATGCAAGAGACAGCCATCCATTTTTTATAGCAGAGTATGTACAAGGGAGACAGAGCAGGAAAACGAGTACTTCCAACTCAGAATGTGAGCGCCCTCCTGCCTAGGCAAGGCTCAGTGGATAATGAGCTCCTGGGTTCCTACTTTCTGTAGGCAAGCAGAAGCTCCCTGTGTAGTTCCTGGTGCGTCCTGGTTGCCTTGGCCGGGCTTGCCTGGGGGCCACTGACCAAATGCCGAGGTCTGGCAGCACCTGCGCAGCCAGGGAGAAGCCGGAGCCATGATTGCACCTGTTGCCCACGTCCTAATGATCACTCACGCATCAGGGTGCATGTGCTTTGCTTAAATGTTCAATGATTAATGCTTAAATGACTCAAGAGCTCACCAAAACAGGAGGAAACGTGGTGTTGTCCACCTGATGAAAGGCCCACCACACATATCTAACGCTCTGAGAAAGAGGGGTGGGCAGGTCCTACCTGCAGCATCAGGCTGAGAGCTGGTGTTACACCGAGCAGAGGTGCTGGCACTAGACAGTGGTGCCGCACTGATGGCCTTCCCAACCCCAGCAGCACCGGTGCTGGTGGCAGCCCTCATGATGTTGACCCTTTTAGAGAGGATATCACCTGGAGGCGGGTCCTGAGGCACAGGTGCAGCTACATTCTTCTCCTGGGAGGAGAGATGGTACGGTGAGGAGCAACAGGCTCTGCTGTAATGTAAGTAGGTTAGCACGTGTACCAAATTAAATGAGTCCTTAAACTAGAAGGCTCTCGGTAAGACGTTATCATAGTATGCCCACCGCAGACTTGCGATTCACGTTCTGTATTGCCATCTGATCCACGCCAGATTAAAAGCATTGGCTGTATTATAGCTGAAATGCGTAACACTGCAGTTACCCACGCTACCTTTGGTAAATACGACTGTCTTGATAAATGAGCTCGCCTGAAATTAACACTGAATTTTGATTTTTTTTTAATTTTGCAATAGGATTTCCGAGCGAAAGCTACCTACCTGACCAGGATCACTCCTCCATAACATCCAACATGGTCTGGACTGTAGGGGACACAAGCTATCGCTGTTACCTGGTTGATGCCGATCCGGTGTCGGTGAAACCCGAGAAAGCTGAATCTCTTCCTTTTGTTTAAGCGGCTGTCTTGCATCACGAAACAAGTGGGTGCCGTTTCTCAGGCAGTGAAGTTCGGCTTGTCGTGGCACTCATTTTTCTGTGGAAATTCTTTAAATGGAGCCTTAGAGCAATATATTATAAAAGGCACAATATGGTAAATAGGGTGTTAATCGTTACATGTTATGAGTGGTCTTGAAAGACAAATATCTATAAAGTACAGTTTAGGAATTTGTCAGGTTCAAACTTAAAATGACTTTAGAAACACAGTATTTCGCAACTTTAATTTGGGCAGGGGCCAGTTTATCAGCCCATAAACATTAAAACCAAAACACCAGATGACAAAACCAGGTACACCCTCCTCCCACAAAAATTTCACATTTCCTCCCCCATTTAATTTTTTCAAGGAATTGACACTCAAACTGATAATGACCTGTTGTCCTTTCACTGCTGTAATCTAACCTTGAGGTCCATACACATTACAATCAGCTTACAGGGCCCAGCACTCACCATAGACATCAGACCAAACTTCCTGTACCATAGTAGATTGCTACTTTCTAATACATCCCACGCCATTCAAATACACAGACTAGGGCAGAGCTGCTCATCCCAAATCCTCCTGCCAGGGGAATTAAATCCTCCCATCTGTGACACTCCTCTCTGTACCGGGCATACGGAAAGACAGGAGTCCCAGCTCTACAGCACCCATCTATGAATGAAATGGGGGTGTATTACAGCAGAAATTAATCTCAACTTGAAAGTCACCCAAAATGGGATCTATTCAAACTGTAGAGCTGTCACATTCCAGGGCTGGAATTTTGGCACTCATTTTGGAAGAGGTTCTTCCTAAACTTAGGAGACACACTTATTCCCATTGTAGTACCCAATAGGTTTAGGTAATGGAAACAAAAGCACCAGGTTACAGGGACAGGCTGGGACTCCGGGCCCCTTGACCCAGTTTCCAGTGAAGTCATGTTACTCAGCTTCTGTTGATCACCCCATTCATGTCATGGCCTGTTTCACTTCTCAGAAGCAGCACCCCACTGCTGCTTATTAGGGGGTCAGCCAGGCACCAACAAGGCAGCGGCTTAAGGTACTCTAGGACAGCAGCCTGTGGAGAATATGGGCCGAGTCCATTACATTGAACACCGCTGCCATTTCATCACATCTGAGTATTGTTTTTACAAAAAAAAAAAAAAAAACCCACCCCACCACCATTCAACCTGGCTGGAAAACCAGCACCCATGTCCTGAAAAACAAGTTTTGTGCCTCAGGTATTTACAAGTCATTTTACTCAACCCCCACATGAAGACAACACAAAACATGCAGTCATTTTGGAGCAATTTTATTGTAACATTTAACAGGCCATCAAGTGTCCATATTAGCTTCAGCCTGTTCTGCCTAGTAGTGGAGATGATCATGCCAAGTTACATGCACAGGTGAGGGCAAGGCTTCTGGAGCACTGAATCCAGGATGGAGGAAGCTTGAGGAGAGCAGAACTGAAATGTTACGAGACGCCACAGAAAAGCTTTTTAAACCTGCCCCCCCAAACAAACCCTTACCAGGAAGGGAGGGTATTGTGCTCAGTAGACCTGTCAGTGATCCTTGACACTCACAGCTGTAAGCAAAGAGTGTATACATGAAGTCGGCCAAGAGCCTGAAGCCAAAAGGAATGTTACTTACAAGTTTTGATGCAGCCATAGGAAACCTCCAGGTATTTGTAGGTTCCAAAACACGGATCCGTGAATACATCATTCGTGGCCATAATTTCACAGCTGCTTTTGTCATTACACCTGTTGGGATGAAGGGTTAATGTTGACCTTCCCCTCTGGGAAGGAGGCTGTACGTGTCTAGCGATTGAGGAAAGGCACATTACCATTTAGCCACAATGTCAGTGGAAGTAGATAGTAAGCACCGAGTGTTGGTCAGTTGACCAGCAGGACGACCGTCAGTGCAAATGGTGGAGTCCCTCCGTCCATAGTTTGCATCGTAGATTCTAATAAGGGCATTCCCTGCAAAACACAGCAAGAAAACCCATAACCCTGCTGTTAAACAAGGTTTTGACACCAGAATCCTTCACGTGAAGGAAATTCAGTTATTGAAATTGTGCTTTGCCCACATTCAGCCTTCATTAATATGAAGCCAGTTAACCCCCTCCCCCCGCCTGGCAGCCATACCACAGCTGAGGGAAGCAAGGGAACCTTCACAGCTGATGTTCTTCTCTGGAGGGAAGCAGGTAAGGAAGGTCACGTCAGTAAAATCAGGGCCCAGCACATGTCAGTACACTACCTTACGGCACAAGAGCTTACTGGCAGGAAGGCAGCCATAGGACACCTCAAGGTACTTGAAGGTGCCATGACAGGGGTCATCTGAGAAGTCAGACAGTGGCACAGAGCACCAATTCTTTCCGTCACACCTAAATGTTTAGAGAGACCGGATGATTAGTACACGTCAATGTTCAGTAGGGATAGATCACATGCATCTTACTATTTAAGGTGATGAACACAAAAAGCAGGTGTTCTGCCTAAAGGCCATTTCAGAACAGAAAAAAGCTGGTCAACGTCAGGGCTACTGGGTTCCAATAGCCAGCTAATGTACAAACATGTGAATTTAGCATAAAGTCTATCCCTGGCTCGATCAAGTACTGGCAAATTGAGACATTTACCTGTGGGATATTTCAGTTGTTACCAACCGGAAGCAGTTGACATTGGTCAACTGATCAGATGGCCGTTCAGCAGAACAAGGCTTGCTGTCTCTCCGGCCATAATTAGCATAAAAGACCTTAATGACATCCATTCCTGTTTAATATACGAACCAGGCAGATGTTGTAGTTAAACGTCATTCTGCAATATTCAAGATAAGCCGTTAAGGGAAAGCCATACCACAGGTCAGGCGAGGAACTGAGTGTTCACAGGTTATGCTGGTTTCTGAAACAAAGTTGGCCAATTAAGACCAATTCTCAGACAGGCAAAAAGATGTGCATCAAGTTACTCACTAGCAGGAAGGCAGGTGTATGAGGTGTTCAGGTACTTAGTGGTGCCTGGACAGGGGTCAGAGAAGATC
>JAACJT020000105.1:17375754-17398376 GCA_009936485.2 Gymnarchus niloticus | reverse complement strand
TTGATTTTGCGCTGAAAATATTTCGGACTATTTGCAGCGAGACCGCCTAATTTTTGTCGTAGGGATATAAGATCCGATCTGAATAACTCCAAGTCACCAGAGAAGTGAGCAAGTAGTTTTCGGAAAAAAATACGTGCTTGTCAGTTGATTCACATTTCCTGTCTAAGCCTGTGCCTTTTTACCTAACAGCTTGATCTTGTTTTCTTATTGAAAACTTTTTCGTACCCCAGTATAGTTTTACCCTGAAAGTTACAGTTTGACTAAGGTGCAGAGCAATTCGTGGTTGTAAATGGAAGATGTACAAAATCTGTCAAGTTATTTCTATTGTTGTGATACCTCCAGATATTTTATAATCCTAGATAGCAGAGGAGTGTAGTTTTTTAATATAATAAATGATTGTAATAGGCATGTATGAGCAGTCTGTTATGTTGTTAGTCATATTAACCTTGTAGTTTCAGTTGAAAATTCCTCTAACTCCATTGTAAATAAGTTTGAACGATAATTTTGGGGTTCTTCCCTCCTTACTGTAGATCCCTCAGTGGGAAGTTGGTTAAGTGGGCCTTCCTGAAGTCAACTACAATCTGTTTTGTTTTGTCCACAAGTCAGAGACAGACTGCTGCTCTTGCCCCAGCCAATGAGTCATTCTATGTATCGTCCTTATGCTGATGATTTGGCCTCGTTTGAAGTGTACTTTGCAATACTGTCATGGTTCAGCCGGGTGAACGGAATTGGGCTAAGCACACCTGAATATCCAAAACTAATTATCTTTGACATTGATCCTACCACCATACCTGATTCTTGCAGAATTGTTTTTCTTTCTCTCTCCCAGGGAGAACGTGCAAATTTGAGCCACCAAAATATCCTACTGCGTAACATAACATCTGTATACTTTTTGGACTGGAAATAAAGAATGATGTAACTACCGTGGGCGAACCGATATTGATCACGTACAGTGAAGGCAACAGGGAGGATGAAGCATCATGATTAGGATGAGAGGTTATACTTAATAAAAGCCCAGGAAGCCAGTAGCCCGTTCACAGGGTACTTTATTAAGAACATACAACTGTACCAGTATACAGGCGTGGAAACACTAAGTGCTTTACCATGGTTCTGTTTACCAGTCATGGACCAAAACAAACCTTGGCTCTCCGGGATTTTAAAGCCTTTTCAAAAGGCAAAATGGTTCAGGTTGTTTCTCCTGTTTCCATTCCAGGTCAGAACGTATTGAACAGAAGGAGTAAAAACCTAACTTACCAGCAGTACTTACTCGTACTGCCAGACTTTAACACGACAAAGACTATGACTAAAGCAGGACCATGTGTCAGGACGACCTCACGCTCCTCACAGGACTGACAGCACGCGTGACGTAACCTGCTTATGATGGTGCTGGCAGGCACCCTCACTGTAGCAGCTTAGCATGACACGGCTCGGTGTGGTGGGAGAGGTTGGCCAGCACAAACAATTCTGTCTATTAAAGACTGGTTGTAAAAATCAGTCTGAGACAATTTAAGGCACAGTTCTGTTAAAGGTTCTGTTTGCTTTGCCGGATGTGTTATCCAGGAAATCTGGAACCCACACAGGATTTTCCCAAAACACTGCTTTGGGTCTACAGCAGTTTCCCCACATCTTTCATGTGCAGAACTCAAGTGGACCCACAGCCCTGTCACTTCTCATGAGGCTTCTGGAAAGGACAGAATCTCAGACGCTTCTCCTCCAATCTGTGTAAGGGGTCAGGGAGAGCGAGAGTGACGCTCAGCGGTGTCAACTTGGAACCGAGGTGCTGAGAGCCCATGAAACCTGAGATCCAGTGAAAATAGCCACACTGCAATGTGAAATGTGTTCTAGTCCAAACAACACATCAGCAGTCACTGGAAGGAACAAGGCAGGAAGAGGTGGGAACAGGTCGCTTATCAGCAGACAGAAGCCAAGCTGTCATTTTGTAGCATAAAGTTATACACTCAAGGCAAGCTTGCCAACAGAGGGGACACCTCTTTGAACAATCAGGCATATTCACAGTGAAATAGCAGAATAAACACTTTGTCTTGGATGCAAAACCCTTGTAAAATATAAAAGGATTTTTTTCCCTGCCAGAACCCTGCCTGAGCTGGAATTTATAGAGTTTGTTGAAGAAGCAGGTTTGTTTGGCAATGCAGGGAGAGGAACTATCAGGACTTGGCTGAACGGGGACTAAGATTGTACTTGTCTGAGATGGGTGCAGAACTGGGGGGGATATGAACAGGGGTGGAGAAGCCCACTAGATCCTGCCCAAAGTGGAATTCATAGAGCTAGTTAAAGCAGTGCGAGCCGATAAAACTGTGAGAAGAATAACGGCTCCAGTCTTGGGGTCAGTATGGACCAATCCATGGAAAGCAGCAATGGCTTGGGTACAGAAGGAAGGTCAGAGATATTTTGGTGAGCTGGGATTTGGGATGAGGCTGCCTGGTCTTATCTCTGGAAATAAACGGGAGATCAGTGAAACACTCAGAAACTATTAGAGAGCAAGAAATGAACATGCCATGGAGCTCTCTGAAGAAACACAGGCATCTTCCCCATTTCCATCCACACTTGTGTATTTTCAATGCCAACCATAAAAAGCAATGAGAAGAACAGGTAGAACCTTACTGGGCTGGAATGTAGGCCCCAGGAGGGCGTTCAAGGGTGACCAGTGCTGCCTGGAACAACGGGTAGGGTGCCAGCCATCTTGGTTGGGCTTGAGTCAGGGCTGTTCCTTGGGGGATGTACAGGGCTCCCCTGCTGGCTCCTAGGGCCTTGGCCAGTCCTGAGGGCACCCAGCTTGGCCCAGGAGCGACGGGGGCTACCAGTTTGGCTGGGGGAGCTGTGGGGAGTCTCCAGGTCTTCCAGTCTCTGCGTCAGTGCCAGCTTCTGCTGGATGGCCATGCGGAGCAATGAGTTCAGAGTTTTCCTCTCATCCTCAGCTGCAGCCAGCTGTTTCTGCATGGTGTCCAGCTGGGTCACGTACTGATCACATCTGAGAGGACAACGTACCAGTCACAGACAAGCCCACTCCGTCACTCATACCCGCACCACAAAGGCAAAGGCCGCAAGGGATCTGTTGCTGAAATCTCCAGGAAGGCTATCATATTTCATGAGAAGAGTTTTCACGCCTATCTAGGTCTGAATTCATACAATAAAAACATGGACAGTACAGTTTAACTCAAATTCCTCACAGGAGTACACTGCCTTACTTTACAAAGAAAAGTCTGGTGGCCGTAATTATACATCTCCATAGCTAATTCCTGGTTTTCAGGCAGCTTCAGCAGGTGCCTCGGCTTCTCCTGAAGGGTGGAACCCTCCAGGGGACCCATAAACGGCTGCATGTGGTAATCTATGTGTGTTTCAGGGCCCTAGCAGTACAGATGATCAGAGAACCTCTCGTAATAAGGCAGGTTCTCTGTGAAGAGATGTTCCAGGTATGAATTCGCCTTCAAAATCCAGCCTGTTCTTTCGACACCATGAAATATTAAAATTATTTCTCTTAGTCCCATCAATGAGGGATTTTCTCCAATCTGTTTTAGCAGAACCATAACATGATTGATTTCTACGACCCCCTCCCCCGTCTGCACTTCTTGACCTTCGTCTTGTAGGCTCCTAACATCAGGCCACTGAGGGCAGAGCCGACCTGCTGGCAAACATGACGCGCAGTGATGAGAAGGTGGCCGCGTCCTCCTTGAGAGCCTTGAGCTCGTTCCTCAGCTTCAGCATGGTCTCCGACACCAGGCTCTTCTCTGCCTCATACTTGGTCTTCAGGTTGGCGAAGGCCACCTCTGCTGTCTGGGGAGATAAAGGGATGGAAAGAGGGAGGGACGGTGCAAAAGAAATCAAGGAACGGAACACGAGCCCAAGGAAGAGGATTCAGTCAGGCTTGCCAAGAGTTTAAACACCAGCTGCAAAACAGGATGACATAAAATGACAGAAACACATACATAGACACACTACAAAGCCTTAAAAAACACATGCCTTACATTCCTAAATACAGCATTTATACCTGACAGTGGACATTAGGTACCCTGCACAATAGACAGTGATTAGGATTCATGAGAACTTTGGGCTACCTTCTTGTTAGCTTTCAGTACAGTCCTCAGAGTTGCAATCTGCTCCCTCTTGGTGCTGAGTATGGACCTGAGCTTCACGACCTCCTTGTGGAGGGCCTCCTCATCCCATTCCGTGTTGGGGGAACCCCGGGACCACAAGGTCAACGTTCCCCGCTGCCGGCACTGGTCGATGGTTGCCTGGGGGTTTGGGCAGCGAGTCTGTTTACTCTGTGCTCCATGACAACACGGGAGCATCAATGATCACACGTCATGCAAAACGTTCTTAACGAGTCTGAGGTTGAGACACTCAGTACCCTGCACTGGCCCAAGCACTCTAGTACTGTTCTCTTAGCAGCCACAACCATACCTGGAGGCGTCTGATCTGGCAGCGAATCAGCATCACCAGATTGCATATGTTAGTTGGGTCCAGGACATCCTGCACAGGGGAATCCGAGCAGCTGGATGGCCTGGTGCTCACAGGCGAGGAGTCCCCACTGCTGGCATCGCAGAGAGGCTTCCCGGTGGGCTCTGCATGGTGGGGCTTACATTGGGGGCCGTGGTAGTGTGGTTGGCGCTGGCGGGTGCCCTCACTGCTAGAGTCCGGCATGACATTGTTTGGCGTGAGGTCGTTGCAGATGCAAACGCGGTGGTAGAGGTTGGCCAGCTCCTCCGAGAAGGCCAGCAGCTCCACCCGAGCCATGGTGAGGTGGCTCTCAGAGTCTAAGGCCACCTTCCGCGTGGCGCCGATCTCCTTCTCAAGCTCCAGGATGCGCTCCTGGTCCTGCCGGCTGGCTTCAATGCACTGACGGATCTTCTCAGCCAGTTCCCGTGCCTCGCCTCTCCAATGCGCCTTCTCTTGGCGATAGTGGCTCTCCAGAGCCTCATGCAGCGCCCTCGCTTCCTTCAGCTCCTCCCAGATCTGCAGCACCTCCTCGTTGCCGTGGTGATCCTCATCCCCACTCACCGCCTGCAAGAGCCATCCCTGGCCGATTCCCCGGCAGCCCCACAGGACCTCCAGGCGCTGAGTCAGAGTCTCCATCTTGCCTTGCTGCTCTGTCAAAGCCTCTTTGGAGGCGGCCAGCTGTGCCTGCAGATCTTCCACGGTGCTGGACAAAGCCGACTTGTCCCTCTCAGCCTAGGGGACGAGTGGATCGGCATCAGGTACAGGGCAGGCCAAGGAAGTGAAGGGTTTGGCCCGAGCCGGGGCTGTGCTGTTAAACTCGTCACACTTCTCTACCCAACACAAAAGTTTTTCGCACATTAAACATAAGGGACTTCTTTACAGACACCGAGAACCGAATGTCTGCGAGACAAAGAGAAGAATCACAGTCCACACTGAAAAGCTGTGCTGCGATGTGATTTATGACAGATTCTTATGGAAAACAACAATCAGGCAGGTAGCAATGGGAACGACAGCCAAAGGTAAAGTGGAGTAGACACCAGCCGAGCCACACGGGATTTCGAGTCGGCCTCTGGTACCTGCACCAGCTGCTGCTCCAGATCCCGGCTCTCCGAATGATGCAGCTCGCTCAGCAGGTCGGACACCAGGCCAGAGCCACTGCAGAGAGGACCCGGGGCGGCCTGCCCGTTTTGGTTATCGCTCTCCTGGTCCTCCTGCTCCACACTGGAGTCCTCCAGCCGGTTCAGATGCAGCTCCAGGGGGCTGGTGACATCGTGGTGTCGGAATGCCAGGCTGGCGATCTCCCTGCGGAGCAGGTTCCTCTGCTCCCGCTCCTCCTGCAGGGCCTTGAGTGCCTCGTCCAGCTGGCGCTCAGCGATCTCCTTTAGCTGCACGGCCTCCTCCAGCTGGGTCCTCAGCACATCCTCCTTCTCCTGCTTGTGGGTCAGTTCCAGCTTCAGGGCCTCGAACTCGACCTGCAGACACAGACTCAGTAGGTCGACTTCCACAGCTAGGGTTTTAGAAATAAACACCACACCGCATCTCTGGCAACGCCTGCCCAAGTCACTGATGACATGAGTGACTAGGCTGCTTTCTTGGGTTGAGAGCACAGGGTCACCCATTCATCTGGGAACCCAGAGTAGCTTTTTGGGGTTAAGGGACTTGATCAAGGGTTCAGCAGTGAGATGATCATTCTGCCAGCCACAGGACTCAAACCAGAAACCTTCCGGAGAGGGGCAAAGCTTCTGGACACCTAACCCACAGCTTCACACACCAATCAAATTAAATAAAGGTTTCCGAAAGGAGATGTTCAGAATTAGCATGGATAAGCCCCGAAAACAAATCTGTGACTGAACACTTTCAAGTGGAAGATTAATCTCCACAGCATAAAGCCATGTTTTCCGATCACATCCATTCATCTCAAGCCCAGCTAGCGGGTTTCTTCTTGTGAGCTACTGAGCCATGAGATTGCCATCTATGCCCCAGTTAAAGCCTACAACTGGCTGTCGTTATTTCAAAACTCTGACTGAGGCTATTGTTGACAAACATCTGACACCAGCGTCTTCAACAAAGAGCACTTGTCATCAGTAGGTGGACCTTAAAAAAATGTTCAAAATGTACTGGTCAAACGATTGCTGGTATGACAGTCTAACAACAACCTCTCTCATTGTCCAGGGAGAACCGGGAGAATGAGTGACAGGAATTGTTTCCCTGTCAGCCACTGAAAAGAGGAGGAGGCGGGGTCTAACCTGGTTTTCCTTCAGCACAGAGACCTGCTTCTGCAGTGAGATGTTCTCCTCCTCCAGCTCGCCGTTGTCCTGCAGATGCCTCGCCTCCCGCAGCTTGTAGTCCTTCACCTCCCGCCGTAGGTGTTCCTTCTCCGCGTCCAGGCACCCGCACTCCTGGGACACGAACGGACGCTGCGTTACACGCACAGGAAGCGTCCCCGGAGAACCAGCACCTTTTTTAACAGCTTCATCTGAAAGAGCCGAATGGTTCTGTTGGTTATCAAACTGTTTTTTCAGAGCCAGGAGGAAGACCCGTGTGTGTTGTTATCCTGTGATGCCCTACATCATGTTAAGAAAGAGATGTTTATGTGTGATGAACGTGACGTGATCAAATGCTCCTCAAAAAAGCACAGGGTGTACAAAACAGTCCCCCCTTCCACAAAAACACCACTTTCGTCAGCAGCCTCAATTAGCCTGCCTGACCACACTAAGAACATCAGAGTGGCTAATGAAGCATTGTCCTCAAGCAGCCAATCACAGAGGGCCACGCCCCAAACATGAGTTCATAACAGTGTGGCGTTGTGAGGGAGAGCACGTGGAAATCAGGGCTGAGGGAACATGTGGTGATTTAGGGATCATTTCACGCTCAGTCAACACAAATAACCTTTAGACTGTTATCTCTGTGAGTCACTTAGCAGAGGTTATTAAGGTTCACATCCCAGACCACACCCCCACCGATCTCGCCTCCCTGTCGCATCCTTACCTTCTTCAGCTGGCTGTAGAGCGCCCCCACCCTGTTGCTCTCGGCGTGTGCGTCTGCCAGCACCAAGCGAGTCTGCCGCAGCTCGGCCTTCAGCTCCTCCACCCGCTGGGCCATGGCTGCTTCCCTGCTGGCTGTCTCCTGCAGCAGACTCTCCTCGAGACTCTCCCCGTTAGCTGCTGCACGTTTCTGGGTGCTCACCGAGTCAGCCAGCGCCTACAGAGGGAGATGGGCCCGGAAGCTCAGCAACGGCCAGCTCCGCCCAGACCGACCTGACGGAGGTCTAGTTGTGATCGTTTCACCGACTGCCTGCTCATTCTCGATGCCATGGAGTCCTCATTATGCCACAAACTGCCAAAGTGAACCCTTGAACCAGAGTATTCATTGTTACGTGGACATGATTACCCTAGACAGACAGAGCCATTCACCGAGAGGTACTACTGTCCGGCTACAGCCGAACCTCCACCTCCTCCTGTCTTTCATTGTCTTGCTTTGGTTAGACGGTAAAATGGAGGCCTAATCGAACGTCGCTGCCGTGAGCTGCTACAGAACATCACGTCATCAGCACACTGTAGACTTGAGGTGTCCACAGGGCTGGACCTTAGTGTTGGGGGTTGATGCCTGCCTCCCCTGAGCTCCCCCACCCCAGCCCTTGCCACGGCTGACCTCTCTGAGCTCCTGCACCTCCCGCCAGAGTGCCTCGTGCTCCTCCTCTAGCTGGCTGTGCCTGCTCCTCAATGTGGCGCTCTCCTCCAGGACGGCCAGGCCGTAGCGGGCTGCCTGTAGCTTCTCCTCATTGGCCTCCTGCAGCTCCAGCCTGAGCCGCTCCACCTCCGTCCTCAAGCCGCAGCCGCAGTCGGCCGCGCCCTCCTCCAGCATTTCGGCACGTCTTACCCCCTCCCCCACCCGGCCCTGCCACCGGCTCACTGCAGCGGCCTGATGCTGCACATCTTCTCACTGTGGAGGGAGAGAAGCAGACAGGAGATCAACAGGGAAACCATCGTAGCAGTAGCCCTCCGATCCGGATGGTCTGTCCTGATCCAGTCGCCCAGTCAGTATTCAAACCAGCAGACTGTCATCAGCATTACGGCTCAGTGATCAATTAACAGTACAGTAACGTCAGCCACAAGAACAGACCTGGACTGAAATTAAATTAAGAACATTTGGTAGCTGCATGGCCTGGTCTAAAATTTGTTTACTTCTTGTCTGCGTGCGGGTTTACATTTGCAGATTTTACATTTGGAGGAAAGATATTAAGTCCATGTTCTATCACTGGTACTCTGCTATAAACTTTCTTACTATTTTTTAATTACTTTTTTAGGCTTGGGGAGTAATGTGCTGGGGATCAATCTGGTTTTATTATATTTTTTAATTAACTTTTATATTTAAAGAAAAACAGTTTATATTAGAATATATTTCATGCTCGTTGATGTATATAGAAGACAAACTTTTAAATATTTTTACCATTATTTGCTTTGATAAGAATGAGAAAAATGACTTAGAATGTCAGAAAACGAATCTCATAATTCCAACGCAGGGAATGAGACACCTGTACGGAGCAGACCAGCTTGGTCTTTAACATCATGCAGTACTAGGTTGAGCAGCCAGTGGGCTTGGGAAAAATTTGACCGCCAGGGATTGAAATGAATCAACTCATCAGAAAATTCAGGACTTGCTCTGCAAGTAATTTAGATAGACAAAGAAAAAATAAACCTCTTTGTTCACAGACTAACAAAAACCCCCCATTTAGATCAAAACACGGGTGAACCTGAATCAGAATGGCTGATCTCTAAAAGTCAGAGGGAACCTGGGCAGTCAAAAAAGAGGTGAGTTTTTCACAAGAGCTTTTCAAAAGCTACATTCTCTGTCTGCCCATCCATGAGAGAAGACAGTATTAGAGAAGCAGTGTAGGTTTCACCTCCAGCCACATTCAATGTGCTCAGCTACTATAATCGAAGAGGCTTCATCACGTTGTTTACAGCCACTGGTGTCAATTTCCTACACGGCTGGAGGGAAAGGAAAGGACAGGACAGAATCCTTTAAGCCTATTATCCAATCCAAGGTCCGATGTGACCGGGACCGGCTCATGACTCCCACGTCATGGACAAGATAAGCATGCTAACTGCTGCCCAATAAGAAGATCAGCCAAGATGTCCCTTTAGCCAATGTGGTTTAAACACTCACAGAAGCAACCAGAAGGGACCAAAACAGATGTAAACACAGACAATCGCACAATCTGCATGTCAGAATACAGATTTTGGGTTCACACAAAAATCACCCAACATCCACTGGAATGGCAGAACACTTAAACATCTGTGGTTCCTCAGAAGGGCTAATGCTGTGGTCAAATGATCTCAAAGCCGTATAATTCTGCTGATTAAGCAAGCAGAGACCTGATTTATCCGTACTGACAGGTGTAAGGGTTAAGCCAGTTTAATACACACAGGTCAAACTCACTGAGTCTATCGTCTAAAGTGAAGAAGAAACAATTGGACTACTGAAGCTGAATGAGTTTAACACATCTTAATTTTTAACTTTAAACGCACAGAAGTAATATTCTTAGGTTTGACCATCGGTCCTGACCTTGGACTTCCACGATCACCTCTTTAAAATCATCTGCAGAAAGAAAGAAGCCGTGAAAAATGAATGTTCATAACGCATCGAGGTAGCCAGCTTCCATTAAGCATGCATGCAAGCTCGCCAGCTTATGAACTGCCACCTGCACGGCTGGCATGGCCAGCCCTGCATGTTTGCTGATGACAGATGTCCGGAGATGCGTTCATCCAGCAGATTAGGCAGCATCGCTGTCGGATCCGTCCTCACCATAGCGTCACCAGGACCCCGGTAAAGGCCATCCTGGGTGAAGCTCCCGGCCGGCTGTATGGGGCGGATTCACCGTGACCAGGCGCGACCCTGGAGTGCTAGTTGGGACGGTGAGGGACAGCAGGGTGTCCCCAAGTCACACGCATGCATCGGAGCTGTGTCTCACCTCCTGACTAGCCCGCTGTCCCGCATCGCATCGCGTCTCAGCTGCTTCTGCTTCGGTGCTCTTCCCAGTATGAGCTCACATCTGGAGTCCTCTTTCTCCTGCCCTTGTTTTGGGATGTCCCGATGTCGACCGCACCAGTCCCCCCCACTGCACCCGCCTGCGGGGACACGTCCCCTTTAAGCCCCCACCCCTGCGGGGACACGTCCCCTTTAAGTCCCCCCCGCCTGCGTGTACACGTCCCCTTTAAGTCCCCCACCCAAGATAAAGACCCGTTCCGTCCGGAAGCAAAAACTGATTAGGGAGCACTTTACGTACAGAGATGGGCGCCGAATGACAACCGCGGGTGGTGTGATTTTATTTTTTATTTTTATTTTGCTGCTCCTGGCTGGATTAGGTCGGTATTTCTAAGTGTCTGCACTGGCGATGACCCCGGTAGATCTCTTAGTTAGAGTCATGTTCAAACCATGCCGGTGTTCTGCTTTAAATTAATAATTACATTATCTACAAGAGGCTGCACTATACGGGCAAGGTACATGATGTAAATTCGTTTCAAAAATATGCAGCTGTATTGATGGGTCTGCGAGTCACACACTGCATAAAATTACGTGATAAGAACAAAAAGATTACGTTTGAGTGGTAAGTGACCGAAGTTGAACATGACAGAATCTCAAAAATGACATTATATTTACAGCAGACACATTTAACCAGACCCTGGTAGAATGTGATTCAGTTTCGTCTGTTTCACAGACCCGCTTTTGTCGCGACTGCAGCCCGGAAGGGCTCCTTGGTAAAAACAAGTAATAATTGGTTCGCACGTTTTATTTTCTTTTCCCATGAGCCTTCCCGGACTCCGTAGGCCTTCACCCGACGTGCCAAAAAAAAAAAAAAAACAAACTACAATTTGCGTGTATAACAGCGCATGCTCAGATGGGCGTGGCTTCCCCTAGTGACACCCGGCTGCTCGTCCGTGATTGGATGTTGAAGCAGGAGGCCGCGAGGCGCCGTCCGTCCCGTCGTGCGCAGGAGGGCTGGTTTGATGTCGGCTTTGGAGAGAGTGGGATGACACAAATATCCAAAGCCGAACATGAAGATCGTCACCTGGAACATAAACGGTATAAGGACCTTGAAAGGCGGGATGAAGGAGGCGCTGGATGCCCTGGATGCCGATATCGTCTGTGTGCAGGAGACCAAAGTGACGCGTAAGAGGCGCGCCGACGTGTCGCCACGTGTCGCGCTTGGTTAAGTACTACACACTTCAAATGAAACGTCTACAAACGAGGCAGGCATCGTCTCTCTTCAACGTATTCCACAGAAGTTCCAAGCAGCAAAAACCAATAAATAAAAGAAAGAAATAAGACTCATCTAAAATAAAACTTAAAGGGGATCTAAGTAATATACAACTCAAATAACCTACACAGTCTTAAGGAACTCTTCTCTTCCAGTCTTTTCAAAGATTGAAAAAAATAAACATGAAATCATTTTAAAAGCTAGAAAACTTGGCGCAGCTTTCAAGAATCTACACTTATGTATATAAAATTTTCCCAGTATAAAAACATTACATAAAAATTCAAAATCTTTGTCTTGCAAAAAAAAAAACCAAACTTAACAATAAAATAATCAGAAACAGGTATTAAAGTCTTCGCAGTTAACCACTCGTCAATATTGTCCCCAAAAGACTTCACACACCACACAGACACTTTCGAGAATGTAAACATACAATGGAATTGGAACAACAGGCAGCGTGTAACAACTAATTAGACTCTTGCCGTTGGCTACAAAAACTATAAGAATACGATGGCAAAACCGGATGCCTTGATTATCAGTATTATTTTTTTTGTGTGTTTTAGGAGATCTGTTGAATGAGAAGACTGCCATTGTAGATGGATACAACTCTTACTTCAGCTTCAGTCGAGGTCGCAGTGGCTATTCAGGTAAGCCGCCAACTATGACAGATAACGTGGTCCATTGCAACACAATGAAGACCACCTTTCTGGAGCAGACCACCTTTCTGGAGCAGACCACCTGTGATTTTTTTTTTAAGGTGTGGCGACATTCTGCAGAGATGGTGCCACTCCAGTTGCAGCAGAAGAGGGATTGACAGGCCTGCTGACCAATCACGATGGGGCTGTTAGGTGCTATGGTGACCAGAAAGACTTTTCAGCTGAGGAGCTACAATCATTGGATAATGAGGGCAGAGCTGTCATCACACAGCACCGAGTGATGTAAGGACGTGTGGAAGTGTGTGGGCCTGACTCTGATCCAACATCAGCCTAGTAAAATACCTGAAGAATTCATCACCCACACTTCCAGTAAAAATGTCCGATGGAAGTGGCTAAATCATAATCTGCTCTCATATCAGCATTTTGTTACTCAGAAGCACAGCTGTAAAGGGAGAGGGCACGGTGCTTCACTGGGTAACATGGTCACCTCACAAATCCATGGTTGCTGGGTCAGGTTCCCCCTTCTCTGTGTTTGTGGGGCTTGCATGTTGGTGTCTCTAAACTGGCCACATTGTGTGATTGTGTGTGTGTGTCCTGCGATGGCCTGGCTTCCCATCCAGAGTGTATCACAGGCATGTGCTCTATGTTACCTTGGATTGGTTCCAGGCCCCCTGAGACCATGTTGCGGTGTCCCCATGTGTCTGATTACTGTCCCTGCGAGGTCCACCATGTCAGCAGCCCTCTGGTGTTCCCCTCCGGACCAGGTGCCAGGGCCGCGAGGACACCCTGACGGTGCTGAATGTCTACTGTCCGCGGGCCGATCCAGAGAAACCTGAGCGCAGGACCTTTAAGCTGCGTTTCTTTAAGCTGCTTCAGATCCGGGCTGAGGCCCTCTTTGGAGCCGGGAGGTGAGTGCGTCCAATCGGGGCTGTGCGTCCAGCTGGGCCTTAAGCAAGTGGCCAACTTTTGTGTCTCTCTCGTCTCCACAGCCACGTGATTGTTTTGGGTGACATTAACACGTCCCACAAGCCCATAGATCACTGCGATCCTGATGACACTGTAAGTGTCTTCTCAAGTCAAGATGAAAAAAACAGCTTTGTTTAATATGCTGTAACTGAGTCCTGACTGATTTGTCACCCTGTTTATTAATTTGGTCTAATAGTAAGCTTTTTAAAGTTAACTTCTTATTATTTTTCAGGATAATTTTGAGGACAATCCTGCAAGGAAATGGCTGAACAGCTTCCTGTTTGGGCAAAGAATGGAGAAGGAGGAGGACGAGGAGGAAGATGAGGATGAAGAGTGCGGACTGGAGCCTCAGACGCATGGCGGGAAGTTTGTGGACATGTTCCGGTACTTCCATCCAACCCGTAAGGGCGCCTTCACATGCTGGTCCACTCGGACGGGTGCCCGGCGGACAAACTACGGCACGAGGATTGATTACATCTTGGCCAGCCATTCCCTGGCTGAGAGCCAGTTCCTGGGGACGGACATCATGCCGGAGGTTGAAGGGTCTGACCACTGCCCCGTCTGGGGCCACCTGCGTTGCGCTCTCCTGCCTGGCACTAGGTGCCCGCCACTCTGCTCCCGCTACATGCCCGAGTTTGCGGGCCGGCAGCAAAAACTGTCCCGCTTTCTGGTCAAGGTGGACCATCAGACCCTCACTGACCCCAAGGACCCTCTGCCCAGTTCTCAAGAGTCAGGGGAGATTCGTGAAAATGTTAGGCCCGTCGAGGGGGCCCACATCTCTGGGAAACGGAAAGCAACAGTACAGGAACTGTGCACGTCCAAAGGGAGGAAGAGCAAGCAGACCAGAGGTCTATCACAGCCCCAGGGGAGCTTGTTGGCATTTTTCAAACCTAAACCGGGCTCGGCTAACCAACCGTGTACTGGTGGGGCGGAGATGAACGAAGAACCAGTGGGATCTTTGCGGGCAGGAGATGAACCTCACCCCGCAGTTGACGGGGCCACATCCATTCAGGGTGAGGGTCTGACGGTTGTGAGGGAGGCAGCTGGTGGGGTACAGAGTAGCAGGAACAGTGAGGACTGTGATGGTGGGAGATCCAGGGGTCAAGGGTCACAGGGATTCTGGAGGGCGGTCCTGCGAGGCCCCCCACAGCCGCCGCTTTGCAAGGTGCACGAAGAACCCTGCGTGCTGAGGACCGTGAAGAAGGCGGGGCCAAACGTGGGCCGCCAGTTTTTCGTGTGCGCCAGGCCGCAGGGACACGCCTCAAACCCAGAAGCACGCTGTAACTTCTTTTCCTGGGTGGACAAGGGGAAATAACACAGAGTGGCATGGAAGGGAGACTCATGGGCAGGGGCGGGGGGACAGGTCACATCACACGCCCCCTCAGGCAGCTGTTAGGACAGCCCTCTTCAGAATCATGTTCTTGGAAAAACATGTCAGGACATATGCTGTCCTCAAACCTGGCCAAGCAGGGAGAAGATGGTGGGGCTTTGACCAGCAGTAGATGATCCCAGATGTCCCTTGGTATAGTCTTGTCAGTCCTGATCATTACCAGTACGGTGCTAAGGTGCTTCTGAATGTAGCTGATATCATTTGTGGTCTGTTACACCCCTGGAAACATCTCTCTTCTGTATGTGTGTGCTCACATGAAAATGTATTACAAAAGCAATAAAAGTATATATTTTATTTTTACAAGGTCGGGGCCGTTTCCTGTCTCAGACTGATAATGATGCTGTGGGCTAACTGGAAAACAGTTAAGCGTTTTCTTGTTTCATTCTGTGTGAAAATGAAAGTTTTAGAGAAGGAAACCTGATGGATAGTGTATGCTGGTAGAAGAAAAATCAGCTGGCTACCTAGCGCCCCCTAGTGTGCTGACTGCAAGCACATGAAAAACAAAAGTATTAGGGGTCAGAGGATGAGGATGGTAATAAAGCATGCTTCCTCAGTTTGTGTCTCATTAAGGAAAGGTGTTAAGTTTCCATGAAATATGAGTATCTGTCTTTGTCTCTATGCTGACGAGAAGAGTGGGACAATTAGGCCAACTCAGTAGGGGCTGCTTTTTTAATAAAACATTTTTACTGGAAAAAAGAAAAAAGCTTAAATATCCTCATCTTATTTTATGTATGTGTAGAGTGCAGCTATGAGAGGTGCTTCATTATGAGCCCCTGACAGTCTTCTGCTTGTGTGTATGTGTGAGTGTGTGTGTGATGAAATCTGACCCCAAGGGGAAGGGGGCGGGACTTTTCAGCAGCAGGAATGTGTTTCTCGATGACGTAATAGTTTTGTCACTCGCTAGAACTGCTCCTCCTTTAATTTCCTCTCATTCACCAGCGCGCTTTTTCTTCCTCTCCGCTGTCCAGTGGTCACTTCCTGTGTCTCTCTGCCCTGCCAGTATTTCATATAAAAATCCATCCTGGAAATGTCCAAGTCTCCTGTCTGCTCCTGTCTGCTTTGACGGTCTGTGTAAAAGCCTCTGTGACTAAGGTAAGACAGAAGCCTTGCTCACCTTTCAGGAAACACACACCACACTCGCCACGTGCGTCTTAAACTGAAAATAACTTCCTGTCAGAAAACGTGCCTTCTCAGTTTGGCAAAAATTGTACAGTGCCCTGAGGTTCAGACCAATTTTTTTTTTTACCCCAAAAAGAGAAAATGTCAGGATATCTCGTGTAATTGTGACAGCAGTCAAGTGTGCCGGTGTT
The DNA here is from genome assembly GCA_009936485.2 of Gymnarchus niloticus. Taxonomy (NCBI): domain Eukaryota; kingdom Metazoa; phylum Chordata; class Actinopteri; order Osteoglossiformes; family Gymnarchidae; genus Gymnarchus; species Gymnarchus niloticus. The sequence goes on along the minus strand of JAACJT020000105.1, from coordinate 17,382,341 downwards.
GCACAAGAAGTAAAAATACTCTGAAAGATGAGCCTGTAAGGCAGGGAAAGAGTGTGTTTGAGTCTCACCTTACTGCTGTGTCTTTGGTGAGGATGAAAAAAAAAGTTTAATATCTTAGATTATAATATTCACAAAATCATGCTGCTGAGGTTTTAACTGCAATGTTCTTTTTGTTGGCCGGTGATATTTTTGAAGTCTTTTCCTTATTCTTCTCATTATTTCTCGATGGGCTGCTCTGTGAATCGTGATAACAGCCTTTTTTTTCTCCTCACACAAAACATCGGCAGCTCTGTGGAACTGAAGCGAATTTGTGTCTTTTGGTGTGTGTGTGTGTGTGTGTGTGTGTGAATGAGAGATAAACAGGGTGTGTTGTTTTGCTGCACTACATATCTGAGAGACACAGGTTTGATGGAGTACTGTTAGCTGTTGCTGTCTCTAAGACAGTTCAGATGCCAGCAGGAACCTTTCTGTATTTTGTTTGCATGAATAAATCTATTGAAATGTTTATGCATACATTTCACAGTCATCTGAACGCACAAGCTCTAGAGCTGAAAGTGAAGCTCTGCATTCTACAGCCCCATCACCTGCTCACGTCCAACATTAACTTTCATTTATGCCAAATAAATCACCCTGAGACGGCTATGTGCAGCTCACCACCGACATTTTCAGAAGGCAGTGGAGATTAGCTTAGGTACTGATCCTGTATGTGACCCCACATCCATATGAACCAGATTCGCTTTCAGTGGAATCATACTTTATTACACAAGCTGCATTTTGCAATTCTTGAGCTTATTACTGTAATAAGCTTACAAAAGCACAGTTTGCTGCATTTAATATGTGTTCTAAAATCCACTCAGTTAGAGGTTTGTTTGTGGTTGCACTTTGGTTGCACGACTTTTGCTGAGGTTGTACTCCTGAAAACCATACAGTTAGCACCTGGAACATCAGAATGTAAAGTGTAATGTCTCACAATTTAATGAACATCAGCTTTTTAAGGCTTAAGCTTGTGTACATTGAACATGCCAGACTTGGCTCTGTTGGATTTAGAACCTCACTCTGAAGGACTACTGCTCTCTTCAAAATCACGTTTCTTTCCCATGCTTCTGGGATTCTATTGGGTTCTTATCTTCATACCAAGCCTACCAACAGCAGTTTCCAGCACCTGGCTGTCCCAGCAGTGTGAGTATCACCTGACACTCTGAGCTTATCACGGTGACTTTTTGGAGGGATCTTGAAGATAGTACAGCTTAAGGTGAATTGCTTTAATTTGCTAGACTGGTTTAAATGATATTGTTTTTAATCCCTCAGCCCACAGTCACTGAGGGCACCATTTAGGAGGTTAGATTATAAAACTAGCGGTCTCCAATACTAAAACAGCGGGCAGAACTGGCAAGCACAACATATCTATTTAACCCCTAATGGACAGATTTGCCTCCCTGAAAAAGAGTTCATGTCTGTTGCTGATCAACAATCACTATTAAAGGAATCAGATAACAGGAAGTGGGCAGTATTTGGAATGTTCCCACAAGAAGCTACCTTTTCCAAGTAAAACCCAAACCTGGACTAGTTTAGACTAGCCAACAAGTCTCTTACTGGTCTGGGATCCACTCGCTCCACGGCTGCTCAGCACACAGGCATGCTAATATGATGAAATGCACTTGGCATTCCAGCAGACAGGATTTAAGGTCTAGTTACACACTGAAGGCGATGTTTACATTTAAAAAGCATAACGCACAGAGTCGGAACACATCGATTCATTTGGTCTTTGAAGTGATAGCGTGGATGGACAAGTTAACACGAATCAGGACAGGCAAGAACAAGAGGACAGAATCTTCATGACGCTCGAGGATGACGAACCTGAGAGGTTGACTAGGAAGGCGGTTCCTAAGTTCCGGATTTGTCTGAGTGGTGATGACAACTGGAAGTCGAACCCTACCATGTGAATGTCACGGTACACCATACATGAAAAAACACACAATGTCGTGGACTTGGGGTGGGGGCTCTGTTGGTTAATATTTTGCCTTTGGAGGGAAAGGGTAGCTAGTTGAGGGGGTCTATTGGGGGGGCTTTGATCTGGAGATGGCTCATAAAAATAATTCCAGCAGCTGAGGCTGACTGACAGCTGGGCAACCCCTGGACTCGGTGTACCAGCTGTGCATGTTTATTAGGAAACACACCCTGCCCTGTAGGCTGCTCGAATTCAGCAGGAGGGGCTGTCTGCCCTCAGAACTGCCATGGAGAACATCTGGACAGCTGTGACACAGATGCTGGGTCCACACTCCTTCCCGTTAATCATGAGTGTAGATGACTCTCCCATCTAAGCACTTAAGTAAGTAGTTAACCTAATTATTCCCCTGAATGAACTAATTGCCTTGAAAATGGTAAAAGAGTACTTGGTGATAACTTCTCCTGAGTGTCTGTGGTTGTGCTACACCTTCTGACCCCAGAGGTCATCCATATCCAATGTGGATGGTCAGTCAGCGCTAGTAAGTCAGAAGTTGGTCAGATGATATTTCTCGGCCTTAACTGTCTTGTTTGACGACCGTGTTCTCCACCATAGTGACCTACAGCTACCCCTTTGGTCACGAGGCGTTCCCTTGTTTCTAATGACCGGTGTTCGGGATTTTGAATGTTTTCTGGATGCTCAGCATGAAAGACGGTCACCTGACAGAACAACACATGCCACGCTTAAAAGTCAGGTTGCTTCTTTAAATGAATGGATGAATTCTTCTTTTCCCAGCAAACAAACTGCATTCCCATCATGCTCTGCTGCACAGGGACAGAAGGATTGTTCCTATCTGGGTGAAACACTCATAAAATGCCCCCCTCTCCCTAAGCCTGTTTCACCTCAGGCCATGACATGGGTCTCCGAGCTCGAGCAGGCATGGAGCGGGGGAGTCGTGAGCCGAAACAGACACGGGGGAGACCAGGGTGTGTTGTGGCAGTTGCTGCTTAAATAAACAAGAGCTAAGCTAACGCCCCACAACCAAACAGGCTGTGCACACAGTGTGCTGTGCCAGGACAGGACTTCTCTCATCATGTAGGAATGACTGAAATTTACCCTAAAATTTATTAATATGTGTTTCTTTATATCTGGCTGGAAAATTGGGGTAGGGGGCTGTCAGTAAGAGGAAACTGTGCCATTTTCCTATCTTTAGGACTCCGATTAGGTGGTGTGTAACGTCGTGATGCAGCACATTACTACTGACCATCTGCTCAGGCTGGTTGGAGGTGGGGGGGTGCCCTTCAGCAGCAGTCCCATGTGTTTAGGATTTAATGGGCACAGAATACAGTTCTACAGAGGGGAGAATGAGAGCATGTTTATAATGCTGGATGTAGGGCTTAATAATGGCACTCAGGAAAACACAACACTAACAGGTTTACGTGAAGCTAATAGGTTTATGTGAAGCTAGCAGGTTGCCGTGAAGCAAGCAGGTTTGCGTGAAACTAGCAGGTTTACGTAAAACTAGCAGATTTACATGAAGCTAGCAGGTTTACGTGAAGCTAGCAGGTTTGTATGAAGCTAGCAGATTTACGTGAAGCTAGCAAGTTTACATGAATCTAACAGGTTTACGTGAAACTACCAGGTTTACGTAAAACTAGCAGATTTACATTTATAATTTAACAGAGAGATGCAGAATTTCGATTTTCCAGTGAGGGGCAAGAGAGCCAACTCCTCCAGAGGGGTCCATACAGCCCAGCTACTATATGTTCTTGTAGAAATTTGCTTGTGCATCATGTTGTCTTTCTTCTGAGCATGTGGCTGCCCTGAAAAAGAACTGATCTCTTAAGCTAATTACCTTCTTGACAATAGCAGAGGCTGTAATCGGCCAACTATTGTCAAACTCCTGGGTGCCTTCAGAAATAATCCAGGCTCAAACAACAGTACAACTTCTCTGCTTCTGTGATGACATTCTCTATAATTTATTATTTTATCATTTCAGCCTTTTGATCTGTCCTGTGCTATTTGGGGAAACATTCTTTCTACAAGACTTGCTGTTCATTCAGACATTCCAGACTTTTGAGGTATTTTTGAGCAAAGATTTCATCTTTCAATGCTAGAAAAACAATCCTTAATAGTCATTAAGACCAGCTGGGAGATTGAAGCAGTAAAAGAGTTAAGATGGGTGTTTAACGCTCTCTCACTTTCTCTCACTCTCTCTCTTTCTTACTCCAGCATGCACGCTCTAATTTTTCTCGCTCTTCCACTCTGCAGTGTGTGTGTGCATGTACTATGGACACTAAGAAAAACCAACATTATTTAGCATAGCCCAATGTCAATACACACACTATACTACGGCTGGTGGAATTAAAAATTATCAAGGAAGAGTACACGAAAGAGGAATCCAGGTTCAAGCTTGGATGTACTCAGAAAGGGTGAGTTTATCTAAGAAGAAGTTTTCTCTGACAGATTAGCCAAACCAGAACTCTAATAGCCAAGTATTGCATCAGACAAAGTAGTGTGTGCTGGATCTGGGAGATTCTCAGTGAAGCTTACTTAGCAAATGTGCGTGTGTATCGTGTACAAATCTCTGCAGGTCTTCAGTTTGTATGTTGAAGATGTCGGTAGTGTTCATATTAGTGAGGTGATGTATTTATCTTCTTCTCCAAAATGTTTAACTTGTAATATTCCAAAGGAACACAAAATGGTGCCTGATCAGAAGTGTATAACAGGTCCCCCAACAGTCTTTTTTTCCTATGATGTCAGTTTTAGATAACCCTGTGCATTTAGGAAATTAGAAGTTTAGTAAAATTAAGACCTCAAAATGACAATGTTTGTCGTGAAACAAAGTGGTTCCAGTACGAGTGAAAATGACAGCAGGGTCACAGATGTGTGGGTATCTGGAAAAGAGAGCCCATGTTGTTGTAAGTTTGCATGTGTTTCTGTTCTTGTCTGTATTTTCAGCTGTGGTTGCTATTAATGCAGGCTGGAGTGTTGCAATATCAAGCTCAACTGCCTCGTATGACACGGTGCTGAACACAGGTCCTAATACCAGGTGCTATATTTGACAAATAATTTTAAGTTGGGCTCAATATTTACCTTTTCAGTATGCCACAAATTATTTAGCAATTTTCTCTCCTTCATTTTTCTAAATGCCACCTTGTTCAGAGATTACTAACATCCAAGCCACAGTGTAAAATTATTTACTTACTAATTAAGTAAATGGATACACGATATGCCGATAATAGCTAATTTAGCTTTGTTAACAAGCTAGTTACTGACTTTTTGTGAAAAAAAAAATATTATGACAGCAGCTATCACAGTATTAGTACCATAGTGCATACGGACTCTATTGTTTTTTGATTGCAAGTTCCAGCTTGTTTCGTTAAGAGAGCGAAAGGTGCCTCTCAGCACATTAAATCAAAGTCAAGGAGACAAAAAGTTAGTGACGTGAAACCAAGCCTGGAAAGTCTCTCTTTTTTCCCACAAACACGCTTATCCAGTAACTGACGAACAAGGAGATACATGTCTCTGCAGGGTGTCAACAGACCGTTCGGTGACGTACATGCTCTTCACAGCATCAGCTAATAACTAGTTATTCTGACGGAAGGATACCTGTAATCACATTTTTCCAGTATTAATTTTTCCAACTTAAAATGTTTAGAACGTGGAAACTGCTTGATTAAAGAAACTGAGCAATTTTTTCTGCGGCAACAAAACGCAATTAATCTTTCAAATTTAACCTAATTATTAATATGACAGCTTTTAGAAATTTCCAAGCGTAAAACTTAAAAACCTAAAATTCAAAAGAATGTGAAACAAAAGAACAGTTTTGGTCCTAGGACAATGTAATGGATGGGCTAACGTAAAAATGAATAAGGAAAAGGAGAGAGTAAAATAATCTCCTTTTTAGTAAATACTGAAATGCTAAATACTGTACAGGAACACCACTCGTGAAAATGAGGTATATTTTTAATGAGGTGTAAACTTGAGACTGACAAAAAATGCATGAAAATGTTATTTGAAAACTAAGAATATCAAATATATTTCATTGTGAGAAGTGTAGCACTTATGTGTAGTGAAAATTCTCCCCAGGGTCAGCTAAAACAATAGCTGCTTTTGCTGGTTAGGTGGGTGAGTTCAGTCGCCCCTCCCGACACACCTCCCACAGTCCCTGGCGTTCAGTTCACAAGTAAAACTTCCTTTCACATTGCAGGAGGTGCTGGGAGAACCTACGCAGAAGGGAATCTGTGTGATATACTACTTGGAAAACCTTCTCTGTCCACAGCTCGTTTGGTGGAGGATGGGGTAGAAAATGTTCAAAGGCCTGCTTTTCAGGATATTGTAGTTTAAACGTGTCAAAGGAGCCGGTTGGGTGGAGCAGCAGGAAGTGGTGGTTTACTCAGAGTGATGTAACAGCGTAGCATTTTGCCAAACCATGGTGACTCGACTGTTTTTAAAACGCTTCTGGTAGTCAAAAATCCGATCTCCAGGAGTGTTGTGAAATCTGCTGCCCCCTTTTCTGCAGGACTTTAGCAGTCTCAAAACCAGACAATATATACTGATCAAAAAAAATTAAAGGAACACTTTTTAGTCAGAGTATAGCATCAAGTCAATTAAACTTCTGGGATATTGATCTGGTCAG
>JAACJT020000105.1:17329340-17367445 GCA_009936485.2 Gymnarchus niloticus | reverse complement strand
GCGGGGGTGCGGGGGTGGGGGGAAATAATGTCTGCTCGCCTCGGGTCCTTTTAAGGCCTGGCACTCTTCGCCGTGGGGGGGGGGGGGGGGGGGGGGGGGGGTGGGGGCCATACCTCAGCCTTCCAGCCCCTGTTGATAAAAGTACAAATGGGCTTGTATGCCCCGGTGCCACACGTATACAGGTGTGTTCGGTTCCATGGCTCAATAAGACGTACGAAGTTCGCACATTCCCCCTGGTGGACACAGATACGAATACAGTCTCAATTTTACCAACAGTTACCCTCCTTCCACACAAATTGTGTTTAAGCTGTTCAGATAATGTGCATTTACTTCCTTGTTATGAGACTCATACATTTCGAATATAAAAACTAAAGTGGTATGAGAAGTGAATCCAACAGGGACTTTGCTTTTCTCAGGAAATGGCGGGAAAACTCAGCTCACGCTCACCTGTTCCCCCTTAGCGGTCATTCTGCACTCGCCTTTCCTCTGGGCAGGAGCCGGCCAGTGGATCTGAGGTGCAGAGAAAGACAGGAACACAGCACCTCTGTTAGGCCCATTGCTCGTAGTTCGGTGCTCACGTGTGTTACGATGTACCGGGGCCGTCCTTACGATGAGAGGCTCCTTGTTCACATTCTGCATGTCCAGGGCCACCAGGTACTCGCGGCTGCCCAAGTAAAGTCGCCCCTGGTCTTGGTCCACGTGGAGGATGCGGTAGTCACTGGTGTTGAAGGAGAAGCTGAAGGGACGGATGGTCTTGGTCTCCAGCAGCTCTGCTCAGCATACAAAAAGAGAACATTAATGTAACTCCGCTTTTAGATTATTATGGGATGGCCCGCTGAACCATATGGCACCAAGCACAGCAGTCCCACACATGGCAAGTTCTGAAGCCTCACTTCTCACTACTTGACTGCAGAGGATCTTGGGAATTTTTGAGTTAACAGGGATCTGCCTGCTGTTCGGGTGCCCCTCAGCTCACTGGTGTTATTGAGCTCACTGTGTCCTGAGTAATCATGCAGAGCACCTGGGAATTCAGAAAACTCACAGCCGTCAGGTGTCCCTCCCACATCGTCTGTCTGACATTGTTTGTCTTGAACTTGTTGAGTGCTTTGTTATTGATATGTTTCTGTGTAGTACAGCGTTTCACGAGGCTTTACGAGTCCAGACAGGACAACAAAGACACAATCTGCAGAAGATCTTTTAGGGTATTATGATTTTTCCCAAAAGTTTCAGAAAGATTAGATTAGAATATACACAGTTTGCTTTCTTGCTTGTTTTTTAGCTGTATTTGTGCTTGACATTAAGAAATTCCCTACAAACCTGTGTCTGATAAATTAAAACTCTTCCCTGTTCATGTTTTGTGGACGCAGGGCGATTTCAGATTCCCTGACAAAATGCCCAACCAGAACTTGCCATCCATCATAAGCACACTGTTTACCACCCCGTTGTTCACCTGTCATTGTGAGGACTTTGCAAGGCTCATGTTAATGGAATAAAGGTGCTTTCCTAGTTACACCATAACAAAAATGGAAAGACAAAGTTGATTAAGAGTTTCGGTAATTTTGTGTGCTTTTTGGAACTTCCTCATAAAGATGTTCCCACGAGGTCTTTTTCAGCCCCTTTGGGACAACATCCCCCTCGCCCTACTACACGGCTCTACCCTTTGTGCTCTTGTCACCCTGTAAACTTGCCCATGAATCCCACGAGCTTGCTTTCAGGAATAGTGGGCAAATAGAGCTGCCCCCCCCACTCCCTCTCTGTGGCGTTTTGTTCTGTCCCGGCCACGGGCCGAATTCTCGAGCAGGTGGGGAGATGAGAGATGAGCTTAGTGCTTATTTCACAACTGGCAGGAAGGATGACAGAGAAGCTCAACTTAGAACAGCTCTGATCATCTCACAGCGTGTAGGTCTTTCACAGTACCTCTCTTTCTGAGCCCAGGGTTATTATATTGGTTAGTCTGTGTAAAGTCAGAAAGATCTAAGAAGATATTGCTTTCCCCACAATATAAGCATCTTTATCAAATTGGCACTATCATTGTCTAGTTTTTCCAAGCTGATTCAATATGTTAACGATGAATCCTTTCTCAAAGAGGGATTGTGACTGAAAGGGGCAGTAGAAACGCGGGATGATTTCACACTTCAGCCAATGTTTAGACTCAAGGCTTTTGTGGAGCAGCCTGTCAAATCAGTGCACAATGCATCAGATGAGGAGAAGGTCTCCACGATGCTGGCCTTTGGTGGAATGCGGTAAAGGGGAGAGTGGCCCGATGAATACAAATGGGTACTCATGAATGAATACAGCAGGCTCATGAAAGAAAGAGAGAGGCAGGGTCCAGTCACTTCACTGTGTACGTCTGGACACGTGTAAAGACCGTGAATGGGAAGTCCGGTTCAGTCCAGGGACTCCACGGGAAATTGCCACAAAACTGCCGAGACTCTCTTGACATGTCCACATTTCAGTAACTGGCGAATGTACCCCCTCTTGTCTTTCAAGACAGAAAAGTGCATGGCTCACAGCAGGATGTTCAACCATCGTAGGAACATGGCATACAACTCATAGCATGGCACAGAAACCTGGAGTGAATGGGGGGCATGCAGGGCTTTCACGGAGAGTGAGCTGTTAAGGAGGAACTGAGTGCTGATGGCCTGCTAGGTGTTGATGAGGGGCCAAGCAAGTTGCTGAAGACACGGAGAAACAATGAGAGCTGGGGGGACTGACAAGCTAAAGAAGGAATTGAAGGACGCATACAGCTAGTATGACACATTATCCTTGGATTTCCTCATTGTGTCTGCGTCCGCAAATATACATCCTACATTTGGTGAAGTATGTTCGCAAAAGTCTCCTGGGCCTGGACAGATACAGTTTTCATGAAGAATCGACAACGCTAAACGGTAACTTGGCACTGGAGTAGCTAACTAGGTGAGAAGGGCTGGCCATCTGTCTGTCTCCTCTACAGCTGTATGAGCTGACTGCAGCTTCTAGATGTCCCGGAAGGCCCTGGATGCCATTCCCACAGTGGGGGTGATCTATTTCCAGACCTTCTCTCATCTTGTTCCAAGCAGTTCTGTCCTGAATGCCTAGCATCTACGTACAAGGGCTGTGGGTGCTGAACAGAACACAGAACACATTTGTTGTCCTGAAAAATGTCCCAACCTCCATGAGGTCATTCACCCACCTGGAAGCGGAAGAACACATGAGGAGTGACCCACTGTTCAGCAAGCCATTGTCTCGATGTGTTCTGTTCACCTTTTTCAGAAAACTGCCATTGGTGATAAACAGTGACACCTGTCCTTTCTAGAGCAGCACTAAAGCTGCGTAATTATCCAGCACTTATCTATGGTGATCTCTATAAACGAACAAGATCAGTAGTTCTGAGGTGCCATACACTGTCCCATCTTCCCGTCAGACAGAGTATCTATGTATCATTTTGAAGTGCACATTTAACAAAAGGAGATGCTAAGGGCGAGTAAATGAAGGCAGTTTGGTGACTGGCTGCCTCAGAGCATTTAAAATGCACCTTACTGCTTTCTCACACCCGCCATTGCTGCCACGTGCTTCAACTCCACAGGGCAACCGTAAGGTTTGTTCTGTCGGTGCACAAACACGGACGTGTATCTAAGTACTCTGTGTGTCTTTGGAGAGTCAGTGTTACAATGGGCACTGCCTTTAGCTGTGGCGTGACTGGGTTCCGGGTGAACCTGCCCTGTTGTTCCCACGGTGTTTACATGTTAGAGGAACACAGCGCTCAAGAACCGGAAAAATCAGCCGAATTATCTGGCCGTCGTGATCTGCAATCATTTACCAGAATGGCATCAGTAATAATGGATTAGCGCAAGAAATTACTATTTCATGACCAGATCACGTCAAAGTAAACAATGGAGTTATAACAAAAATGGAGGCATTTCACCAAAAAAAAAATCACATTTGTTGAGGAAATACACATCATAATGATCCAAAGGAATCTGCCTTGTGAGCCCCAGAAGAACTGCTGCTTCGACTTCTGAAAACACCTTATGTCAGAAAAGCAGCTGGGAAAATGCATGTCCTTTACAAATATCAGTATTTGCATATCCACAAGAAATACCCTGTTTGATTTAGTGCTAATTTACAAGAATCCTTTCAAATGAAAACATGAAACAGAGAAAAAAAAAGCACAGAACCTCTGGTAGCAGCCCGAGTCCTTCTGGGAGGTGTAGAGAACAGGTGGAGTTCATTAAACCAACAGGAGAAACTTCTGATCCATGTGATCATTATGAGGAACCGGTGCTGGGGGTCTCAATGTGGGCTCGAACTGCCGAAGGGTTCGCAGAGATGAGAAGACTCAAAAGCATACAGAATTTTTTCTGAAAAGGAGCTGCAGCATGGTGATATTAAAAAGGGCAGAAGCCTGCATTTAGCCACCTGCCTTCATACAGTCAGTCTTCCGAATGGTTCTGCTGTTGAAACATGCCATTGACCTTGGCAAAGCATTTTCAGGAATACACGTTTTCTCCTTCTTGGGAAAAGCATAGGAAATCAGGATTTAAAGGGGGTCAAAGTGGAGGACTAAGAAACACAGGAACCACAGGCTAAGCAGGAACCTGAGCCGTGTGTTTCCTTGCAGACCCCTTTTTGGTGAGGTAGCTGAATTTTTTCTCTTGACTGAGTTCTCCTTTCTTCCTCAGAAAGACACAACAAAGTCAGAGGCATGTAGGGCAAGAAAACAGGGACACAACACCGGGAGGGAACACAAGACACATGAGGAGAAAGGAAAAGGGACTAGGGAACAAAACAGAAGCAGCCTGTCTCCTGACATGACCAGGCTGATTACCGGGTCGCACCTGGAAATGTCCCGTGCTGAAGCAGCTTTCTGGAAGGCCGGGGGAAGTGATGAGAAGATCCACGAAACTACCACAAAAACACAGCCTGAACCTGACTAGCAAGGTGCTCCTCACCAAATAATACTCTTCACACACAGTCACAGGGGGTGAAAACATTTGACAAAGGACCTCATTTCTCTACTTATAATACTCTCTGTTCCAGAAATGAGGAAACGTAGGAAACAGTACACTTAGCAGGTAGTGTTCCAGCCCTACGGTGCACTGAAGACCCCCTTAGCAGGTAGAGTTCCGGCCTTACGGTAAACTGAAGACCCCCTTAGCAGGTAATGTTCAGGTCCTATGGTGCACCGAAGACCCCCTTAGCAGGTAGAGTTCCGGCCTTACGGTAAACTGAAAACCCCCTTAGCAGGTAGAGTTCCGGCCTTAAGGTAAACTGAATACCCCCTTAGCAGGTAGAGTTCCAGCCCTACGGTACACTGAAGACCCCCTTAGCAGGTAGAGTTCCAGCCCTACGGTACACTGAAGACCCCCTTAGCAGGTAGGGTTTCAGCCCTTAGGGTTCTTCAGGACTAAATAACACCACTTGTGAGCTATTCGCTCTCAGCACATTCTAATGGACTAAGCTGTACAAAACCCTACTTAGGAAAATTCCTAATGTTTAATTCCATGCAGCAGGCATTTCTCAGGCTTTATACAGCAATGTTTGTCTTCACCCTTAGGACACACTCTTCCATTAGACCCAGCTATTGTCAAATGCCCCACATGAATCAGAACTGTCCAGTTCAAAGTGGCCCTTGAGTTCCCTGGAAAGCCATCAGGCCCTTGCCGAACAGATCAAACCCTTGGCTCTCCCACAGAAGGCTTCTGGAACATTCATACAGTGTTACAAGTGGCTCTACGGGCACCCCCGCCACACAAAGGCTGGCCCTTGTTGTAAACAATGAACAATCAATCTTTTGGGCTGACAGAGAGCAGGGGCCATGCGGACAGTGCTTTTCCACCTCTCTATTCCTGGAACATGGGGGGGGAGTCGTCCATCGGTATCACACAGATCTTTCCACGCTGATAAATATACCAGCTCAGGGAACGAGCACTGCGGCTGCTGACTGAGGTAGCCTGATGATAGGGAGAGCAGGCTCAATAGAAACCAGTCTGGCCAACTCAGGAAACAGTGAGCTACGAGCAGGAGTCTGTGCTTCTTCTCCTGCCCTGTTGTCTAGGCTGTTGTTGAGTGTCATGCTTTGCCACTGCACCGTGATAAGCGGAGATAAGCTTAGATGTTATTATTTGGCGAGTATCATCTCTAGGTACAGAGGCAATGTGGAACGGGGCGTCTACTATCACTAGCATGTAGACTTCTTCACTCCTCTCTGCTCCTCCTCCCAGGAAGGTCAAGCTCCACTGAGGTCAACGCACGTGCGATTGGTTGAGCGATCTGCGTCATCGGTCGATCAAAGCAAAAGCATACCGTTCACACCTGACAAGCTGTTTCAGTTTTGCACGTAAACTGAAGATCAGGCTTTTGGTGATGTATTTATTTTTTTAAAATGTTCCAATCCTAAGAGACCTGTCAGCATGTAAAAGAGTGTGGGGGGGTGGGTCCTTTCAAGGGAGCGGTTTGTACTTTCAACGCCACCATTAATAACATGAGTCATACTCGTACTTGCTGATATTCTGGGTTTCAGCAAGGGCTAAACTCTTAACCAATGAGGGTTTGAAAGAAACTGGAAAAGAATCACTAGTGCAAGCTGATTGGTCCCTCTGGCTTTGGGCTTCAGTGATGGTGATAGGCTGATTTGTGGGGTTAAATTCATGGGGCTGCTCACTATAACATAACACTAAATGTCAGAAGGTTCTCTTTTGTTGGATAAGCAAACAAACCAGTGAAATAAATTAAACGTCACAGCATCTTCAATGTTTAGATGACTCTCTGAAGTCAAAAATGATGTCTGTCTCCATACAAATGGACGAATGATCAAATCCTGGCCTAACAACTTAGATAAAGCTCAGAAGACAAAAAAGTAACTTCTACTACTCCTGCAGTCTGCTGAAATGAAGTAGAAAGGAAGAATGACATCCTTAATGTGTCACATGATAACAGATCCATGGAAACAGAGGAATATGACAAATGAGTGATTAAGGTACAGCCACGCTGTCCTTTTTGGTGACTGTGGGTGACTGTAGACTGCACTTCCACTCCCATATGACTGCCTGTACTGGGTGTTGTGGGAATGAGCCCTTCCCATCACAGTGTCACTGTTAATGGTTTTAATTAGTGCGTTTTAATGCAATCGAATGCCTGTCAACAAGCTGCTAGTAATTACCGTCAGTGATATGAAACCATGCAAAGCCAATGTTTATTGTTGAGTTTTCATGTCAGGTAGTGCAGCCTTATAACATGACAGCCACTCAGAGCATCTGGTTCACCTGGATTTTTAATAATGAGCCACTTGTTCGGCTCCGCGAGCCTCGGACTGAGATTCCACTCCACCGCTTATCCTAAACCTCCACCACCCTTCGTGTAAAGGAATGCGTTTGTGGTTCCCGGCCAGTTTCTATCTGAGTTCTTGAGACAGTTCTGACATGATGGCTGTAGGGTCGAGTTCAGGACTGTGTGAACTTGGACCATGTCCCCCATCAGCCTCATGCATTGCAGAATAAGGGCATTTATGGGAGCTATCTTTCCTTCTGGCAGCCGTCTAAGACTGGGTCCAGTCTTCTCTGGGCTGACTCCAATACTGCAGAATCACCCTGTGAGGGACAGAACCTTCACACGGTCTCTGTATCACGCTCTACACTTACTAACACATACAAGTGTTACGAAGGTGCCCTTTGACCTCTGGCTGCTCTGAATGGAGTGGAATCTGATTGGCTCTTATAGGTGTTTTTTAACCATATGAACGATTTAATTGGCCAAGCCTTTCCTGTAACTTGCTACTTACCTGCTTAGCAGCACTCTCATACTTGTGCGCATCAAACGTCCACACCCACGCTGGGAGGCATTACCCTTCATGTGAACCAAGCGTGCATTATAACTATTTGCTACATTTATCTCTGTATGTTTCATTACTCTTCATGGCTGCCAGTTAGCCGAAGATCAAATACTTATGTCTGCATTAGAAATGTAGTGGTTAAACTGAACGACATGTGTCCCATGGCTGGTTTTGATTTGTGACACTAGGCTGTGACATGGAAGATGTCACTGGAGCATTCCTGACAGGCAGAAGAGAAGGATGGGGGATGGCGCACCAGCAGAAGATAGGGGAGCTCAGGGAGATATGTGATGTAGAAAACGACCTCCCCCCAAGACATAGAGAAATGTGAATGGTGAACTCAACCACATCACAGGCACATCTGCCTACCAGACCAGAGCAGGCTGTGGTGCGAGGCTCCTCTTTGGTGGGATGGTGGGTTCTTGCTGAGGTAAATTAAGCAGCTACTAGATCTATTTATATACATGTCCAATGGCCACCCTACTGTGAGGAACCAGCCTTGCTGTAATACTCATCAGAGATGGCCAGCTTCCTCACAACACTGTGCCACACTCCCTCTGTGTCAATCAGACCCCCTCACCCCATACCAAATATTTCTGATGCCTGTGGTCACACAGAAGATAGCAGATCACTGCTGACATCAGAGGCCTGTGGAGATGTTATATCAGACGCTGCTGCCTCTTCATGACTACATTTAGGAAATTTCATTTACCATGTAAACTCTTGTAATATCTGAAGCTTTTTATTCTCAAAAGTTGCCTCTGTTTGTTAACCAGCCTTAGTTATCCATCTCTCCAAACTGCTAGCCCTATCCAGAGGAAACCTGTGAAGCACAGGGAGAACATGCAAACTCCAGACACACAGAGCACAGGTGGGACTCAAACCCCCAAACCTGGAGGTGCAAGACAACAGTGTGAACCACTGAGCTACTGTGCCCCCCCGGGTGCTAGCTATGAAACAGCAAAACACACGATTGTTGTATTGACACCTTGTTGAATAATTTCTGTGCCTTGTCATTTACACTGAGGTGCTAGCATAAATTCATCACTCCCGTTTCATACAAAAGAGCCATACTTCAATCCATTGAAGCCTGTTGACCAAACACACCATCCTGTAATTGAGGCTGAGGATGACACAGCTCACAAAGGCATAGTGGTATCATACTGCCAACACAGTGGTTTTCATCTGTCCCAACCAACGCTCAGCAGAATTGCTTGTTACATTTGTGCTTTGAACTGCTTTTCCTAACACAGAGGACTGACATCTCCTCAGGTAAAAACCTTGTGTGGTAAAAGTTTGTTTGTACAGGTCACCTTTCAGAGCAAGATTTAAGTACAGTAAACCAAGGGAGTGGCACCAGCACTGAAAATTATTGTAATTATTTAGAATTCGTTTCAAAGTATTCATCCACAAATATAATATGCAATTACTGCTAACTGAAGGTTCCATGCCCCTTTGTCCAGACCCATTGTCTCCAGTGGGGAGTTTCCCCACACAGAAAGTGGATGTCCTGGACGTGTTGCGGAACATTTTACATACACTACACAATATCTGGGTGGTGTACCTCATATCTTTTCCTGGAAATTTCCTGGTTACCTTAGAATGGAAAAATAATGGTAGCTGAACCGGCATATACAGAGTGAGATGTAAGGCAGAGGCTTACCTTTGAAGGAGAGGCGGACTCGTGGTGTGGACTGCTGGAAACCGTACACAGCCTGGAGGCCCACACTCAACAGGAGCAGGGCGGCTGGAGAAGCCCCCATGATGACCTTGGGAGGAGAAACAACGGGTGGGAAGTGACCCAGCAACCACAATCACAGCTGGGCGTATAACTTCTGGCACAGTAGTGCGACAATAGCCATCCATCCATCCATCCATCCATCCATCCATCCACCTTTCTACCCTCTAGTCACTTATCCAAAATAAACACACAAGGCAATAGTGAAGTTCACATATATCCTAAATTAATCAAGTTTCAACTTTTTCATGAGCAGTGATTACAAGAAACTAGCTGCTCACAAGGAACTCCAGGTCACACACTAAAGGAGGTCTGTTCTTCACAGGTATATCAGATATGATGAGGTCAGTCAGCCTTTCTCTACTCTCAGGCATGAGGCGAGACCTAAGTTAACCTTAGAAGTGACCTTCAAAGTCTCTGGCAGCTGCTTTAGCATTTGACTGGATGCTTGGCCAAGCAAACGTTTGCCACAAGCATCGTCTGAGCTCAAAAGTGGTGGGTGGTGGTTGGCCATGTTTATCAGTGAAACAATAATGAAGCAACAGTCCATGTAGTCAATGGGGATTCCGGAAAAACAGGCCTGTAACTCAGGAAAGGATTGAGAACACCGCAAAAATGCCGGGCAGATAAAACAAATCTCCATCATGTTTTCTGGCCTTGAAGAGTGAACTAGCCTACTAAACCACTAACTACAGCGAACATGACACAAAACCACAACAAACAACTCATGTTCACATGTCAGAACACAGGAGCATGACAGAAACCCAAACCCTCACCAGTGTCTTTCTTAAAATCCTCTGATATAAACCTATGTAGCTCAATAAACTGTAAATCACCAAATGAATTATTTTGCCACTAGTGCGGTATGGCACGACAATCTCTGACCACATATGACTGCATGCATGTCTTTGACCTCTTTTGTGAAATCTCCGACAATGTGTTAAAATAAAGCATTCCTCTTGAAACTGTAAACTTTCACTGAATCAGCTGTTTAAAGCCGGGGTAGTGAGTATGGCTTTGACCAGTAGAGAGTGGGTGATCAAAGGATGCAGTGTGCCGTGAAGTACTTACTGGCTGCCAGCGCATGATGAAGTGGTAACCAGAGAGCACTGCATGCCAGTTAAACAACATCTTTTCTCAGAAGTACACCCTCAGCTTAGGTGCCCAACAGTAATATGGGCACTCTCCTGACCATGGGATTTAATGCATTGACCTTCCAATCATGGACATAAACACCCAACCTGGACAGCCATACACACCCTTAAAATCCAATGGTGAAGGATGCAGGAATTGACCAAGCAACCTCCTGCATATTAAGCTGTCCATGAGTTGAGCACATCCCCCGGTGTAAAGAACATGCTCCAGGTGAGGCTCGAACTCACAACCTCGGCATAGCTCCGCAGACACTGCAGTATAAGTACCACGCGCTAACCGATTGCGCCACTGGAGCACTGGCGATACTGGGTGCTTTCCTTTTCATGTCACTCACCGTATTGACTTGCATCATTGCTCTGCTGTTCATGCACTTTTCCCCTCCCGGGATAAACTACTCAAAGGTCCGGATATCAGGGAGCCCCCTGCCTGCCTGCCCAGTGCCCTCCCTGTGTTTCTGCCTGCCTGCCAGCCACCCGTGCCACCCTGCCTGCTTGCCGTCTGTTTAAGCCTCCTCACCTGTGTATCTACCTGATTACCTGCCTACCTATGCTGTTCCACCATCTGTCTGAATTTACCTTGCTCTAAATTATATGAACTTGTGCTACACGGTGCAGCCAGATCAAGATGGGCTTCTTCCTTGAATCTGGCTTCTCCCAAGATTTCATCCTTTCTTTGAAGGACCTTTTATTTGCCGTTGACACCTTAGGCTTGCTCTTCAAGGAATATGGGCCAACGGTTAGCTTTCCACAAGCGATATGGCATCCAGTATCACTGGCACGGATTCCACTGATGGACTGGTCAATGCTGGAGAATTTTTCATTTGGCACTGAATTATCATTATAATGGTTATTCCTGAACAGACTCACCTGACTGGATGCTCGCACCTAACAGGGTCCTGCTCTGTGGCCTCCTTGTCCACAGACACAGGGTGACAGAAATGTTTATTGCTCTTGAAAACCAGCCCTAGTCATTAAACTGCATTTAAATTGGGCTTCGTACCACGTGTGTGTTGGTACAACAGCAACTTGTGGTCCATTTTCCCCGGTGTGGAGTATTTTTAGTTACACAAGGAATGAAGAGAAAAAGCTTGACTTTATGAAAAAATGAGCCGCGTTTGAAAGAAGGGGTGAGCCTTATCTAACAGCCTCATTTCACCTTTTCATATCTCCCCCATCGTTCAGGTGCCAGCACACCGATTCAGCTGGAATTCACCCAGAAGCACGTTAAGGAATGCGCTACAAGTCCAAACCGTACAAGAGGGAGAAAGAGCGTGGAAGCCGAGAGCTGAAGGCGGTGCCTCGCGATCAGAAGGTAATGCCAACAAGCTCATCCATATCTAAACCAGTAAGCCAGAATATGGGTGATCATTAAGAACTGTGCGTGATGCAAAACGACGCCCCCAAGGAGTAAAGAGAAGGATGACGGCTCAGCAGACTGTCGCTGGGTCAAGTCAGTCAGTAAGTAAAGTGATTCAGCCACGCGTGTGAGTAATACCTACTGACTTCACGCAAGTGAGTGTGACCTTAATGAAAGGATTCTTCTGAAGATCCGGCTCCTTGGACAGAACCCAGCAGTAAATTTGGAAGGAGCTTCTGAAGCCAGTTGGACTCCACCTTCAACACGCAGCAGCTGAGCGTCGCTTTCTTGAGGCAGATCAAACGCTGCTGCCGGCCGCTCTCCTCCCACACCCACCGGCTGTGTGCGGCTCCTTTGCATGTGGCGATGGCATCATGCAGGACACTCTCCCTGTTATTGTGACCATTCTGTGACCTCAGGTCACCAGTGGCTTCAAGTAAACAGTGCCTGAGGAATACCTGATATTATCTTACTGCACACTCAGCTCAGGTCCATATGGTGGCTAAATACACGGGATAATTATTGGTTCAATCCCAGGTTCCCAGGTTCAATCCCACGTCCTGCTCTTGAGCAATATACTTAGCTTGTGAAGTATCAACCGGCAGTAAATGCTATAAAGTAAAAATTATGGAATAAAACTCTGAATTACTCTGGATTTAAGATAACCATGTAAATGTACCATAAATGGATACATTTTATTCAGATGTTGTAGACATTGAGTCCTCAGAAAAGTGTTTCTGAAAGCAGCCTGACTGACAGTGTATTGATGCCGACACACTGGCCACAGACGCAGTACACCCAGATTTCCTGACAATGGGAATATTAGTTTTACTAAGCTAATATTGTGATAACTACTCTGTCATTCACGGACACAGCATGACTGTATTCTGCACAGTATTGATATTTTTCTGCGGGGTATTGCATTTTAACTGGTGGTGCGGGTTAGCATGATAATTTACCTTCAAGTCTGTGAAATCCAGTCACGTGATGCCAACCTTGACCTTAGAGGGTCAACCTCAGGCCGCCAGGACAAGAGTTATACAGGGGTTATAAAAGCATGACAAGGAAAACGTCTTGGATATTCAATGGCCATCTTAGTCATAGCAGTTCAGATTGTCATACTCTATCATTCACCATCCAGTGCAACCCATGGAAACCAGATTAAATACCGGGGAGTGGATTAAACGAGTTGGTCCCTGGAAGTGCACAATAACCCCATCTATGTTGTATTTTGAAGCTCATCTATCTCTCTAACATCAATCAACATTGTTATCTTCTGTAACCTTTATCCAAGACAGAATAACAATGGGTCTGGAACCTATCCCAGGAAGTACAGGACACAAGGCAGGCCCACCCTGGATGAGCAGGATGCCTATGCATTTCAGAATACAAGGCAGGGGATCTCCAGGTTGGAATGTGTTTTGAGGCTTGAGGCAACCTTCAGTTCATCTTCCAAATTGAAGCCCAAGCTTCAAGCAAGTGACACATTCTAGAAGATGGTGCAGACACCCATCATATGGGTATCAAAGACTCAGGAGGTGAACTTGTGGCAAGGGATGGTTCCAAAGAGGCACATGGCAGAGACATGTTGGGAACTGAAGAAAAGCAGCCATCTTCCCTTAATCTGCAGATCTTCCAACAGTGCGGAGATGTCATTTTAAAAGCTGCACAACACCTGATTCAAAAATGCACATCTGATCAAAACCAGTACAAACACCTCTGAAAACGGACCAAGGCTGAACTTTAATGCTAAAGAACTGTACCAACAAAGGAGTCTGTAATTCTGATTTTGATGAGCCATTCGTGGAAACGTAATTAGAGTTTGTAGATGCTGTTTGGTTCTATTCATGTCCTGACTGGCTGGCTGGATCCAGGTCTCAGCCCATAGTACTCGTAACTCGATTGCATACCTTTAAAGTTTCTCCGACTACACCGTGCTCTTTCCAGGAACCGGGGGGGCACAGTAACGTCCAAATAGTATTAGAAATAAATGGTAAGAAACAACAGTAATGACAGGGACAACCAAGGAAATGAGAGCGGATAAAAAGGAGCATTTCCCATTGTAGAGCGCAGATCTGGTCACCTTTTCCCGGCTAAAAAGCACCTTTTCCATCATCTTTACCCCTGGGAGACTGTCGCGCCTGTTCACCGTCCGATACGATTTTACCGTTGACTGGACGGTTAGGAAACCGCCGCGCGTCTATTTCCGTTAAATCTGTTAACTCACAGGCATGCCTTAAAATGCTTAAATATTTCATCAGAAGTCCAAGACCACTTTCCCGTCGACAACGGAAGTTTTTAAAAGTTTCCCCTTGAATATTTTTGGTTACATAATTCTCCTCACAGCGTTACGCGCATGTTGCAACTGTTCTTATCACTAACGGGGAATTTATAAAGTATACTGTAACAATTACAACTAAAACTCAGTACGGGGCGGAGAACAATTAAATCCTTTGTATTTTACTCGACATGTATTACAGATAAACGTGTCAATCGTAAAGGTATTAATTGTAAAAACTGACGGGGAATTCAAATTGCTCTTCGTTGCTTTCTTTACGCTGCCAAACAGGGAGCACATCTGGACACCGGCGTCCACACCGTGTGAAGTTGCCTACTTCTTGAAATAGCCCGTCTTAGCTGACACCTTCACGTCTGCATCTTCTCTTATGGTCCACAGTGGTCCAGTTAACCTGCAGGTCTTTCACTCGCTGTATTCGCATGGCCATCTCTCTCAAACACAGCAGATTATACCAAGACCTCAAACCACCGAAAGAAACAGCGTTACTTTAGGATAAAAGACGATTTAGCGTCCACTGGTAGCTAAACACACCACAGTGGTATGATGATTCTACATACCTTGTCTATTTTCCTACCCGCTGGTAAAAGCAGACTTTTTAAATTCACTTGTTATCCTCGCATTCCTCTGCGTCCAGCATTCGACGTGGACAGGACTTTAGGTTCATACAAAAATGAGAAATCCGTGAGGTCTACCTTCCAAAAGCCACCTTGACTGAATTCATAAGCGCAGCTGAATTTAATAAGAGAAAACAAAACCCTTGAAGGCTTCGCGCAGACTAACAATCTTTTGGCGCGCTTCTCTTCCCGCACGAGCAAAACGAGTCACTCCCCAGAAGTTGGTCCCATATACTTTCCTTCTCTTGAACGCCCCTGACAGAGGAGAAAGGACAGGCATCGCACCTCCAGGCAGAGGGCGCCTTCTGAGGTTCAGAGCCGCGGCAAGTGTCGTCAGAGCCCACCCACCGACCACCACGGTCCGGCACCCTCAGTCAAAGCCATACTTAACTCGGTCGGTGCCAGCCCACTCCTAGTCTCCAACATGCACTTTCCTCTCATGATTAACGTCATACCCAGCCGATCTCAAATATATCATTAAATTGGTCCATTGCTTCAGTTAATATATGTTTCACCAGTTTAATCAGTCTAGTCACCCTCTTTAAACCACATAGAAGTACGAACACTTAAAATATTGATGGCGATCCTTTAATTTGTTGAGAATTAAGTTTCCGTGCAGCTACGCTTCTTATCATTTTAACTGTCATGACAAATAACTAAAATATTTATCATTTCTGTGGCTTTTATCTGCTGAGCCGGAAATTTAGTCACCCGTGAGCTACATATCAGTACTGTTTGAGAAATGTTAATACCAAAAGACAACAGAAAATACATTCTTTCTGTCAGATTTTTAGGACTTAACCGTCTCATTGGGCGACTTAGGATCCCAGTGTGATTGTCCTCTGAGAACACAGTGATGTCAGTTTGACCTTGAGGGGCCAAAGGTCAAGCCTTTAATGGAAACAGCAAGAGGTCTGTGGATCTGGGCTGGTGCCATACTCCATACCCTGCAGGGTCCTGCAGGAAGAAATGAGTTCATGTGTCTGAAGGTTCCGCAGGTCTCTGGGGGGACTTTGATTCTTCTAAGAACGACACAAACATGATGACGAGATGAAGTCAAAGAAACTGACTGTGTCTCACTTGAACACAGCTGCAATTCAGCCTGTACCTGACATCATTGATCTCAGGTCAGTGCTTCAGTTAGATCACTGCTGGGGTGCACAATTCCATCCTTCAGGATGCACAATGGTTGATACGTCAATACTGTAAGGGGTGTTTCTTTTTCTCCTGTAAAAGAACCATTCAGCTAAATGAGTGACTGAGCTAGGTCACGTTCATCCTCTTGATCCTCTTGTCCTCTTGAACAACTTGAGGCACTCTCCATTCAGGATTCGATCTTTACTCCTGCCGTCCTCTCATTTACCAGCCATCTAGAGGCGTTACCAAGCCAGCATGAACGCAAAGAAGGAGAACCTCGTTCATATCATAAGCAGGTTGTACAGAATGCATGCCAAATTGGGTTATGGCTTCGAAAAGTGTTTCCCTTTGACCCCCAAAGCATTGTTCATTTATCATTGATGAAAAGAGAGTCAGATGGACCTTTAGATGTGGTGTGATGTGATCTTTCTTGAAGTCCCCACTTCAAGACCCCATACTGTGTTTAACTTTTTGGACACCATCCTCCTGCTCTACTCATACCCTGATCGAGAGGAGAACCAAGAGACCTCTTTCACCTGATTGTGATCTTGGTTTCTTTTACAAGCTTGTTCAGTTTTTTTTTTCTCTTTAATATGGCTTGTAATTAATTCAAACAGATCCCACTGAACTTGAAGGATCAATCTAGCATGTTTCAGCGCCCAAACGCAGCTCCAAAAACATGGTCTTCTTGGTAGAACATTACAGAAAGACACCGGAGTGTAGTGGCGGAGAAAAGGCTCCATATCTGTCTTAGCGTTCTTTCCAAAGAAAACACCTTCTTGTATTTCGTGTGCTTAACTTGGTCATTAGTCAGACAGAATGAAGCTTGTTCTCAAGCATAACATACAATAGGGAGAACATGTGGGAAAGCACTTCTCTGTCATTTGATCTGACTCCTTATCAAGCCTAGTGAAGCACATAATGTAAGTGTCATAAATGTTTTATAAAGGCTATGAATAACCTTTAATTGAAGCACTTCCATCCTTGAAGTGTGCATTGAACCAGGCAGAGGAACGACACATTGGAAACAGGAAGTTTGGGTTAGGGGGAATGAGATTTTGGGCAAATGTTGATGCTCAGCGATGTGAAAAGAATGCTTGTCAAAGAAGGAATATAACTATAAAAGAAAGAAAAGCATCAGAGTGCTGAAAAAAGGGAGAGGTTTGCTAATCTGGTGTCGTTCCTCACAGAATATCATCCCTGGGGCATACACCTCCAGTTTGGGAGGGGCTGAGGTAGGGAGAGAAGCTTTGCTTCCATCTGGGTCTGTGCACATTCTGTGCTGGATGGATGTTTCACACTGAATTTTGCATCAACACTCCAGCAGGAAGTAAAAGATAGTAAAGCACGACATATGAGTTCAGGATTGTAATCCGTTAATTATAATAATATTGAAACTTGTGGCAATTTCTGTTAACACTTTATATTCTTTTATTTTAACAAGGAACCGAAGTAAACATTTTGGTTTCGTTTTAGTTGTTAGGGTTGTGAGATGTTTTTCTTAGACCATAACCATTACAGCGAGTGGAGATATTTATCTTGAGACTGCTTATCCATCCATCCATCCATCCATCCATCCATCCATATTCTGACATTTCCAGTACAGGGTGGTGGGGGTGAGGACATTCAACAAAATTCTGTATATCTCATAGGAAAACCACAGGAGATCAGCCTGTAAATCACAGAAGCTTATTTTCTTTTCATGTGGTCCTGACCCAGTTTCTGTCTTTCCACAGAAAAAGGTGGTGCATTAAAGTTGATGATTATGCATTATGGATAAAGGAGTATGAGTCCACTTTGTGGCTTTTTGTGGCCTTCTATGTCTAATCCAGCCATGCGTAGTGAAAAGCACCTGGCAAAAAAGTTCCCCAAAAATATCTAAAAACCTCCTACTTTCAGAAATGTTACCAGTCACACAGTCATTACACAATACCATGTATACAGCACTGCTGAGTGTTGTCAAACCAGGTCAATTAAACAAACTGTGTTTCTATTTTCCAAGGGCGTCCAAGACATAAACAGAAGATCAGTGAGGGAAATAAGCTGTTTGTACGCACGTGTGTGTGTGTGCTTGTGTCAGACTGGGAGCCATGATTATTGATCCCACACCCCCAGAGATCTGGAACCAATCTCTGCTCCTCTGTCATCTCCAAGAAGGTTATGTCATATATTTGTGTCCATATGTAGGACTGGCACACAAGCATGTTGGTTGCATGTTAATACTAGTGGTGTCTTGTTGGAGTTCATGCTTCCCCTTTGGATCGGAGCAGGTAACAATTCTCTGTGTACGCAGACTCTGCTGTAGGGAGACTAACAGGATATTAGAGGGTCTGTGTTTCACTTACCCCAGTTTTTCTGTTTCCTGAGATGTGAGAGTGGAGTATCTGCTTAAGGATTAATGAGAGGTTAAGTGCTTCATTAAAGGTTAATTAACTGAAAACAAGTTGTACATTTGCACGTCTGTCATCAGTTGAATACATCAGTGTGTCTCATAACTTTTTCAGAACTCCAGAACCATCCTTTCTGCTTGTTTCATGCTGAGGTCTCATAAAATATTATCCAGGACAATTATTAGCATTGGGACCATAGAGATTTTTGGTACTGTTTTTTGTTTTTTTCTAACAGAAACTTTTACAGCCACATGGCCAGGAATTTCCTTCGGTGTGAATAAAATATCCATCTAGACAGTCATATGAATGGACAGTCGGACGGTTGACTGGGTGGTTGGTACCACAGCAAAAAAAAGAAAAGGATATTTGAATGAGGAAGAGGATGTGCCCAGGGAGAAGAAAATATTTCCAGGAAGAAGGCTCCATGTTACGATGGATACGGTTGTGTTCAGGGATGTGTTCATCATGCAGAGAAGGTCCATGAACAAGACGACATGCGAGATCCTGCAGTTGACTTTGCTGATCTGTTACTGTACGAGCACCAGATATTTTCACATACACGTCAGGTCCAGCCTACTTTTAGAAACATCATCATGCCTCAGACATGCTGACATGCAGGCACACACACGTAACACACAGGGCCTTCTGGCTAAGCGCATTAGAACAAGCCCAGGCAGGAAGCTGCACTGAAGCCTTCAATCCCAGGTCCACCACAGTGCAAAAAATCTACCCTGAGTGAGGGAACGACGGCGTGGGGAGCATGTTTCTGCAGTGTGGGGTCTGAAGGTTCGAACAAGCAAGTCCAGACGTCTCCTGTCCACTCAGTCTGCATTGTTTCCGGCTTTTCTCTGTGCCCTTTGGTTTCAACTCCTCCCTGGGTCACCCTGGATGGGATGCCAACCCATTGCAGGGTACAGTCACACACACACTCACACACTACCTGCCTTAAATCAAAATGACAAATTTAACCCATTAACCGACTGAATGTTTGTACCAGAGCAATTCGGGGTAAGACCATTTTCAGATTGCACTGACAGAAAGACCTAGACAAAATAAATAAACACCGGCTTAAGTAAACCTTGAAGCAAACTGAAATTTAAGTGATCTTTCTTTATTCTGGTGGAAGCTTTTAATATCACCTTAAAAATCAGAATACAGTAAAATGTAATAGTGGAGAATTATAAAGGCTTTTTAGAAATCGTCAGGTCCAGCATAATGAGCTTCTGCTAGTGTTCTCTGAGATTAAACTTTAAACTTATGCATACACATTTTATTCCCGTGTAATTTTGGAACCCGTATTTAAACAAATGTATTGAATATTTAGGATTGGCACCCGGTCCAGGGTTTACCCCTTCCTTGCGCCCTCTGAGATAAGGCTTTAGGTACCTTCTGAAACCCTAAGCAGGGCCTCAGTCCCGGTCGTTTCAATAGAAATAAAAGAACAAATCTGAGCGCATAAAGAGTTGCAGGCAGACTACGTGTCCCTGCAAAAAATGCATAAAATATCTTTTTGGCGTTTCTTGAGCATCAGCGCCTCCTTGTGGTAAAACTCTAATCGGACACAATTTTTTTGTCAAACTGGAATTGCGGATTTTCCTCCACAGCAGAACAGCTTATCAGAGGTTACCTGTAGATGTTTATTCGACATGATACAGCGGATTATTTCGTAAATAAATATGTAAATATTTAGTTTAATGTCAAATGGGCAGTCTGTACTTCGTTGCCATTCTAGTGGAAAGACATTGTTATTTTTAACGAAATGTCTGAAATGACATGAAGTACTTCGGCTGTACGCGTTGAACTGTGAAATGCTAGAAGTTTACGTGCAAGACCGCACACTACATTTCCCAGAAGGCAACAGCACTCGCTGTTGTTAGAAGAGCGACTCAGAAGGTCACAGTGCACCGAAATGATGCCCATATAAGGATGGAGCTGTCACCACAAGGCAATGTGCAAAGGCAACAGAGTCCCCTGTGGGATAAACCGAGCAAAGCTCCGCTACAAAAACAATCCTGTGCGAAGGAACATGGAGTTAAGAGCTTCACCCTGAGCTCTATAGACTGTATAAGACTTCTGCCCTGCTGTACATATTTAACCCCAAGTGAAATTAAGAACCTGCATACATAAAGATTTAAATCTCAGGCACACCAGAAACACCTCATAAAATGGGCTGCTAAGAAATACGGTAAACCCTACCCAGAATTCCCCAGGGCCTATGGACCACATACAACCCAACTCATTTCCAGCTTCACGCTGGCTGCCAACCATCCCGCCAGCAGGAACTTGGAGGTGATTAATGGTGCGTTGCTGGCAGGACCCTCAGTGGTGAAGGTGGCAGACTTTGCTGATTGCTAATGAGGGGTCTGACTTGACTGTGACGTCAGGCTAGGTGTCGTGAGGAGCCAACCTGAGCAGGGACATACGCTTGGAGAACAGGGCCTCGGTTCATATGGAGAAATGAAGCAGGATAACAACTGTCCTATTCTTTGAAAAAAGATCAGTGTGGAGAACTGATAACAGCTGGGAGTAGCCAAGGAACTCAGCTTCGGTGCTGGGCTTACATCCAGTGGGAGAAGGTCCTGATGAATTGATGCTGGGGAGGACTTCATGCCCTCTCGTTTTAATTAGAAATAAAAAAGTATAACAACAACAAGCCCTACTAATCTCAATTCTTTCTTTCTGGGGGGGGGGTGTTGTCCGTGGTAAACGATGTTCAGACTCTCAGAGCATAAGCAGTAAGATGCTTCCATCCAGGATTCCGGGTCCTGACGTCCTTGCGGTGACCTTGGAAGTGGCCTGTAGACAAGGCGTAGAGTATCTTTCTGACTGCCTACATTTTAGGTGACAAAGTTTCAGCCCGAAAGAAAAAAACAATTAATATATACGTTCCGATCCAAGTACACTTGAAATGAAAACCAAAAAATCCAGCAGAACCAAGATCAGAAAAACGTACAAATCATTAAGTAAACATAAGAAGCAAGACAGCAGGAGCAGTGAAACAGTTTTGGTCACCTGCATTTCCTACCACACAGTTAGAACATAATTTTATGAACAACAAAAAGTATAACATGATACTGTAATGACCTATGGGCTGAAGTTTAATGTTGCAATAATAAATAGAAACTGTGCCTATCCTGATCTCCCCATCTGAGCCTGCACCACCTCCCTGTCTAAATTTAGACTCCGGCTCTCTGGTCAGCGCTGTCCCACAGACAAGCAGGAGGTCCTCCACTCTCCAGCGACAGCCATGGTGCACAGCTCGTCCTGACCGACCTTCTGGACCAGAGACAGCACTCTCCTCCTCAGCAGCAGGATGTCAAACGCCGGTGACTTCCTAAGCATCCCCAAGCAGCAGGCGTTTTTCACCGCCATAAAGAACGGCAGGTCGGCTGAGGGAAGCTGCACTTCGCCCGTGGAGGATGAGGACGAAGAAGAAGTGGAGGAGACCTCCGGACTCATGCCCAGGTCTTCACCCGTGCCCAGAAAGCGGGGGCTGTCCATCCTGGATGAGGCGGCCGAGTACATGAAGACACGTCTGGCTCTGGCCGGCAGGAGAGTCTCCTTCGCCGACGCCAGCGGCGGAGAGCTGGTCCAGGTGAAGGAGTTCCTGGCTTTCGAGTCCGACGAGGATGAGGAGCAGGAAGCCGCAGGACACGGTGGGCTTCCCGCCATGGAGCCCCTCTACTCCGTGCGTCCCGACTTCCCCTCGCCGAGCCAGGCGGAGCTGCTTCTCGCGGTGCGCACCAACAAAGTGGAGGTGGAGAAGGTCTCCTCCACGGAAGGCGAGCCGCTGGCTTTCACCGGCCTCGTCCGAGTGCTCAACATCTCCTTCCAGAAAGCCGTGTACGTCCGCTTCACCATGGACGGCTGGGCGTCTTTCTTCGACTGCCCCGCCGAGTACCTCCACGGCTCCAACGACGTGGAGACCGACCGCTTCACCTTCAAGCTGTCGTTCGCGCCGCCCTACCTGCACGACGGAGCCCGCATGGAGTTCGTCGTGCGCTATGAGGCCGGGGAGGGAGCCCACTGGGCAAATAACGCGGGGAAGAACTACTCGGTGGTCCTGAATGCGACCCGCAGAGCCGAGTCGACCCGGGGCAGGGAGGCGGGTAGGGAGGTGATGAGAGGCATCCTGAAAGCCCCCTCTTACAGGTCAGTGTCCAGAGCTGGTCTGGGATAGGAACCCCCGTCTATAGAGTTCTGTAAGCCTCTCATTATTTATGCCTTTGCATACTGAATACATATACATTCAGATTATGAAAAGGACACATCAGACGCAGATTTATGTAAACAGATACGCCTTGTGATTTTCTCATCAATATCATGATGGACATCCAGGTTTTCAAGCGGTATATGCTTTATTGTTAACGGTCATCAGCTAGGAAAATTTTACTATGACAGTAATGCCTCGTCCTCTCCAAGAAGAGCAAAAAAAAAAAAATGTACATAACAATTCAATATCCAGCATTCCGACACTAATAGCAGTTTTAGCGTGTGTGTGGACCGACTTTACAATGTTGCCTAACGCAGTCAAGTGTCTTGTTCAACTGTAGTCCCCACAAACTGCTGTCCTGCCTGAACACACGGTTAGCCGTGTCATCAAAAATGTGCTACGGACAGAAAACGGTCCAGTGATCCACTAACACGTACATCACAAAGGTCTGAGGCAAAATGGACTAGTATATTTCACTGGAATCGGGGAAATGGTGATAATGTGAAAGCCATCATTAGGACACAGGTATCATCGATACTCAAGGGAGTGAGACCATTAGAGATTCTGTGCTGGAGAGTGCAAAATCATGAGCTGGAGTCAGATGTCACACTACATTGTGTTTAATCGAATGCTTTCCTGATGTAAGGGAAAAAAAAAATCAACCACATAAGATTTTCCTCCAAAGCATCATATGTTGAAATGGAGGCAGAGATGCTCTTTTTTCTTAATACATATAGCAAGACTGAGACCAGGTCTGGACAGAACAGGACCAAGATGGGATGGAGCAATTCTAAAAACAAACAAATGCTGTCAGCATTATGAAATATGAAGGGTAATGGGAAACCTGGGTAACAAGGGTCTCAAAACGAGTCAGGTCCAACTTGGGTAACAATCCTAAATGAGTCAAGTTCAACTTTGGTAACAATCCCAAAACTGATCTGTGTAAAAATCTCAGAAAAGTCAGATTTGACATAGCTAACAATCCCAGACAAACCAGGTTCAACAGGGGTAACAATCTCCAAAGGAGTCAAGGTCACCATGGCTGGCTTTTAAAGATACATGATGCTGAGAAGGTAACTTGAGATTGTGACTGAAGTTTTTATGGCATGATTGATCTGCCCCCTTGTTGTAGTTTAAAATTCCACTGAGGCCAGAGGTGATCCCACTGTATGAAATGGGATCAGATTACAAAAGTCTGAAAGTCACATAGCTGAATTATGAAAATTGCACAGCTGAATTAGGAAATGCAAATGAAGGTGAGAGTCAGGGTTACCTGCTGATCTGCCTCCTCTTTATGGAGATGAGCACGAGGAAGGAGGCAAAATCTGGACCATTACAGGATAGAAAATTAATGAGAATGGCATATGGATAAATTATGATAATTATGCAGGAAGCTCAAAAGATTATCTGTCCATCCATCCATCCACTCGTAAATCCATCTTCTAGCCTTATTCTGGTCAAGGTCATTGGGTCAAGAGATTTTGAAAGAGCAAATAATGTGACAAATGATGTGAACTGCCTGTTAATTTGTCTTGGGCTGATCTCATCTGCTGACATGTGAACACTGAGTGAATGTTCATATTAACTGAAGTCTTTAAGATAGAGAAGATAAGGTCTGCCATTGCGGGTACCTGCC
The DNA here is from genome assembly GCA_009936485.2 of Gymnarchus niloticus. Classification (NCBI taxonomy): domain Eukaryota; kingdom Metazoa; phylum Chordata; class Actinopteri; order Osteoglossiformes; family Gymnarchidae; genus Gymnarchus; species Gymnarchus niloticus. Next base: position 17,343,097 of record JAACJT020000105.1, on the reverse strand, counting down.
ACTCTCCCGGCTCTTCGCTGGGGTCTTTGAGGAGCATTAACGTCAACACATGCACCACGTAGCTCACCAGGAATCTGGGGCTGTGTGAGGCAGATCAAAATAGGACAAGATGGGGCTCACTTTCACTCCTGGGGGCTGCCTGACTTACCCCTGACCTTTCAGCGGTGGAGGTGGGTCAGGGCCGGCAGCAGTCACCCTGCCCTTCTAGTGTTGGCTAGGAAGCATAGATCCACAGAGTAACTTGGAATCTGCTCGTTAAGGTGGTCTATTTTTGCAGTAGTAAATACTGATGCAACTGTTTCCACTCTCTTATGGGGTCATACTGTAGGGTTTTTAAATAAACACGCAGCAGATGCCATGACCCAGAGAGGTGTGCATGTCCACGTTCTCCGTGATGTATGTGGTGCTTCTTCAGCCATGACTGTTCCTCACGTGGCTCTACCACACAGTCACTCTCCATGCATATCGACTCACCTAAACAGTAAGCCTTTTGACCGTGTATGGAAACCTGTGAAGACAGAAATAAAATGGAGACCAGACAGCACTGAGCCGGGGCCTCACACCCATCACCATACCTCCAAGTCACAGAACATTAATTGGACATCTTATTTTTCCTTGTCAGCTTGTTAGTCTATCCATCCGTTCATCTTCCAAATCGCTTAATCCAATTCAGGGTCGCCGGTGGTGGGGGGTGGGCCTATACCGGACAGCCTTAGGGCACAAGGCAGGCAGCGGACACCTGACGACGTAGCTTGATAGTCCAGGACAAAAGTAAACATTCCTGGCCTTGGGCATCTGCAAGCAATCTACATTAATGGAGAGATCCTCCAAGCCTGAATGAAGAGGTGTGGAGAAGCACTGGAGAATCAGATCAAAGTCCACTGATTTTCCATTGTAGAAGTATGGATGTTTCACATGACTAAGCAAAAGTAAGCACCATGTTGATATCCTCATCCTTGCAAGTACACCCAGGGCCAGGTATTTTGACAGGGCAAGCTTTAATGGTTTCATGTCTCTTAATATTTTCTACATGTCTATTACAGTCATTGTCCCCTGCATGACGTCAGAGTGGTTATTAAAGATGAGAGGCTTCCACACTTTGAGGCAATACTGTTAGACGACAGCCCAAAATGGGGCCTTAATGACCATTCCTTGATGGGACAGAGCCTCCTTGATTGAGGTTCCTTGAGGTAGTGGAACAGAACTTATTGGGTTCATTTATTCACGATGTCCCAAAGATGAAAAAGGTTTTATAAGTTTGTTTGTCAATATTAATTTCATTTGTTTGGAGCCCTGCGAAGTATATAGAGCTTGTACTTTAGAATGGCAGGCATATATTAGGATAGCAACACACAATTAGATTTGATTTTAGGCCCTGTCCTGCATATGCACAATATTCTTTCTCGAGTGGAATTCTGGAAAAGGTTGTTTCAGCAAAGCATTGTGAGACCCGATCCTGTTTAACTCTGTTTCGAACATCATTCATTCACATCCTTTACTGTCTTTTTTTTCTGTTACTCAGAATGGAAACTGATTACATGGAGGCCCCGGTGGTGGAGAAAGATGGAGGTGAGCAGGCTGTGTGATGGGATATCAGCTAGTTGAGCAGCCATGGAAATGGACTCATAATCTGATTGTGGGTGGGGGGAGATTTAACCTGAACTACCCAGAGGCATAAATGGATGTCAGTGCTTTTTATAAGCATCAGCTGTACAGATCAATTTATTTTTATAGTGCCTTTCACAGTAGAGTTGCCTGAAGGCGCTTAACAGGAGTGTGTGGTAAATATAATGTACTTAGGTGAAAAAGGAACCGATAACAGCAAAGAGGAACCAAAAACTCCCCAGCAAGGGGTAAAAATACACCTATGGGGGTCCGAGGTCAACGGGCCCCCCAACACCCTTGAGCAAGCTATGATTATACAGAGCAGGAAAAGATATGAGACCATGTCAGGTCTCTTACCTGACCGAGATGGGAGGAGTGAGCTGACCGTTTCTAGCCTTGCAGCCTGACCGGTCGTTCTCATATGGCTTCATGGTGTTCCATAGGTGACGTTAGGGACAGGGAGCCCCACACGAACGTGCTCCCTCAGATTATCCAACCTGAAATTGATGTCGAGGTAAGTGGCTCATGCCTTCGCAAACGGCCGCATTTGAAGAAAGACCACACGTAACACATGGGAGGAATTAGCCATTAGTGATGCTTGGACAGTATGAAGGTATAAAAGTTGCCTGGCCTCGTCTTTGAATCCTCTGATTTGTGCCAGGAGTATCTCCTGCTCTTTTGGGAAAATTGCCAACCAAAAGGTAGAAATTGTATCTTGATGTTCTGGTTCCCGATGACAGTTCAGACCTCTTGACTGCAGGCATGTTGAAGTAAGAGTAGTGTGGTGGCTGTCGGTGTGCCCTAGAATCACGCACGGAGCGCCTTCTCTAGGGATAATCATTCCAACGACCATCAAATGAGTCTAGTATGGGTTTTACACTTAAACCTTCTGCAAACGACTGAATAACATACACTCATCTCATGTTTAATGCTGAAAAAACAGAGGAATCATTCCTCATGGCAGAGCGTCTATTAGAGATGTTACGGTACAAATGCTTTAGAAAGCTTTGAAAACCAAATTTCGGTTGAAGTATCAGCTGATCTCGGCCGCCTGTTAGTTGAAATGAATCTTATGCAGTCATTCAGTGCATAAATGGGACATGTATAGGAGAATTGGCCTATAACTGTACACTGTTCTCTCTGTTTAACTGATAGTACTGGCTAGTAAAGGCCAGTAAAGCTTCATTTCAGGATCAGTAACCCATTTCCCTGAGTAGACTGTCCTTTGAAATGACCTTCTTGTCTCCTGCTCTGTCGGCTTGTTTTCTGTTGATCACAGCTCATTGAGGCTTCAGCAACACCTTAGGTAATGCTTGCCCACCTGCCTGTGCTATGGATTGACCCCGCCTGACACTGACTGGTGCATTCAATAAGCTCCACCCCCAATAGATGCATTGGTTTCCTGCAACTCTTAACGACCACATCTGTGTATCAGACTGGTGTGTGAATCTCAGTACTGATACTGAGGCAACTTTTTGCTTTCATGTGCTCTGCTGAAAACCGTGACAAATTCTCGAGAGACTTCATCTACTTTTAAGATAGATGCCTTTCTGATCTGTATGGAAATGCAAAAATGGCAGAAGCCGACAGTAAAGACATGCTGGAATTCTGTTCCACAGGAGTTTTAGATGATTCCCGAGGAATGGGATCTGCAGAGACGGGACAGAATGTATGAACCAAAAGGCTCATTTTTGCATTAGTGGGTAAACTGACCCCCTTTAGACTGGTCCGGCTGCCTCATACTAAATAGATCTGGCTGGACGTTAAACAGAAGCACTTAACACTTTCATAAATATTGTTTGAAACAATTTTGGGGATTTGAATGGGAACTGGTCGTGGAAAAAGGTTTACATTTGAAATCAGCAGGTCCATATTCACGGACATTACAGTAATGAGAGAAAAACCAAAAGTTTGTCAATTTAAAAAAAAAAAAACACAACAGACATTTTGCTAAGATGTATATACTAAAATTACCGAAAGGATGCTTACTTAGGAGGAAATACGAAAACTATTGAAATCAGGCTTGGGACAAAATATATCAGTGTGGGTGCTTATAATATTGAGAGAGAATAAATGCACAGCAGATTAAACAGCAAACTTCCCCCTTATTCTAAATTAAGGCCATCTGAACTGGAAAAGAGCTTTAATTTAATACCGCAGACCATGAGAGCAATGGTGCCTTTCAGTGTGTAACCCTCAGGGTCAGCTTCACTGCACACTGACAGCTAAACGGGGGGTCTAGTCTGTCATCCAGCCCAACAGCGTTGGCTGGTTATGTCCGTCTAAATGACAGTGCGTGTGGGTTCCCTCTCTATGTACGAGAAACTGACTGTGTGGCATTCGTGTGCCAGGTCGATTTCACAAATGCAACCATTTAACCATTTAATGGAGTTAACTTCCCAATAACAAAATGTTGGCTTTCTGCCTGATGTTATAGATCGATGTTTGTGGATCTTTGCATAAATAATGGAAAAACGGGGCACTGATAAGTTGACTCAAAAAAGAAAAGTTGTCAGTCACGTACCTCTGCAGCTATCTAACCACAGGAACTAGTCCTGCTCTCTGTTGGTGCAACTCAACGCCTGTGGGGAATGGGGGCCACTCTGCCCCCAGCACAAATCATGCATTTGCACAGCCTGAATTTAGCCCTGATTTGGGTTTCGGAACTGGGTCAGGCAACAAGGATGAATTCAACGGCCAGAATCACACACACAGACCTCCTAAAGAATCAAACTGGGATACATCAGGTTTTCTTTGAGACATGGAACATGTTGTAAATGCAAACAGTTTGTGTTTCATCGTTAACTCTCCAAAAAAACACTACAATTTTCCATAGCTTTCATGGAAATTTGCTTCAACACGGTAATACTGCAGAACATCTTTGCAAAGGCGTGTTTGGTGTTATCTACATCCAGCATGCTTTCTAGGTCAAAAAATGGTACTAATATAGTTTCAGCTCACAGATGCCTGTATATAAAATTTGAGTGTCTGACATAAAAACATGACTGGAGGTCTTGTCTTATTTGTGCTCATCGATATGATTTTGCGTCATTCTTTACAGAATATCGCTGCCGTCATATCCAGTCCTCCTTCCAAATCTGACAGAGATCTTGAATCAGAAGAACGTCCACTTTCTTCTATTGAGTCCTTCCAGGAGCACCCACCCTTGTTTCCCACAGCCATTGAGGAACCGACACCCTTAACCAACCAGCCACCAATTCCATGTCCTGAGGTGGAATCTCATCAGAAACCTGATCTTGAAAAAGAGAGTTTCACATCCATAGGAAATAGTGACAATGCAGTGTCCACTTCGGACGTCTCCAGCAGGTCCCCGTATGACATAAAAATAACCCCTGGTAGCCACGGGGAAGAACTGAACAAATCCAGAATCACCCACTCCGTATCTACTTTGTCCTCTCAAGCCACTAAATATGACCCTGAAACCTCCGACGATAACAAAGCGGCCATACGACAAGATGAAATCCAGCACAAGAGCCTGGTATCTCATTCTCTGGATGCACTAGACTGTACCACGGATAGCCAAATCCTGGATAGAAAGAGGATATCTGAAGGAAAAGATCACTCAGCAATTGCAATTCAAGAGCAACAGACTATTGCCCCCAGTGTCTTTGGATCAGCACAGGAAGATGAGGACAAGGTAGAGTTTAGGCAGGAAGTGGGTAGCTGGGATTCAGGGCAGATTTCTTTCTTCTGTCTTACTGAAGAGCCAAAGAAGTACATCACCAGTGAGGAGGAAATCATGCAGGTTTCAGAAGCCAGGTTGAATGTAGAGAATGACCCAGCTATCAGAGAGCAGCATGAGACCGCGACCTTGAACATGATGCACATGACATCTGGCGCGTGCTTTGGTGCAGATGGCAGGAGGATTCAGTGCCATGCCATCTCCGACACTGGGCACACAATCCCAACTGGCCATGTCACAGAAGACCTAGAAAGGAAGATGGATGAACCGACTGGTGTTTATAAAACAGACCTCAACTCCCCAAGACCTTTGGCTGAGGCTCATGATGTCACTTCCTACAAGCTGCTGCCATGTGTCGCAGGTGAAGTTGTAGGGTCAGCGGTCATCACAAGTGAAATTGCAGATTCACAGGAAGCCACGGGTGAAGTCGCAAGATCACCCGTCATCAAAGATGAAGTCACAGTATCACAGGATGGCACAGCTGAAGGTGCAGGATCAGCAGGCAGCAGGGGAGAAGTCAGAGTATCACAGGATGGCACAGGTGAAGTGGCAGGATCAGCAGGCAGCAGGGGAGAAGTCAGAGTATCACAGGATGGCACAGGTGAAGTGGCAGGATCAGCAGGCAGCAGGGGAGAAGTCAGAGTATCACAGGATGGCACAGGTGAAGTGGCAGGATCAACAGGCAGCAGGGGAGAAGTCAGAGTATCACAGGATGGCACAGGTGAAGTGGCAGGATCAACAGGCAGCAGAATGGAAGTTGCAGGACTGCTGACCACCACAGCCATTGTCTTGCCCTCAGAACCTACTGCTTCTGGCCTCGTGCTCTCAACTGACAAAAATGATATCCCAGTTCAGGGTGAGATTTTCATCCATGACCTGGAGACTAAGCTCATATCCCCTCAGAGTACAGATGGCCTAGAAAAGGAGGAGCTTTCTCTGAGCCAACAGATAGCCTTGGATTCTCTTGTGTCAGAGGTGACATACCAGGCTTTAGCTAAAGCTTTCCTGACCTTTCTGATTGTGGTCTGCCTGGTAATGGTTATTACTTACCCCCACACCTTATTTATCATCAGCCTCTTTTGCTGCATTTCTTCTAATTCAAAATTGATTTAATTTTTTCTTCTGAAAAGTGCCTTTTCACGCTACATCTCCTTTTATCAGCATCTCTGTATCTGCATGGCCTTGCGAGCACTACCTTTCTTTTTGAGTGTGTACTGTGAAAGCATTTAGATGTTAAATTTGTATTATATACTTTATGAATGACCAAAAATGTGTTTTTACATGACGTACACATGAAGTGATATGCCAGTAAGCTGTGTTTAAAGTTTGGTAGGCATATTTAATGGATAAAATTCATTTGTGTTGTTGAAAAAAGATGCACATGGTTAGTGTGGAAAAGTAAAATGACCAGTAGGGTGCTTATCTTGGGGTGGGTAGGGTGATGTTAACAGCCAGCCTGGTGGGAATTTAGTAATCCGAATGTTTGGACATAATGTGAAATGAGAGTACGAGATGACATTTTGACCTCAGGGAAAAAGACTGAATTTAATTTGAATTTAATGTGTAAATGTCTCTTTGTCTTTGTTATATTGTTTGGGACAAATGATATTGTGTGCGTCTGTGTGTGTGTGGTGAGAGTTAGATTTTAAGAGCCCCATTTTTTGACTTACAGGCCTCTAAATGATCACAATAACAGTATAAAGGCACTCAAATCCGCAAACACAACAGTATACAGTACCGTATATCTGTAATTGTCTGAGAAAATAGCTTACATTTTAACAGTTCTACAGGTGGGTGTTGAGTCATCTCTCAAAATGGCAAATGTCCGGCTTTAAATGTGGTTTTATTACATAAAGCCTGTATTCGGTATGGTGAACTGTACCAAATGTTTTTTGAGATAAAATGTATATCGATTGAAAAGTCATTAGACAAAGACAAGTCATGGCTGAAAGTGGTCTTTCTTAAACGTGATTTCACAACCTTCGGCACTTTGTGAAACATAGGCCTACATGCAACTTTAAATTGTCGAGACTTTGTAAACAACATGCAGAGAATCTTTATGGGGATATGAATCCAGTGATTGAGAAGGCACATCCACGCATGCGCTACGAGTGGGAATTTAATATTAGCAGTTTCTAAACGCAACCCGAGCCGTTGACATTAAGGAAAGGTCAGGCTGCAGAAGATCAAGCCGCCATTGTAAACCTAGTGTGCTGTCTTGTATTTTCCGTCTTTTTTTTGCTATAAAACTTTCAGTGCTTCGTTCTCTCAGCGAAGGGATAGATTTCACGCCCTTCTTCACTTTAAAACGTTGCACAGTTATATTGGTGCGGACACTCGTTCGGACACACTGTAACAGCCCCTGACAGGCGTGTCGCCTGACCTGGGCTATGGAAAATGACACCTGATTTGCTCCAAGAGTTCAGGAGGATACTATTTAATTATAACATGACAAGAGCCTCATTAAACGCAGTGCAAACTCATAAAAGGGTAAAGCTAAAAGACAACTTTTAAGCAAAGACCATTCATTCGTGCAGACTGTACATATAAGCTTCGCCGCATTCCGACCCCAGCGTCAAATTCCGACGAAGGCATCTGTTAGCGAGGCATCCAGCGGTTCAGACAGCTGTCAGCCCCGCAAGGTGCCGCCTGGCTCCACGGCACGGCTGTCGGCGACAAAACGCTTGAACAGGAATCTACAGCGGGACTGGGCGGCGCGCCTGTTTCTAAAGGTGTGTGACGAGTTATGGATATTAATAACGACATTGGAAATTATTACAGCTGCAGAAAACGTCGCAACTGCTTGTATTTCCAATTATTTTATAAACAGGCTGTGTTATTCAGGACTGTTAGTACAAACCTGCTGTAATTTTACTGTGAAGGCAAATTATAAGGCGTATTAATATAATTCAAAACCACCACGATGCCACTAATATAAGAATAATTGCTTTTTTCCCCACTACGGAACGGCGCCTTATAATCGCCTTTAAAGGCATTTTATATGGGAAATGGTAACATGGCCATGTGTACCTTGTTGGTCAGGTGGTAACTTAATTTGATTAGAGTCCTTAACTAGCATCCTAAATTGTGCTGTTTAATTTCTTGTGCGTAAAAGTCACATAAAAATACCCAATAAACGCATGAAACACGGACAGGATATACGGCAAGGGATCACAGCTGCACAGACAGACGCTCAGAAAGGTTTGACTATGGATTCGGAGGGCATCTTTCATTCCACAGCCTGTAGGGGGCGCCCTGACTTTCAGCCTTTTCGAAATCTCGGGGAAGGTCACGTGCTGTACAACAGAATCCCTTAACGAGTCTTTAAAAATTCTTCGTGATCCTCCAGAGTGGCTATATGTTACTCTTGTCATCATTCCAGTTATTTTTCAGCGTTGGCGTTGAGTCGCCACCGCCGCCTCGGCGGACCCGAATCGAGCCGAATCGAGCCGATCCCAGCCGAAGCTCAGCGCAGGGATGCCTCACGTCGTAAGCGACTGGCCAGTGCAAACGGGCATTTCATTGACATCATTTTCATTCTCCGTGAACTAAGAACGCCAGTGTGTGATTTCGCCATCAGCTGCGTGTGTGTAGGACCGCCATGCGTTTTCGGCGTCTCTTTGGCCACCGGGCTGCCGTGAATGAGTTCAGCGCGTCCTGCAGGGCGCAGCCAGAGGAAGCCCCTTCACATCTCCACATAGGATGGCTGCACGGAGCCTGCGAATACGGGCGGACCATGTGCTGAGCTGGAGGATCTGGGGCTTTCTTACAGGAAAGGCGCGATGCTCAGGTGTCTCTGAAGAGAAATGATTCGGATTATTTCATAAACGGGGGGGCGGCATGAAATGAAATCCCACACAAGCTGCTCCTCCACCTTAAGATGCTCTCTCCGCCAAGGATCATCTTCATTCTTTCATTTTCCTGCCTTTTTCCCCCCAGATGCAGAATGCCTTCATAATAAATAGCTTTCACCTTCATGCCAGCCAGCCGTGGGTGTGTGAGGCTATACCGTGGGAATGATGTATGAGTGAAACATGCGTACTGCTTCAGCCTGATTTAAGCAGATCTTCGCTCGGATTGGTGTCTTACTGATGTTTTATGGAAATTTAGAAGACATGACATGTGCTGGAAAGAAGAGGAGACGTCTCGTCTTATTTATCAGAAATGTCCCCGATGCACGGAGAGCTCTGAGTCAAAGACTGCCGGCCGGCTCCATATACACCTTATGGCACTGCATTAAGTCCTGCATTCTTCTCTCTGGATCTCTGCCATTTTGAGGCTTAGTCGGGATTCTGATAAGCAGGTAAGGCGACACACTGACATTCCTCTTCCCAGATGTGTGTGATTACGCCAGCATCCTTCGATGGTTTAGGAAAGTGCAGCTTTGCCGACGATGCCCGTTTTTAACGAAATGGCTGCTTTTCCAGTGTCGCTTCTTCTCGACCGAATAAAGAGACAGTAATGCGGCCTGGATGTCGATCCGCACCCTCCTCGTCCAGAGCAGGTGACATGCTGAGCGACACCCAGACGACACGGATCCTGCCTTTGGGTTTCGCCTGCCGAGTGCGGGATCTTGTGAATAAGTCGTGTCTTTATGGCGTGTGTATACACCTCACGTCACTTTGTATATTATATATATATATATATATAGAGAGAGTGTGTTAAGTTAAGCCCGCAGGTAGGTTAGGTTAAATAACGGTGCCCAGATCGCCTATAAGCCCCACATCGGTGTTGACACACCGGCATCTGCTCGTCCCCCCCGGTGTGTAAGACGAGGTGTGTGTCCAGGCTTCCTGAAAGTGCCCTGACACACGGTGCGCTCGGCCTCGCCTTCCACAGAAAGCGCCCGGTTAAGTTAAGCCCGCATTTATATTCCGCTCTCGTCCTGATTGTGTTTGAACGACGGAGGGCTAAGATGATGCGATGCCGACTTTGCTTGGCGAGTTGCGCGGCCGACGACGGCGGGGCTCCGCTGTTGCTACCCGGCCATGGACGATGCTCCAGGCTCCAGATTTATAACATCATGCGGCTCCTAAGTGATCCCCTCTGGCCTAAATGCGAAGCTACGCTTTGTTCTAAATATGGGATAATCTGAAAGCGAAATGTGCTACAATCTTACACATATTCTTATGCTCTTTTGACAGAGAAATAAGGCAACAAAATGGGCTCTTTATTATGTGTCGCTTGTGTGCCGTGGGAGCAAGTCCTACACTGGAAAATCATCAGTGCTGATTTAAGCCTTCATATGAAACTAAGTCTTCAAATGAAAACCCAGGTTTAGTTTTCATGTTCTCTTACATTACTGTGTAATTTTCTGTTACATCTGTAGCATTGTGAATAATACAGCATTAATTCGCCATTAAATTGCTCGCTGCCACCCAGAATAAACCAATCTGTTCTTACCCTTTGGGGATGGGCATACACAGTTAGGTGGGACAGGTAGCACTGATCTCCAAACTGTGCCACAGTTTGTTTACCTAAAAAAAAAAAAAAAAAAATGCTGTAATTGCACGTTAAAATCACAGACGAATGCAATAACGTAAAGTGAGGTCCTGCTTGATAAGAGGGATTGTTAAAGATGCAAAATTGACTTGCGTTAATCAGATATGAGACCATTATGGTCTGGATGTTCTCTTTTATCAACAACGCCAAGTTGACCAGGAAATCAGCTTCAGATTAAACATACAATCACATCTCGTTCTTTTCACGACATGGATCAGACTCCTCAGATAGTTCTGCCTTTTTTAGGTGCACCATGCGCTCTTTAGAAGGTAGCGCCAGTAGGTGGGGCTGTTCCCTGACAGCTCCTGTGCCCTGGGTTCGAGTCAGACTGTGCTGACTGTATGTTCTGCCTTTCCCTGCGTTAAACACCGAAAAGCACAATATTACTGTTATCAACCCATGTTACCATTATAAAGGCATTCGTAGGGTAAGAGTACAGATTGTTCTTAGATCCTGTTCTTGAAAAGGTCTCCAGTATTAGTGTAAAAATGATATGAAAATATCTCCTACAGCTAGCCAATAATAAAGGTATAAAGCTAAGATATGTATTAATACATATTACTATCATATTAAAATGTAATGAAATATTATTGCTGGACCATCTGACACACCTAGCTGCATATTACAGATTGAACCTTCATTATCTCCTTGGCTTGTATATGTACGAGTTCTGAATTTCCAGTCTGCTCACTTCTCTCTGATATCTTCATTGATGAAATGGTGCGGTACTGGGCTCTCACATCTGTGTTTTTAATTACCCAAATGGCCAATGAATTCCATCGTTAGCTTTAGTTAGAAAGATGTATTTGTTACGGGCCACAGCTGTCACAGGTACTGTGTCTTCAGACTCCTGGATTGTGGGGCCTTGAGATGAGGACACAGTGTAAGCAAGTGGGGACAGGATTTGATGACAAAACAAAAAAACTAAAAAAAAAAACAGACTTTGCTTGAATGCAAGGGAAAGAACTCAAAGATAAACCAGACAAGACAAGGCTAGAACTGTAGGCATGAACAGGCACAACCTGGACATTACCAGACCGGGAACACAACTAGGAATTAAAAGAAGACCAGTAATGACTGAAACACGGTCAACAACACTAAATAAAACAAACACTCGACCTAGACGAGAGGGGAACCTAGGCATGAATAACAAAAGATCCAGGTGAGACACACGAGGGTAATCAGGGCAAAGGTGAGCGGAGAAACTGAACGAGGGAACATAGGTACACCTGAAACCCGGCCAGATCACGGGAATCTGGAGCGCTGGTGCCGACGTGACAGCATTACTCAAAACTCAGACCGATCTCTGTTATCACTGAACATGCTTGTTTTCCAGTCATGACTTATTAATTGGCAACCTGATTAAGTGATTGCTGAAGAGTGAATTTATTTCCATTTCATTCATTTTAACTACAATTAATAAGTTCTGACCTTGACCTGGTTACATCATTTGGAAAATCTGCCCATGCTCTTTGATTATTTGCATTTTTGAATATCTGACGTCTGAAAAGTGAAGCAGGTGCTGTTTGTGCTTGCAGCTTAAGGAGCACGGTCTCCAATCAGCACCACGGCTCTGTGAAAAATGGGCCGATGCAAAACAAGGTCCTCCAGTCGCTTGTGAGTGAAAGTCGAGAGGCAACCACGAGGACGTACGAGAGAGCGGTCCGAGGAGGAGGAGGAGGAGGAGGAGGAGGAAGGGGGTACCGCCAGCCCCTGGAGAAGGTAGGGAGCAGTGGAGTACGAGGGATGGCCAGTGGAAACGAGAGCAGTCATGTTTCTGGCAGCCTGCTGGCAGCCATGGCGACCACAGGGAGCAGGGTAGCGGGTGACGATTGGCCCTCCGCAGTCTCCACCTACGTCAAGCTGGTCCTCCTGGGTCTAATCATCTGCATCAGCCTAGTGGGCAACCTGGTGGTCTCCTTGCTGGTACTGCGGGACCGGGGGCTGCACAAAGCCCCCTACTACTTCCTGCTGGATTTGTGCCTAGCTGACACCATCCGCTCGGCCGTCTGCTTCCCATTCGTTCTGGTGTCCATCAAGAATGGCTCCGCCTGGACCTACAGTGTGCTGAGCTGTAAGGTGGTGGCCTTCATGGCCGTGCTCTTCTGCTTCCATGCCGCCTTCATGCTCTTCTGTATCAGCGTCACACGCTACATGGCCGTGGCGCACCACCGCTTCTACTCCAAGCGCATGACCTTTTGGACCTGCGTGGCCGTGGTCTGCATGGTGTGGACCCTGTCGGTGGCCATGGCATTTCCGCCGGTCTTTGATGTGGGCACCTATAAGTTCATCCGAGAGGAGGACCAGTGCATCTTCGAGCACCGCTACTTCAAGGCCAACGACACGCTGGGCTTCATGCTGATGTTGGCCGTGCTCATCCTGGCCACCCACGTAGTCTACATGAAGCTCCTGTTCTTTGAGTACAAGCACCGCAAGATGAAGCCAGTTCAGATGGTGCCAGCCATCAGCCAGAACTGGACCTTCCATGGGCCCGGTGCCACCGGCCAGGCGGCGGCCAACTGGATTGCAGGTTTCGGCCGGGGCCCCATGCCACCCACTTTGCTGGGCATCCGGCAGAACCTGCACAACCAGAACCGACGGCTGCTGGGAATGGAGGAGTTCAAGGTGGAGAAACATCTTGGGAGGATGTTTTACGTCATCACCCTGTCCTTCCTTGTCCTCTGGTCGCCGTACATCGTGGCCTGCTACTGGCGTGTCTTCGTAAAGGCCTGCACCATCCCTCACCGGTACCTCTCCACCACCGTCTGGATGAGCTTTGCTCAGGCCGGTGTCAACCCCATCATTTGCTTCTGCCTCAACAAGGACCTGAAGAAGGGGCTGTTTGCTCACCTGCCATCCTGCTGTAGGACTACACCTCAACTGCCCCGGGAAACCTACTGTGTCATATGAGGGAGGTGAAGGCGGGGAAGGGGGATTTATAAATGGG
>JAACJT020000105.1:17301292-17329316 GCA_009936485.2 Gymnarchus niloticus | reverse complement strand
CCAACCACCACCGGAAGGCGGGCCTGTTCGCAAAAAAGCCCACCTGCTGGGGGATTACGCGAGAACCGCCAGGGGAAACCTACAGGGGCAGATGGGGGAGGGGAAGGCAGGAAAGGGGGATTTTTAAAGGGGGGGGGGCTTGTGGACTGACATTTTTTCTGAAGGGGTGGGGGTTTGAGGGAACATTAAAAGTGTTGTGGCCTTTCAGTCAGAACAAGATGCTTTAATGTCCAAGGTTCAAGGAGGATACTAGGTGAGAAGGGATGGACTGAGATATTTGTGTTGACACTCTTGTCCCATTGGCTGTGATGCTTGTTCCTCATTTTTAAAAGGTGGATGGGGAAGATTTATGCCAAGCAAGATTTTAAATACGTCAAACAGGCATTAGGACTTGGGTGAAGGAGGTGAAATGGTTAAAATGAACATTGGCTGAGCTGCGAGTTTGAATGACGATTGACAGAACTGGCACTGATGTCCTGTGCATGCTGTGATGTTTACATGTTGGCCGAGCGTTACAGTGTGACGTATTACTCATGTAGACAGACTGCTGGGAGTTTGCGGAGCATAAATATTTCAGTAACACAGAAGACGGTGTGATAAGGTCATTATCAAACATGATCCTGTCCCACCAGTCGATGCGTGTTTGCTGAAGCGGTTTTACTGCCAAAGACGACGGCAGAAATCTGCACGTAGTGTGACGTCACCATGGCCTGATCACGGACCCTACACTGTTGGTGTTGGAAAAGTAGTTGTTTTCATCCAAGTGAGATGTTCTCTTCTATAAGAAGTTCTTACAGCCCTGTTTTTATTTGATGAAAGACAGAGGTTTTTTTTTTTTAGTACCAGTGTTGTAATCCTAAATGCACTTGAACAGCCATCAGAGAGACTCATGGGTAACGTACATCCATTTTTAAAGGGTGCAGAGGCATCTCAGGCCACACGAATTTACATATCAAACTCAACACGTGTCTCTCATCTTCATCCCACTGTTTGGAATGCCGTGACGGTACCTGGACCCAGAAGAGCACGCTGTTTGGTTTGTTCCGGTTTTTTAGCCTCACTCAGCGCTTCAATCTGTTGTGTGAATGTAATGTGTGAGGTGACAGATGACGTCCAGGGGCACTAATTCTCCAGGAAAGCTGGTTCAAGGGGTACAGAATGGTGGGTCTTCCTCTGCCTCTTAAATTCTCAGCTCCCTCCCCTTGTTCATACATAAGATACAGGATCGGGTTATGGGGGTGGGGTGGAAGGGGGCTCTACCTGATGGCATTGATTGGTATTATTAGCATGAAGCACTGTAAAAACAAGTAGATGCCTATAAAGAAAGAATATTTACAGACAGGAAGAGAAAAGTCCTGCCTGTGTATTGAAATCACCAAGCTTCAGGTATTTGCACTATTATCTGAGGAGACTTAACCTTCTGTGTGACTAGTTGAGCGGGTGACTGGTTTTGTTCGAATGTCTGACCACAGTTTGTGCCATTATGGCGATGGCATCATAAGTATCGTTCAAGGAAAACGTTCATAAAACGTTTGTAAAAGCCATGATTCTGAAGAAGTCACAGAGCTACGTGGAGATCAGAAAAACATTGTCAGGTGGAATATTAATGATGTAATGCAGACCAGACATACCAGACATATTTTTTTCCTCTGCTGAAAAAAACACAAAAAAAAAAACAAAAAGTAACTATTTGGTCATATTGACGTAGAATTTGACCAAAAGTCTATGTAATTGATTTAACAATATATATTTATGTCATAACGAGGCTTGCAGTGAAATCACAAGATTGTGGTTTCCAATATGGAACAACACACTCAGTGGCCAGTTTATTGCGTATTCCTCCTCGTTAACACAAACAAGCATATCCTCTAGACAGCAAATTTTGTGGCTGATTATAGCTGAATATATACAGCATGCCAACAGCTTCCAGAAGCTTGGTTAGTGTGCAGCTAAGCATTAGAGCGGCCAAGACACTCAATCTGAATGATTTTCAATGTGGTATAATTACTGGCCAAGGATATGGTGGTTCCATTATCTCAGAAACAGCCACCCTCAATAGATTTTTCACACTATAATGTCTAGAGTTTACAAAGAACAAAAAAAAAAAAAAAATTGAGTGGCAGTTCTGCTACTGGAAAAACCTTGTTATTGAGAGATCAGAGGAGAACTGAAAAACCATTAATGCATAAAATAACAGCTCAGTACTACAGTGGTATGCTGAAAGGTTTCTCTAAATGAAGTCATCCTGGGGACAAAACGGGCTACCTCCTACCTGGTATGTAGGGGTACCTAATGAAGTGGCCATTGAGTATACAGGAGACTATGATAGATTACACAATTATAACAAAAGAGAAAATATAATACCACTTGAAGGTTGTCTGCCATGGCCTTATACTGTCAAACAGAGGAATGGGAATTAACTAAAGACTGCTTAAAGATTTACCTGCAGTACAGCCCTGATGACCTGGAAAACAGCGGAACATGAGGACAGCACGAACGCTCTGGAATCCACAAGTTCCGAAGACATGTTCCTCTGATTCACTCTGGCTCTTTGAGTGGTTTCCAAGACGAGGAGATGAACTTTGAGACAGGGTGGTGAAAACGACATGGAAAATGGAGTTTTGTCAAACTCCAAGAGAACTGGACTTCGCACGAGCTAAAGATGAAAGGCAGACAGTCTGCTTGAAGCAGTGCTAGGGGAATGGAGGAGAGTTAACTTTATTCTTTCCAGAGGAGGCAGAGAAGTGGCTGGGCAGTAGGCGTTGGGCTGTGGAGATAGGGAATGGGAATTGGGGTTTTTAACAGGCTGGGTGGAGGGGCAGTTGTGGGTTGGGGATTTAATATGAAAAGCCTGATTTTGTAAACAAAAGAATAACGTTTCTTCAGGCATACTATCTTTTGTAAATTCTTCGTGACCTCTGTACTATTTAACATGCATCAGATGAATGAACTGCTTCTGAAAATCATTGTTTTTATCATGCATGTGTGTGTGTGCGCGTGCGTGTGTGTGTGCGCGCACGCATACGTGTGAATGTTGAAAAAAATTAAATGAGGAAAATGGTTTTTAAGGGGGTGGGGGAGGGGGGGTCACATAAATGAAGAGGGTGTTTATTGAATAAAACAGGCCACAGACAGTTGAGCCTGAAAAATGTTCCTCCTAGGGCCAAATGGTAACTTTAAAAATGTTAATGGAGGGTTCACCCTCCCGCTGAACCACATTTACACATTCTGAAAGGCATCATCCATCATGAACGGTGTTCAGACATATAATCATTTCTTAATGATCTGCTGTGCCCTGACTCATCACTTCAGGTACCATACAGTTGCACTCAATTCATGATTGACATGCCCACCATTTGGTGTCACAAAAGGATTGTCGATATAATAGCTTATCAAGAAGCAGGCGCACTTCATTGGGACGTGTAAAGAGTATGGATCATACCAAGGTCAAGATTACAGACAAAGTGTCTAGAATGACTAACATGAGGAGCTGCATTTTTCATGGTTTCATGTCTGTGGTTTGCTAAGGTGGTCAAACTGAATAATGATGAAGACAAACTAGGACAATGTGGAAGATCCCAGCTATTGGAATTTGGTTTGAGTGCTCTTTTCTGTACATCTAAGGTGGAGTTTTTTCCACTTCACAATAAAAATCTACTTTTGATGCATTTTCCACAAGATTTCTATGCTGACTGATATGAAAGGAATAATATGAATTGTATGAGAGCAACTTTACGCGACAAACTGAAATGACCCTCAATTGATGTGTAGCCTGGAGGAAACAATTCAGAGTTTATAAGGACACTTAACTGACACCAGGACCAAAAAGAAAAATTACT
This sequence comes from Gymnarchus niloticus, assembly GCA_009936485.2. Lineage (NCBI taxonomy): Eukaryota > Metazoa > Chordata > Actinopteri > Osteoglossiformes > Gymnarchidae > Gymnarchus > Gymnarchus niloticus. Next base: position 17,325,477 of record JAACJT020000105.1, on the reverse strand, counting down.
GTTGCTTTTTATGTAGCATTTTTAAGTTGTGATAATGCACCACATATTGTAATGGTAACCTGTCAACAGAAGCATACACTGAGGACACCAGGAATCAAAGGAACCAGGAAGGCAAAAAAGTGGTCAAAGACCCCAGAAAAAATGGGGACTGAGGTGGGTTTCTAGAGATGCCTTTGACTATTTTGGGGAGAGCAGCAGTTGTGTTCTGAAAGTAGGGATTTTGGACTAGTGCGTTTAACCTTGTGCAGCTGAGCTGTATGGAGGACTGAGGGCATAACTCACAGCTTCCAGGTGCTGAAGCCGAAGACAGCCAGGCTTCCTGTTTTACCTTCAGCTTCATGCTCACTGCGTGATGTGGAAGAAAAATGGGGAGATTAATGGACATCACATCCCACTGATTTACAGGCACCTTAACCTGCCGCTTCCCAAGTGTTTTCTCCGACGTCATCAGGAATCTGCTCTGTCATCAAACATCTTTCAAAGCTGAAACCTGGACAGTGAGCTCATGAACTGCAGATTTTTTAGTATTTTTATAGCCATTATTTTCTAACCCTTTCCAACAGGACCAACACGCAAACCGTTCTGAAGAGAATCAAAGCGATAAAAAGCCACCATCAAGTACTACACCCATAGGAAAATGAACCAGAACCAAAAATGTTGACTGTGGCACCATGCTGCCCAAACAAATCACTTTCAAAAGTGCTCCTCAGCCTGTATTCACTGTTTGGAGACAAGGCTCAGCACTTCAAATACACAGCAGTATGGGGACAGTCAAACATTACAAGCAGGCATTTTATACACAAGCCAAGCCACCAGCAACTGGCAGGCAAACTTGCATTTACAAATCAACGTTCTCACAAAAGCACTGTTTGGAGTGTTTGACATGGCATATTAGGGAAAATTGAGGTTTCTGTTGCACTAGACAAACACAAAAGAACAACAGTGAATAAGTTTAAAATAAGCACTGTCTGTATGTCAGTGGGCGGCTGCGATTTTCCAGCATGACATTCGATCGGAAAGCTGCAGCAAAACCAATGGGATTGTTGCTAGGATACTAGCCCATGTGCATTTGCTATATCTTTATTTACCAGTATCAACTTGACCTCCCAAACAGACACGGAGTCAGCAATTACACAGATTTTTACAAGAATTGTAAAACAGCTTAACACTTTTAGACTCTGTAAAAACAGTGCTTGGTTGTAACTAACCTCAAATGTGCTTACAACGTGGGCTACATTCTGTTGTGACACTGCTTAGCGGCTAGCTAATACTAGCAGATTGAAGGCCCAGGGTGACTCAAGCAGGGCTTTGAGTCTCTTGACCTGCCACAATTCACCCAAAAGACACCTTCGATGGTTAGCGGTCATCGGTGTTGGTTAGGCAGGAATTAGTATTTCTTCATACACGTGTCTAACCCACTGTCCTCTTCTGCTTGATACAACCCTCAGAGAGCCACGTCTCTCATCTACAACCATCGATCACAGGTAAACAGCTTTGTGACTATGGGTCTGAATAAGGGATACAATACCCACAACTCACAGTAAACTTTAATTAAAAACACTCTTGATGACTAATATAAAATGATGGGCTACTTAGCAAAGACTGACTTTACCAAAAGCCTAGTTAAACATCAAGATTAATTAAATCAATGTTTAATCATGTTTGAAGGTTGTTAGGTCAGGGGGTTTCACAGGGAATGAACCCTAGTAAATTTAAGGTGACTTTTTTTTTTTTTTTAAATCAGTAGCAGGTTTGACATTAAATCTCAAAGTCAAAATTCAAATGAAAAGGTGCATAGCAGGGTTGGGGCCATTCATAAATTAACTCTAGTTCCAGTTCAACTGGGAATGGAATTGGAATTAGAATTACCCCTACAGGAAGCAGAATTGAAATTGAATGTCAGGAAGTTGAATTGAATTCTATGAAACTGTGCAATTCTGTATTTGGTGAGAATCATTAGCATGCATCTCAGATTAACAAGTGCTACACATTCACTGGGGTCTTTATAGGTAATTTTGAGCTTTCATCCATTTTCAGTTTAACAGAGATTCCAGATATTAATATTTCAGTCCAGGGCTCAAACACAAAATGCAACCCACACACTAAACCACCACTTTCACAATTTCTACACAGGCACAGCTAACAGCAACGTGAACAACATAGAGATTCACAATTAAAAATGTTAAATTATCTTCAATGACTTAATACAGCAATGATTATCAAATGTACTTGCAATGTTTCTCTGTGAAATACTTAATGTTGCATATATTTAGAAAACCAAGTTAAAGGTGGAATTTAGTGGAAATCAATTGGTTCCTGGAATTCCAATTCTGTTTCTCTAGAGCAGGGAGCAATTCCAACTCCAAGTGAGCTGGAATTTAATGTGCATTCTCACCCAACCCTGGTATGTGTCTCATCGCCTTCCACAGTGAGATGGAACAGAATGAGACTCCATCTCCATCACACTAACTGTAACCACAAGAAAAGGATGTGAAACCACTTCCCAGCTGAAGAAGCCACTCAACCACACACACCTCAGGCACCCGGAGACAAGTCACCCAGAACATGGGCCTCCGAAGCTAGATGACCACGTCAATGTCATAGGCGATTTTTGTCAGAGTGGGGCCCGCAGCTTCCCTTACGATCAGCAGTCGCTGCGTCACCTGTTCCGGCATGAAGCATCTCTTTGCCACTGCTGCCTTCCTTGCGGCCTGCCTGCGTGATGGTGACAGGAGTCTGGTCGCCGCGAGTCTGGGGCCGACCTGAGAGGAGGGCTGCTGGGGCTCAACCCAGGCACGGGCACCGGGTCGCTGGCAGAAGTGAACGTCTTTCTTGTGGACCTTGAGGTGACGCTGCAGGTTGTAGCGCGTGGTAAAGGAACAGGAGCAGAGTTTGCAGGTGAAGGGCCGCTCGCCCACATGCATGCGTCGGTGCTGCCTCAGGTGGGTCCAGCTCACAAAGCTCTTGCCGCATGTGTTGCAGCAAAAGGACCGGTTAGTGTAGTGGGTCTGCTGCGGCTCCGGTGGCTGCGTAGTTGTTGTGACATGGGGCTTGCCACGGAGGGGCTGTGCCAGGAGAGGTTCCTCTGGCATAATCAGCACCATTTTGGCCTCATGCAGTCTTTGTATGGTTGCCACTGCTGCCCCCTTTCCCTGGGACCTCGCTTTCATGGCAGCCATTGCTGTGCTCTCCTGGTCCTTACCTAGGGTGGAGGCCAGGCTTAGATGACTCATGTTAGGAGACAGCCCTTCACCTAACAGACTGTTCTGTGGGCTTCCCTCCACACACCAAGATCTAGATTTCCACGGCATTTCATTTTCTCACAGAATCACCCAATCCTACTTGGCTACAGAAAGCCCCAGAAACCTGGATTACTACACACATTGTGGCAGATTAGATACAACAATGGAGTTGGAAAAGGATATTTAATCCCTGCCAGACTGATATGAAGGCTTTCGTTTTAGTCATGTGACTTTTCACCTCCAATTAAACACCCTTAAACAATCAAAATTGCCCTCCGTAATTAATGTATATCAGTGATTCTCGAGCTAACCTGGAGTAAGATCTTCAGTGCCCACTGGTGGTACAGATCCCATGTCTGCAGCAGGTGCCATCGACTCTCTCTTTATGTCCTTCCTTCTTTTCCTGTGGTACCTCCCACTGTTAGAAAATTGGTTAAATACAGAAGGAACAATTACACTGCACAAGCTTATACTGGGCTCACCAAATAATCTCAGATAGTTATGTATATTAAAAAGAATTTTGGATGGATGAATAAAATGCCCTATATTCTTCAGATATGAATTCAAAATTGGAAATTTAAGACCTAATACTAAAATGAAATTGAACAAAGTACGCACAATGTAAACAAAGTATTTCATTCTATGAATTATGTAGTGGCGATACAAATCATACAGATCGTTACCTCTTTAGTTTACCTCCTGGTCTTCCAGTCTGATTTGTGTAAACAAACACAGAAGGCACAAAATCAGGGCTTGTGGAGTCCATGGACGCCTCGCCTGAAATACATAAGGTCAATGCGTGAGTAGTGCTGGGTGAAATGACCAAAAAATAAAATCTCACATCTTTTCACGCCTACAGCAGATTTACAATTTTAATCTTTGGTTTTCTTAAAAAAAAAAAAAAAAAATACATTTGCTTTTTCCAAACACAATATTCAATGGCTTTTTATATAAAAAGATTTATATAATTGGCAGATTTAGAACTGGAATTGTTTGCTCAGTGCTACTCTGGCTACTCACTGTTTGTACTTAGCATGGATTAAGTGCAAAGGATTAATATCACCAACTGCTCTGCGTTTTTTCTTCCCGATTACGATCTACTTTATTGTTCCCTTAGAGAAATTAGTTCCAGGCTTAACTTCGGCATAGCTGTACTGAGACACTGCTCACATACCTCGTTCAGCCACATTAACACCCGGCGTGCTGTGATTACCCCGGTTAAAACAAATACCCATTTTAATTTTCAAACATCATTCTAGCCCCCCAAAAAACTCGAATTAATCTATAAAATCGATTTATCGCTGGGCTGTAGTGCCAGGTTAGTAAACGGACATAGCTAGGAGGAGGCAATTCTAATAAACCGCGGGGATAAGCGCCGTAACTGTGGGAATAAGCTGACCGCACAAAGCCAGCGATATACTCGTGTGTGCAAAAGCTGAAATCTCTATTGATCAGTCTTACCGGAGACAAAATGAGCGCTACAAACGCGGGCATTTTTTATCGTCTCCTCTGTCCAGTCGACCCTCTTTATCGCCCGCAGCCAGAGTTTCCTCCTGTTGGCTGAAAAGGGGTGACGTTCCGACGGAATCCGGTAGAATTTTAAGTTCTTCTGCGTTGAATACCGATTCTTGCAGCCGCGCACACAACAACCCGACATGGTCGCTCTAAAAGTTTTGATAAACGACAGGCTGCTGCCGCCGCATCGCTTCCTCGGCCACCTGCCCGAACGGCGGCACTTCCGTTGCCAAATTGCGCGCGCAACTTCTCTGTGACGTCGGCCACGAGCCCACATCTCTACATCAAAGAAACATAGTGCCGGGGGGGGCGTTTTCATTCTCACCCACAGCTGGCTGCGGGAAACTGAGTGTTCGAGCTTGAGAAGCGGCAGGAAAAGCTTCATCAGAAGTAGCTTGAAGATTCTGGCACAAAGTATTTACACAAGCTCTAAAATATCTGATGGTATATACAGGATATACAGTAAAAGAGATTTCACACAGCAGATGTAATTATTAATGTATTGTTTTGTACAGTTCCCTGTTTACACTGATTCTTCCTTTGTTCTTATTGTCTATTTTATACGTTTCTACATTAATCTTTATTTCTACATGATGTTTTTTGTTGTATTCCCTTTCTGTGCTACGGACAAAGAAATTTTCCCTCACAGGGAAAGTTTAATCTTATCTCACGTTTACAAAATCGGTCTCCCAGTTGTCTGGTACATTGCTGCAACCAAAATAACCTGGTTCTCAGCCATCAGAAAACTAACTCAGTTGTACAGACAACCGAGCCATTAATGACCAGAGAGTTAAGTATCTGGGCACCTTCCTATCCTGGGGTTCTGACGTGGGGAGAGTCCAGCAGCAGCTTAGGAAACTCAAACTACCTCAGGATATTCTGGTGCAATTCAATATTGCCATTGTCCAATCCACCTTAACTTCATCCGTAAGTCTGCAGCATATTGTCAGATCAGGAGAGAAGACACACAGTCTCCCACACAAGCCAGTCTTCCTCCCATGCAGGATTTGTACCAGGACAGACTAACCAGTCAGGCACAAAAGATCATCATCATGGACCTTGGCCATCACCTTTTCCTTGGCCTTCCTCATGATAAGCTATTTCAATCAATCAAAACCAGAACAACACGGCACAAAAAGTTTTCTTCCCATTGACCAGTGTTCTCAATAAGCTACTTCATATCTGCACTCTTTGCTCCTCAGCAGTGCACTCTGGCACCTTTTCACCGCACTATTTATGGCACTGTACTGTATTCAGAATTTGTATGTTGTCTGCCTCTGTGAATGCGCTTTATGAACTGAGTTCAATTTATTGTACAATTTCATGCTTGGCGAATAAACTCATTTCTGACTGGCCATTTTCACGAGTATCTATGATGACTTCCTGCCAGTTTCTTGCTCAGATAAACAACTTCCTGTTGAATGGTGGTCAGCAAACACAATGGAGCAATTGGGACTGTTGTTCAGCTGTTCTTTCAAAAATCTTCCCAGACTGACGATGGCATATGTTACACAATTAGCGGAGTGCAATATATCTAAAAAAAACCACACATAAATGGGTACAAATAATTTCATGAAAATTATTTTTCAAACTGTGACGGTAATTGCTCTCTTGTTAATGATATTTTGCTAACTAGCATCATACGCCATGCTAATTTATGAATGAAGCAATTTTCATTTTCTTTTGTTCTTTGCATGTAATTAGTATCAAACATGTTGAATATGGAGGTAGTGGTAAGATGTAAGTGTCACAGATCAAAGAGGAAGCGAGAAGAACCACATTCCCTACAGGTTTCGTCTAGCAGTTTGCTAAGCTAAAGTTACATGTTCTGTTATACAGTGGTCTGTTGACATTTAACAACTCCGGTTGTGGATATCATCTATACTTATTTGTTCTGTTACCCTTTCGTGTTTTGATATTTATTTACTGTGGTTGCAGATCTCTATACTTAATGCTTCAGTGTTGATTATCTCCCTGGCAAAGCAACTCCGCTCAGCTTCAATGTTTCTGTGTTTACAGTATTGCAAGAGCTTTAAACACAAAGTGAATAGTGTGTAATGTGCTTAAATTAGTCAGCCTTCTACATAGTTATTAGTGACAGTAGATGTCATTTAAAATTCTGATAACTTGCTACACAGTACAGGTAGTCTTATTTTGCTGAGTAACAATACAAATATAACACGACGGCTAGAGGACTGCCTGTAGTGGCTGACTGCCTTAGTGTCACATTGCTCTTGTTTTTCCCCAAAAACTTTGTTCAGAAGACCCACATTCATTCATTAACCTGGTCATTAATAATTTATTATAACAAACATTTCATTCCATGCCTTATATTGTCACTCACTACTCTGTTAACCCGTAGGTGACTTTACAGACTGATGAGCCTGTGCCGTTAAACAGCACGTCATGGGAAAGCACTGCGCCACCACCTGGTCGCCTTGCTATTCCAGTGTGCACATTCTGCATGCTAAAAACGAACCCACGCATACCAATCAAAAACCAACCAAAGACAATTTCATTACATAAAGTCAGAATCAGTCATTACTCTTAATGGTATAAAGGTATATTTCCTATCTGTACGAAATTGGGATGAAACTTGCCAAGTTGTTCAAATATTAAATAGTACAGTTACACACAATTAATACATAAAACAAAAAAAAAAAAATTCTGCTACTGAGTAGAAGTGTTGAATGTCTGTATTAGGTTTACATTAGCTCTTGATTGCCGATTCTCTGCGAGTCACGAGTGGTACAATGGAGTTTTAATAGAGACTACATTAAAAATCATTATATTAAAACATGTAAGCATACCTGGCGAAGGAGGACGCGCATAATCGTGGTCTGTCAACATCTCAGGCTCACACACTTTTTCCGTGTCCGTCTCTTGCGTTTCGAGGGGCACATCAGAAACAACATGCCGAAAGTCATCTCGCAGCCGACTGCCTGCTCGCTCACACTCAGAAAGCCGCCCTCGTTTGCCGTCTCCCCAGCTGTTCCACTGGAAGCGGGATGGGACAGCGCCAACTTTGAGACGCTTACGACGTTCAGACGGAAGGTAGTCATTCTTGGTAAAATGCAGACTACATACAAAAGAGCTACCCCGGCTAACACGAAACGTTGAGCCTTCTTCGCGTCTTATTGCTTGAGTCCATTTCTTCCTTAAGCCTTTATCAACGGGGAAGTCGTGAAAACTGAGATATGGTTGCTTTTGTTTCGAAGTAGAACAGAAAGGAACACTACAGAAACTCTTCGACTTGGTTTCAGACATTGTCGCGATATAACCGGATATTCCGGACCCCAGCAAGCGAACGCTTCCGAGTTCATGAACCCGGAAGTGTGAAAGCGGCCTGGACGGGAACGCGCCGGCTGCTGCATTTCCCCCGCATTACCGCCAGGTGTCACTGCTGCCTTTGTGTTTAGTGACCGATCGCGGTTTCATTTGGTTGGAGTCACGCTAATTTTAATCGTTAAGATAATAGAATCGGCACGTGGACCTCTGTTTGTGTGATTTCTAGGAAAGTGATTCATGGTGGTGGTGTGACATGACTGTATTTTCTTGGCCGTAGTACCCCGTGTATTCTATTTCCAGGGATAGGCTCCAGGCTCTCCCCTATTAGATAAGCGATTGGAAAACAGAGGGCCGGTGATCCAGAGACACTCGATCTGTAATTAGTCTGTGAATATACGGGTGATCACTTCAAATAAGGCAGATCCTTCTTCAGCCCCGTGGATAAATGATAAGGCTTAATAATAGATTATAATACACACCCAACGCTGTGGTCATACAGCTAGTGAGCCTGATCCAAGAACGAGTAATGACTCTGTACCGCAAGAACAAAAGCTTCCCAGTGAGAATAGCTTCGGGAAATTTGACCAAATTTGTGGTACAAAAAAATCACTGGGAAGGGTGTGGGTATTTGTGGATTCCACTTATGAGTGGAATTGTCTTTGCCACACGTATATGTATGCTGTTAATTGGTTAGGTTTACATACATATGTGTATAAACACTTCTGACATCAGGGACTGGATTCATGATCTCAGAGATCAGCCTTGGGACGTGGCTCGATGTGGGTGTCGGTCCTTTGCTTATGTCAGCATTATATGAACAATGCGGGGTACCTCTGAGGCCTCCACCCCCCATCTGGGTTTGCACAGGACCTGTTCATTTTTTTTCTGGTACAATCATGAAGTGCCTCTGCATACACTCACTGGCTACTTCATTATGTACACTTGTTCAGCAGCTTGTTAAAACAAATGTCTAATCAGCCAATCACGTCACAGAAACTCAATGCATACAGGCATGTAGACATAGTCAAGAGGATCTGCTGAAGTTCAAACCAGGCTTCAGAACGGGGGAGAAAGGTGATTTAAGTGATACACACACTGCGCTTCACTGCTTTCTCCTGACATCACACTTGAAGGTCGGCGTTTAAATGCTCCTACAAGGCTGTCAATTTCCTCCCGAGGACCCTCAGACCCCATCCCAAGGATTCCAAATGGGCTTTTCTTTATTTCTTTATCATCTACGGCTCACGGATGTTTGCTCGCTGGGGGTTTTGATGCCCCGCAAATTCGTGTTCGTTCGGCTAATATGCTCACAATTCATGTTAGGTTGTGTCAGTATATCGCTTTTGATTTTATAGCTTTCACCCAAAACGCAACAAACAATGACATTTAATGTCGATTATCAAAAACAAATATGATTAGTTTGAAAACAATAGTACTACTCTATACTATCACAAATATCCAGTGCTGAATTTTAAGTGTATACAAACAATCCCCTGTGTATGAATCAAATAAGCCCTGGTCAGGACAAGGTCATTAAAATGAAATTATCAATTAATCATGTGTAGATCATTTTAAATAATATTGTATTGTTTACTTGGGTCCATACTTAAAACACACGTTGAACCTGGACTACATTCACGTTAAGCATTATAACACGTGTTTTCACCTAATTATTCACACAAGTGTCCTGGTGGGTTATCCAGCAGTGAATGTTAGAGACACTTACTTGCAAGTATGTTTAAAGTAAGCATTTGAAAGTCTCTGCTATGCATGCTGGAAAGACTGAAACACACTGTTTTAACTGAGCATTGTGTGTTCCCAGAGCCTTGAAAACAGCCTAGCAGAGCACAATCTGCAAGCACCCTCCCCCCTTCATCATCTGTCATTTCTGCCAAATACTTCAAAATTCAATGTAAAATGCATTACAAAGCTGGTGATCTTCACTTTCTCATCATCCCAGCCTGCCACCTTCCCATTTGTGATTGGCTTACTGTCCCCCCACTTCAACTAGCAGTGAGCCACGAGGCAAAGCACCTGTCACTGGCTTCTTATCATACTCCTTCAGCTTCAGCCACCCCCCTCCCCAAGGCTTCCTAAAGTACGTCCCTACCTCTTGGCTTCAGTCCTCCCTATATTTATTGAGAAGAGTCACTGTTACCAAACTCTCCAGCTTGCTTCAGAAGGTAGCCTGCCTGCTCCTAAGCCAGTGTGCACCACCTGCCTTACTGATCGAGTCCTCACATCTCTGAATCCCGGCTCCTCAACTTTCATTTCAGCTGTGTAGATGACAATCACACAGAGCGCTTTGGGCCTGATTGTAATGAATACACAGATAGGATCTATGTGCAGAGTGGGGCTTGTTAATGAGGGTCAAAACCTGAACAGACAGGATTTCCAAAGCCATACAGGCATCAAAAACAGTTTTAGTCAGAGGCAAAAGTTGTTAAAATCCACACAGTAAACAAAATCCAAGGATAACAAAGATTATTCACCAATAAATCAGTCCACAAACCAGTACCACTCAGCAGTAGCACAAAATCCAACATCTCACTTTGAGGCAAGGGAACAGGGGGTACTTAAAAAGGGAGCGGCTTAACTGGGACCAGCTGTGGTCAATATTCTGAGGATGAGGAACAAGAGCATGCTGAGTGGCTGGCTGACAGCAGGAGCTGGGCTTGAAACATGAAGACCCCAATGGAAGTAGAAAGTTCTGGGTGGGATCTCAATATTTCAGGATCCCAATCATCTGAAGAGGAGTGTAGAGAGGGAGTAAGAAATCTTTAATAAATGCCTGTTTTTCTTCTTTTGGGAAATACTTTATGCACTTTTTACCATGGTGTGTTGGATAGTGCATTAATAAAACATTACCGCTGTTGCAGTTTGCCATCTTGTTTGTTTTTCCTTGTTTTGCTACAAGAAGGTAAAGTTAATTAGACCCACATGACCACCCCATAGTATGACTGTGGTGCTCCACGGCTCTCTTCACTGCCCTCTGGCTGGGGGTCCCTAATGTCCCCCACGCACACAGAGTCTCTTGCCCAGGCTGACTCCTTCGTTCTGTCTGTCAGTACAGAGACCTGTCAGCCGACCCCGCTCGAAAACTGTCTACCCACCGTAGTTACGGCCGCTTTGCTGCCCGTGCTGTGAAGCTGGGATTTTCCTAAGTTTCCACACCATTTGCTGTAAATATTTGATGTTCAACGTGCCCATTGTTTACTAAGTGAGGATTATTTACACTTCGCTCGGTTGGAGAAAATTCAATGCACCGGCTCTACCCTGCCAGGTGAGAATTTCAAGAAGTAAAAGGTCGTCCACAAAGAGTGTAGCGAAGCCTTTAATTTGGTCACCCTAACCCACAGCTGTGGCCATAAAGGTGTTTGTGTTGACTGAACATGTGGCCATTCTCTGACTTCTGGCATTTTCTCGTTCTTGCCTTCCAGACCACTAAGATTCAGCTGTCAGACGTGCCCGTGAGGGATGATGGCATAAGGCCACAGGATAGCCTTCACCGATGCCTTGACTTGGATCAGCACGGTCCGCCATCTGTTATGCCCAAGGCCATTGGCATGCTGGGATATGATGGCAAGTTTTGGGAGAGAGCAGATTATGGAAGGAAATGGGCAAAGCCTTGTTCCATATATGCAGATCTTAGTAAAGTTTTACTAGGAGTTAATAATGGCTATTCTGTAAAAGATTTAGGCACATTTTTCTGAATGCAAATTCAAGTGCCTTGGGTAGGTAAATAATCGCCTGTCCAGTTAATATTCCATCTGAGTTAGACATCATAAACGAACCTTTCGCTAGGTCCCGGGGCTGCGTCACTCTCTGAATGCCGACTGGGTACAGGAGCACACGGCCGTGTGGCACGTGTGTTACAGAGACGCCGTTGGCACGTACACACGGAAACACAGCAACTGCCCGGCCATGTAGCTCACCGCCCCAGGGGACGTTGGCAGTAGATCAATACCTCATTACCCAGCCTCTCTCCCAGAAACTCTTTCTGCTGCATCCCAAGGATGTCTAGCTCAGCAGTTTGCCCAACTGGTCGTCTCTCCCACCTCGTTCCCTTTGTATGTTTAAGGTGTATATAAAACGTGACCCTCCCTTCGCATTTTCTCTCTGGCGTTCTGGTCTTTTCTTTCCACGTGTATTAAGCAGTCTGATGTGGAGAGGCGGAGTGAGGGCTACCGAGCCAAGGATTGCGGGATTTTAGCCGTATGATTGAGGCAGAGCTGGAGCTGGGGGAGGGGAGAGGAGGTGAGATGATTTTATAATGGTGCTGCCTTGGCTCAGAGCCGCTCACCCTTTACACCGACAATGCCGAGACGAGCCCCGATCTCATTGGCCATGCTCCCTGGAGACGCAGGGGCCCGGCAGGGGCCACATGGCATGACGGTTTGAAGACGGCAAAAGGCCGTGTGTGTAAAAACAACCTTGGGGATGGAACTGCAGGGACCCACAAGCGTGTCCTGATGAGGCCAATTATGAGTATCTGGAAACGTGGCTGAATGGCTACCCGGCGTGGCATCAAGGGCAATTAATCACAGCCAGATAATTATGTGTTTTCAAAGCTTTGGGTGACCCACATTTTAGTGAATGTGGCATTATGTGGAGAGAGGCATAATGGATGGAAGATGATAAAAAGATAAATATCGTCTCCACGCCTCCGACCCCCCTTCTGTCCTACCCTGTGGAGCCCTTGTGGGGGAGGGTATCTAAAAAAGGCAGGCTTGAGAGATATGTTTCTCCAGACCTTTTGTGGGAGAAGGTTGACCTCCACCCTGTTATGGGTTTGGAGGAAGTAGTGAATTGTCATAGTGTGGGTTGGGTTGATGGCCACGCATCACTTCAGCAACACGGGGGTCCTGGCCGTGCTGGGACTGCGGGGGGTGGCTGGGGTGATCAAGTAGGACTGGATCGGCTTATCTGTTAAAGGGTGGAGCTCTTAGTTTTTAAAAGCAGCTCCTCACCTTGAACTGTGATTAAGGGGGGGCTTTGGGCGGAAAGCACATATGGCCCCATGTCACCTTCCAGGAACAGAAGGGCTGGAGTGTGAGCTAACGGCCAGCAGCGAGTTGTCCTGTCAGCCTGAGCTGCTCACACGGGTCAGGAGACGAGCAGACCTCTCGAGATGGTGAATTAATTCAGCTTCCGTCTGCCAATCGTGAGCAGAGATGGAGGGAAACCCATGTGTCTGGCTTGTTCATTTCCCCCTCAACTTCCTGTGCACACTGGAAGGCTTCTCTTGAGTCAGCACCCACCCTGAGAACAGGCTGAATCCTATGGCAGGCAGCCAAGACCGAAGAGGAGGAGATCAGCCATGCTGGAAGGGTCACATAGGCTGTAACTTGGGGCATTTTAGTTTAATTGTGTGGGATGTGTCTTTAAGGGCCCTGAGAGTAACTCAATTGCATCAAATGCAAAGGCTTCGCAGGAACATCATCACGCCGACTTCATGTTTCATTGATAATTGTTTGCAGTGGTGGAAGTGGCTAATTATGAAGCTAAGTAATATCTGCATTTTTTCTAATTGTGGTGGTTTATATTTGTTTGGGGCTCATTCATGTTGGTTTTGTGTGGTTTCAAAACCAGAGATTTTTGAAAGCCATTTATTGGTTTCCAAAACAGTGTTGAGTTGGCTTCTTCACAAATGGGGCATAGATAAGCAAATCGTTAATGTTTACATGCTAGCTTTAATCTAGATGTTTCTCTGGAGTCAATCATACGGCTGAGATCATCATGGAGAAATGAGTCAGAGGTTAAATCGTGGCAGTGCGTTTTTCCTCAGATGGGGGGAGGAGGAATTTGCAGTGCTGCAAAACATTAAGGGGGCCAAGGATGCTGCACCTTCTCCGACCTCTGAAGCAGTGAGGGTAAAAGCTGGCAGCTACTGAGTATCGATCGAGGAAGAGATGAAGGTGGAGTCAGCAGAAAGTGGCAGTGCATGGCAGAGAAAGCAAACATTTTGGGGTCAACCTCTATAAGAACTAAGGAAAGGTAGGTAGGAAGCAGTGAAAGGCAGGATGGGATGGGGTGAAAAAACGGGTGATGATGATGAGGAGGAAGAGATACAGGAGAGCAGTAAGACTGCTAAGAGACCTGCAGGAGCCAATCCAGCATCTGGAGTGGAGCCTGTTTGGGAGGATTTGATAGTTCATCATTCTGAGATACAACTGCTGCAGGGCATGTTGAACACAATGAGCTCGAGGTCACACCCAGCTGGAAACCCAACGTGTCTTCTTGCTGTAGCCTAGCAAATTGGGAATTTAATGTGTAAATATGATTAAGCAGGGCATAATTCAATTAAGGGGGCCCTTGAGGGCGAGGTGCTGTGCCGAGAGGTAATTAAATCCCTCAACTGCTTAAACATGCTTGGTTTTGGCCTTCAGACAAGAAAAAGGTGCTTTTGAGATAAGCTAAGTTAAGACTGACCAGGCACTCGGGTAATCTTGCTCGATTCTATCGAGCAAGATTAACAAATCCTACAGTTAGACCGCAAACTGAAGCAGAGTGAAATGGGAAGGGAATTAACAAAACCAACACGTGGCGACAAGTTTCCTCCTCCATAGGTCAATCGACCCTGCTGCTTCCATCCTCAAGAATATTGTCAAGTAATCAGTGACAGGTGCAGGCTCAGGTCCCGTCAGGTGTCTCACTGTACCTTCCATTACAGTACTTTCCCCTCCCTAAATACATACAGATCCAGGGAAGAACATTGCTCCACCTCCTCCTACTGGGCTCCTCCCTTAGCCTTCCCGGCAGGTACCTTTCACCTGCCCCTCGTTAGTGACCAGCACAAATGAACTAAATGCAGGGTCCTATTACATCCTCTACAGGCCTTAGTGTGGAGGTTCAGGGCACCAAGCCCACACTCTCACAGTGCCGATCGATTCTGGCTTCTAAGGAGTAAATTAATAATGACCCATGTCCAACACTGCAGAATTTTAACTGTGTTTACCTCCTCCTCATCCTGGGAAATTCGCGTCAAGTTTTTGAGGAGAAGCTTGAACATAAATATGCCATGTAAAGGAAGGTGAGGTTTTCAAAGCAGCACCTTAACAAGATTTTTTCACAGCGCCTATGTACAGCTTGTCGACTGTACCTTAATAACCTCAGTAAGTGGCTTACGTGTGTCGTCATGTAGACATTTTCAGACTGGTGTGGGATGAACCCTCATGTACTGTATCTTGTGCAGCCCTGAACACTGAGATAGCTGTGTGCATCTTTGATTGTACTGTAGATCTTTGTGCTGTGGCATGGATCACCACCAGAACAGCATGCCATCACCTCCCTCATCTCAGGGGACCCTGAGCGAGTTTGTGTATACAATGGAAACAGATCCACACAGTGACCTACACAACTTGCTCACCAATTACACAAGAAATATATGCTAAATGGTCTACTTAAAGGTACAACAGAAACATCCCCACATCGGCATCACCTAACTGAAAGCTATTCTAGGCAGCATGACTGAAATTCAGGCTGCAAATCCATATGTCTGCTTGATTCGTCTCTGAAATCACAAGGCCAGCTTCCTGTGCCGGTCTGCGCTCACGGTTCTGTCTTAGCGAGCGTGATGATGGTGTCGTCAGTACTCTAAACACACCTGCTGACACTGCGAACCCCTGGCTCACTCCGCTCAAGTTAAGCATCGTTTATTCTCTCATTCCCTCTAATTCTAGGGCCCAGACGGCTCTCATTAATGACTGCGCCGTGTGGCTCTGCCTGCCACATTCATGTCATTATTCCTCCCAGGAATCTGTCCCATCATCTTGAAGGTAGGTGACACATTAGTGATTTCCGAAGCTATGGTTAGATCACCTGTCAGGCGCCTATCCATGAGTGCCCCCCTGCTGTGAGCTCCCACACACACACACACACACCCACACACACACACGTGCTCCCGAGGACAGAGGAACATGTTTTACATCCTGCTCACACCATGCATCAGCACCATTCACACTCTGCAGATTATAAATGGGCTCAGTCTGGTCCTCCATCTGAGGGGAAGGTGTGAGGAAGGGTGTGGAAACAGGAGCACTGCAGGGTACCCAACACCTGGTAGGGTGCACTGCTCAGCCCGTTCTGTGCACGCCGTTATAGAATGTCTGGTAACCAGTGCAGTCTCGTTAAATGACGACACTGACCCCAGCACAGCCAGCCTCCCTGTGTGGAATGAACACTGTACATCAGCGCTACGTGGTGTGGTCACGGAGGCCTTTCCCAGCATGCACGGTGTCTGTCAGCATCGATACCAGACACTAGGACCCATGAACACTTTAACGGTTTTTCTTAATCCTTTCTTGCCACACCCCCTCCCTCAGGTAGCCTTGCATCATAGTATCCTCTGATGTCTGTGTGACTGCAGCCAGAGTGTTACCGCCTCGTGGACTCTGTGATCGTACCGCTGCCTACCTGGGTGACTGTGTGGTTAGTGCCAGCAGCTAAGAGGTTAAACACGCCCCACATCACGGCACCTTGACTAATGCGTATTTGCAGCACTGAGATGCGCGGGCCCTGCAGCAGATAACCGACAGGCTGTTAGCGCCGCGGTGAGCGGGATTCCACAGAGACTGCCTTTCCGTGCTGTATTTCCCAAAACCACAGCGGACTCCAGTTCTGAAAATGAGCTGTTACCTTTACGTGAGTTGCTGGCAACCAGCAGCAATCACGGAGATCCCACATTGGCTTACCTTCTGTAAGGTGAAATTTGGTACGGCCAGGTCAAACTGAGTTTCTGAGTAGAGGGGAGATGTCCAGTCAGTTTCCGCTTCTTGTGTTAAGAATGGAGATTCTACCAAATTGTATGAGTTCAGAGACGTGACAGAAAAATGAAATGCTTGAAAGGATGGAGTACTGCAGAGGGTTAAGAGCTAAGGCCTTCCAGTGCCACAAGGAAAAGATCAAGAAACATCTCCAGGCGAGCTTTTAAATGCTAAGGTGCCAAAGAGCTTTGATGACTGGGCACAGAAAAAGCCCTACTTGATGTCTGCTCCACAAAGTGGCTGAGAAATGTGCCTTTGAACCTCTTTGCTGACTTTTAATACCATCTCTGACCTGGGGGCGGTATTTTTGTTAAACTGTTAAAAAAAAAAAAACCTGAGACTGAGGAAGGCAGAACAAACCTGCTCTCACAACTAACCTCTTTCTTTGTGAAATGGGCTTGGCTGCCTTCTGCTTGTTTATTGCCTTGATAAGTCAGTAAAGTGTCTCCTCTTAAGATGAAGGAGCACATCTGGCTGACCATAGGGAGTGCTAACAATCAGAGGGTGGAGGAGTAACAGTCAGAGGGTGGAGGCCTAACAGTCAGAGGGTGGAGGGGTAACAGTCAAAAGGTGGAGGGGTAACAGTCAAAAGGTGGAGGCTTACAGATCAATCTCTGCTGCATCTCCCCTTAACCTGGTTTCCTGGTAACAGATGAAGAACTCACTGGCTCATCTGAATTTTAATACTTTCTTATCATGGCAATTATTACTATTAAATATAGTAATAGTAAATAATAATACTAGTATTATTTACTATTATTAAGATGTGTCTCCAGAAAAGAAGAGAATCTATTCCTGCGGAGATCTACTGCTCCTCCATCTGCTTCAGCCTGTCCACCTACCCAGAGTGACTGGTCCGTTTATGTTGCCCATTTCTTCCAGATAACAGTGAATCATGGATGGAGGGAGGCAGTGTACTGACGTCAGGTAGTTATAAGGTTCCACACACTGCCGTCCAGCCTTCTGCTGTGGAACACTCCGGAATGGCGTCCGAATGGGATGGCACGTCTGTCATGGCCATCCTCAGCAAAAGAGAGGAGAGAGAACCAGAGAGGGAGAGAGAGAAAGAGAGAGCGGGATTGGAAGGAGGAACAGCAGAGAGGGAGGAGGAGCTGAATAGGGTGATGGCAGAAAAAGGACCCCACCCCACTGGGGGGGGGTTGCTGGAGAGAGAGCAGCTGAGAGGGGAGGGGGAGGGAGTCGCGGCTGGGGGAATGCTGCTTTCTGTTGCACCTCCAAGAATTGAGACCTCTTCCGTGCGGCAGGCTTTACCGCCGCTCTCAGCATCGCGGTCCAGGCATCGCTGAGTGCTCAGTGCCCAGAGGCCGTGGTCCCACCGCCCTCCTGCAGAAGGGGGGCCACCTCAGCACGACTGTCATCTGGCTCTTCTGCTGTTCTGTGCCTGTTGATCCTCTCTTCCTGGAAAGCTTGATTTTATGTGGGCAAATCTGACGGTGGATGTTGCCCCTGCGGTTTGTGACGGTGCAGCAACTCACCTCTCATGAATGATTAGAGACGTACACCCGGTGAGAGGGAACGGAGAAGACAGGGGGGAGTGTCCCTCATCAGTTCTGGATGAAGACCGACTTGGCGGACTGACTCAGGATGTTTCGGCTTTTTTCTGAGCCTGAGGCTCCACTCTGTGCCGTGTGGCTGTTTCTGACACACGGTATGCCTCTCATCCCATCCTGCGTCTCTTTCTGCCTCCTGCATGTGCGATATTCCTAAAGGAAGAGGAGGAGGAGAAGGAGGAGGAGGGAGCCTTGACCATTTACAGAGGTGCAGAAGCTCCTGGCTCTGGGTAAACAGTCAGCGTTAAACCTCCCTGGCCTCACAGCATTGCCACGCGCCGCTGGACTGCCGCAGAGCACAAACATCATGAGAAGATTTCAACGGGGATCGCCGCAGTTCCTCCGGTCTGCTGCATGCTACTAGAAGACGTTTACTGGTGCCCAGGGCGCGGACTTGAATTAGGCACTCAGGATCAAGACGGGGCAGGAAAAAACATGGTCAGAGGAGCAAGATTATCTTACAGGTATTTATTTTCTGAGATTGGCGGAACGGGAAGACGGACAGTGAGGATATCATCGCACAGAGTAAATGAGATGCTGAGCTGGAAGGATTGTAATGTTTAACGAGATCATGTGGAAGAGACGGGATGGCACCTGTGAGGCACACGCAAGACACACCAGTGACTAAACCGCTGTCTTGGCAAGAAAGGCCACTTTGAGCAGCATCGCAAAAGGCGCTTGTAACGTTTGCCCCTGTGAGTAATTAAATTACACTAATATCTGCATTTTTCTCTGCATTTCCCTGCAGGCTGAGAGTCAGCAGATTAACCCATCTCCCTAAGCTCTGGAGAGATGACCTGCACAATCCCATATTGAATTCTTGTTGATTTTTACTTGCTACCAGCTTAACAAGCTTTTAACTGAATTCGGGCAGGAGGACAACAAGAAAGAATCTTGTTCTGCTCATTATTTCTGTTTCAGACATCAAATAAGCGAAGGAGGGGGCTGGAGTTCATTATCGTTTCATTTGACCCGTTCACATATCATCCACGCGGCACCGTCTGGGAAGGTTCGAGTTGTTGGCGTTGCCGAACCCGCTCTTCCGTCTAAGCGTGAGCGTACGGAGGAGACACGCTCAGACGGCGAAGGCAGCGTTTGACGGAGCACGGATTCCTGGATGATATCTACATTTAATCTATCAGCCACCAAATTTCAACAGTGAAAAAACAAATCATCGGCCTTAACATCACAGATCAGTCAGCTGAAGCAGCAGCTTTGATGCACAGAACGAGTACGGCACAAAAGGGATTGAAATCCCGTCTGAGACGAGGGGGAGGCTTTCGAAGAAACTTTTCAGCCTCCCCGTGAAGCCACGTGGGATTCCTCGTTATTAAACGGAGTCTGCGAGAAGTGTGCTGAGGATCATGGGAGATCATCAGGGGAGGCAGACATATAATGCTGAAATAAAAGGCCCGAGTTCAAATATAACCAGCTAGGCTCAGGGTGCTGAACAGACTCTCAAAGCTGAGCGGTACAGAATGTGCCGGAAGGGGTGAGGGCGTAGCCAGCCAAAAGAGGAAAAAAAAAAAAGAAAAATTAAACAGATTCACCTAAGGAACAAGTAATGGGAAATTTTCCACAGAAAAGGAAGCAAATCCAGATGTGTCTGCGTGTGAAGTTTAGCTCAGTGCAGGAAGAAAGCTTGAAGAGGAGAGGATCTTAATAAATGTGTGTTTCCTGGTGGTACCCTCTTCCACTGCTGCTCTTTGCTACTCAAGTTCTGCCTTCCTTTCATTCACCAGCACAGTAAAGTGCCATTAAATGCAGTGCCACGTTTTTCTGCCAACAAGCGACTCTTCAATAGTGAACACACCATTAAGCCGAGTGTGAACTCTCCATTCTCATTTGCACTGCCTTAATTAATTGCCTTCTCAAATTAAAAGCACACATGAAAGGATACACACTTGTGACTGCAAGCTCATGAAGAAGAAGGAGTCACCCTCAGATTTTTAAGCAGAATTATAAGCAGTCTGAGGCAAGAAAAAGCACAGCAGGCTGAAGGTGGACAGCATCATTTAGCATCGTTCCTCATCCATTCAGAGGAGCTGATGCCTGCTCTTGTAGTGCTGAGTTCTCTCATTGGATGCTGGGATTGCTTCTGGACTGCAACCTCCACATCCTGCTAGGGCAGAAGGAGAGAGCTGCCGGCCAAGTGGCCGCAACACATGGATGTTTAGATCTGTGACTCGCACACCTCTCAGTTACCTGGGACGTTCTCAAAAACCCCAGTTCACTGCTCTGGCTGCAGGACACCATGGGCTGCAACATGTGTGTGGTCCAGAGACCAGAGGAGCAGTGCAGGGTCACCTTCCAGGTGAGTCAGACTTTCTGTCCTCCTATCCCCTCCCTTCCTGTTCCTTTTCTGTCCTCCTGTCCCCCTCCCTCCCGCTTCTCTTTCTCTCCTCCTGTCCCCCTCCCTCCCGCTTCCCTTTCTCTCCTCCTGTCCCCCTCCCTCCTGCTTCCCTTTCTGCCCTCCTCCTCATCACAGTACGCCCATCAGGCTGCCCTCCCTGTGTGGCACAGACCTCATGGCACATGCCACACCCTACCATCCCTGGCCATGCCTGCCATAATGCTCACATGGGGAACCACCCTGCCATGATGGTACTGTTAGCCACGCTCATTCAGCCTCTCAGCCGTCTGCAATGCTGGGCAGAAAAGCAGAGAGCAGAGAGCAGACCAGCCCTGACAGCCATTAGCCTGGAGCGAAATGCATTGACAGGTAGTGACAGGACAAATGAGGCTTCAAAACCTGAGGTGGGTGGCATTATCCCAAACTACCAATCAATGCTAGCTGCATGCATCACTGACTGGTTAGCTCAGGACACTTCTACCCACCCACCACAGGTTTTGAAGCCTCATTTGTCCAACCACTACACGACCTCATGATGATATTCTCTGAACAGTACAGTAAGAGCTCCCAGTGTAACAGGATGAATGGGAAAAGGTGCAACAGTTTTAACGAGCAGCAACGTGTGTTTGTTTGTTGCACCTTTGGAAGGCACTAAAATTTTTTTAGGCTTTAATTTTTGCATTCACTATAGAACCGTTCAATAGAAAATTAATTTTAGAACTTTCGAATGCTAAATCTACTTGTTATGTCTTGTATTAATTGCATGTATATGCAGAAACACAGAATTTAACCGGAGTGAATTGAAACAGATGACAAAAACTATGAGTGGTTGCCACGGTTACAGGTTCAAGCAGACAAGGGATTATGAGCATTGGACATTATGAGGCTGTACTAAGTAAATGTATATTTAAATGTGTATTCATGTCATACTCAACCACGCTTGTAAGACTGTCCTCACGTTCACTGTATCAGGAGTCCACACCCATTAATGCTCATTAAAATATTGCAATTTGAGAAGTGTGCAGTTCAGCGTTTTGCCATTGGGTGCGTGGAATGCATTTTCATAAATTTCATAAAAGGTACTCTTTCATTGCATGGCAAATGATCAGAAGCTGGAATCGAAAGGTGTTGTGATGACATCAAAATGAATTCATTTTTTTCCATCATCGATTGACATCTCGTGTCGTCTGTAACTCGATTTTCTGCGTGTGCACAGGGCATTGTCTGCAGATGATGAACCAGTGGTTAATATTTCATCTCTTTGGTTTTTTTTGGAGCGTGGATTCTAATGCTTTCAGAAGAAAACCCGATTTCTAGCAGGCATCTACAGTGCTAGCGTAAGACTTCCCTGACACGATTTTGCCCGAATGCCTTCATCGCTTAAGGTTTTTTTTTGTTCTGGGGAGGCAGCTCTGTGGCTGAGATACGGCAGTCGCTCTCGCGGAACGTGACGGCTGTCAGACTGCTTGTCCACCCGTCCACTGCTTTGACCACACCCCTCTCGCTGGATGAATGCTGGAGACCAACATAAGGAAGAGGGGAAAAACACGGGATGGGGGTGGCAATGAGTTTATCTGCATTTGCCCTTGGATGATCAGGGTAATTGATTCCTGTGTGTCAAAAAGCCACGATGAGTGGATAGGCGTGAGTGATGGCGGGAAGGCTGTGGCTGCAGAAGGATTGTAAATAAGGACCGTTGCTCCCAGGGGGGCTGGGTTTGAATTTAGCCCCGAAATAAAATTTTACTGCCTGCCACTCAGTGTACAGTCAGAGCCGTGATCTGAGGCAGTGGTTCACGTGCAGATTTATGTTCAAATTAATCGATCCTTTCCGTTGTCGGTGAGAGTCGTATGTTTATGGGAGCAGAGCATGTAAACTCTTCTGGCGTGTAACTTAGCCAGGCAGAATGCCGGACAGGCCGGGCCCTCGGCTGGACCTTTTCAGGTCTAGCTGCTGTGGGCCATCTGGCCCTGACTCGACGTGGCAGGCTTCCAAAAAGGGCCACAGTTCTGTGCTGGCACCAGGGAGGTGATGTTGACCTCGTAGGCCGGTTGTGTGGAAATCACTGCTCCTGTCCACAGAGTCCTAAATGAAGCAGCCCAGCTCCTCGGGGACCGGACTGAGGCCTCGAGAAGTTCAGCTTCATCTTTGAGTGTAAGAGTGGCAGCCATAGATCTGAACCTAATGTCACCGTGATTTGTTCTCTTAATCTTGAATCACATCACGCAGGGAATCATATGATAATTCTACTACGGAAAACAGAAGCTGAAGTTTTCAGGGTTTTCCTCAGGTGAGGCCTACTGATTAACCTGAAGCTTTGGCTCTCTAAGATGTATTACTTCAGTTTTGTGACTATGAATTGTAAAGAAGAAAGTCAGCTGAGAGCTGGTGAAAATGGTTTAAGTCATTTGTGAAGAGAACCTGTCAGGTGATTCCAATAGATGACTGGCAGATGTCAACCGAGGAACACAGAAGATGTGCACTAAAGCCCGACTCGAACACGTGAGGTACAGGTCGGCGGAGGAAGGTCAGGGAAGTGAAGGACGGCGGTCTGTGCGTCCGTGTTGCAAGTGTGGCCCATCTTTCTTCTGAGAATGTAAAAGGAGTTTGCCTACGCTACGAAGACAAGTGAAAAACACGGAAGGGCAACGAGGCCTGAAGCTATACACCGACGTTATTGTGTGTTTAAACACGTTAGCCATCTGACACCCTGAGTCGCTCGGTGAGCCCGGACGAGGTACGATGCCACCCTCCTCTTTCTGCATCTGTCTGCTGGCCGTTTTCGTCTCGCTCTCGCTCTCTCTCTCTCTCTCTCGCTCGCTCTCATTCTCCGGACGCTGCAGAACGTGTCTCAGCGGGACACCGTTGCCATGGCGACTGAAGTCATTAAGGACAGCTAATGTGCTCTTTCACACTGACACACGCGCACACACGTGCATCCTTATATATAGGCGTGCAGACACACACATATGTGGGAGCAGATGTGTTTTTCCAGCCACATACACAGAGCGGTAAGCAAGATGGCTTAATACCGTTATACACATGCATACTGACATCCTTGTTACATAAATAACTAAATCATTCATTAGTTGATTACTCTCCCGTCTGGCCTTTTTCCTGGATGGTGTATCCCAGTCCCTAAGGCGTGATGGCTTCTAGAAGACAGCCTTCGCCTGGAATTTACCCAGCATCTGTCTGATCTCTAGACTCTTCTAAACGACACACCACACATGTTCTCATGGACGTGAATATGCTGGGCTCTCTGCATTTACGGCATCAGCCAAACACCAGCGAAGACAGCATGCTTGTGTCTCCATGACGATCCAGCGCCCGCCGGCATATCTCTCTCTGTCCACGCATGTGTATGTGTCGGTTTTGAGGGTGACAAAGGAATGGGGGGGGGGGGGGGGGGGGGGGGGTGAGGGGGGGGTTTGGTTTTGTGGGGGGGGGG
>JAACJT020000105.1:17258025-17268766 GCA_009936485.2 Gymnarchus niloticus | reverse complement strand
ACACACCTAGACACTCTGACACTCCCCGTACATCCGGTACACTTACACACCTAGACACTCTGACACTCCCAGTACACTAACACACTTAAACACACTTACACTCCACTCTGTACTTCTCCATCTCCTGCACTTCCGCAATGCTCTCTCTGAGGTCAGTGGTGAAGCGTGTCCGGTCCTGCTGACTGGGGGCCGTGAAGATGATTAGGACCTTCCTTTCTCCCCCTGGGATGGCGGATGTTAGGCGGATGCCATGGGGGTAGTCTGTAGGGAGTGGCATTATACACAAAGGAGATGGACCTAACACATAGCCTTCCTTCAGAAGCAACAAGTTTTGCTGTAAATTAGTTATGTAAACAGTAAACAGCATATGGAGCTGTAGACAACAAACCACAGATCCAATAGCCAGGTAGATCGGAGTCTGGTGTCACTCAAGTTTACGATTCAAATATAAAATCAAACTGCACGGAACACTACAATTCAGACTCTCATAAACCAATTCTATGAGACTTAATAACTGACACATCATCATTTTAAGCACATTTTCAAACATGGAGAGTCATCTTCATTCAGCGGGCACCAGAGCCTGCCAGGCAGCCATGCTAGCAGAGGAGGAGATGCAGGGGCGGACGCATCAGTCCTTACAGGAGTTCTGAAACATGTGGACCTGCATCTCCACAAGTGCGAAGGACTGCCTGAAGCTGTACGTCACTGAGTTCTTCTTCTTCTGGAAGATCTTTGTTACCTTCAAAGAGAGAAACAGCTTAACGTGGCACACAGGAAACCTACAATGGTGTTCTTATTACTGACTTTGGATCAGCAATGAGATCTGCAGTGAGATCAGCAATGATATCAGCAGTGACACCAGCAGTGAGATCTGCAGTGAGATAAGTAGTGAGATCTGCAGTGAGATAAGTAGTGAGATCTGCAGTGAAACCGGCAGTGAGATCAATGGTAAGGTCAGCAGTGACACTTTGCTCCCAACAGTGAAATCTGCATTCGTAGGAAGATGCTTTTTTGGGACACAGCTGATGCAGGAGCTCCATCCACCAGCAGAGGAGAGACTCACCACCAGCAGGTCGTTAAAGAGGAAGACCTCTCGCTGATGCACGCCGCTCCTCTGGGGCCGGTTGGGGTCGGGCACCTCGTACAGCTGACAGCAGCACACCAGCCGGCGGTGGGGCAGTGACAGGACCTGCACATGTTCCACATGAGTGGACATCACTGTGTCTACTCGTCATGACCGTAGATTATTAGAGCAGTGTATCCTGTCCATATGGGATTTAAAATGCTGAAGCTCTGCTATCTCTTCTTAGCTACTGAAGAATGAGAACAATTACTGAGAGCCTCTATTTGGATAGGCTACACATCTTCTTTGACTCCGATCCCTCCAAAGTCACACCGCTTCTGTGCTATGGGGTCGTTCTGAGTCCAAAGCCTATATTTTACTCGTACATAAGCACTTATTTCGCAGGCTTTTGTAGGACGTCTCGTAGACACGAAAATCAAAATTGGAACGATAAGACACGACTTGAAGAAGCAGAATCGACTGCTCACAGGCATCATCATAAAGCAATCAGAGCACAGCCGCTGTCCTGTTCACCCTCTCTGTTACGTTTACTGATAGCTTCCCGAATGTCTTCGCTAACGGTCACATCACCATAGGGGAGATGGCCTACAGTGCCCCCTGCTGTTGGAGGAATTTGTATCATCTCACCGGCTTCTTGCCCACAATAAGTCTCTCCACGGCCTGCACTTGGGATACGTGGTCGTCGTTGGTCCTAAGCTCCCACTTCTGGATGCGCTGGTAGATGCCCACAAGCAGATCTCTGGGGATGTCCTGTCCGTTATCGACTCCTGAGAGAGAAATGTGGAGGAAGGACAATTTTCGGGGGGCTGTTTAAGGTTGGCTTGACCTGAGCTGTTATGCTAAATGAAATAACATGTAAAGTACAGTACAGATGATGTTAGAAGAACGAGATACCAAGTGTGCATGGGTGACGATATATCTCACCTCGCAAGTTCTTAATAAAGTCTTCAAGTTTCATCTTTCTCTCTGGCTTTACGTTGGGGCTGTACATGTCCGTGTTGAGGAGGATGATGGCAAAGGCCAAGATGAAGATGGTATCTGGGTTCTGAAACTGGCGGACCACTGCTGGGTTACACACGCAATACCTCTGGCTAGGAAAGAGGAGGAGAGATGGGAGGAGTCAGAGTAGGAGCCCTTTACATGGAAATAAGAAGAGTGAAAGAACACACACACAAGGGGTACCTGAAGGCCTCCACCAGTCGCTCCACTTTCTGGGCCTCTCCCTGCACTCGAATCTGGGCCTGAAACTTCCTGAGCGCGTCGTCTAAGTCCATGCCTGAGAAGTCCATCTCATCCACCACGCAGCTGAAGAACACACAGGAGTCACAGTCATACCCGTGGTCCACTGCATTTGAGCCCCCACCCGTAGATCTATGGTTTTCTGCTTCCTTCACTCACTCCAGCACCTTTCCATCAGCCCTCACTCACTCCAGCACCTTTCCATCAGCCCTCACTCACTCCAGAACCTTTCCGTCAGCCCTCACTCACTCCAGCACCTTTCCGTCAGCCCTCACTCACTCCAGCACGTCCTTGTTGAACTGCTTCTGCCTGTTGCCCAGGAATTCCCCAATCATCTGCCGGCTTAGGCCCTTCCTCTCCAGGATGAAGCGGGCGATGCCCACCGGGGTGTCTGACACAAAGCCCCGCTCTATCAGATACT
The DNA here is from genome assembly GCA_009936485.2 of Gymnarchus niloticus. NCBI lineage: Eukaryota > Metazoa > Chordata > Actinopteri > Osteoglossiformes > Gymnarchidae > Gymnarchus > Gymnarchus niloticus. The sequence goes on along the minus strand of JAACJT020000105.1, from coordinate 17,266,019 downwards.
GGATCCCTTTTTCTGGTTTCCTGCAGCAACACGAGCAAGGAAAAGGGCATGAGACACAGCAGGGAGCATGAGGCCATGCTTCTCAGATGGCCAGAGGACTTTCATCACTATGCTTTCCGAAGGGATTTGGTTGGTCACCTTCAGCAAGCATCAACTGGAGGCTGATTGCCAAGGTGCCCGTTAGCGTTGTGGAGGTGGGCTTAAAATGGCATTAGGGCTTCCTCTGGATGGCAGAGGAAGGCAGGAAAGGCTCCAGCCCCGCCCGCCCCACCGCGATTCTCCAGAATCCCGACTCACTTGTTGAAGAGGTTGAGTCCGATGCGGTACTGCCGCCTCTGCACCACGTCGTTGTCGAAGGCCGGCGAGTCCCAGCTATGGCGGCTCTCCCGCTGGTAGGTCTGCTTGCCCAGGGGGGGCAGCGGCTCCCGCAGGCTGTCACGTGACGACGAGCCCGAGCTGCAGTTGATGGTCTCGTTGGAGTTAGTGGTGGAGTTGAGCGAGTCGTTATCACCGTCCGAGCAGCAGGGCTGCTCCAGGCTGCCGGCTGGGACGGGCACAGAGGAGGAGGAGGAGAGTGGCGTAGTGGGCGGCTGCTGGGGGGAGGAGGACGAGGAGGGTGTATCTGGGTATTGGTGGTGGTGGTGGTGGTGTGGGTGTGGGTGGTGGTGGTGATGGAGGTGCGGGTGGTGGGGCACCTGGGAGGGAATGGAGGGGTGGGGCCTGCCAGCAGCACGTGTCTGACCCTGGGCGGTGGCCCCAGAGAGCACGCCAGCGCCATGTTTGAGGGTGCCTTGGGGCGACCCGCCTGGGTCCTGCTCATAGACGAGCTGGCGGCCGAGGGAGCCGCGGTCAGAGCGGTCGCTCATGTCCACCGAGCTGTCGCTGGGCGGCTCGATGGTCAGCAGGGGCAGGTGCGCCCCCCGCAGCCGGTAGTCACGGCACTCTGTGCAGGGGGTGCTGTGGCGGCTGTTGCTGCTGCCTCCTCCCTCGGTGTCACGGCTGTCCTCCCGGCCGCCGGCCCCACCCCCCATGCCCCAGTACTCGGTATCGGTGCTGCTGGGCGCCCTGTCCAGCGAGAGCGGCGAGGACGGCAGCCCGTCGTCCATGTAGAGCGTGACGTCGCTGTAGGACGTGGCCGTGCTGTCCTCGTGCATGCTCAGGCCGCCCCCGCCGCCCCTCTCGCGGTCGCCCATCCCGCGGCGGGATGACGGGTTGCTGCTGTTGCTCCAGATGCATTCCCCGAAGTCCTCGCTCTCGACTCCGCCGATGCCCTCCTGGGAGTCGTCTCGGCCCGGCCGGCAGGTGAGGGAGTCATCCATGGAGTCTGCCAGGGACTTCACCTGCTGGGCAGAGGTGGGAATCCCACCGAACACGTCCTAATAGGCACACGCAGTATGCTCGCTGACGAGCTTCGTGCTGATAGAACAGATTCTATAAGGTCTACCATTCGCGTCCTCGTCGGCTTCTTCTAGTCCCAGCCCAGGGTCACATAATATCTGGTCAGGTGACATACCTGTTTGGAGAAGGAGTCCTCTAGGTGAGTGTACTCCCCGGTGCGATCTCCCTGAAGATGAGGTGGGGAGCCGGTATCCCGATCCGGACCACTAGGGGGCGAACGGGGCCGGCCGTGCTGGGGAGGCGACGGCGGACCTGCGCCGTGCGGGTAGTGCTGCTGCTGGGCCTGTGGCTGGCGCTCGTCAAAGGAATACTGCATCCTCATGTTGGACAGGATGATGCGGCGCGTCATGCGGCTCTCAGAGGCGGAACTGCGCAGGCGCTCAAAGTTCTTGTTCATGCGATACTGGCGGAAGGCCGTCTGGATGGTGCGTGCCGCCCGGCGGCTCAAGAAGTAGCCGCCGTACTTCCTTTCCAGCATCTCCACCTGGGGGATGGGGGGAACGCAGAGATCAGCATGTGTGACACGGCATGCTGGGTAATGCGTAACTACATTTACGGTTCATGGTCGTGGCACGCACCTTCTTGTCCTGGAGGTCGGTGGACAGCTCATAGCTGTCGGACAGCGCCTTGCACCGCTTGTTCTCCTCCTCCTCCTGCTTGCGCAGAGCCAGGCTGGCCGGCTGGTGCCGTGTGCGTTGTGACCAGGCCAGGCTGGCTGGGCTCGCGGAGGCGGCCACCGTCCCCCGGGGGGCATCGGAGCGGCGCTCCGAGCTGCGTGGGTATGGAGCCTGGCTGCATGCGCTGTCTGAGAAGCTGCCCGACTCGGTGCGCTGGGGCTCCGTGTCCACGCTGAGGGGAGGAGAGGAGATGGTGAGAGTGACAGGGTATGGGAGGGATGAAGGGCGGAGCATAGACAGGAGATGGTGAGAGTGACAGGGTATGGGAGGGACAAAGGGCGGAGCATAGAGAGGAGATGGTGAGTGTGACAGGGTATAGGAGGGACAAAGGGCAGCCTCCAGGTCAGCCAAGTTTTGTCCTCAGTCATTAAACACAAGGAACCCAGACCCTAACGCCCAACCCGCCCTCACGTTGACCCTTTCTGCATCTTTTGAGCTCAGTTTCCCCCACTAATTTCCCTGCCCGTCTCTGTCCCCATCCCCAAACCCAGTCCCTACTCTTTCCTCCTGTCCCCACATCCCCTGCTTCTGTTAGAAGTGGACCTCAAACGGCTTTCACCAGGCTAAGTCCAACTCAGTGAATATCAGCAGCCAGTCCACAAACACACAGAGGTTTTAATGTAGTTCACACCTTTTAGAGAGAGCAGTTTTAAACTGGACTTCTCGGTGTCCAGGGGACATGCCTCAGAAGTTATGAAATCTTGGAATGGAATAAGTGTTAGGTATTTTAAGATATTTTAGAATCAGAAATGGGGAAGGAAGGCCCCCAGGGAGCAGATTAGAGACAGCACAGAGGCCCACCCACACAGCCACTGAGCTACAATGCTACAGATCTGACTGGCCTTCCTGTTTCTAACTGGATGGTCCCAGTCAATTGCATCTGCTGCAGAGGAGCAAGACATCAACCCCGCCAGGCCGGCTGAATGCCGAGACCCCCAGTGATGAGACTGAGTCTGGTCCTCACTCACCAGCATTGAATGCCTTCAGAACACCTTGCTGTGTTAGAAACCGCAGCACCATCACGGACATGGTCTCCCGTTCTCTCCAAACATCGTCAAGAGTACCAGCGCGTTACGTAAAAAAAATACTAAGCAGGTTTATGCGCATACTCTGACTGCCCCCTCCCACACGACGTGCATCGAGCTGCTGTGTGACTCACATGTAGGTGACTGCTCTGCGTGGAAACCCCTTTCTCCTGTTTGGCCACATGGTGGCGACACGCTCGGCAGAAGGTGTGACGTAGCGCCCGGGTAGCCTGTGCGGTCACACGCACGGCATCCACACGCAGTCACACGCAGGTACAAACACACAGACACACACACAAACTGGATGGCAGCCACTCCTTAAACACACTATCTCTTCAAACATGAAAGGTTTTGCCTTCTGCTCCCAAACCATGTTTATTCAGTCAGGCGCCCTGGAAAAAATCTTACCCATTTATATAATTGAATATTTTAATCCAACTATTCAAGCTGGGACTTTTAAGAAGGTTAAACAGAGCTGCTCTCAGCTCTTGTACCTGCAGTTGTTCAGGAAACTGTTAAACTGTTGCCCCCTTTCCTACACTCCACTTAGCCCCCAAACATGATGTGAACACCTGTAGGATGTAACATGAAGGACTTGAGTCTGCGGCTGTCTGAAGTGCATCAGTCCCATGTTTTTTACAGCCTTTCTCAAGTTCCAAAGGGTGCCTGACTTCTAGGCAAGGAAAACTAAGCTCCAAAAAACTTCATTATTTGGCGACAGCACAGAAGTCTTCTGTTCTCACTATCCCAAAAGCTCTCTCGCTCAGCTCTGTTACTCTGGAATGACATCACAAGCCAGTGCTAAACAGTGCAGCTGAACTATTCACGCCACAGATCCTGTAACTATAAACAAACGAGAGGCGGGCACAGAGCAGACTGGACTAACCGGGTTACACAATAACACACAGGTCAAACACTGACTTAGCCACATTTTAACACACAAACACACTGACTATGTGGCTGCTATAGCAGAAGCTCAGGTATGAACACACATTTTTAAGAATTGTACTCTAACAGCTGTACACAGTCAGGAAACTCTGCACACGGCAACACACACATGCATACAGAGATGTAGACTCCGCCCCTCTTCAACAGCACCGCTGGGACCCGGCTCAGGTAATCCAACGACTCTGCCAGCAGGAATCTCCGACCATCTCTAACTGCATTCTGCTGTCCGCCAGCGAGTCACGCGGTCACATGCAGGAGCAAACCCCTCCCTTCTCACTCTCTCTCTCTCTCTCTCTCTCTGATGGGAAGGGGGCGGGAACAAGCTGAGTATGGGATGACATATGAAAGCATTCCTACAGCTTCGCTGCCGTCTGTCTCAGGGGTACGACAGGTATCTGTGAGCCCAGCTCAGGAGAAACAGCTTTGTCGAAACCAGTGAAATTTTTATCTGTTTGTTCAGAATTTTAATTTAATTCTGCCAGCTATCTGTCATGCTGACTTAATAACACTGCCATCAAAATAGATATGCACATATTTTAACAGGATTCAGGATTCATTGACGAGGTTTCACAGTCACCTGTTGTGTGAAATGTAAACACATCAGAACTTATAGTGGGATTATTGGTTTGTTTTTAATGATTACATATCCACTCTCGGTCTCCTTCTCTGACCTTCCCGTCTCGCTTTCTGTTAAGCTGGTTGACTTCCTGCCTTTGTGCAGTGCTGACAGAGGAGCAGGAGGAAGGAGGACAATAGTGGGAAGAAAGCGGAGCCAAGCAGACCCTGAGGGAGCAGGAGTCAGGACCCTGCTAATGGCATTCAGCTCCGGTACTGCAGCGTGTTAACTGAGCCGATTCGCTCTGCAAAGGTGTGAAACAGAGGGAGGCAGAGCCCGTCCCACACAGGCACGGCTGAGTGCCGCTCACACCCACTGTGTTTTCTGGCTCCCAGTGCTTGCTGAAAGCACTGTAGCTGGTGTCATAAATCTCCATCATCACCCTACTGCAGCGCTGTGGGCCTGAGCCTAACTAGGCACGACTATGTGAATCAGCTGATTTGAAAAACTCTATACAATATAAGCTTATGTATCCTCAGAAGGCCAAATCTCATAAAAAGCACTCCAGATGCAGGATAGGGACAAGCTGGAGGCTGTATGTAATTAAGGCTTCGGTGCCATCGATTGAGTTAATTAAAAAAAATAACTGAGATTATGCTGCGTCTACATCTGTCGTCAACGGCTGCCCCACACTACAGTTTGTCCTACCGAGCTTCCCTCTCCTATGAAGGAGAACCTCTTCTGTGATGTTATTAACCTTTGAGAAGGTCCATTCTTTCATTATACTGAAAAGTGCATTGTCACACTGTTAAGCAATAAGGAAAAGAAGCAAAGACTGGTCTTGTATATTACAGCTCTTAAGGAGACTCTGGGCAGAAGTCATGAAGATGCTCGATGCTGCATTTTCTTGAGAAGCAGTATAGTCCTCACAAAACAGATGACCTTTATCACAGTAGACTTCATCCATTAAGTTCATATTTGTATAATCTTGTATTACAAATTCCGGAACTGTTGGAATCACAGGCAGTCAACCAAGGTGTTTTTCTACTGGACGCAACAAAAGACAAACACTCCTCGGGATCATCATGTGACGCACCCAACCCAGCAAGCGTGTTGGATTTTTCTCTGAGCAGGGTGTATGGGAGTGTGTCTCAGATAATTATATCAGAAAATCAAAGGTGAAGCTAATTAATGGCTTCATTTCCAGAATATTTACATATATGTACAAGTTTACACATGTAAGAGGGTTCTGTGCCTCGGTATAGAAAACATAGTTATTAACTGTCATGTTGTACACCGTTACCAAATGGAGAAACACACGTTGTTTGTGGATACTTTAGGGTGTTTTATTGACTGTACAACAATAAGTCGCCCTATTTTGATTTGACTTCAAATGAATATGCATAAACTCCTGGGATTTGTTACCTGACTTTGGTTTCAGGCACCACAGCACAATGAGACAATGAGGCACATCCATCGACATATCTCAGATGACCAGTCCAATCATAGTCTAAAGAGAATGATTATTAAAAAATATATGGAAATCTAAATTAAAAAAATAAATAAAGCAAGTTGAACAGAACAAAGCTGGCACCCATTAACAGCTCAAGACATACTCAGAGCTGTAAAGGAATCCGTAAATAAGTGACTGGCACTCAGGAGATTAACGGAAACAAAAAATCTTGATATGAGACCAAAACACAAATCCAGCCTGATTTCCCTGAAGCATAAACAGGCAACACCCAGGCAGGAGGCACAAAGTTCGTGTGACAGCCGGCATTGTAACAGTACTGTAAAATCTGAACAGCAGGTTTCATGAATGCTTGTCAAATAATAAGAATGTATGAATAACAACCAACGGGCAATCTCTGTCAATTTCATCTGCCAGCTCTATTGTCACATATGGTCTGTGTGTGTGTGTGTGTGTGTGTGTGGAAGAGGAAGTAGGCACGTCACTGCTGATCATAAGGATGCTTCCGGAAGAACATACTGGTACCACTGAGGGTAAAATAAGATCAATGCAAAGGCGAACCAAAACATTTGAGTCAGGGGATGTAAAGCAACCGGTGTGAGTGGACAGGAGAAGCACTCATGGAAAACAGATGAGTATACATGACATGTTTCAGGGGAAGGTACGTCTTTGACCTGTGCTAACGGGAAACATTCACTTCACCCATAGTACACCAGGATTCAAACCCACCACGGTGGCAATGACACTCTGAAAGCTGCCCATTCTTTGTATATATCAGACACATTTGAACGTAAGTGCCATGGAGAGAAGAGTGTGTAGCTAAACAGGTTTAGACACCTGAGTTGTGAAACACGAAGTCACAAGGATGGCTGAAGAAATGCTGAAGCTCTGTGAAGAAGCGAAGCACCGTCAGGCAATGGGCACCGTTCAGGATCTCAGGGCTGAGTAATAAAACACACCGTCCACTACTGCTCTGAGACATACGTCGCAGCACATTAAGCCATCCACACCTCTAGACATTCAGAGGGACAGGACTACGCAAGTTTATTGAAGTCTGCCACGACTCTCTCCAGACAACTAAAATAGTAGACTACGGCTGTAAATGATCTACAGTAAACCTGAAACGCTTACAGATCTACATGCCCATTAGAACAAGACCCATTAACTTTTTAGAGGCTCGTTAAAAACGGTGACATAAATCGCCAGCATTAGCAAAGGGTGTACTTCCCACCAGGAAATGCATATTGAGTATTGATCTTAATGGGGTCAGATCCACACCGAGATGCCGTAGGTAGGAATGCACTACATTTAAGGACCTTACTACTCACTAAGTCTCCGTCCCAGTTTTTTTTTTTTAAAGTTTGGATGCCTGTGCTGTCTCCACACATTTTGGTGGTTCTCTCAAGTTGTCCTGGTCTTGACTGTCAGTTTCCTTTTCATCGCCCATTCTCAAGCAGAGAGAATAGCAGCATAAAGTAAGCTGCAGTCATTTATAGGGACTGTTGTGTGGTTACCTGTGACAGGGTCTGAAACGGAGTGACTGAGGAGAGAGACGAAGGACTGAAATGTATTTAGCTTGGCCATTAGCGCTGATCATAATGTACAGTAGTTAAATCTGACAAACCGTGCCGCAGATTTTCAGCCATTGCCTCACCGTTTATCTACGAGAGCACATTCCCTGTTTCACGGTCTGTTTCCACAGACAGCATAGTTTCATCCGAGACAAATTAAATATAGATTTAATATAACATCCCTTTCCGATATTTAGCCAACGGGTTTGGGTAAATGAATCACCTTATAAAACGTGTGTTACGGAGAAATGTGACGCTGAAGATGGGTATAATGTTGTTGTTGTTTAGTCACGCAGTCGTGTCTGACTCTTCGCGACTCCATGGACCACAGCACGCCAGGCCGCCCTG
>JAACJT020000105.1:17224294-17255644 GCA_009936485.2 Gymnarchus niloticus | reverse complement strand
TTTCCCAACATTAGTGTCTTCTCCAGTGACTCCTGTCTTCTCATTGTGTGCCTAAAATATTTGAGCTTCATCTTCATCTGCATTATTTGTCCGCCCGCTTATTCCTCCAGCATGCCTCAACCAGTAACAGTCTAGTCCAAAAGGCTTTTAAAATATAATCATTTAAAACTGTTAACTCTACTTCGTCTGAAACGCCTGTTACTCCCCTCGCGGCGGAGTGAGACAGCGAGTACACTCACCCACGAGGCCGTTTAAACGGTTAAAACCGTCTTAATAAACATTAGCACTAAATACTATTCTAATAATAAATACTGTTGTAACTGTTTACTGTCTAAACACAATTTACATAACAACGTGTCTTAATGCCTTTTAAAACTGTTAACTCTACTTCGTCCGAAACGGCTGTTACTCCCCTCGCGGCGGAGTGAGACAGCGAGTACACTCACCCACGAGGCCGTTTAAACGGTTAAAACTGTCTTAATAAACATTAGCACTAAATACTATTCTAATAATAAATACTGTTGTAACTGTTTACTGTCTATACACAATTTACATAACAACGTGCCTTAATCCCTTTTAAAATTGGCGTTCCCCTTATATTAAATAGTTATATGTAGGGGGACATAAGAAACATTTTTCACGGACGAAATAACTTGCAACAATGCTTTTACTATAACCACATTTCTGACAGGGTCTGGTTACGTAACAGTACATATGTACAGAAAAAATCATAACCAGCCCTCTCCTGTTAAAGGGCTTCACCCGTAGGAACCCAAGAGCCAACATTTCTTCATAAGGAGTGTTTTGTTTCAACCAGTGACCTCGGGCAAAAGCAGGCCGCAGTGATTTGGTTTCACAGAGATTTTATATATTTTTGTTTTCCTGAATCAGCATTTACATGCTTTTGATGATTCGACAGACAACTGAAGATTCTTCAGTGTTCATTTCTCATTCACAGAGAAAAGAGAAAGGCTTTTGGCAATGCATACGTTAAAAGAGAGACTCCACTTAGCAAAGTTATCCAGGCAGGAAAGTTGAGATTTGCATTTTTTTCCTCCACAAAGCCATAATTCTCCTGATTTAGTTACTCACCATGCGTTTGAGTTAATGTGCTTGTCTGCAGATGTAAACATTGCGACAAGGACACGTTTCCAGTAACTATAAACTCTGGAGTGCTTGGAGAGCTCAGCACAGCCTAGCTCTCTGTCCACAGAGAAGCAGACACACGCTCCAAAACAAGGTCAACGTGTCAGTGAGAAAATGGCTCATGAATAATGTAACGAGTTTTCTTTTTATCTTCTTGTATTTGTTTTGACCTTTTAAAATATGCATTATTATTTTTGTGGTTTCTCCCACTCCATCCTTTTCACTCTCCATTGCCTCTCACTGCTCCAGATTCCCTTTCCTCCATCTCTTTCACACTCAAGTCAAACTGATAGGAGAAGCTGAAACAGAGAAAAGGCTGGGGGGGGGGGGGTGTAGTGTTGCTTAGTGATGGCTGAACAGAGACCATGTAGGTGGGGAGGCAGTTGCTGGAGTCACGAGCATTGTTGCTGTGGCGACGTCTCCGTGGACTTTGATGCTAGATGCTGCAGTGACAAGCCCACTCCTGCATACTGTAATACACACATGCATACTGGGAATTAGGTCTACATTTCTATACAGCTGACCATCTCTTTATAGCGAAAAATGAGCGACAATAGCACTAGGACTGTGTATTAATACTCTATAATACTAAACTTAACTGTGTGAGAATTTATATTTTCTAAATGCCAGCACGATGCTGAAATTTGTGTGGGATTCTTCTGCTATGTAAATTTCATACTGCTTAAAACTATGCTGCATTTTTAATTATCCATCCATCTTCCAACTGCTTGTCCTGGTACGGCTCACGGGAATATTTAATTATTGAAATGTAAATTTGCTCCTGGACTGCAAGACAAAAATAGATTTGGTAGAGTAATTTTTGTGCTGCTAGAGAATCCTGTGTTTTCAGATTGGCTAGTTACGCACTCTGTGTGGTCACCACTATCTAACATTTTCTGAATAAATTAATACAGTAATGTACTCATTTATTCTCTTTATTTAAATGTGTGTGTGTTTTCTGCAGAGGGGGACGGGGGTGTTGGAGAGACACAACCCCTGGAGGCTTCTATTTGTGCACCAGGCAGAGAGTGTGCGAAACCCTGTCACCCTTTTCTGCAGTCTCCCTCCATCACTCTGACGGCTGCAAGGATCTTCACAAACCTCCGTCCCCGTCGTCTGAACCCCCACTCCCTCCACCCCCGTGCTTCTCAGACACCAGTAATTGCCTCGTAAACCAAGTCTATTTTAATATTTCTGGCAGGATGGTGTCTGATGCAGCCATACGCTGACAACTGTGACAAGACTTTTTGCATCTTCCACTCTGCGCAAGAAAAATCGTTTCATTTGCAGGCCTCAGTGATGGACTTGGTCAGCAAGCACCTCAAACCAATCCCCATCAGCACAGAGACCCACCTGATGGTTTAGTGAACACTTAAGTATGTGATGTCATCAGGCACATTACCCCCAACACCTGGTGCCAATCAACACCTCTATAGCCAAACCCAGCCAGACCACACCTGAATGTTAGACACGCCTCTTGACTATTTCGCAATTAGACTAATGCTAATATAAGGACTTCTTCAGCATGAACCCTTGTACCATTGTACCTCTTCAACTGCACTCTCCTCCTGAGAGTTTCCTCCTGTTGACTTGTGGAGGCTTTTTACCAGACCTACTGACCCTCTTTTTGCCTGGCTGATTTGGAATCTCGTGCACCTGACCTGTTCTCTGACCCAAGACTGCTCTTTGGGGTAACAATTCTGGATTACGTTTCAGGATGATGAACTAGACTAAACAGATTCATTACAACCCCACACACTACATTACCAAGCACTGTGGGGACCATCTACACAGAAGCCAAGCACAGGAATGCTCAAATTATTCAAACAAATTAATGCAAATTGTCTGGTGTTTCAGAGTATATCTCCATTATGGATTAATGGGGTCATCTGGACAGATTGGGAGATACAGGGTAATCTTAATTGTCCAGGTTGAAAATGGGAAAGTAATTTTTGGTTGATGTGCGGTTTTTCCGAATGGCATACACACGAATTGAAATATACTTCACCCACAGATGTGTAGATATACTGTCAAGATTTGGTAAACTTGTAATTTCTAAACTGAATTTAAATAACAAAAATGCAGCCGGATTTTGTCAGTTCTGGCAGTTATATAACAGAATTATTCACAGAGCGCTCTGTCACTCCGTAAAAAGTTTACACCTTAATGACGGCAATAAGAAGTAAAAACAAACTTATGACACTGAAAAGCCCAATTCTTCCAATCATTACTGCCATTCAATGAAAGTGCTGAACTGCTCTGGTCTGGGCAGCTGACACGTGAAAGGTATAGTCCGTAAACATACATCTAATTACCTTAGCAATTAGCCTTTAAATATCATTAAATTACCTACAGAGGTGACAAACACCTCATGCCTTCCAACCTGCGTTAACTGACGCATGCTAGCTGTGACTAGCCGAGCCACGGCTGACCAATGTAACCAAGTCGACTGATATGAAATGGGCTGGAAACGGAGGGTAGAGTGGCGAGGTACGGGTGGTGCCGCACACCTTCCCCGAATATGATCAGAAATAGCGTGTAGGCCAAAACAGCGCAACTCACTATGGGGGTAGCTACAGTGGCAGCGGCCAGGCATGAAGGGCATTCTGGGAGGTCAGCCTTGGTGAGCCAGAGGGAAGATAGAAGGAAAACCACCAGCGCCACAGCGAGTCTCAGAGTCAACACACATTGCACATTACGAGAGTCACACGGGCACTTTTGGTCGCAATTAGAAACACCGTGGCAAATATAATCAGAGTTAATGGCAGATGGTGTTACTGGCTCTGCTGTCGTGATGGTGAGGATTTGAGTGCAGGCTCCTGTAAGCGAAGGCTCTTTCTTTGCGAGTCTCACTGCTAGCGGATGCTGAAGAGTACTGCATTGTTAGACCAAGCGTGTATCAGCCAGTGATTGCCTGCATGAACACGCATTGTACAGGCTTGGAGCTTTTAACCTGTGAGTTACAGCACTGTCGTCTGGAAGATGCCGTCGTGGGACTTGTAGTGTGACGGGACCTGGAAAGCACCATGACATCCATAGAAAGCTGGTGGCTGGTCTTAGTGCCCCCACCCCCCACCTCCAGGCTCATTCATTATTGATCTCCTGTCGGCATCAATTATGTGGCAGGAAAGATAACGAGGTAGGGAGCTTTATCAGGGGAGCCTGCTTGACGGGCAGAACCACGACAACCAAACGACATGTCCCCATGACCCCGTGGGACTCTTCTTAAAATGAAGGCGGGGTGACTGGAGGTACATAAATGAAACACAAATCAAGGAGTAGTGCTTTAAGGACATCAGCCATAAAAGTGACTGGAAAAGAAAACAGAAACACAGCATGGAAGCAGACTTTGGAGGGTCCAGCTGTGGAGTTCCACCCTCCATAGCCCAGCTGTCGTCACCACTGCCTTGGGAGGACTGTAGTATGGACGCTCACTCCCTTAAAGGCACGGTGTTGTACAGCCCCCTTCTAGTCCCCCCACCACGGCTTCTTAGGACCTGTCTGATATCAACATATCCAGAGAATCACAGAGGAAGCACAGCAATGCACAGTTTCTCACCTCCATTTCTGACTCTGTGCTCTAATAAATGGTTGTTATGGTAACTGTCAATCATTCAGGCAGAGAACAGTGGATCAATTAATCATTCTTTCGTCAACAGTCCAGTCTCATCCAGGACTTCATGCTTTACCAAAGATATACAGTAACCTGTGCCTAACGAGCTAATTAGGATGGCTCAGACGCCCACGTGAGGCAGACAGAGGGCACAGCGTGGCCTGTGCTAGCTGCCAGGCTGCCAGCACGAGGACTGACAGATCAAAGGATGGAATGCCTACTGCCTGGCTACGGAGAGCAGAACAGTGCCCTCTGTGGAGAGCCACAGCACACTGCAGGTAGCAGAGGTCATGGGGTCACTTGAAAAGCAGCAGGGCTTGATCAGCACCGCCACCTTTTTCCATCTGTGTCTGGTCCTGTCACTTGCCCCCCCCGACTTCCTTCCTCCGTCTCTCACTTTCTCAGCTTCTCTCTCACACTTGTTCTCTGAATGGTTACATTCCTGACAGCATCTTTACATGCTGGCACTGATTCAGCCATGGGCTGAGCCTCCAAGGTCACCCAGACACACACACACACGCAAACACACAGGCATATTTACCATCTGCGCTCCCCCATATCATATCAGCTAATTCCTCAAGCTTAATTACACAAAAGGACAGTTGTGTTAATTAGGGGGTGGTGAGACACAGACAGAAAAAAAGAAAAATCAGGCAGCCATATTAAGACAGGGCTTACAGGAGTACAAACACAATACCATATGACATCGGCTCAGTCACATAGCATGCTACCATCACTCGGTCACATGTCAGTACCGATACAGTATCACGAGATGGTCGCTCTGTTACACATCAGTACAGACACGGTACCACACTACCGTCAGTATGCTACAGCCATTTGGTATACCGTGTTAAGGTCACGGCCTCATCCCATGGTCCACCTACACACCGTCTATTCTATGAATCCTCCACACACGGCGGTAGAGGTTTCCATCATGTTATAACCGTGAACTTGCCGGGAGGTAACCGCATCCAGGGTAATGCCAGGGGTGTTTCAGACATTCAGTAATGTGGTGTTACTTAATTCATCATACTGAATCCATGTCCAAAAAGACTGGAACCTGCCCTCCTTGGGAGAGACAAGACATAAGTTGGAGCTCCTTTCCACTTCCTGGTTTCTCAAAGGGGTTTTTCCAGAGCAGCAGAGTCACCGTAGCTGACTGTAAACCTGCCTTCAAGACTTCTCAACAACCTAACTGTAACCACGAGTGCAGTTTGCATTTTCCCAGAAAAGATCTTGGCTTATTGCTATTTTCCTCCAAGCTAAGACGTCTGTTCCTGACACTGTACAGTGGCAGCAGTCCAGAAATGCCAATCACAACACACCCACAAATGAAAAACTACCTTAAAGCATTAGCATGTGAATGCAGTGATAATGCTCAGCACCAGTACATCTGCCAGTCTAGCTTCATGTGAATGAATGAAGTAAATATGCCACCTGCTGGCAGAAGGTGTGTACTACCCCTGGAGTGGAGATTCCTGATTCCTCTTTGAAAAGACCAAATCCATCCATTCATCCATCCATCCATCCATCCATCCATCCGCCAAGCTTAGGACTGTGAGGCTACAACACTGCCCACCATACCACCTGCAGAGATTGCGGTCTGTTTAAATGCCAGCTGCATGCCAAACCAGCGTGTGAGAATTTGGAAGGTGACACAGCAGGACCCAGCTAATTACCGGTGCCACCAGGAACCTAAAATGGGACCAAGCTAGAATGAAAAAAAGACCTGAGCTGTTAAAGTTTGCCACGTAGATGTGGTTGCCTGCCCATTCGGGAAATGACCATCCCCTATCAGTAGGGACTCGAGTCCAGGCTGGTGAATACCACTGAGTTCTTGCGAGACAAACTGCTGGTTACCTCGAGGGATGTGCCCGTACTCCTTGGAGACCACCGGGCACTTTGGGATGCACCATCTCCTACACTCGTCACTACGTACAACCAGTCTGCCCGTGCTGCCCTACAGTCAAATGGGGGTTATGTAGTCAGGCCATTTTAAAAGAGTACCAGATTTCTGTTGATAGCCTGGGTTGGTGTTATTGATGAGTTTTCAAGAGTACCTAGATGAAGACCACCCGAGGACAATGAGAACAGAAGAAATTCGACACACACGCCACTTGAATCCACAAGCCCTGCTGAAGCACAGCACCACCCAGAGTACAGCAATGAGAGCAGTTCATACTCCAGAAGACCTGAAAGTTACAGGATAAAAATACAGCAAAAAAATAGACAACACCCTCATACACACAATTTATTTCCCAGCTCCCCCAAGGCCTAACCCAGGAAAATGCCACCTCAGTAAACAGGCATGTGCTGACACTAACCGAAGACTTGAACCTAAGGTAAAGTTTGTTTCCAGTTGGTAGACCAGCAAAATTTATTAGCTGCCCACATTGTTCTGTTCAAGGTGATTGGCTAGAATAATTTGGTGAAGGGGGAGGGGCAACTGATTTGCTGGTTACCTAAAGGAGGGACTACTGCACTTGAGGGCGGGACAACAGAACTGATGGACGATGTCATCGTCTTCCTCTTCTCTGAGAGAGACAGGGAAGGGTAGAGACAGAGAGAGAAAGGAGTGAGATGGATACAGGATGAATCAGACAGGCAGAGAAAAGAACTTCGAGCAGATGGTAGCGAGGAAAAAAAAAATCTGAGTAAAGCGTAAACTTAAGAGAGGACAGTAAATCATGAGGATGTGGCTGCAGTCTTCTCAGTGACCACTACCCAAGACTGCTGGAGGTTCCCCTTCATGCTTCATAGCTGCCATTTGGACTTGGAGCACGGAAGCTGTGAAGAAAGGCTCAGGTCTCTGATGCTCTCGCACAGAAAGGACACACAGATGTCACCCAAACCTTCTAATGAACATGGCTGTGAAGCACACTCTGCCAGAGTGGCTACTTCAGTCATCGCGTTATCAGGGCGCCTCGGTGGAGGTGGAGCTCTCCTCTCTCATTATCTGGGTCTCCTGCTTCAAAGCAGCCTTAAGTGCATCTCCTGCCAAAACAACGTTCCCGTCTGATCTTAGGCCAAGAAATTGGTGTTGAAATCTCCCAATGACCTGGAATGCAGACTTTCCTCTATCCCTCCTGTTTCACCTCCTACTTTAAGAAGAGCGCCGTGACTCACTGTCCAGAGAACGTCCTCCCTCTCACAGATCACCAGTACTGACCATACACATCCTTTCAGACTCAAATTTTTGGGAAAAAACATAGTGATCTTTACAGACTTTTTCACTGAAGCACCACAGGAATCATCAAACCTTGTTAACTGCTAGACACAGGCGTCCCATAGAAGGTTTTAATACATCTGCTTGGACAACATCCACGTTATTTTTCTGCTATCCACAAAAAGGCCTTCCATCCTTATAGTCATCACATACAAAGACCCACCCTCAGTTACCAGGAAATAAAAGGTTCTTTTTTTATCAAGCCCAAAAAATTTGAGTGGTCGGTACAAAGACTCTCGTGGAGGAAATTTCATCCGTTATTTAAATCATCATTTTTATTGCTATTATTATTAGCAACAGCACTAACAAATAATGATAAGAAGAAGAAGCACAAAAACAATAGGGTTTCAGCACTGAGTGCTTGAACCCCTAAAAATGCTGATGATGTAAAAGGTAAAACAGCCGTGTGCTCCAGGAAGAGAGAACAGTACCCTGCCCATGTGTCAGGACGGTCAAAAATATCACCTTTTTACCTCCACATTTATCAAGTCTACGCTGACATCTGTAGCCAGCTAAAGAAACTGCACTTAACATCATGAGCTAAAGTCTTACATAATATAAATGATACATAGCTCACTGTGTACTACACCTCATTGTCCACCAGGTGTCAGGCTTGCTGCAGATTATGGCTTTTTGCGTAAATATTAGGCCTCGGACAGTTTGAATCGCTGAGAATGAGATGGGTGTAACGCATGTGTGAGTGTGTAAGGTGTGTGTGTGTAACTGTACCTCTGTATATTGTGTATATGTGAGTATCTGTCTAAGGTGTGTGTGTATGAGTGAATGCACGATAGGATTCACGGATGTGCTTTTGACTGCAGCCCTTCACTTCTTCCCCCCAGTTCTGTGGCACTCGTCCGCCTAATTATTTATACCGACACAACGCTGCTGTGGATACTGAGGGCATCTCACTGCCACTCTGACTGTGACTGGCATGCCAATTTGCCCCTTGCTAGCCAGACTCAGGTCAAATGACCACTCTGTGGCCCAGGCGCAGGTCAGAGGAGTTCAGCACAATCCACATGAGTCTCCACCATGTGGCGTGTGATAAGGACAGTGTGTCCCTGAGTGTCTGGGAAATCTGCTCAGCCCCAAAGTGTCTGACTGCCAACAGTAGAAGCCTTCTCAGCTTTGGGTGATGTAACCAAACCCTTTGTGTGATAGGTGGAGGTAGAACCTCAGCACTTGACCTAGATGGACTGACAACAGATATCCTCTTCTCCACCCGAGTTAGGTGGAGGTCAGATGGAAGAATTTTCCCATAGTGCTGGAATGGGTGGAGGCATCTGACAATGACCATGACTGACAGACAGGGGGCGCTGCTGGATTGGAAAACAGGAAAAGTGTGTGGGATTGTGGGAGGGTGTAGGTTTCAGGTCTTGTGAAGGAAAGGCAGGGGGATATTGTGGCTTTGGCTGTTGGGCAGCAGAGTGGAGGGTTGGTGGGGGGGGACTCTCGGCCCTTACCTTGCCTGCTCCGCGTGCCGGGCAGAGGGGGAGCCGCGGCGCGGCCTGGGCAGACGGAGCCGGGAGGGGCAGCAGTGATGGTGCCTGCAGTGGCTGTTAGCTGTCAGACTGGGGTGGAGGAAGGAGGAGGCAGGAGATGTAGAAGCTGTGGTGGCAGTTAGATTGCATGGGGTGGAATTAGAGGACAACCTGACACAGAGAAAGGAAGAGAGAGACAGAGACCGGCACGTCAAGAGAGAGGGACAACAGAGAGAGACGGTCACAGTAACCACAGAAACACACAGAGCAGAGAGAGAAGCAGGAACAGTGACACCTACAGGACACAAAGCCACGTGGCCGGTACGGGCCGTGGACTGACGGAACGGTCAACTCAAGTGTCGAAAACGACGCCCTCAAAGCCACTTAGACAACGGAGCTCAGAGATAACATAACAATGACCTTGCAACTCCGTCCCACGGCTCTGAACCTGCTTGTCCCAGTCAAGAAAAGGTCTACCCTGTAATGGACACTCAGCGTCTCACAGACTCCCCCTCCCCAATGGCATCAGCTGACCACATGGCAGCAGGATCGCTACCAGGAACAGCCACAGGCCAATGCAACGCCCGCAGAAAACCGGTGGAGCGAGTGAAGCCTCTGCGCTGGACGCCAACGCTGGCAGACTGGCAACTCAGAACGAGGTGGTGAGAGGATTGGCGGAATATTAAAGGCACCGCCCACCTTTACAGGGCGTTGCATAACTTCGTGCTTAAATCGAGCTATTGTGTAAGCCCAGCACAGGCAAACACTCTCATAAACTTTGTTCACAGATGAGAAGAGCCAGTAGCAAGGTTATAATGTAGCAAGTATTTAAAATAGTTTCATTTTTAGCATAGTGAGAATGTATGCCACCAGTGTTTAACAACAATCTAAAATTCATTAGTAGCCACATTCTCTCTCTCATTCTGGCTCTGCTTTGGACTACTAGGGCACACTCTGTAACCTACCAAGCAAAGATATCTTTAGCAATGTTTACCCATAATAAGTACAGAGGACTAAGTATCCTGGCTGCTCTTTTTAAATGGCATGCTAATGTTGCCCAGCTGGCTCTAACACAATAAAGGGACTGCTGAAAGAGCCAGCTGCGCTGAAGAGGTGAGCCCACTGGTGTGTGTAAATTGCTGGGTTGTGGTTTTCCATTGCTTGTAAAGATCCAAAAGCCACATTTTATGTAACAAAGTCTTTCTTCTATTCCAGTCACATGGTCTTCACCAGCCTTTTAAAGTCACATGCGGCATATGGTGCCAACACTAAAGCTTTGATTTTAATGATCCTCCTTTCAGAAAACTAACAGACAATATCTTGAATTACCGGATCTATAATGCTGGTACAACAGCCTATGTTAAAATAACCCGAGTTACATCCTTCTCACAGGGTAGTAAATGCCACCCCCTAGTGGTCATTAGTGTGAACTGCCGGGTTTTCTAAACCTCCGTTTTGCTGTGAAGAAATCTTATTGCCAGCTAAACCTGTAATTAACGGCCTAACTGGTTATGTTCTCTGACTGATTTCACCTTTCATGTTCTTTTTATGTCGTCAGAACAGCACTCTTGGTCTTGCTGCACCACGCTGGGCTGCTGAATTGTGGGACAGACGCTTTCAAGGCACCATATGCTGACGGCCGATTGTCCCTGTTGTCTTGTGGTCTTTCCCGACAGCTTTTCTCGGTGACTTCTCCATCCACACCTCTGCGCTGAATCACCAGTGTACGCCAGTGTTGTTGTTGTTTTTTTTTTTAAATGCACTTTAATCTGCGTTCTTAAAATCGCGCCCATTGTTACCCTTTCATAACGGTGCAGTCTGTTATTTATAACCCTAATTACCCCCTGCGACATGTTCGTCCCTTGACAACAGAGAAAAACGTGATCGTGGGCAGCAAAGAGACAGACAGTGGCGACTGCTCACACACACACACACACACAGAGGGGAGCCAGCCAAGAGAATATAGGGGAAGGGACAGGAAGACAGGACAGACAAAAAAGGACAAGTAAACAAAGACAGCATGGGTGGAGAGGAGGAAAGAGAGGGTAATATCGGCAGAGTACAGGCCAGCAGAGAGCCAGACATGGGCCAAGAACAGGGAGGGAGGGTCAATGACAGAGGGTGTGTGCCAGCAGCAGGGACAGTGGGCGAATGAGGCTGGGGTGTGGGTTGACAACAGGGAGTGTGGGCCAATGTGAGAAGAAAATGATGCAGTGAGAGAGGGGCTATGCCTGAGGAAGTGTGAGAGTGGCCATTAAGAGACACCTGTGACGAGCACCAAGAAGAACCAATATGAGCATTTGGCTAACGCTGAGGAATCTGCCCTCGGGACAGCCGGTGCAGCGACACCGCCCACTCTCAGGCTGGGGGAACACCTGGGTTTGAGATTAAACCTCCCTGAGATCCAGGTGAAAACCCGAAAGCCTCTCATCAGCTCACTCTCCTTCAGCAGTGAGCATTAGCATTTGTCTGAAGGTCTGTCCCGCTGGACTGTGAAATGGCTTCACCTGGAGATTCTGATGCAGACGTGGATGGGCGACCTGTGTAGACCCACTCTCCACACCCCCCACATGCATCTCCTGGTCACTCCTATACTGCTCGTGCCCATCACTGCAGGCAAGCGTGCGAGTTGCCTAACAACAGCCGCACTGCTGCAATACTTCCCAGAATGCTTCAGTTAGCCCAATCTTCATACTGTCTATACCGGTCTCCTGATAGAATATTATAAATATTCAGAAACAAAATACTTCCTCTGGAGGACAAAGCAAGCAGGAGATGTGTCAGTTAGTTTTGGAGGATGGTGTAGATGGACGTGGAGCCCCCAGCCAACATCAGGAGGCTGGCGGCTTCACGAGGAGAGGAGCCGGGAAGATCTGCATCCAACCCTGTTCTGTTTCTTTATCGTGCACATCCAGAACCTTTGTCTCCTTCACTCATGAGGACCATGAAACATTTTCTCCTGAGGATTTATGGTATGTTTCAGTTACCCTGTCTCACATGCAAGAACAGGTTCTGACATGGTGAGCCAGCCTTAAATATTCACGGCCAGGCTTGGGGTGGGAGGGTGTGGGGGGGTGTGACTGTCAACAGATGTACGGCTCACTCAAGGCGAACTGGAGAACAGACCTCAATGGCCGATGGTGAGACGAAGATCAGGTGGATGTACGTCTGCATATATTCACCGTGGTGTGTGTTGCTATCATGTAACACTTCGTGCTACGGTCCACAGGCAGCCTTGGAATCAGGTGTAACTGCAGCCCAGTAACCCTCCATACGACGGCACCGGCATTCTGCTCATTAATGGAGTCATCCCGGCTGATCACATCTGACGAGACAAGCCGGGTCTCTGCGGCAACGGTAAGTCTCTCCTCAGCAGAATGGCGTTAAGACGGCTTCAAGCAGAATATCTACATCAGAGATGCGTTGGGTTTCAGCAGATATCTCCTGACCTCTGGTTTCGTCACGTGTTAAAAGTGTGGTTTCTTCCTCCAAGCCGGGGAGCTCTTTGCTGTCGGGCGTGTTTATTTCAGGCCCCATGCTGACACCAGCCGCCGGCCACCGTCACCCGCTTGGCAAAGTTCTGCAGAGTTCTGTAAACATCTGTTAAGAACCTGAGCTGCTTTCACCAAGCCGGTGTCCGGAGGCTTCACTGACTGACAGTACCCATCCATCCAATCGCAGGCCATCTTTACCCGCCCCCTCAGAGGCCCCTCCATCACACCACATGATTTCCCAGAATCCTCCTCTCACCTAGTCCCTCACCTTTACCTCTCTCCCGTTCTCTCATTCCCGCCTCTCCATATCACCACACTACGTCTCTCTCGCCTACGCTGTTCTTCACGCCGGCACCTGCGATGGCCCACCGTGTTTCCACAGCAACCGTGGGGGTTCGTGTGCGTGGGCTCCCGGGCAGACACACGTGAGGTCGCGTGCTCTCCAGCCGCGTGAGCCGGTACGCATCAGATCGCCGAGAGCCGCTGCTTTAGCGGAGACGCCACCCGTCGAAGAACGGGTCTGAATGTAATGGGATGCTCCTCATTACCTCCAGGCCGGTGCCACCGTGAACGCAGCAGCACACAAGCAGATCAGATGGATGAAGCCCTCAAACGCTGGTGGGGGAAGTGAATTCAGACAGCATATCTGCAGATGCGGCACTGAGAGGAGATGTTGAGAGACGCCTCCTACCCCCACACAGGCTCCGTGGTCGCAGATCAGCGAAGGGAGCCGCGTTTCACAGCAACCGTAGAGCACACCGATTCCGTACAGCATGACTGACATGCTGCTTAATATGTTCTTCATAGTGGTGGATTCGTACGTGACTCTTCACCACGGTGAGGTACCTGGATTAGCAAGCTCCCACCAGAGGAGAATCAAGCAGCGTTCCCACCCCTCCTGCCCTCTCACTTTTATGGGCTTCTGGGGAACCAGCCAAGATTGCCCTGCTCAGAGAACAGCAGGAGAGTCCTGCTCGTTATCCCTCTTTTTCTCCTTTAAATCATAGCTTTTTGGTGCATTCAGCTGAGCTCAAGCAGGAACGAAAACATTTGAATTTATTAGAAGTTCTTTCTTCCATAGGGACAACCAGCCAAATGCCGGCATTACGACCAATGACCATCATCCGGAACACAGACTCTTAAGACAGGCTAAGAATGGCTTTAATAACCCCTAATAAGCCTTAATAACCCTTAATAAGCCTGACCTTCTACCACCTGGCACCGCAATCCCGCTCTTCTACCACCAGGGGGCCTATGTTATTTAATAAAGCGACAGATATTACACAGAGCAGATGACACGCCGTGAACAGACACCTCCCCCGGACGGCAGAGAGAGTCCATTCCATTCCAGTCCAGTCCATTTTCATTTAAAGCATTGGGACCAAACAGCAGAATGGGCATCTGGAGACCCCAGACTCTAAACTCACAGGATTCCCGAATTCACATTTAACAGAGACCGACAAAATAGGACTTACATTACAATGTGTGTTGCTATGGGCAACTAACAAATGAAGGCAGCAGTTGCCACAGTAACAGAAGGGATAACCGGTTTAGGCATGCTGAATATTCCCTGATACGTACTGTTACAGTAGGTAACACTGTCCGATGCCCGTAAATCGACACACACACCACAATCCAAAGATGACCCTTTGAAACCCTAACTTCCTGTCGATATTCACCTCAACCTTGACAGGTGTAGAGTCGATGCCAGAGCTGCACGTCTTTGGACCAGGAGAAAACCCACTGGAAAGCCACCTAGGTGCATGGAGGACAGGCAGAGCTCAATGCTGGACCTGTAGCTAAACCCACAATCACAAGGTGATCACGGTAGAATCTCCACACAGACAGAGCTGGGGTAGAATGAACCCAGGAGCAGATGCGAGGAACATGCAAACTCCACACACACACACACACACACACACACACACACACACACACACACACACACACCAAATCAGAATCTAGAAACCAAAGACTTAAAGCAGCAAAGGTCCCAGTGAGATGCGCCCCCCCTTCAAGTATGAAGAGACCCTTGCTGGAATATCAGCCTTCTATCAGATCAACAAAACTTTGGAAAAAAGCTTTAACAGTTTTTGACGGGCTGACCTGAGGCCTCAGTACATTCATCTGAACCATCAGAGTCTCCTGTCTTTTATATGGACGAGAATGTGAACGTTGTCCTGCACTGGGAGTGGAACGGTGTACCAGGAGCAACTACTGGGGGGGCAAGGTCTCCAGTTTCTACGGAAACCACCTCTTTAGCAATTTGAATGCCTTCTTTCTGCCTTCAGCATCTCCATCTTGCCAGAAACATTTAAAAAATGGCCACGTGAAAGCAGCAACGACTGGAGAGCTTTGCGTGTAAAACTTCAGAAAACCAGACAGGCTGTTATACGCGAGGTACGCCCCATAAAATAAAGCACATCGAAGGCAGAGGCGATGGGTTACTGCCTTTGAGTAATCGATTATTTATGCATAAACACATGCATTTATAATTCTGTATGTTTGCTATTCTATGTGTAGTTCACTTCAAGGGCTCTCCTGGGCCATTGCACAGACCTCACCGCAGTAAATCAATGTAAACACAGTCCACTCAGCCAATAAAAAACATCAAACTGTTTCCTCATTTGCAAGTACAAGACTCCAAAATAAAAAAAATAAAAAAATGAGAAGACGCTGAGTTTCCAATTTCCCACACAAGCCTCCAGTGTAGGAGGACATTGGTTGGGGGGGAGAATCTTCTGAAAGAAGTTCAACAAGCAGCATTTCATTTTGAAACACAGAAACAAGCCACACAACGCAAACATGATGCTGAACTCGACTTCATATCTTCTAACATCTGAAATTAAACATAAGAAAATTACATCAATACAGCCTAACGTAGGTGGGTTTATGTGCCAAATCAAGGAAACAGGAGTGAGTGTGAGTACCGAAATGACAGGTGAAGGAAATGTCAGACACGCAGAGGGAGACATTTGTGTGGCTGCAAAAAGTATCATCACAAGCTCACAATCTGTTGACTTCACTAATTAGGATTTCAGAGAAGCATACAGCAGTTTACCTCAAGCAAACAGTCTATGGTTAACTCATTTGATACTTGGTTAAACACTTGATGACTGTTGAGTGTTAAATGTGAGATATAAATAGATCCAGTAATTGGTTTCCACCCCTGTAACATTACGCCAGCAAATTACAGGGCGACTAAAATTTAACACTGCTGTAATGTGTATGAGATTGAAGACGGATCAGCCAAGGGTCAATATCAGCTATTTAATAACCTGGAAAATGAGGTACGCAAATTCATTTGCCTCACTGGAGTACCTGGACCACATGATCACATGCACAACTGAGATTTTAAGGGTTTTAATAGAACTACCATCAGAACCATCTCAGTCAAAGATCAAACGCTAATATGAGAAGATCTGGCCTCTTCTGGGCCCGCAGAGCGTCTACAAATCGGCCTTCTCCAACCATCTGCCATAGCTAAACAATCCACTGCATCAAGCACAAGACCATGGTGGAATTTCAAAGGCTCCGTTACATCGGCTGCGTTTGTACCACCCAGATCATGAAGCGGCTGCTGTTATTGGTCTAACAAAATGGAACGGATCGTTAAAGACACGGCAGTCCGAGAAAAGCTGCATTTGTCTGTGGGAGTGTGTGAGCTGGACATAATGTATGTGAGGGTGATGGTTTATTCAAATCTCTGAAAACAGACCCAAAGCCGGCATATGAACAGTGGGTCAAACATGGGCTACTTTCAATTTCTTGAGAAACTTGCTGACCTGAAAACAGGCTCCTCTTTCATGTCCCGGGCAGCCATCAGTAACAGATGCAGCCTTTTCCCGAACAAACTCAGAGTGGCGCGTCGATCCAAGAACTGCCGTGTGGACGATCAGTGGTGGATGTTTGGACAGATAAATGAGCGGAGAAAGAGATATTTAGGGAGAGAGAGATGGAGACAGAAGAGAGATGGAGGTAGTGAAGGAAGACAACAGAGAGTGAAGGAGAAGTAGGTGCGGAGCTGGTTATGAGACAGAAAGGGCGTGTGAATGAGAGACACTAAAGCAACGTGGACAGATGCTGGCTGCCCTCAGCTGCAGGGCGGGCAGGCCAAGGCAACAAGGGAAGGCGCATTACAGGAGCAATTAAGGCCGTGATAAAAAGCGTATGGCAAGTGAACTCATGTCAAACACAGGTTTAGGAACGTGGAAATGGGTGTTACCAGCGTGGCGACATGGACGCGGGGTAATGGCCGATTGTTTGCGACACCAGCTATCGGTATGCCGATACTCTGCACTGGAGGGTGACGGGGGAGGGGCAGGGGAACTCGGATTGACAGTCGGGACTTCCACACACATGCTGAGCAGTCCTCTGAGAGGCGAAGCAGTTCATCCTGGCAGCTTGGCTCACAGCACCTCCTCCAGGTGGCTTGGGGTAATGCACCAAAGGACAAGATAATTGCTAGGGTAATTATTAAGGCTTATCCTCACTATAATCATTAGTTCAGTCAGAAATATTTTGTTCGTCAGCTGTTTCAACGCTGAAATTTCAAACAGAGAATCTAGATCTGATGCGGATGACCATGGAATATACCTTTGAAAATAGGAAAGCTATGAAAATATTCAAAGTTTCCATCAAATTTGCATCCCTAACCGCACTTACACTAGATCCCATAAGAGAAAACAGTAAGTAATCCCAGCAAAATGACCACATGCACATAATGACTCTAAGTATCTGTGTGAACCCTCTGTGATGAGCTGCGATTGCTCGGCTCTTTGGGGACTCGAAATGCTATCTGTTCACCACTCGTGTGACCGTAGTTAATAAGTGTATCATTATAAGGAAACGTAGGCATGAGATACTAGATGACAGAGCGGCCTTAATAGCCCAGAGCCTTCATACCTCTGCTGGATGACTGTTACATAACAGTCGCACGGAGTCGAAAAATGGCTTTGGCATCCTCCCCTCTGTTACAGATGACTGTCCCACGCCTGCCGCGTGACCAGCATCACAGATGTCAGCGCCGTTTTTGTGTACGACCATCTGCGGCTCCACCTGCCCTCTTCAGCAGTGACTGCGTTCCAGCCCGTGAACCCGACGTCCGGTTCTGTCCTCGCCTGCTCAACCCCGTCCGGCACGGCTGCCTCCATGTCTGAGGTGTACACGTGGATGGGCGGGGCCTGAGGAAGGGATGGGCGGACCTCCGGACCGAAAACACAGTTGAGCAAACGTCACGGCGACTGACTCAAAGGGGTGGGGAAAACAGGTGGCGGGAAGAGAGTCCTTGAAAGGGGTTTGTCATGCTAAGGTACGACTGGAGCACACGCATACAAATGCATATCACATGGGTTGTGCAGCCGTGTCTGTGCCAGAAACGGTCCACTTCTGGCCTCGGTGCCCTCAGCAGAGGAAAAACCCACACCGGCACCCGTGACCGTCATTGTCGGGGGGTTGGTGTGTCATTAATTAGCACCTCCAGGTGAATGCGATAATTAAAGTCTGGCCAATGGATGGCCAGCCTCAATGCTAACCCGCTTGCAGCAGCCGTTTCAGCTGCCGGTGATGCCTCCGGCACAGGAGAGCGTGGATGTGGGAGTCCATGGCACAGCATCAAACGGAGGTCCCGGTCTGACTGAATCGAGCTGAAAATGGCGGCTGGTTGATCAGCTGGAGAATGCCGCAGCGTCGGCCACTTAAACGCCATCCGAACTTCAGTAGACGTAGGCTTTTCCTGCGCCCTCCGGAAAAGCAAAACGAACGCAGACCAATGTCCCTCTGCCCTGAACCTTACAGCGTGCGACACACACCTTCTCTCTCGCTGGATATTAGCAGAACTTCAGGAAGATGTGGACCAGTGCAGGACCTGCACGGAAGTGGCAAGCTGGAAAACCGGGACAGCAGAGCTGAGGAGTTACAGACCTCAGTTACCTCATAAAGGTCTGTGCAGGGTTCAGCTGCCCTCCTACCCAGAGGACGACGAGGTGAAAGCTCAAGGGTGGTAGTTAGAGTGGATTACTCTAGACAGGTGTTCCCTGCAGCCTCATTACAGCTCGAATAAACATTTTAACACAACCGTTTCACTATTTAAATGCTGCTTAAGCTGCCCTCTGTGAGTGGAACTGCAGTGTAGTTACCAGGCTGACTCAGCAGCGAGTGCAGTCCTGCCGACATCTGACACAGTCACAGCACAGGGCTCCACCATGGACCGGTACCCATAATTCCCCAGGCAGAAGAGCTGCAAATAGCCTCGAATCCTGAGGCTCCGCATGACAATGGCACCTAATGTGGAGCGTCTCTGTGTGCATCCCAGGAATCCGAGACGAGATACTGGGGACCTGCCTGACAAAGAAGCGAGTCTCCCTCAAGATTTCACGTCATTACAGCCGTCTGCTCCTCCTCCACGCACCCGTGTTGCACGGCCACTGATTGCCGAGCGATGTTTACACAGGTACATCTGCATGAACATTGTTTCGAAAAGTCTGATGTAAGCAGACTGGTGTATTTTAATTCATCACAGCTCACAGTCAGCTGAGGAGCTATAAGGCTTGTGAGCTTTCAGTCCAGTGCTTCATAGACTAACATGGTTCAGTGAGACTGAAAATGACATTTTTATTAAAGGTCTTTTCACAACTGCTTCATACTATGAATTAATACAGATTAATATTATAAAATAATGCATTACCACATTAAACATATATATTCTCTATTCTGTGGATCCCAGAGCTAATGATTTCAATGGACAGATTACGCCTTTCCACGTTTTCAGGCTACTCACCATAATCCATTAATCATCATTAATGTGCTTTAACTGTTCATTTTGGGGTACATTGGACACAAAGGCAGGAATGGGGTGTGTCATTCTCGTGTCTTTTTTAATGTCTGTGTGAACTTTATCTCACGTTATTCAGTGCCAGCAGGAGTGCAGCCTTTCAGATCTGACAGCTGGTGTTTCACGTAGACTGAAACTGAGCTGAATTCCCGACTTCCCGTTTGGTCATTCTGGGTACGTCACGTTCGTGTCGGGGGGGGGCTGGAAGTATCACAAGACTCTTTGCTTTTAGGGAGTACGTTATGAACATGTGGATGGTAGAAAGGTAGAAAAACTTCTCCTTATATTCACTCTTGTTATTTGTATTTAACACTTAATGCTGTCAATTTTTGCCATTATTTTTACCCAAAAAAATAAAGAAACCGTTGAGTAGTGAATTCCGACGGTATTATTGAGTGGGTGGAGCGGCTGTAAGTTTCTGGTGCAGTGAAGGGCTTTCAGCGATAAGAGAGTACTATCACTGGACTGTAACTGTACTGCTGGCTCCCCGGACACACGCCATCGCGGCAGGTAGACTAATATGGAGCGTGTATTAGAATGTGAATGAAGCTGAATCTCGTGCACCAGCCATGTACACCGTGTGTGTGTGAGGTGACACTGAAGTCGTGTTAAAATCGGCTTCTTCCACAGCCGTCTAAGTGAAGCAGGTCGTGGTTCCAGAGACTCACTCACACACACACCCTACACAGAGACAACTATGCAAATCCTTCCCAGGACCCTCAGCTTTGTATAGGGCCTCCCCCCCCCACACACACTGCCACTCGCTCCTTACTCCACAACACAATAGCATAATTAGCACGGTGCTGTGCCTCAATGCCTTTTCAACTCCCTCGCAGTCCCTCCCACCCACTCGCCTTTTCTGTACCTCGTACGCCACTCTGCTTTCAGCACCTCCTCTGCTCCCACTGCCCCCCCTGCTCCTCCAGCACGAGTGCGTAAACACATTTACCCACTTCTAATCCACCCACATGCGATTGGCTTGTTAAAGGCGAATGAGCACTGTGTTTGTTAAGAAAGAACAGGAAACCAAACAGGAAACCATACAGGAGACCAAACTGGAAATCAAACAGGAAACCGTACTGCAGACCGAACTGGAAATCAAACAGGAAACCATACTGGAGACCAAACTGGAAATCAAACAGGAAACCATACTGGAGACCAAACTGGAAATCAAACAGGAAACCATACAGGAGACCAAACTGGAAATCAAACAGGAAACCGTACTGCAGACCGAACTGGAAATCAAACAGGAAACCATACTGGAGACCAAACTGGAAATCAAACAGGAAACCGTACTGGAGACCAAACTGGAAATCACACAGGAAACCATATAGGAAAATGCACTGGAAATCAAACAGGAAACCGTACTGGAGACCGAACTGGAAATCACACAGGAAACCATACAGGAAAATGCACTGGAAATCAAACAGGAAACCATACTGCAGACCGAACTGGAAATCAAACGGGAAACCATACTGGAGACCAAACTGGATATCACAGAGGAAACCATATAGGAAAATGCACTGGAAATCAAACAGGAAACCATACTGGAGACCAAACTGGAAATCACAGAGGAAACCATATAGGAAAATGCACTGGAAATCAAACAGGAAACCGTACTGGAGACCGAACTGAAAATCAAACAGGAAACCATATATGAATATGAACTGGAAATTAAACAGGAAACCATATAGGAAAATGCACTGGAAATCAAACAGGAAACCGTACTGGAGACTGACCTGGAAATCAAACAGGAAACCATACTGGAGACCAAACTGGAAATCACAGAGGAAACCATATAGGAAAATGAACTGAAAATCAAACAGGAAACCGTACTGGAGACCGAACTGGAAATCAAACAGGAAACTGTACTGGAGACCAAAGTGGAAATCACAGAGGAAACCATATAGGAAAATGAACTGGAAATCAAACAGGAAACCGTACTGGAGACCAAACTGGAAATCACAGAGGAAACCATATAGGAATATGAACTGGAAATTAAACAGGAACCAGTATGGGAGACCGAACTGGAAATCAAACAGGAAACCGTACTGGAGACCGAACTGGAAATCACACAGGAAGCCATACTGGAGACCAAACTGGAAATCAAACAGGAAACCATACTGGAGACCAAACTGGAAATCACACGGGAAACCATATAGGAATATGAACTGGAAATTAAACAGGAACCAGTATGGGAGACCGAACTGGAAATCAAACAGGAAACCGTACTGGAGACCAAACTGGAAATCACACAGGAAACTGTATAGTAGAGCACACTGTAAATCATACACTAAAGCATATAGGAAACTATATAGGAAATCAACCTGATAACCATAGAGGAAATCATAGAGGAAACTTTGGGAAACTGTACAGGAAATGGACAAACAACAAAGGAATTCTCTCTCTGCCCCATCTCTCCTTCTCTCTGTCTCTGTTTGTCTCTTCCACTTCTCTCTCTCTCCCTCTTTTCCCCCTATCTGTTCCCTTTCTTTCCACTCAATCTTTTTGTCCCTCTCTCTGCCTCTCCACACACCAGCAATACACAACGAAAGCCTCACACAGCACCTTCTCACACTCTCCTTGGACAGATGCACTCTCCACATACATGTGCCAAGATCTCACATACACTCACACACCTGGAGATCACCCACGGGGTGATCAAAGCGCTGACCCTCTGGCTGTAATCAGCTGTAATCAGCCTGAACACCGTACTGCCATGGGACCACGGGAGTGTGTCAGTTCGGCAACGACCGGGGTTATCCGGGTCACCTATAAACACATGCAGTGGCCCTAAGCCCCAACACTGATGACTACTTTTCACCCGGTTTTCACATGTCGACATTAAAAACTCTTATAGTCAGGTGCAGCCAAAAAAAATCATTTGCATGTGGGCAAAATGCTGAACATTTGGAGATGAAAGTGTATTCATGATTGGCTGCTTCCCAACACATGCACAGACAGTGGCCACTCCCACACAGTTGAGAAATTGGGGCTGTGGGCAGATCTGTGCGCCAAAGTAAGGCTCTGCAAATCAGCAGATGGGTGCCACCACCCGCCAATCACAGCCTTGTCCCTGTCTGCTTTGCTCCAAGACTGAAAATATAAGAATCTCCGATGTACATTCGAACCATGTGACCTGTTACTCTTGAAAGGTCACCCTTCAAAGGACCCCTTGTCTAATCTGTGACATTTGCGCATCCCATCTGCCTTATTAGCAACATACAGTACAACATCTCCATATTCAGGTATGTAAATTTAATGTCAGAGGCCCCGCCCACTCTTTGCTTCCCAACCCCGAAATTTCCCATGAAAACTTCCGGCTAATAAAGGTAATAATAAATCATTTCTCTGGATCTAAAGCGTCGGTCATCTACTGCGATCCCCATCCCCAGAAACCAGATAATAATCTATTTTATTGTTTACGGCAAAGGCACCCTGTTCTGGACGGTCCAGCTGGAGTTGCCATGCTGAAACACCATCAAACGGCTAATCTTCAGGGGTGCGGAGGCAACGCTAAACCAGCACCTGCCCGTTTCACTTGGGAACTCATCAGCACCCCCATCAAGCACTTCATGGAATCGTGGGGGAAAAACTCACTGCCTCTGGAGAGTCTTGGCGTGGCCAGCAGCAGAGCAGTCGACTCGGTTCAGTCTCTCCCGCTCCACCGGGGCGGAGCCGCAGGAGAGTCCGCGGGTGAGCCGGGCGTGTCCCCGCCGCTCCCGCGCAGGCAAGGGTGGAGGCGGAGGTGCGGAGTCACCATGCGAGTTGGCAGGGAGGGTGGTGTCGGAGCCAGGCTGGCCCTGGTGGGTGGGCCCGGCGTTCTCGGACCCACGTGGTCGGCGGTCCAGCCGCAGGTCCTTGTTCTCCTGGTTCACGCGGTCCAGCTGGACCTCCAGCTCTTCGATGCGTCGCCTCTGTGTCTCCAGGAGCTTCTGCTGGTTCTCGATGATGTTATTGAGCTCCAGCAGGTACTCCACTGCCCGGTTCGGGCTTTCCGGGCTGCTCTGGCCCGTCTCCATGGTCAGGACCTCAGGTCCAGGTCACTGCAACCGTGGGCCAGGATTTCCTGCCCCCTGAGTTATCGGTTCCCCCCCCCCCACTGAGAAGTGGGGGGGAGAAGAGTGGTATGGTGAAAGCTGGAGATGAACAAAGCTGGCTTTTCTCCCAACTCCCGTCCTCAGTTTGAAGTTACAGGAAGCAGGCGGTCAGCTTATGTTGCCCAGTCTATGTTCACGCGTGTGTGGTCAAGCCACCAGCCAAAGTACAGTTACCACACGAACATCATAAGGGGAGCTGGGTACGTTTTGGTCGGGGTGGGGGTTCACTGTGTCTTAGGGCCACAAGCTGCAGATCCCAGAAAGCATTTCAGAGCTGGAATGGAAGAAGGAGGAAAATTGTGAAGAGCTGAAACAAGCAGAATGTTCAAGCCTATCTATCAGCCCTGTATCCTCAAGCACAGGACAGAGGAAGGCATTCAGGGAGGGACTCAAGCAGGGCTGAGGATGCTCCACGCCCAACATGGTCACCCGTCCACCTGCAGGATGATGGAACGGGGCAGGAGGTGCTGGCCGGGCCACACCGGGAACTGCTCTTCAGCCCTCTTTGCCCTCCTCTTCCTCTCCAGAGAATCCTTCCCTGCAGCTGCGGTGCCTCCGACATCTCCTCTACTCCCGACACCTTGAACAGGAAAAACGGGGGGGAAAATAGTTAAGAAAATGACAAGGCTGTGTGCCTGTGTCTTCCAGAAAATTCTGTGCTGAACATCCCCTGGTTTGAGCAGTAAGAAATAGATGGAGATGGGAACATGATCTTTGTTTGTCTACACTGGGTTATTGGTGGTGAGGCTATGTGCTTGAAAAGGCCGTGGGGGGGGCAGTGAGAAAAAATACACTACGTTAGTGTGTGAGGTGAGATTATGTAAGTCTGTCAACTGGGTGAGGCAGGAAACGGGCATTCCAAGTTCTCTAGCAGATTTTTTTTGCAGCTGCCTTAACAAATATAATACTTTCCAATCCGAGATGCAAAAATCTGTCCACTACCAGGCAGAAAACAAAAATGAGGAACCAAAAAAAAAAAAAAAGAAAATCATAAAATCTGCTTTTCTTAGAGCTTCTCCTGCTGCTGATGTAATTAGTCCTAAACGGCTGGTGGGTCGCCAGCGTTGCTGTGTGTTCGCAGCAGATCTCAGGTGGCTTCCCCAGACTGAGAGGGCATTAAGCTGCGGACTCCCTGACTCTGACTCTGACTCCCAGACTTACCCTTCCTCTTCCTCTCACGAAGCCCGACGCTAGGATGTGAAGCCATACATGAATTTTCGGAAAGCCCCGTCAGCCTGGTGTCTGATGCGCCGCTCTCATGTTCCGGTGTGACGGGAGCTCCTCCGCGCCCCTGAGTGTCTGTGGGTCCTGGCAAGCAGGGAACGTTAGGGGAACGTTAGGGGAACGTTCCCTGTCTGCTGGGATATCTCCTCCCGAACTTCTCGCTGCCGCCCCCTCTGCCGAGACGAAGCGCTCTGCACTTTTATTCCCTTTATGAAATAAGGAGACGCGGCCGCCGCACTTTCTGCGGCAGAGAAGCGAAACTCCTATCAGTCTAAGTATCCCAGCTTTAAATTTCACCTCCGGCTCCTTTCATCGGGGCTCCTCGATTTCCATGTCAAAGACTCACCGACGCCGCCAATTTAAAGCAATTACTGGAAAAAAAAAAAAGAAGAAGCCAGAAACGAAATAAGATTGAAGCACACAGTCTTTATAATGATACAGAAGTCAGACGTACGACACTGTAGATGAAACGGGCTGAGGAGACTCAGATACGGTGTCTCAGGCGACGGTCGCTTATAAAACAGCCGCTCATTTCAGGCTTTTCATAATTAATCATCATCATCATCATCATCATCATCGCCGCTCCGCTCCGCTCTCCAGCGTCCACCTCAGGTCCACCGGTGCTGACATGGAGATGCTGGAGGAGGAGCGGCGGTCGCCGAGCTCCGTCCGCTTCACCGTCTCCAGCAGCGGTACCGATGCTCCAGCATCCCGCAGACTTCCCGGGAGGAGGGCTGTCCCCTAGGCCGGTGTCCGGCGCCGAAAGGGGCGCCCCGCTGCCCTGCCTGTCATTTCGCCTCCAGCTGACTACTTGTGGTGTGCCGAGGAAGGCTGTGTGTGGCACTGCACCGCTGGCATGGCGGCCATTAGCTCTCTCTTTCTCTCTCTCTCTCTCTCTCTCTCTCTCTTTCTCTCCTTCCCTCCCTCTCTCCCCCTCCCTCCTTCTCTTTATTCTGTTCTTTCGCAGGAAACTGGAGTTTGTGAAACAAGAAGTCTGAGGTGTGATACCTTATTATATCCAAATAAACTCGATTCTGTGTGAATGCCAATGCACTGGTGT
Source organism: Gymnarchus niloticus (assembly GCA_009936485.2). Taxonomy (NCBI): domain Eukaryota; kingdom Metazoa; phylum Chordata; class Actinopteri; order Osteoglossiformes; family Gymnarchidae; genus Gymnarchus; species Gymnarchus niloticus. Next base: position 17,229,465 of record JAACJT020000105.1, on the reverse strand, counting down.
CATCTGTCGTCTGGGGATGAAGGTAGCTTGTGTTTAAACACGAACAGTTCAGCGATATCTCAGAGAAGAAAAACAGGCTGCGGTTACAGGACTGTGGCTGAGTGTGGAAACCGCCGTAGGGGTGTAAGGGCCCAGGTACACTGATGCTGTGAGCACGCGGTAGACCCACCACCGACACTGATACTGTCACCACCGCAGACACCCACCTCAGCTGTCAATAAAACCAGACGTTGACACTGTGGACATAAACGCCACGCACGACTGCGTTGTAGGCATTGACATTGGAGACGTTGCCATTCTACATAAATGCTGCGGATGACGGTGCCCCACGTCCGGCGTGGGTCTGGGCATTGATTGATGAAGCGAATGTGGAACGGAGAGCGAGAGCAGCTGAAGCTTTTGTGGGAGTTAATAAAGCACATCACGGCCGTTGACGGAATCCTGACAGATCTAGCCCGGATAATGAGTCGGAGCTCCTACTAATCGAAAAGATACATAAAATGGTGGATGCTCTCCCTGATGCTCTCCCAGCTTCACACATCAGCTTCCTGAATGTTTCCCTGGACTCTTGTCTTCTCTGGGTTAACCTGGGTCTTCCTTTCTTTCACTGCTTATCATTCTTTTCTTCCTTCCAATCCCTTCTTCCATCACACACCTCCTCACGTTGTTCATAAATGACCAACGTTACGTTGTGTTTGCCCGATGTGTGTGATGTACTGCTCAAGCAGTAGAAGCATTAGTATAGTATTTACATGGCTACCCACTGACTCCTATGTTACTTTGGGTGATGTTGATGTTCTCCAGATGAAGGTGGTCACCGGTGTAGGTGGAGAAGGGCTTGGAGGTGGGGCTGGGGTGCACACAACGTCTCAGCTCTGTGATTCTCCATTGGCTACCCCATAATTGCCAGCTTCCACGCTGCTCAACATCTGTTCACGGTACCGGAGTTCGCTCCAGAGTCAACGGGATGTCTGTGGTGTTTCTGCCTTTGGATGACAAAGGCCCCAGAAACGCACACCTCCTTTAGCTGAGTAGGACAAAAAAGAACTCCCAGAATTTCTCCCCGGAAGTAAAAACCGTGCATGGAGCTCTGAAGCTTTCGTTTGTCACAATAACGATTATTGTGTGAACAATAATGTCAGCCATTTCAGGGGTACGGTATGATGAGGACAGTTATCAGCAAGTTTCTCAGCATCATCCATCTCTTTAGGAATTTAGTTAGGAATATGTCATCCTCCTGGGAAACAGGAGTATCACCTTTTTAGAAACTGAATATGTCCTGATCTTACAAACCTGTTTTCTGCTCATATGTCCCTGTGTCCTTGTTCTAGTTGCCTGTATTGACCATGGCGCTGATGTCCTCACATGGCACGTACACCAATCCCCGTACACGTTAGTGCCTCTTCACTCACTCCATCGCTTAGCAGCAGAGTGATGCATGGCTGCTGATGGAGAGACAGAGAGCACACTGGGAATGCGTGGCCCGCCCACACAGAGCGGACCTCGTTATAAAACGGCTGCTCTCTCCTGCGCATTCTACCGCTCCTCTCCGCATCCCCACAGACAGGCCGTATCACTGATTCGAATAGCCGATCGATACGCGCGTGTGTATTGTACGGCTGAGGACAAATACGGACAACGACCACTGCAAAAATCACAGGCAGCCCAGCACGAGGAGTCACTAAAAATGGTAGAAATCTATTTTTACAGGTGAGGCAGTGGCACTCCACGTGAGGCGTACTCAGCCTTGAGTGCCTTGTGTTGACACCCTTGTTTAGGGGGCTCTTCTTGGCAGTGAAGAATGTGGTGAACAAGTAAGAGGATGGTGCTGTAACACACACAGCACACCTTCCTGGTGATTACTGCATCTCCAGCAGCCTGTCACAGACCGTGCATGAACCCTGCAGACTAACGATGGTTCTCTTTCCATAGGATGATGTAAGATTTCCCTCATTGCCCATTAAGTCTGAATTGTGAGTGGGGAACACTTTTTAGCACATGTATTTTATTATGGCAAGAGCTGAGCGTATAACTCTCCCATTTGTCCATCCCGTCTCCGGAAGTGTGAAGCGGATGCTCTCTAGGACCCTGGGCGAGCCAGTCGCCAAGCGGCCCAGTCCCCGACGAGCGAAGACAGGTCTATAGGCGGCCTCACATGTTGGGCCAGCCAGCCAAAGCCGTCAAGACGCCTCAGTTCACTTTTCTATTTCAGTGTGGCTTACTGCTGTTGCTCGGGATCTGTGTCTGTTTTTCGTCTCGCGGTTGTTTTATTTTAGTCTAGCCTTGCGAGATGGTCGACTGGTTTATGGTTTGCCTGAAAGAGCTCCTAAAATGCTGCCATGTGGTTCATTAGAACTCTGCCGTTTTTTTGCACGAATGCCCCTTGTTGCTGTCTTCTGCCACACACACAAATACAGATATATCATCATCAACATCATCGTCATCATTAACATCATCATCATCATAATCATCATCATCTTTGCACTGCTTCTACTGGTGAGGGTCACAGTGGTAGTGTGGACAGCATGTCAGTCTAGACGTGTCTTTCACTGGCCACAGACTCTACGTCACTCTGGGGGAACCCCTGACGTTGTAACGGCAGCTGGGAGATACAATCCTCCAGAGCCTTCTATAGAACCTCCACTCAGTGGGACATACCTGGAGAACCTCCCTTTGGAGTCATCCAGGTAGCATCCTTTTAAGATGCCCAAACCACCTCAACTGACTCCACTCCATCTGAAGGAGCACTGGCTCTATTTCAAGGTCCCTCCATATTTACGAACTCCTCATCCTGTCATGGCGAGTGAGCCAGGCACCCATGCAGAGAAACCTCATTACAACGGCTTCAGAGCGTACTTCTGTCCTTGTTCGTTTGGCCATTACTTAGTGCACATGGCCAGAACTCAGGATATGGACGAAGATTGACCCAGTACTAAGCTAGATGTCCACTGTAACTCAGTCCATTTTTGGAAAAATATAATTGTGTCATTAAACTTTCCCAAGACACAGCTTTAGAGAATCATGCTAAAAAAATCAGCCATGGCTTGGCAGAAAGTCATGTCTGTATTAAGATTTTGGTTTCAAAATTCCTGTATTAAATATTACGTAACGGACACCCCACCTGGTTCTGACCCATCTCAATATTGCAGAAATAATCCTGCCGTCGGTAGGGGATGTTTCTATGCTTATCAATGGGTTAAACCATTTAACAGAAGTCTTCTGAGCTCAGGGATATGATGCTTAATGATCTCTCACTGCTTGATCTCCTCTCGCCTAATGCTGTCAGAACTCTGCACATTATTGTGTTTCTGAGATGTGAGCTCCTCTGATTGTTCTCCTTATGAAATTAGCCAATAATGTGAATCTTTGTCATTTTTGATTGATGGTTCAGGAATCAGCGACCAAACTGGAATTGAATAGAGTATAATTTTAGCGTATTTGTTCTCAAACATTCCTGTTTTGTTCCATTGATTGGCGCAGTTTTTTCGTTACTTTGTACAACCCTGTTAGGCATCCTGGGATTTGTGAGGATACAGGGGTCGGTATAGCAATTTTATCTGGTTCAGCGGGGGGCCTGAGAGACAGAGACGATGGCTGCATGGGGAGAGAGCCTCAGAAGTCTGGCTGTTCTGTGGTCCACAGCTGTGCCCCCCAGGAAAACATCTCAGCATCCCATTGAGGAACAGCATGATTTCTCAACTGTAGGGTACCAGGAAAACACTGCTGGGAAGGAGATGCAGACATCAGTGATTGGCTGGAAAGGCAAGATTTGGGCAGCCTTTAGAATGACTGGATGCTTCTCTTACTGCTATGGGAGAAACTCTACGGCTCTTTTTTTAATCCATGTTTAAATTTTTTCTGCTAAAACTGCTGCTAGGTAAATTAAAGCTTATTTTAAAATGATGTATCTGCCAGGCAAATGACAGACATTTAAGATATTTGGCAATTCAAATGAGCAACTGTCATCCCTCATTGTAGTGATGTAATTGTCACCTGGGAGGAGAGAAATCTCAGAACCATTTTCCTGTTCCTCTGGGCCTTCCTGAGATTGAGAACTGTTGCCAGGCATTTACTGCCACGTTCTTCATAGCCTGGGCCTCACGGGGAACTGCTTGTGGATATTAAAGGAAGTATCCACTGTAATATGCCAAGTATCTACCACGCATACACCAAGTGCGTTCTGCAAATCAGCCTAAACACGGCAGAGAAAAATCTTCCGCAACAAAAAAATCACGAACTTATTGTCATTTTATAATTACGAGAATCGCTTCAGTCCAGAACGTATTTCTCTGAATCAGATCTCTGTTTCGAAACTGAGATGACATACATAAATAAAATGGCCAGTGTGCATTTGTTTGAAAAACTTATTTTTTTGGTTACATGAATTTAAATTTGTGAAATAATATGCCTGGTCTTAATATCACACACTTTGTGTGAGCCCTATGCTAAATTCTAATAAACAGATAACGTGATGTCTTTATGTGACCGCTTGCATTTCACATTTAGCTGTAATTTCATTGCTTAGCTATGCACAGAAAGGAATAGAACCCTCTCAATGATAGGTCGGTAGCCCAGGGCATTACCAAAAATAAATAAAGCCTTGAACTCAGATTCCTTCTCTGGCTGATATTTTATATTGTCCATAATGAAACTGTTATGAAAGCTGTCTAACAGACAGTACCCATTTTATCTGGCTGTCAATACAGAGGAGCAAGATGCTCTCTCACACCCTCTTGCCTCTTGACACGTCCCCCCTTCACCCTGCTTGCAGTGCTGAGAAGGTCCGTTTTTCTCATTTTGAAATATACATCTGTGCTGATCTTGCCTTCCATTGGTATTCCAGGATTCCACGTCTTCACTGTCAGAAGCACGACCCACCCGTTCGAAGCAGTAAAAAAGGAATCTTAAAACCATACAATATTTTCTTGACTTGTTCCAGAAGATGCCAGAATGGACTGGACAGTTTGGATCTGTTTGGACAATCATTTTGACAGCCTTTTGCCTTTGTCTTGATCTGACTGGCCAGTTTTACTGATTGCACACTTCCTTTGCTTTTGTCTTCATCTGATTGGCCAGGTTTTAATCAGTTGCACGCTTCCTTTGCTTTTGTCTTCATCTGATTGGCCAGGTTTTAATCAGTTGCACGCTTCCTTTGCTTTTGTCTTCATCTG
>JAACJT020000105.1:17195225-17218046 GCA_009936485.2 Gymnarchus niloticus | reverse complement strand
CTCCTCCCGTTTTTTTTGCGGCGGTGGACACCCCCCGGGGGAACCCCCCCAAATTGGGGCCAACGCCCCCGCAGCCCACCATGGGGGGGCAGAGGGGGGGCCCCCCCCCCCCCCCCCTTGTTTTTTCTAGAAAAATCCCTCCCAGCCCAGCAGACGTAGGGAGACAGATTTTGAGTGGGCAGAAGCAGTCAGAGAAGCTCCATGCATCAGCAGTCAAACTGTTTTTCTCAAGATACGGCCTGACATGTAGCCACCGAGCGATGAGCTAAGCCAGCAGCCAGGTATAAATGAGAAGAGGCCTTCTTCAGCTTTGTGAAGACATCACCACGTGTTTAAAAATGGACAGAAACCTCTGATCTGAGCTATAACCCTGACATCAGGCACCGTTCTCTGCTTTCACTTCTCTTCGACGACAACAGTAACGTCACAGAAAAAAAAAAACACGACATTCACCAGAAAATAAAACAGAAGAATTTGGCATTTTTAGACACAATCTATTGTTCCGTCTACCCAGATGTCTGTGAGGAAATATTTACCCCCAACTAAAGTATCATATGTAGATTTTTATAACACCCCATGGCATTGTCAGGCAGTGGTAAACAACACCCAAAGGCCATTGACATAAGCTTCCTGATCAGCGAGTTTCCAAGCTAATGCATAGTATATTAATATAAAAATGCTCTATATCCATCTGAGAAAGCAGGATGCTGATGGGCAATTTAATGAGACGGAGAGGCAGAGAAAGAATAGATTGACAGGAGGTGGAAGAGAGAAAGAAAATTGGGGAGGGACGGAGGGGAAGAATTCTCAACAATAAAGTAAACACTAGGATCCATACTATTTTGCCACGTCAAACATTTATGGAGAAAAAAATCAATGATGTCAAATAGTGCTGCTGATCTATACAGCACAGACTTCATTTTGGCATGCTGTCCAATCTGTGGTTACTGAGCACTGTTCCATCCTTTACACTATGCAGTGCCTCTACGGAGCATCAAGCGCTCATGGGAAACTGAGTCTTAGATGCCAGGGGTGGGGTAAATGTTACGGAAATACCACTGTGTAAGAACATTGTTTTACAGAGTTGAGTACATTGACAGAAGAAAGCCATTAACAGGAAGGAAAATTCTGATGATTTGCATAGTGCATAAATAGCGCTTTCCAAAGACCTCAGAAATGACCTCCGAAAAAGTGTGATGCTGGGATTTCAGGGAAAACCCCCGTTGGCTGTCAGTCCAAGGTGCATATAAATAGGCTTATATTCCTTTCAACAGGCAACATCGTTATGATCTTTCTACAGTGTTGGCCAGATGGCATCCTCATCACCTGCTACGGTATATGGACACCACAAGCAGGCATTCCCAAGCCCTGAATGTTCACAAACACAAGATTAGGCTATAAACTCACCAACCCACACTCCCACTCCTCTACTAGAAACACCATGCTTGCTAGATTAACGAATCCCATGCTAGTTACAGTGAAATGTATTCGTAAAACTGCTCCCGGTCTAGAGTGAATGGCACTGCTTTGGAGCACGCTGGGTCCTAATGACAGCCCTGTTCAGGGAGTTTATTAAAATCTCCAATTTGGAAGGGGGAAATTGGGGGACGCTGATGTTATACTTGGGGAGTTTTTAGGGGTGAGTTAAAAGGGATAACTTTCTGGGGATTATACCAGTCATACTAACAACCTTTAAGAGGTGAAAATCTCACAAGGGACTCTCGGAGGGAACTGGGGATTCCTGACATCCAGAGTGGAAACATGACCCCTGCTCGATACATCATCGCTCACCAGGGCTCTGCGTTTACTCTGCAAGCTAGAACAGGAGCGGCAGGAAAAATGGGGCCTCCAAACCCAACATGGACCAGATTACGGCACGCCATCAATAACCAAAAGTTTTTTGGTTATTGCTAGAACCGATCAAGCAAGCTATTGATGATGATAACGACCCTGCCTGCCATGGTTTCGAAGGCCCGATTCTCCGTTGGTGATGTGACAGTAGATCACTCACACTGCCACTAAACACGTGAGTCACACAAGTCCATGCTGCAGTGACGTTGTGAGGCAGGCGATGGTCTCCCTGCCAGCCACTGTCATGTCCCTGTCATCCTCTCTGTCCAGTAGGTTCCCCTGGTTTGCTGCAGCCCCGGTCTGATCCAGGGCCCTTTCATGCCTGGGTCTCCAGTGCTGCTGGCCTCTCCAAACGCAAGCCTTGGATGGGCTCACCCCCTGTTCGGACCCTGCCGCTTCCTGGGAAGACAGAGTAGATGGGCCGCCCTGCTCTGTCCCGCCCTCGTCTGATTTGGTATGCGCCAGTGGGTGGGCTCTCGTTGTTGGCCCACCCCCTCTTGCTGTTCATGGACTATCCTGCCCCAGTCTCCCCCCCCCCCCACTGCTGCCTCAGTGTCTCAGTTCAGTCCCACCCCTTTTCCATTAACTTGGAACTTTGACCTCAGTGGGAGCTATGCTGCCCCTTGGCTCTGCATCCATGTCCATTTCCAGACCCCCTGTCCCATCTCCTCCACCCAAGTCCCCCCCTTCTGTCTGTCTCCACCTCTCCGCCTTTCACCTCTGACCCTTTTTCGTAGCACCTACTGCAGCCATACTCTGGTCATCTGGAGGCAGCGTGGAGGAGGGGGGGGGTCTGAAGAGATCACGGCCTGGGGGGGTGGAGTAAAGACGAAGAGCCAGCTATTATATTCACACACAAACACGAGTCAATAGATCAGCAGTGATGATCCCTGACTTAGGATGCAGGGCCAGCCATGTAAACTCCAGCTACAGGAAACAGAAACAGGAAGTAGGCACCTGTGTCTGCTGACTAAAATCAGCCCAGTTTATTGCTACCAGTCAGCTAACTGGGTCCAGTAAGAGCCTAGCATTAGCAGGTTAAATGACCCAGATGAAGAATTTCAGTTCATGTTGTCAAAATCACAAACAGACGACCTGTACTGGGTCTTTACGAATCTGTTAAATAAATAAAAGGACTGCCTTGTCAGCGACCAGCAAAACAGTTCAAATCCGTGGCTCTTGTTTAAGTTAGACCTGGACGGTCTACAGTTTGGTCACTCTTATGCAGTTCTTAGGCGGGCAAAGAAAATGATGTTTAAATTGTTCGGAGGTGGTATAAAGCTCTGACTTCATGTCTGTCAAAGTAACGCTACAGTAGTTTACAAGTTTCAAAGCGTCTCTTCACGTCACCCCAGAATTCATACCTCCCAGCCGATATTACAAATGTACTGGTGAAACTCAACTATGAGTACACCTTGTCTGGCTAATCAATACCTCATAAAGTGAGGGTTGATTTCGCTAGTAAAATAAGCTGGTAGTCAAATTTACCAAAAACATGGAATGGCTGAGGTGCTGTCAAGGAAAGGAAAGGAATGGAAACAAAGCTGGGTTCTTCAAGCCGTCCAAACGGATATCAGTAAAATTTTACAGTACACAAGAAATTATGAATTTTTATTATATTACTGTTTATTTACATATATTATAATATTAAGATGTGGTTTTTCTTGAGAAAATGTCCAGATAAATGGCCTTAAACATTTTCTTTGCCTTCCTAAGACTTTCACAGGGTACAGTCGTTACTCTGCGGTACACGGCCTATCGACAGCACGGTCCTACCCCTTTAACCGCCGTGTTTCAGCAGCCTGACGTGTAACGCGTGTTAGTCACACTGCAATCCTAGGATGAGGAGGAATGTTAGAAGGTGGAGATGCAGAATAGAAAAATGAAAAACTAACAGGAACGGTTACCAACCGCATGTTCTCTGTCCGGCCGATGACATAGAAACACGGCTCGCCGAGTTTGGTGTTGGTCATACACAGAGACAGGCTGGACAGTTCCACTGGGAGAAGGGCGGGGAGGGGAGAGGAGACAAGGTGTGTGGGGGGGGCACCCAGAACAGAACACAGTGAGAAATGTCAACGGCCAAGGCACGCAAGAGTTGGCACAATAAATTAGACATTCCCCCAGAGAACAAAGTAAGAGAATGAAATCGAGGTGCCCAGACGATCTGAGCCAGATAGGAGGCACATCAGCAACACCACCTGACCAAGGGATGGCCGGCCAAATGAAACTCACAGCTCCCAGTTAGCTTGTAAAATGCCCATTGTCCCGGTCAAACAAGCACATAAACAGCCAATCAAAGATGCCCCAGCTCAGGTCTCGAATCACCGACATGGTACCGCTGTGCCCCCCCCCCCCCACCGCTCCCTCCCCTCACCGTAGTCAGGCACGTATCCATTTCCCTTCTTCAGCACCAGGTGGATACGGTGCCCCCCCCGGCGGATCTGCTCCACGGCCTGGCTGTGGGTCATACCTGCCGTGCTGATGCCGTCGATCTCCAGCAGCTGATCGCTGACCTGCGGGGCACAGAGGCAGGGAGTCCCGACCCCCCGTCACATGGTCAGGCGGTGTCCTCCCACCCATCGGGAATAAGTGCTCTGACACTGAAAGCTTTGACATTTCATTTCGACTCGCCTTTAATGCCGGCCGTGAAACACCACCTTTCAGGCGACTTCCCCCAGATTCATCACCACAATTCACTGTCACTACACCCACTCAATAGGAGGCAGCTATTTTTATGTCCAACTACTAACTAGGTAACTACTCAAGATGCAGAACTATTCACCCAATCAAAATAACCCATTTGTTTGTTCTGGTAGAAACCCATGCAAATATGGGAAAAACAGGCAAACTTCACAGACAAAAGGGTGGTGCTAGAACCAAACCCAAAGCCACTTGGGAACCGCACGGGCAGCTTTCTCTGACAGTAAAGGGCACGCGGCAGGGTCTTAATGCCACAGTTAACCAGATCTAGTGGCTCTACTTTGAAGCTCACCTGTATCTTGTGGCTTCGTGAGGCGGGGCCTCCCTCCATCAGCCCCAACACATAGAGACCCATGTTGTACTCGCTGCCCCCCCGCAGGCTGAAGCCGAACCCGGTGGGGCCCCGTTCAAGGTCCACGCTGTAGTACCTGGAGTCCTGGGGTGGAGTGGAGGGGAGGGGGGCAGGTCAACAGAGGCTGCACTGAAGGAGCCAAACAGACACAGGGAACAGTGACGTCGACGGGGGCGTGGATCTACGGCCGATCCACCGCTCACCTTGGGGCGTAACCTGTAACTCCTGCGGGCTCTGTAAGCTGGATCGAGTGCCATGGACTCAGATAACGTGGAGGAGTCTGAGGGAGAGCAGGAGTCAGAGGAGTACCACAAGTCCACACACAGCATGTGTGAGTCTCTGTGCGAGAATGTTCCGGAACAAAGGGGGAATCTCGGACGGAGTGTGAAAATGAGCGGACAGGGGTGTGCTGGCGGTCGACAAGGGGCCTGTGAGGGCATTCGGGTGATACCCACTATTGATGGCACTGCGGGGGATGACGGTGAGGCGCAAGGTGCTGCTGGCATGACAGAGGAGCTGGACGACCTCGTGGTGGGGTAGGCTTGCTACAGAGCGGCCCTCCACTGCCTCGAGCCGGTCACCTGGCCGGATCTGCCCACTACGTGCCGCTGGGCTGCCCCTCCGCACCGTCACGAAGCGATGCGGCGGCAGGGAAAGGGCTGCCAGGAGAGGGGGAGGGGAGGGCTGAGAGTGAGGACGGCCAGTAATGTCCAGGAGAAGGAACACAAAGCCAAACACAGCTGAGAGACACCTGGACTGCCGACGTGGGACAGTCTGAGGACAGCTGGGCAGCCGGCAACCCAGAAGTACAGACTGCAAACACACTGTCATGATGTGTGTGATGTACCTGGGTTGTTTCTCGCATGCTGTCTGACAGGAATCTGCAGCAATAAAACCACACTCTCTCAAGTTTTAAAACCCGCTTAAAATAGTTATATTTCATTTTCATCATCTACAATCCCACGCTTTGCCAGATTCAGTGCTGACTCCTGTCAGATCAGAGATTAACAGAGGTGAGACCTCACTGAAGGAAGATTTTCTGCTCAGGTGTGTCTTGAATTACCTAGCAGTCAACAAACAGACATGACTGACCGGCTGGGAAAATCGAATCAGAGGAAAGGCTTAGAAACAGGCTGTCTAATTGTCAGATCAATTCCCAGGCTAATCCCCTGGCCCTGGAGATTTTCTGGAGGGGTGAGAGGAGTTCTGGGTTAATGAAGATGATGAAAAAGGAAGAAGGGCTAAAATGAAAGCAGAGAACGAGGAGGAATTGGAGACAGCGAAGACCCGTATTCTCCCATTTAATGAGCTGAAAAGTTTAAATATTATGGAACTATTTTCACCACAAGCTTATTCAATCAAACTTGTAATTTACATACAAGTGTCACACAATGTCAGCAGTTTACAAACACGGATAATCACAGCTGGGGGAGGGGGTCACCAATCAGCCAGACCCCCGTGCTTCCTGAGTGGGTCCTGAGGCCACCTGTGCAGTGTGGAAGCCCTGGTGATGTTAGACACACACACACAGACACACACAGACACACACACACACACACACACACACACACACAGGGAAGCTAAGTACCCTTCAGCTCGATAAGAAAACACGGGAAGCTGGTTAGTATGAAATTCACCTTTTACCAAGTCGCAGCACTCAATTTCTCACTTCTCAGCTGAGTTTGACTGTCAGTAGCAAAAGACACAGGAAGTCCCAGAGAAGCTGTGTGCTCTCATCACGCTGGGGTGCGTTTAGGAAAAAGGCTCAGTGTGATACGAGCGGCTTAAAATGGAACACTGCCGTTTGCATTCCAAAACACACAGCTGCTGTTTCGCTGTGCTGCCAGCGTGGTTACGTAACGCATCTCGCTGGGCAGCCTGTGTGGACGGCACCCACACACCTAAGCATCCAAACAGAGCAGGTCCAGTCGACGCACCTCACTGCGATCTGGGAGGGGCCACCTGGGAGGAAGGTAAAGAAGAGCTCGCCCCTTTGTGCTCTTAGCCAATAAGGAGACACTTGCAGCTTTGTGCCTTTTGCATGAATTGATGTGACACTTCAGTGCCAAAAGCACGTTTCTCAAACACTGTTATACAGTTGATGGATAACGATTATCAGATTAAACAAATCAGACTGTCTGGTAATCTCTGTCAATCCAGGAAACTTCTCAGTATTCAGGAGATGAACTGAAGCTTATACTGACTTTGACTAATACTTGAACAGATCAAAATAATGTTAGACATTAAAATTCTGGCTTTAACTCTCCTCTGCATCCTTTATCGCAACACGCAACAAGAGTGGACTCAGGCCAAGAGAGTTATTTATATGAACATTAAAAAAACCATAAAAGAACTTAGAAGAGCCTATAGGACTGTGACTTAGAGTCCAGTGACACAGGCAGTAAAATTAGAAACACAGATATCATGCTACACACCTTGTATTTTCACATCAGTACTTTAACTCCCCCAGCATCAGCCTGGCGTAAAGAGAAGACATGCAAGATCCGAGGGACATTCGGTGGAAATTGACTACTGAGGCTTTGGCAGGAAACGGAGGATGTGAGTGTGTCAAAGCGGCACTCTCCAAGTCAGGCATGGCCACATGTCCGTTTGTGTCAGCACGGGATGAAGTTGCGGCTGCAGGCCATTCTACTCCTCTATTACACAGCCTGAAACAAAGAGAGGGTCCCAGGCTGGCAAAGCCCAAGACCCCAGAGGACACCAAGTGGTTTGAGTGCGACAAACAAAATCTCCCATGTTCACCATCTATCTATCTATCTATCTATCTATCTATTAGTTTTGTACATAGATTTGGCAGGTAGATGAAGGGCCGTGGGTAGAATATTGGATAGGGATGTGGATTTTGTCACGGGGATTTTCCAAGTGCCAAAGGGGCTCTGCAGTTGGACCATACAGTAAGGTAGTTAAGTGGGATTACTGACACTAACACTCAGCAGCAGAAGATGTGAATTTATTTTCACAAGACCATCGGCTAAGCCAGCGAACTTTTCCTGTCAGATAAGATCATTTTTACAAATAAGAATATCTTAAAGTTTTCCCTTGTGAGGACATTTAAAATATCAGGTTTTATTACCTTCTGGGGGCATTTTGTCCTGACAACATACTTTAAACATGATACACACACACACACACACACACACACACACACACACGACACTCCCCAGTTAGATAAAGGATTTTAACTTTGAGGAAGAGCAAATAATCATATACTGAGAATGCTCACGAGAGATTGTGATTCTTCACATCAGGTCATGCACAGACTGTAACATCCGGGTGACAGTGTATGGCTGCCAATGTGGCCATGCCCCTCCATGTTGTCACTGCTCAACGGTGGCCTCTTCCACAGGGGGAGATGCTATGTAACTGAGCCTCGTCATAGGTAGCTGCTGGACCTCAACTGTCCGAGATCCGAAAATGAGCGAGCCAAACAGTAGCTGAAGGAGTATGGGGAGATTCAGTTTGTGTGGTTATATATTACACAGGTCTGGATGAAATCGGATAAATGACATGCGTTTAATCTGGACATACAGGATAATTCCACCAACAAAACTAAACTACATAACATAACTAACTTTAGTGCCAATTTAGAGGCGATGGACAGCAGGGTAACTGAAACAAACTCACTCGTTGCCCATATGGGGCTCTGCTGTTGGACCCTAGAGTCAGACACTTAACAAGTAAAATATCTCTCTCTTAAAGCCAAGCTGGGTAAAGGTGACAACATGATTACACTGATGATAATGATGCTGAACTGGAATGCAGGGGAAAGATGAACAGGAATCACTGGAGGCTGGCAGTCTCATCTGGGACTCCACCACGGGATCTTCTCAGGAACCTGCCACTGTTTCTCACAACTGCTGTCACCCGCAATGTCACTGACATCCCCCAGCGTGCGAAACCCTGTCATGGTCCCCGACCAGAGCAGCGTGCTGCTGACACCTTTACTGATCCGTCAGAAAGCCTCGGGGTCACAGCTTTGGAGAGGCTTTGAAAGCATGACCGAAGTGAGCTTCACGGTGACTCACTAAAGGAGCGTAACACAGAAACATGAGTCATCACACTGACTTACTACTGATAGTTATCAATGGCTAGTATCACAACAGCGGCATGTATTTCAACCAAACCACTAGCTACATGGTTGCCACGGCAACCCTGTCAGGTGGCTCCCTTACACCTGATTTGCCCAGTCAACGTAGCTATTCTTTGACCATGGATACCAACAGAGAACGACAGCTTCGCCGTCGCTAAGAAGCACATTCACACAAGTTTCAGGCAGTTTGTGCGAGACAACGACAACAGGAGTTTTCACATTCAGAGAGTGTTACTGGAACGGTGAACCATACAGACGGTGAAAGTACGACTCTACATGTGTTCAGGAGGAGTCCGTGGTCATGAGATTGAAAATCGGATAACGATGTCACTGCTGTAACACCTCGCGATGCCTCCCTGATTGATTTCAAAAGCGAGGAGCAGAACAACGTGGCACGAAGTACCTGAAAGGAATTGTGGGTAAGCACTTCTCACCAGCTGAGAGAATTCTTCAGCCAAGCCTGAATTTACGGTAGCCATCGTAAACCTTGCATTATGGACACATTGAAAAGTGTAAGGCAATAATTTGGCATGATTCAGTGCTGTGAATCTACCGTCTACAGGCAGTAGAGTTCTGATGCACTCATCTTTATTGCTAGAAATTTCTATAGTACAGTTGACTCACAACAACAATTACCCAAGTCTCTGTTTCCATAAAAAACCCAAAGTGCTAAGTTGTGATAGAGGAGAGAAAATTTGTTACATTTAACAGAGTAATAAAATTAAACACCCTTTGTCTTGTACTGCTAGCACTGAAATTTTTATTCTTAATATATCCAGCAGTACAAACATTATAGCTGTTTGGTTTTTTATCTTTTAAACCCAGCAGCAACATCTGTCACTCTGTGCAGGCCCTCCTTCTTTCGATGAAGGGTGACCAGAGGCCACTGTCAGGGTAATCACCAGGCACCACCGTGACAATCCCTGAGCAGCACCTTCAGGTGATGAGGCCATTGTCAGAATGCTCCACCCTACGTTCCGGTAGCACCGACTCGCCCAGATTTCAACCTCTTTCAAAAACCTTCAAATTCAGTCACAGTGAACATCTGGATAATTTTACCAGCATGCACTAGGACTAAGCTTTAAAACCCAAGGGTGATGTGCCTCCCTGTGGGGGGGGGGGTTAAATCCTCCCACGAACAAGACTTACACAACAGCAGAGGGGCGTTCTAGGGCCACTGTACCTGAGATATAGCCTTGCTGGTGTCATTTTGGAAAAAATAGTCAATACGTTCACAAAACGTGCTGCTTCACATCGCATGACGCACCCACGATGACGACGCTCTCATGCAAGGTCCAGGCAGTGCTAATCTCTGATCTTCCGGCCCAACGTGGGACCTGCAGACAACAAGCAGTAGCTTTACAGAGGAATATTAATCCTACCCTGTACAAACATCTGCACAGGCTGCTCTTTTGCTATTCAGGCTTCCACTCTGCTAATGACCATCCCACTTAGCTACCCTGTAGACATTTCTAATTGCGCTGCATGTCTGCCGGCTGCTTCAACACAAACGTGCTTCCAGGGACCGGAGTAGACGGCGACCGAAGCAGTGGCTGACGACTGACCATCAAGTGGCATTCTGAGTATGACTGGCAGGTAGGGAGGAGGCGATCGAGAAGGCATGTTAGAAAGGCTCCTCCCGGGGGGGGAGGGGGGCTGGGTGATAGTCAGTGCGCACGCATTCACAGATGCACGAACACGGACAAACTCACAGGCAGCACTTACAACAAATTCCGTAAAAGCAAAATAGAGAGAAAGTAGGACTTTGCAAGTCCTTCGCCATTCCAGTACGGAGACAGAATCCCACGTGGTGCCCCCACATCACTGCTTGTTTCCAAAGAGACCGAATTTTGAATCTACTGGCTGAAGGAATGAGAACGTCCCTCCGCCATCTCACGAGAGAAGTGATATTGTTTTACGTGGAGTGCGTGGTCATTTTGAAGAGGGGGAGAGGGGACAGCTTTAATCGGCTTTAATTGGACCAAAGGAATCTCTTTAATGAAAGTGGAGGGGAGCATGGGACACGGGGACAGCAGACGGAGAGGTGGAGTGAAAAAGTGAAATGTGAGATGTACGTAGGACGGAACAGATGTTTCTCCGACGGCTGAGGGACAGCAGGCCGAAGGACGCAGATGGGAGAGGAGAAAACAAAGAGGAGAGAACAGCTGGGGTGGGGGGTGGAGAAGGACCCGTGCCGACAGCTGATGGTGTGATTATGGAGAGACATCTGGGCGTTTCCACAGTGCTGGGCACACTGACCACAGCCGAGCATGACTCACTCTGATGAGCTGTACCTTTAAAGCAGCGTTTACCAGCCTTAACCAGCCAGAGAGAGTTCACAAGAGCAGGAAACATCAGGAGAACCTCGAGAACTCCTCATGAAGAGAGGAGAGTTGGGTCAAACACCAGAGCAAGTCAGAATATCCTAACGCATTTTCAAATCATTTTGTATGAGATCCACTTGTCTGTGGCTTGCTGTCATCTTCGCAAAGAAATGCATTGCAGCTTAGACAGAAAAGGAACAAGGGCGAAAATCTGGAACAACTTGGTGAGTCGCCATATACTCGTAGTAGCTATGAGCAGCTTTTTCCAGGTGACTAATGAAGAGAATGATATAACATTACAGGGGCATTTTAGGAATGCAGAAGACTGCTATTCAGGCTCCGCCATCCCAAAAGGCCTTGCTGTGGCCAGGCATCTGACCCATTTCCCCAGTGACCCAATAAATGAGGAAGACTAATGTTTGGGAGGCACACGTCACACTACAATGTCCACAGAAACACACTGATATTGACACAGACAGCTTTAAACACAACAACGAGACGACCTCTTCACACTGACACAGACAGCTTTAAATACAACAACAAAGAGACGACCTCCTCACACTGAAGCAAAGACAAAGTACATACAGACTCATTTGTGGTGCAAGGCAGGAGAATAAACATATCACATGATAGTTTAGTTGTGTCGAGGATCCCAAAGGGACAAAGGTCCAGCTCAGTGACAGACAGCATAGGCAGACAATAGGGGACCACCCTGGCCCACACTCACCCCGACCATTCTCTACTTCTTGGGATGCGATGACAAAACCAAAGCCTTCTCCTGGCCTTCTCCTCAGCTCCACGTCAATGGCCCTAGAGAGGACAGGGCTTCGACCCTCCTCGTGGCCCCTGTCAGTCGAGACGGGCCCCTCATCCACGACTGGCCAGTCCCGCGGCTCCCCAGTAAGCGAGATGGGCACCGAATCCAGGAAGCTGGTGCTCTGGGCCCGGGAGGGCCGGTCCAAGGCTGGCGAGGGGGTGCGCAGGTGGGTGGACATTGGGGCCAACGCATCTGAAGGAAGGGTGTTGCTGGGAGTCACGGTGAGTTGAGGGCCACGGTAGAGAGAGGGGGGGGCCAGCCTGGCTGGGCTGGGGGAGTTTGGGGAGGATGACTGGTCTGGAAAAGAGGGATTCACAGCCTTCCACAAGTGAAAAAACAACATATTTATTACAGCAATTGACACTGGAACCAGAGGCCAAAGCACTGACACTCCTGGAAGCATTAAGGTTTGCCCTGGACTGAAGAAAATGCACTATGCTACGTTACACAGACAGGGGGCGCCACTTACTGCCTCTGTAAACCAGCAAGACAACGTCCCCTTGTCTGGTGTGCTCCTGCAATGCTCTCTGCACCTGAAACAACACAGCATGGGCATCAAGACACCCCACGGTCATGCTAGGTGGAGATCCTCAAACCAAAGCACAACTGATCCCGAATCAGTAGACAGGTACCCTGTACCCTGCGTCCTGCTAGGTTCTACCTGAGCGAAACTGAGGCTTTGCACGTCAGCCCCGTTGATCTTGATGATGGCGTCCCCTGGCTGCAGTGAGGGGCACTGCCGTCGGTCCCACACCCGCTTGACCAAAGCCAGCCGCCCTCCCTGGCCCCCGGCTGTCACGCTGAAGCCCAGGCCGCTGCCGAGCTCGCTCCGGCCTAGGACCACAGGCATCAGATCCCCCGGGGAGCCACTACCGCCGGGACTGGGACCGCCGCTCAAAGGCCAGCTGTGAAGGTTGGACGGTGTGGGCACGGTGGCCAGGGTGCGAGGGCGACTGCCCCGTGGGGACACTGACACTCCCACCTCAAGCTGGGACAGCGGGATCCTGCCAGCGGGCAGGCCGGGGGCGGACATGCTCCCCGCGGAGGACTTGTGGGGCGGTCGGAGAAGAGGGGGCTGCCCAGAGAGTGAGTTGTTGTTATGGTTACGGATGGAGGAGGCTCTGTGTGGGAAAGAGGAGGATGGAGAGCTGGTGAGCAGTCAGAATTTTGAACGATCGAAGAGCCACACTGCAGAGAAAACACAGAGCGGTAAATTCACCCCGCAGGAACGACATACAGTCCAACAGCACCAGCTAGTGTTCAAATCACCCTGACCTGTTCAACTGATTGGCTTGAATTCACACCAGGAATTCCTAGGAGCACTTCTAAGCCACTAATTGAGGAGGGTGTGTGCGTGTGTGTGTGCGCAAAGACATGATAAACTAAGGTTACTTGTTAAGCTTAATTAATGAACTTAGCACACACAGTATAAACAGGTTTTCAACTGGTAGGATTACTGTACATATGAACCCAATGGAAAAAAAACAAAAAACCCTTCTGTTAGTTTGTCAGGTGCTTCAAAGGAAGCCAACAGACACACTGGAAGTCGTCAGGCACGTCGGACACCAACAGACACACTGGAAGTCGTCAGGCACGCCGGACACCAACAGACACACTGGAAGTCGTCAGGCACGCCAGACACCAACAGACACACTGAAACTCACCAGGCACGCCAAACACCAACAGACACACTGGAACTCACCAGGCACGTCAAACACCAACAGACACACTGGAACTCACCAGGCACGCCAAACACCAACAGACACGCTGGAACTCACCAGGCACGCCGGACACCAACAGACACACTGGAACTCACCAGGCACGCCAAACACCAACAGACACACTGGAACTCACCAGGCACGCCGGACACCAACAGACACACTGGAACTCACCAGGCACGTCGGACACCAACAGACACACTGAAACTCACCAGGCATGTCGGACACCAACAGACACACTGGAAGTCGTCAGGCACGCCGGACACCAACAGACACACTGGAAGTCGTCAGGCACGCCGGACACCAACAGACCACTTCTATTAAATACTGAGAGATGGTGAGAAGACTGTATTTACAATGGAATCACAACAGCTGACCGGAGTACCTGCGTGAGCTGATCGTAGGTCCCGGCTCACTGTCACTCTGGCCTGGGGAGATAGGTGGGGGGGGCGGGGGCATCGGCATCAACGAGTGCGGCCTGCGGACCGAACCGGGCCTGAGCCCCAGGTCCCCGTTCGAGTCATGGTAAGACGGCAGGCTGCGGGGACTCGCCAAAGTAGCGTTGCCATTCGCATCCAGGACGGTGCTCGCTGGTGAACCAGGGAGGGGCTGGGGGCGGAGCCGTGCAGACTGTGTACGGGCAGGCGCTGGTCTGCGTGCCTGCGGTCGCAGTGGCCGCGGCTGGCGCGTGGTCGGGCCGAGGGGCGTCGGCTGCTTGGGGCAGCCGTCGGAGTTGTACAGCATTGGGTAACCTCGCCGGACCACCACGTCCACACTGTGACCCACCGGGACCGCCTTCAGCATCTCCACCGCATCCTTGTGGGACGTCCCCAGGACACACGTGTCATTGATGTAGACTAGGATGTCCGCTAGAAGAAGATGAGGAGAGAAGGAAGACTCAGAGCTCCTAGTCCATTCTGATAATTATTACACACATCAGAGCCTTTTATTCATATAATTTTATATGTACAAATCGACAATCCTTTCATGGGCTTTTTACTCTACACACTGCTCCCTCTCTCTCTGTCTCGTCTGACCTCTGACCTCACCCAAAATCACATCTCATAAACAAACAGGCAGCATCTTTGTGCGTGTGTAAATCTGTGTGTGCACCTATTTGTGTGCTAGTGTGTGTGTGTGTGTGTGTGTGTGTGTGTGTGTGTGTGTATACACTGCATGCATGTTGCGGCCCAATATGATGTCCGGATTACAGCATGAGGGCCCATCAGGATTAGGGCAGGACCGACATTCTCTCAGTGCAAGATCTCAAAATCACATGGCTTTAATCCTACAGAAGGGAGGGGGACAAAGGGAGAAAGAGAGAAAGGAAGAGCGAAGGAGGTAGAAAATGAATGGAAAGGAGAGGGAGAAACGAGGGAACAGTCAGGTCGCTACACATCGTTGCTTCCAGGTCACGTGATGTTTGCTGGGATGGATTTTTATTTAACAAGCTGCTGGAGAACCACAACAGAGGGGTCACGAAGAAGTCCAGAGCCGGTGAACACAAGGGGCCCGTGATTCCTTGACCCCTCTACAGTCCACTCTGGATCTCACTGAAGTGGATCCTGACGTTAAAAATAAATGCAGATCTCGCTGGTAAATTACTGACCAGTAGGGGGCAGTGCACACCCACAGCTGACTAATGAATCTGGGCCCTGCGAGCGCTGTCTCCCACTGCTGCTTGTAGGAACTGTTTTTGGATGGTGGCAAATTAGAGAGGCAGCTGAGAGGAAAGCTGATTAAAAAGAGAAGGCGGAGACAACGGGGGACCGTATTGCTCGGTTAGGGATGCTGTATCAGACAAGCCTCAAATCCTGCTTTCCTGCCATGCCAGCATCAGCCAGCTGTAAAACAGCATCTCGCAGCTGCAGTCAATACTTTAATCAAACCTCATGAATCTACAAAACCACTGTACTGCCTTGTGCAGTACAGTAGCTTGACGTATTCTTCTAAAGGTGATCTTAACCACAGAAAGTACGAGGTGTAATCATTTCACAGTGAATTCATTTCATGTTGCTGAGCAGGTATGATTTTCATTATGGGAACTCTGGGATGGTTTCCATTTTCCGTTACTAGGTGGTTAGAAGCAGACGGCTGCCAATAACAAGCATGACTTGGAGAAAGAAGGAGAACTGATAATGACTCTTTACCAGGTTCTCCCAACTCGTTTTCTTCTCGGACTAAAGCAGCCCACATTCTGCCCATCTGGCTTATCGTGTCGCTTCGGTGCTACATCTCCTTTCTCGATGCTGGTGTATTATCATTCCGGCCTCCTTTACCTCGCTAATATTCACCACTAAAATTGTTTTCCTTAATAATATTCCCAGCGGAGACGGTTTAATATGCAGAATTCACTTTGTTAATTTCCACCCTTTACGTTACCCAGCATCTCCATCACACACAGTACTGCCCCCCCCGTACCTGTGTTGAGCGCCGGCGGCCCCCCCGGCGTGACACTGTACACCTGCAGGAATTCCCGCGGTCGGCTGCCCCCCACGATGTTGAAGCCAAACCCCCGTGGGCCTTTGCATAGCCGGGTGTGGACGGAGTAACCTCTCAGCTCGGCAGGCTGGTCGGTGAACGGCGGCACTGGGGACCGGAGAAACTTGGTGACGGCATGGTGCCACAGACCCACATGTCGTCAGACCTATGGTGGACCGTATTATGGCTCCACCCACTTTTTACATCGATACCAGGCCCGTCGTCAGAACAACACAGACTAGCTGCTGAAACTGCCGACCATATTCTACAGAAGGCAGGAGTTTCCATATGTTTTTATGGCATGTCATGAACGAAAGACAAAATCTCTGCTGTGATCTCATATGAGCAGGCAGTACTACAGACAGAGGGCTAACAGGGAGAAAGGTTCTCTCTCAGAAGATCTAGCTGCAGTAATGGGTCCAACCTAGAGGCTCATCTCACTGAGCCTAAAATGAAGCTGAGCAGCACTGAAGATGAAGCTTGTACCTTCATGTCCACCTTTGTGTTTTACACCAGGTAGTGCTGAACATCTGTCAACGGTGGGGGCAGAGGAAGTGATGACGAGTGGCAGCAAAAGCCACGTGGGGGACTAACATGTGTGTCTGAGGATCAGTTCCCTTTACACCATCTTGAAATGTCCCACACATATATGATTACCCTTAAATAATCCCACCTGCGTCCAGCCCCGTGCGACACTCACGCTCGTCCGTGTCGCCGGTCTCTGTGCTCTGCACGCGTGGCTTCAGCCAGCTGGCTGTCTTCAGGTTTTGCCTGGAAGACAGACGAAGGTCCGGCCGCTAAACACACGAAGCCTGCTAAACCTCTGAGCTGCGAAGCCGTAGGAGATCTGAGCCCATGAGGGGGAAGCAGGGCAAGGCAGGGCAAGTTTATTTATCACGACTTTCATACAAAAAGGTCATTCAAAGTGCTTTACAGAAATAAAAATAAGAGACTAAGAATATAAAAAGAAATGAGGCTTCAAAAGCCGTGGATAGTGGGAGTATCCCAAACTACCAATCAATAGTTAGGGATACTCCCACCCACCATGGGTCTTCAAGCATCATTTAGCGTCAGTGTTGATTGGTTGGTTCAGGATACTCCCACCCACCATGGGTCTTCAAGCGTCATTTAGCGTCAGTGTTGATTGGTTGGTTCAGGATACTCCCACCCACCATGGGTCTTCAAGCGTCGTTTAGCGTCAGTGTTGATTGGTTGGTTCAGGATACTCCCACCCACCACAGGTTTTCAAGCCTCATTTGTCCGATCACTACCTTGAAGTGCTCACAGTCCCCAACCACTGCTTTTTAAAATCGCTAAGGTGCTCTTGTGCATCTGGCCCCACCTCTGGTCCCCCGGGGCCAACTCACTCGACGTAGCCTGGCTCGCCCGAGTCACTGAACGACAGATCCCAGCTTTCCGGCAGGCCTCCCCGGCTGGCGCTCGCACTGCCCCCGTTCTCCAGGGTGCTGCCATCACCACCGCTGGAGTCCCGCGATTGGCTGGGAGACAGGGTGGTGGGCGGGGCACTACTGGCTCCCACCGAGCCCGCTATGAGACCCCCCCCATCAAAATAAACAATACAGTTTATTAACAATACACACTTTGTAAAATGTCAAAATTTGAGTTTCGTGATCAGAGTGGCCAGCAGGGGGCAGCGTACCAGACAGCCCGGAGTCCTCCTCACTGTTCTCTCCCTCTTCAGCTGCCTTCTCCAGGTTGCTCAGAGACTTGCTGCGGGTACGGAAGTTTCTCAGCAGGTTACGATGCTCCTGGTACGTGATTGGGGGACTCTCCGGGCTGATATGAACTGGCCGGGGGGTGCCGTAGTAGTTCCCTGGTTCGGGTGGGGCAGGAGGGAAGGGGAGAACATCATGGTCACTGCAAAGTTATTATGAAGCTGTTCTTTCCAGGCAAGGAGATGACTCATGGCTTCTAGAGCCAACGTATAACCTTCAATCATCCATTATCTGTACTGAGTTGCTGTTATCTGAAGACAGCACTAACCCATCAGTACAGCAAAAAGTTCAAATTATATGACTCCAAGACACACTACTAAGCAAGGGCCCTCGTGGAATGGCAAGGTCCATGCTGGATTTGCTATTCATGGCATAAAGTAGCCATGCAGTAAAACTTCCCGTTTCATCTCGTTGCCATGAGAGGGCGCTACAAGGTCAAATCTCCAGCACTCTTTATCTATGGAAACTTTCAGTATCCAGCTGCTTGGACGAGGGGCCTATGATTCATCAGAGCGCCGTGCTGGCACCACCCCGTATGCAAGGCCGACCGCCAGGAGCCACGCAGCCATAACTTTGAGGCTTTCGGAAAGGCGTTCGAGAACAAGAGCAAGGCGCCGGGAAAGACGGCAAAGGGGATGGAAAACTGGAAGAGGGTAGGAGGCAAAAGCCAGATGAAAGCGGCCAGCAGGGGGTGACAGGCAGCGCCACAGGGGAAGCCTGGACGATTCAAAAACAGAGCAACTGCTGCGTCACTTCACAGCGATTGCAATGGCCCAGAAAGCTGCAGCCAGCTCCCCCTGCTGTTTCTGGGACAGAAGTGCACCTCCACTTGGCAGAATGGAAATGAGAATCCTTATTTATACCCAAGTTATTATGAAGAGAACAAGGATCTTCTACATAGGGGCCACACTGTTCCAAGCAGACACTCACCCTTGAACTTGCCACTCTCGAGTAGAGCACCCGACTCCTCCAGGGAGAAGAACTCCTCGATGGAGACAAAGTTGTAGTCCACCCCAGAGATCTCCCCGTCCCGCGGTGGTCTGGTGGTGCCTGCAGACAGCGGACAGACATGTGTACTTAACATAGTACACAAGTACATACATGATGAACTAGGCATAAGTGAACTGTTACACGTTGTTTTGTTGGCTGAGTACTCGAACAGTCTAACAGGCTCCTTTATAAACTGTAGGTGATAAAAACGTGTGTAAATAACATATATGGTACTGTGCAAAAGTGTTAGGTTGACAACAAAGATTACGTTTAAGTCATGTTCATGTCGGTCATAGTGTGTCAGATTTCATATCCATGTCATTCTGGAGCTCAACTAGATGTGCACCTTGTTTGGCTAATCAGTATCTCATAAAGTGAATTAACTAGTCAAGGTCACAAGTTAAGTGAGCCGTGATGAAAAAATACATGGAACGGCTGAGGTGCGTTGGAGAACGGGTTTGGGAACCAAAGTTATGTTGTTCGAGCCGTCCAACCAGATATCAGTAATAATTTTTACTTCTTATTACTGTTTACTCGTCTCTATCCAATTTATGTTTTTTTCTGAGCAAATACACAATTACTATCCAAATAAATGGCTGTAAATATTTTCTCAGACACAAGATTTTTGTGCAGTACTGTATATATAAATCAAAACAACGGACATCCAACGAATGATGTGGAGGAGATTTGGAAGAGAAAAATGATGGACAGTAAAAAAAGTCTCACTTTTTACTGATGAAAATAAAACCGATTCTGCAGACAGAGTGGCATCAGAACGCACACTGGGAGACAGATGAATGGCACTGATATATTTCAGAGTCAGGCCAAAATCAAAGGGATTACGGAAAGAGGCAGAAGATGACAAGTTGCTGAGGAGGAGACGCATGGTCCAGAAAGAAGCAGACAGGAACGTCTACACAGCCAAAAGCTGAGACCTGATTCTGCCAGCCCTGGCAGAACCGGCAAAATCATTTGCATGGCCCACATGACAAAGGATTAGAATCATGTAGAAGTGCAGACATGGCTTTGAATAACATGAATTCACCGCTGTTTTAATGCATAGTATTATTTAAAAATAGACATTATTACAAAGAGTTTCTGCTTTAAAAATGATTTTCAGACCATGTAGATAGGACCAGTCTGACTGGTTAGACTGCCTCTGTTATGGGGGTAGCAGCCATTTAAAAATTGTAACTGAGCATATTTTTTTTTAATGTACAAATGTTAAAAAAATACTACAGTATGCAGTACAAAGTACCCGAAAATACTAAGTACTGCAGTCAGACAAACACCTACAGACGATTAGTGGTCCCGGCAGGTTGCTGAGTGTTGATCATCCACTTTATTTCACCTGTAGACACCTTAAATGCATCAAGTGTAAATAAACAAACAAAAAAATAAGCAGGTGGGGGTCCCGGACTAGACTGAAAAGATGCCAGAAACACAGGCCTAACCTTAATGCTGAAATGAATTGTTTTGAGGTAGGTTATAATCAGGGGTTCGTAATCCCACCAGAGAAATCAGATTTTCATCTACAGTCAGAGGTGGACATCCGCAGGAGGGCAGAGGTCCAGGCTGATCCGTGATCTGAAGGTGGCAAGTTCGAGGCCCAGGAGGAACTTGCCAGGTTTGTCCTCCTACAAGATGCTTGACCTGGATTTCTCTGGGAAAAACGTCCGTCTCGAGTGAAAATGTGAGGCTGGCCGCTGAACAGGTAAAATTTCTCTGAATTCCCGGTTTGATGGGAGGCGGGCAGAAGAGGGCCACGTATCTGAGTGGCCCAGTCACGCTCTGCTCTGCGGGAGCAGAACCATGCCGGTTTGTAAATTGGGTTCCGACTTCCAGTGCATTCCATGAAGTGAGAGGGAGAAGCGGGTTTACAGGGGGGAGGCTGATTAGATTGGAGACTTGCCACTTTGGTCGCAACGCTAATAATAGGCTGTATCTGTATTACTTACAGGTCATGAGGCTGGATTAGGTTCCAATTGATTGAAGATGCTGGATACTTGACTTTCTACGAACATATAGCATAAATTTATTTACATGCTGTAGGTCAGCAGTGGTTTTTGTGTTCTAAAAATAGCTTTGTGGGTATCTGAAATTACAACCAGATTGGGTTCCATCCTGATGGCTACTTGGTGAGGCCAACGAGAAGTTTTCCCTGAGGTTACACTTTGCAGAGGACGGTCTGAAGTGATGGTGTTTGGTGATCTCTGTGCTTCAAGCTGTTGGGGATGGTGTTTGTCTAGGAATGGGGTGCAGGCACAAAGGCTCTGGTCAGCAAAGAGGACAAAGATGATCTCATCGCCCTACCAGCTGTCCCAGTCTATCCAGGACTTTGCGCCATCGCCTCGATTGATTGACCCATTTTAAAAGCTTGTTATGGCCACTCCCACACTCTTATTTCTTCCTCTCCTGACATCCTGCGATGTAACCCCCAAATGGAGGGCAGTGATTCAATCTACGGCCGTGTGGACTTACCGTGTCGTGAGCGGCCCACCGGCCGCCCTTCCATGTGACCTAGTTTGAGACACCCAGACAGGGTGAGTTGCACATTTGAAGAGACTCACAGCGGCCGTGCACCCTGAGGCACAGATGGTACCAGAGCATGGCTGGTGCAGTGTTTCCTGGGCTCCAGCGCACTACCATCAACATGTCAGCAATAACGGTGGGTGAGAGCCGAGTTACACGCTACACACTGCCGGTATTGTGAGAGCCCCAAGTGGAACCCAACATATACACTGCTATCTGAAGGCCCGCCTCTGAGCATCTGGGATTTCAGCATTTAGCATTGGCGAGGCCCTGGAAATCTGATGTTTGGATTTATCTGCATTTACCAAAAACACGCACAGCTACCACTGAGGCACAACAAATCCTCTGAGGGGTGGAGTGTTAAGGAGACCAGGCGAACGTCAGCCACCACACTTCATAAACATGCCAGTGTGACGTTGAACGGGGTTGCCATGGAAACTGAACCTCTCCCCCCCCACCATGCACCAGTTTTGGGGTTACAGGTGCATAGGAGAGGCAGCCAAATCTAGTAGAGGAAAAGCAGGAATGTAACTACAAGCACAAAGAGCAGGAAGACGCACTCAAGCAGAAACACTCTACAAAGACAACTTCTCTGGACAAAACTAACTGACGTGTTTCGGTTTGTTCCAGTCCTGCTAACACACCAAATGCAACCAACCGGTGAACAAACAAATCCATGAAAGGCAGACCTGGTCCTGTGAGACGTCTGAAAGGTCCTCAGTCCTAAAGCAGGTGTCTAACATTATAGGTAGAACCTCAGTTATAAACTAGGTGTCTGAGAGGGTAGGGAGAACTTCAGTTATAAACTCGGTGTCTGAGAGGCTAGGAAGAACCTCAGTTATAAACTAGGTGTCTGAGAGGGTAGTGAGAACCTCAGTTATAAACTCGGTGTCTGAGAGGGTAGTGAGAACCTCAGTTATAAACTCGGTGTCTGAGAGGGTAGTGAGAACCTCAGTTATAAACTCGGTATCTGAGAGCGTAGTGAGAACCTCAGTTATAAACTAGGTGTCTAAGAGGGTAGTGAGAACCTCAGTTATAAACTCGGTGTTTGAGAGGGTAGTGAGAACCTCAGTTATAAACTCGGTGTTTGAGAGGGTAGTGAGAACCTCAGTTATAAACTCGGTATCTGAGAGGGTAGTGAGAACCTCAGTTATAAACTCGGTATCTGAGAGGGTAGTGAGAACCTCAGTTATAAACTCGGTGTTT
>JAACJT020000105.1:17181209-17193627 GCA_009936485.2 Gymnarchus niloticus | reverse complement strand
GAGAACCTCAGTTATAAACTCGGTGTCTAAGAGGGTAGGGAGAACCTCAGTTATAAACTCGGTGTCTAAGAGGGTAGGGAGAATCTCTGCTGGATCGTCCACCACAAGATGCAAATAACATGCTGTAGCCAATCTGCACCACAAACGACCTCCCTAAGTAGGACTCCACCAACTGTTCACCCCAAAATGACGTCAAGAGAGCGACAAACCAGCTTGGGGTCCCTCAGAGGGCCTCCCCCCACCTTGATTGTTTATTTTCTTGGTTTTTTTTTCAGCTTTGCTTCCTCTTCTCCCCCGACCAGCTTTGCAGTCCTAATAAAGACATGCTCAGTTCTACACCAGGTGTTTGTACGTTTAAGTAGAACATTGGTCCTGAACCAGGTCTCTGAGAGTACAGCTATATCCTCAGTCCTAAACCAGGTTTTGGAGAGTTTAGGCAGACCCTCAGCCCAGAAGCCAGTATCTGAGACTATAGATCATAACAGAGAGGTCTAACAGTTTAAGAATGGGCTATAACTCACAAGGCACTGCCCGCAGGTACAGGTTCTCCCGGATCACCTGCTGCAGCTGGCTGTCCATGGAGCCTGGCGTGAAGCACTTACTCAGGTAGAGCCTCAAGTCCTTACAGAGGGTAGAGCCTGGCAAGGAAGGGGTCAAAGTGCAGAGGAAAGGAATGGCATGGGGAGTGCAGTGAGCAGAGGATATGGTGGGAGGGAGGGCAAGTTGATGAGGTCGTGAAGACGTTGGAGGATTACAGGGTAAGGCAGAGGGGGTTCAGGTAAGGGAGAAATGGAAAGGAGAGAAAAATGAGAGGGTTTGGGCAGTGAGACAACAGTTTTGTATCAGAGTTGTATGTTTCTGGCCAGAGCATATGCACTTACAAGACAAGGCAAAACCTCACAAAAACAAGGGGGAAATGAATACCCCTGGAAACAAAAGCATAACCCGGTCAGCTCTGGCAGAAACAGATGTAGTTCGGGCCGACCTGTAGAAGCCCACATTCTCTCTACAGCAGCGATTAGGCTTAATGTGCTCAGAGATGTCATCTGCCAATCAGGATAAAAGATTAAGCAATGGGGGTAGTCGGCTTAGGCCTACTGTCCGTTTGCCGTTTTAAAAGCAGATTGAAAGACGAGATGGGAAACGTGAGATGGCCATGGCCTAGCGGGGACGTAAAAAGCCTTGCAGAATAGAGCAGTATTAAAACCATAAAATCCTCAAAGGACTGGAAATGTAAAGCAGGTCGATCTCTGGGGTGATCCATTGAATGACCCACTGCAGTCGGGTGGATTGGACCTTTGGGGATCGTTGTCTGGAATGTTCCTTCTCTGAACAGTGTTTAGGTCACCCGGACAAAGAACAAGAAAGCGGCAGACACAGGGATCAGACTGGAATAACACCTCCCAAAAGTGGATTTGTGCCAGTTAAGTGTAATCAGATGCTCACACTGCATTGTGGGACTGAGACTCTGTCGTGTGGAGTTCAGAGGAGGTCACGGTGAAAACGCTTTCCCTAAGACAGCCCGCATGCCAACCCCCAGGACTGAATCCCAGTCTGAGCTGTGATCTCCCACTGGATTACCTCCAAACCAGAGAAGATCCCAGAGCAGCGAATCAGAGAACACAGGACCAGGCCTCTGTTACCCCGTGACACTCCCCTTACCGTTATCGAGGGGCAGATGGACAGTACCGTCCGGCTCATAACTCAGGCTGCAACAACTCTCCCCAAAACCTGGATGGTACACGGAGGGCCAAATAGGGTGCACTTTATCGGACTCCCAGGTCTGACAGGACCAGCCAGCACATGTTAGTGCTGCCTATGGAACTGGTGCAGGTCACCAGCGCAACAAAGGCTCATCAAAGAGGGATTAACGCCAATGTTTCCCTGGTAACTGGGCGGCCTTTTGGTCACAAGGTGACACACTGCAGGATTCAGACTCACTGAATCACACTTACGGGCAAAGGGAGAAGCTTACTGACACCTGTCATCTATATCTACCAGACATGACGAGTGGAATGATCCATTGAGTCAGAAAGGTGGTCTTATTAACCAAACGAATCGACAGGCCAATTCAAATTTTTCTGGTGCCTTTAAGCTGAGTTAAGCACCCCGTGATCGGAGTGGCAGGGGAGTAATGGTGGTGTGCGTCAACATGTGACCACCGGGAGGCGTACTTGTAAAGAGCAGACCGTTCAGAAACCGCCTTGCCTGTTTAGCTGTGTAAGCCGCGAGTATGAGAGTACGGAAATGTCAGATAAGCCTGGAGGAGGTACAGACCAGTCACATCACAAACAAATGACAATAATCAAACAAAAGAACGAAACAAGACAATAATCAAATTCAACATTATAATAATCACCAATAACAACAATCGCTAAAAATCGAAAAAAAGAAGATTAAAACCACATGATAATATGATAAGAATTGATAACAAACAATAATCAATCACAAACAAAAGAAAAAACAATAATCAAAAACAACAACACTATGGTAATCATAAACAATACATTCCTCACTTATTTCAAAATTTATGCTGTTCAACATAATTAACATTACAGCAATAATTTATAAAACCAGCAGGGCTCCATACTGGTTTGTTGCTATAAGACGGTACCTGGTGAGACGGTCTTGATGCGGATGGGATGGGGACAGGTATTCAGCACGCCCCGGACATCACCTAGCGTCATTCCCAGCACGGGGGTCCCCCCAATCTCCAAGATCACGTCGCCCACTGTGGCCCCGCCCCCGGGTGCAGCGGTGACGAATGGAAACTCCCCGTAGTCGGCCCCGCCCCCCACGGCAATGCCCAGCTCTCCCGAGGCTCCGCCCAGGGGAACGAAACTCTCCTGCACCTTGGAGTGCCAGTGTAGTTTCTTCACTGCGACCTTAGACATGGCCAGTGAGCTGGAGGGCAAGAGGTCAGAGATCAAAGCACTTGAATGACAGAAGGGGAAATTCACTCAACAGTATGGACAGAGCCAAGCAAGAATAAACTGCAGAACTGGCAAAGAAGAGCAAATGAAGCAATACATCAAAGAATGAGCAGGAACATCTGACACAGACATAAATCTGACAGAACAGATGGGAGGGAGATGCAGAGCTCCGGATAAGTTCATACACATAACCGCCTTGATGGTTTTGTCTTGTTCTGCCTGGTGTCTGCCTGAATGAACAAAATATTCAAATTTGTCAAAATATCAGGGAGTAAAAGCATGTAACAAAAATTCAAGGATAAACAAAAACTACACAGAAATGTAATCTGAGCTATTTCAAAACACAGCTCTGTATATATCTGAAGATCCGCTATAGTCTGTAAAAATAAACTACGTCTGTTTATGCATCCTCTGTGACTCATTTAAACAAAGTGTGCCGACACGTGAAGGGCTGGCCTGGTGTGTACACATATGCTCTACACGTTTGGCAGATCCTCCTTGACGTGTATGATCAGCTCTACATCCATTTGTAGATCCTCTGTGGTTTGTTTAAACCCCACGTGTATTCATGAATCATCTGTTGCCCACATCCTCCTGGAAGTGTATTAATAAACTTTATATCCATTTCCACAACAGTAGCACCTATCTGGATCTCTTCTTCCTACAGCTCAGCTCAGCCAGCATCTCGTCTTTTTACCAAGTCAGGCACCACCTAACAGACTTTCAGGTCGGCGGCAGACACGACAAAGAAATTTTCCCTGGTTAAATCTGTCTGTTCGACTACATTGTCCAGATTGAGCCGTGTGCTTTTGGGGACCCCCTATCCTTCAAAGTTAGCACCAGGAGCACCCACCTATCCAAAAAACTCCTCTCTTGAGTTTTCTCTCTTGCTCATTTTTTCACAAACTGGACCACAAGTTGAAGGTGGAACCTCAGAGCAGATGGACAGTGAGAGAGCTGTGACAGGTGGTTAATGGACAGGAAGTAAACAGGGGTGCTTTGCCCCTATGCTTCCATGTCACAGCCACGCCCAGCTTACCCTCATTCCGCATCACCTAAATATTAAAGCCATCTGTCTACTGTTAAGTCTTTAAATCACCTCAGGTTCCCCTGCGTCTCTGTGAGGTACCCCATTTCTAGCGCTCAGTGTTTTGTTGTCATTGTGAAGTCAGCCCAGGTGTGATCTCTGCTAGCTCTCCGGTTTCTCCTTCCATCTTGGATTTGTTTGCTGTGCCGCTTGCGTTGTCCTGGATTTTCACTGTTTGCCCGTGCCCACAGCTACGTTTCAGACGTCCCTTTGGTTTTTGGAAATCTTGTCTGTTCTAGCATTGACCTTGCCTGTTTTGACCACGGTTAAAGACCCTCCTCTGTACTTCAATCCGGTCTGTGTATCCATTAGACGTTGTTTGGATTGATTGACAATATTACATAACACCTCTAAACTCTCATACTGATCAGGGCTGTGGGGGGCCTGGAACCTCTCCTAAGGCAAAAACCTGGGGTACCTGCTGGACAGGATACCAGTCTGACAATATTCCAGTGAACAGAAAGACTGACTTCAGTTAAATTTACTAGAGAATGAGTTAACCTCTTGCAAGTGACCATGCTGGTTGGTAAAGGCTGTAACCCTGCTATAAATATAGTGCTTATAAAAAATGGATAATGGTTGGTAAAGAAAAATTCCACCAAAAGAAGTAAATTATATCAATTAATTGTCTTAAAAAGATCACAAGCCCTTTGTTGTCAAAATGTCATCTTCAGACACCACCCAAACTCCTGGTTCTGTGTCCAACATTCCTATACACCATTTCAGGACACCTCCACCCATTTATTGTGCCTCGTACTCAATTTCCCATAAGTCTTTGCTTCTATGGAACACCTAAACAATGGTGAAACGCAGTGGTTTAACACTGCCAGCAAGCGGCACTGGTCCACAAAACCGGAAGGAGAGCCTGAAAGTGGACCTTGTGTCTTCTGGAGTAAAGAGGAGCAGGGTCGAGATTCTGTTCAAAATCCCAGGAGGGGTTTCCTGTTGAACCCCTCACCAGGGCTCTGAGCAAGACCTGCTCAGAATGGTCTGAACCTCCCCTTCAAAAATAATCAGCGGGAATGCAGATCTTACGGTAACGTGAGATTACCAAAGTGGACACCAGGCCCTAATGTCTGCCATTGAGAATGAGGATCCGCTGGGATCCACCGGTGGCTGACAGACCGGGTTCTTCTAGCTGAGCTCTGCGCCTGGTGCCATGGTCCATCACATATTATACCTGCACCCCATGTAGTCCAGAGACTGATCCAACATTGTGATTCACTGTTAGACTGGAGTCGCATGGTGGTGTTGTTGCAGGAAAATAAGAACCTCCTGGAAAATATGTGAACCTGCAGCTGTGGCACCATTATGGTGTGTGTTCAGATGTCCACCTCCTTCCCCTATAGCTCTCAACCTCCCAGCCACATTCCTGCATGATAAGGCCTCTGCTTTTCTGCCTGGACTGGAAGGGAGCGGACAGGCGGCTTGCCGATTGGCCGCCTCGGTGCGTGGGCGTGCCAGGTTCTGGGAGGGGAGGGCTGCTCTCTGACAGAACCAGACCACACCGGGCCAAGCCATGCTGAAGGTGTGGAGATTAATGTGGTAACAGAGAGAGAGGGAGAGAGGGAGAGGAGTGAAGCCGAGAGGAAAGGAATGAAGGTGCAGTGAAGATAAGAGAAAACATAAAAAGGGGGTTTTCCTAATGTTAATTTCACATATTAATCTTTACTGACTACTCCTCAGAATGCATGTAACTGATACACGAGTCAAATTGTCCCTAATTTGTCCCTAAATTGTCCCCAATTTCTGCCTGAAATGCATCAAAGTGCCGTTGAGGGTAAATGGCTAAGAACGACAGAGGATTCACGTTCACTCTGTAAGACTTCCTCTGTCAAACCCGGCTGATAATGCAGCGCCCTGGATTAGCGAGCCGACGTTTATCGACAAACCATCGGCTAATCGAGGCGTCCTTTCAGGACCCGTCGTGAGGAGCCTCTCAGTTTGCTCGCTGCCCCTGAGGAGCCTTCACGGGTCAGTCAACCAGCACGACAGGCACGCGCCCACTCCGCCCGCGTGGCCAGCTAGCCCGTCATCTCCCCCGAACGTGGAACGTGGAGCCTAACGGGGGGGGGAGGGCAGGGTCACGTTCCGGCACAGACCTGGGCACCCGCCCACGCACTGCTACCCTGCCCAGACGCTCCGCAAACTCCCGTGGCGATCCCGTTTAATTACACTTCCGAGGCCGAGCCGGCGGAGAAACGGTGTTAAAAATGACTTTGCATGTCAGCACCACCTGCCGTTTGGGGCCGTCCTCTCGCGGCTGCGTCACTTTCGCCAAGCGCGCCGTCAGCCATCTCGCGACCTTCCCCTCCCGCTCTCTGTCTCTCTCCCGATCCCACTGTGAGGCAGTCTGCGGCGTGTATCCATCCTCCCTCGCACACACACGCACACAGATGGGCAGTGTTCTCAAATGTGCACACGTGTGGATTCCTTTACCCACCGAGCTCCTCCAAGGCCGTCCAGAGGAACCTGTTGTCAGTTCACGCCACACTCTGAGTAACACTGCCCTTCCTGACGGCCATCTGCAAAACCAGCTCCTCCGTCGTTCAGGGAAACTGACAAAGTGGCTAAAGTGGCAGCTTTTCCCGGGGCCCCGGCGATCGCTTGGGGGCTTCCTGAGGACCCTTTGTACCCCTCCTGGTGGTACAACAGCCTGGGCACCCTTCACTGCTTATATATGGATGTGAGGACCCCCGAAGGACCAAAGCCCCTGCTTTTCTTGGGTTGGCTCATATGACCCGAATCGGACACTGGAAAGGGACGGACATAGTGAAGATGTCACAGAGAGACCAAGACCATAACTCAGCTACACAGCCACGGATGGAGATAATGATTACTAAAATGGTCTTTTTTGGGGGGGAGGGGCTTAAAGGCCGATCGTGAAAGAGTATGAGGAAGGAGGCAAACTGCTGACCTTTAGCATGGACGGTGCTGACCACGGTGTCTCGGCTTCGTCTCCTCTTCCTCTCTCCCGACCATCAGAGGATCACTATTCCCTGTGCTTGCTCCCCGTTGACATTTTATATGGGATATCAGAGGCAGACGTTCAGAGCGCAGCTGCACTGCGCAGCTACAGAAGTACTGAAGGTCACCCTATATGTCGGTCCTTCATATAAACCTGCCTAGGTTCTCTCTGACAGCCAACACACCGGGTAGAAGGGAACAAAAAAACCTATACACACACGGTGCTCAGGCGCACTACGCCATGAGGAAAGTTCATGAGGCACTTGGAATTTCATGTAATTTTTTTCATGTACTTCAACATGCTTTGTAGGCTGTGGATTTGCACAGTCTTACCCAAAAACGTCCTTTGTTGTATAAACTTGTACTGCCCGGTGCTACCCAGAGGAGGGTGGGCTTCCCCCTTGAGTCTGGTTCCTCCCAAGGTTTCTTCCTCTTGAGGGAGTTTTTACTTGCCACTGTCACCCTTGGCTATATAAATTGAATTGAATTGATCTGAATTAAATTGCCAGGCTTTGAGGAACCAGTTACAATATGCAGTTAGCAAGTCTTTTTACCCCCCAGTAATTATCAAAAGACACCAGGAAAGCCTCAGAGGAGGAGTTGGTGAAGAATCAGATATTTGGTCTGGGACAGGAAGAAAGCTGAGCGAACAGTGAACAGGCAGAGAGGAGATGATCTGGACGGGTCCCCACCTGCCGCCTCCCCCCGTTTCTGATGGTCTGCTTGTCTCGCCGTCATGCTTCAGCATTTCATGAAACCGTGCCCTGAGGGGAGATCCAGGCTGTGAAGCAACTGCAAAAGCACCTCCTGCAAAAACCAGGACCTTCTGTAAATGTACCAGAGGGAAGCAGGCTGGCTCATACTCCTCCAGCCCGGCTGCGATGGGGGCAGCGAAAGGACCACTCAGAAGTCGGGTTCAACCACCAACAACAGTAAACCTTCACGGGTGAAGGTTAAAAATAATAAAGCAGTCCAGTTATGGTTGGGCCTAATGGAATCAGCCCGGCGTTCTTGCTCGCCTGAAATTCCCAAAAGGAATAAGCAGGAACTCACAGAGATAAACTCCTGGTCATTCCCGGCTGACTGTGCTGCCATTCCGCTCCTGGCACACAGGAAGAAAAGAGTGACCCCATGCATGACCTTTCTGGAGGAAAAAAACAAAACACCAAGCAGTGATTACAAAGCGACTATGCCCCAGATCCTATTAATAACCGCAGGGTCCTTGACTGAGACATACTGTCAGGGCCGGTAAACATCCCTCAGCATCTTCTGCCTAACAATCTGACAGCCGCAGATCTCCCAGCTGTCTGTCCGATGCCACTGTGCCTTCCTTTGGGATCTCAGTCCTGGCTCATGGACCTCGGAGTTCACAACAATGATAGTTTAAGGCCGACACCTCAGACCACACGTATGACTGTCTTTGGGGTTACTCCCTAAGGTCATAACTATCGATTCTTTTCAGAAAGCATCAAACTTTATAAACAACTCAGCTTTTCATGCTCCTTAAGTACAGATCGGAGTGGAAGTTCGCAGGGCAATTTGAGAACTTAATACCACAGCACTTGGTTCTGTCAGACCATATGTGTACCAAAACTATCATAGGTCCAAATTCTAGGATTTAACATGCCTGCTAAAATGAATTCTTCCACAGTATTAATTACCCAGAATCCCACAGCACACTCAAAGGCTTCCCTTACCCTACCACCGTTTGACTTTTTCACGTGTGATTTATGCCTCCCGTTGCCGAGACGGCCTAGAGGTCAGCCAACTCCAGTACGACGCACGCTGTTCTCGTGCTCAGAGCAACGAAGCATCCGGTTTGAACGCGTGCTTTTACCCAACAGAGCCTCACAGGTTCAGAAGAGTCTTTCAGCTCAAGAGGCTTCAAACCATCTGAGGATGATCCGTCTGAAATCTGGGACAGGGACTCTTGTCAACAAGGCGAACAGCAGGGGCAGGTTCAAAAATAACCGATTAACCACTGGGGGGAGGAAAGCCACCCGTACATTA
Organism: Gymnarchus niloticus; assembly: GCA_009936485.2. Taxonomy (NCBI): domain Eukaryota; kingdom Metazoa; phylum Chordata; class Actinopteri; order Osteoglossiformes; family Gymnarchidae; genus Gymnarchus; species Gymnarchus niloticus. Next base: position 17,184,630 of record JAACJT020000105.1, on the reverse strand, counting down.
CTTGGTCCATGGGGAGCATCGACATCAATCCGTGGAACAAATCCTCAATCTCGTCGTCAGCCCACTGATGGGCCATCTCCTTTTAACAGTCAAGCCATTTTCAGGTCACGTGGGCTATCGCGAAGAACGGGGGCTAGGCAAGGCAGAGCTTTGAGACAGGGGCTGGTTGTTGGTTCAGCTCCCAGGAGGAGCCTGCTGTCAAACCCTTGATTGAGGTACTTAGCCCAAATCACTCCAGTAAAATATCCAGCTGTGAAAATGGGCAAAACTGTAAGATGTTTTGGGGAAAAGGGTCAGCTGAGGAGTTATTAGGAAAAGTAAACAGAACTCAAACACAGCAGAATGTGGAATGCTCCTCGGGGAGCCGAACGCCACACTCACATGAAGGACATAGGAGAGAACGACAGCTTAGCATCCAATTCTCTCGCTCTTCGACCCAGTCTGACCTTCCTCTTCATTGTTAACTCCTCTCAGATCTATGTTAGAAGGTTTAATATTACTACAAAGCCGGATTGCCGAAAGTGTTTGGGAAAGACAATCTCTTTGTGGAAATAACAAAGAGTTCTATTCAAGGTAGCCTTTGCTCTAATTAAAGGATCAAAGCAGAGCCATGTCTGATGTGGAGAAGGTGGGCTAGGAGTTTCAGCACGGCCTAGAAGGCCAGCACAGCGGATCGCTGGAGAGACACACAACAACAACGTGACATCTGGGGACGGAGGTGCAGTAACACCAGTGTGTACGGTTCATGCCAAGTCAGGTTCTGCTGAGTCAAGCGGGACCAGTGAAGGTGACTCTCCATCCTAGCTCCCAGTCCACCCTCTGATATTGATCTCCGTTCCCGAGCTGAAGAAGCTCAACGTTAATATTCACAAATGGATCTTTACACCTAGTTTCCATGCTTGAACTACACCCATAACCAAGACGCGGGGCATAGGGAATACTGAAGATCAGCCCAGCGTGGTGAAGGGTACCACATAAGTCACCAAGGTCTCCAGTACCTCAGCACTAATCAAGAAAAGTACAGGCTGCAGGATGTCACGCTGACTACGATGTGACCCTAAACCTTACTGGTGATGAGTGGTCTAACCATTTCAGCAACTGAGGATTTTAGAGCATGATACATAATTGGGAGATAACTGCTTACCAGTTGTGGAGGTAGCAGAAAAACTGAGGAGCCGTGCTAATGAGGTGTGTTTCGTTAGACATCTCTGCCACCTCCTGAAAACGCGACGTCTCTCTGACTTAATTAAACATTCATAACAACAGCATAACCTTGACTCCACCAGCCAACAGCAAAGCACAGTGTGAAACCAGGGTCAGACCATCCGTCATCTGGAAACGAGCTCCTTCACACGAAGAAGGGCGTGCCCGGCGTGTGTGTGATGTGCGCTCGCTCATTCACACGCATGTATATGGGTACAGTATATACATACGCATGGAAGCTCTGTGTATAACAGGCCATTTATGTTTCAACACAATGGCAGAACTCTTTCTCAAAAACATAAAACGATGCAATCAAGCAAACAATCTCTGAGATGCACTGAATTCAGATATTGAAATAAACAAGGACATGAGTTATTGTATAACAACATCTGTCATAATGAAAATACACATAAACTTACTACTGTGATGAAGTTAAACTTGCACTCCAACACTGAAAGTTACGCCAGATCAGAAACATATGCGGGTTGTTCTTTTAAATTCGCAGCACTATGAAAGTCCTTACTTCAATAACTGCTCTGGTTTGAAATATGTTATTTAGATTCCAAATACAATTCCACGGTTTCACATTTATGTGCATTTTGCAAAAAGTCTCCGCAAGTATCCAAAACCAATTAACCTTACCGTAAAATGCAAAAAGTTTACAATAAGTCAGAATAAACCCACTTCACAACCAAGATACGACCCCCCCCCCCACAAACATTGTACATTTTCAACGCTAAAATTTGCGGAATATACTGACCTGTGTTGGCGCTGACACACACACATTCTTTTTAAGCAATTTATACGCTCCAGAAAAAGGCGTTTTAACACGTCTATATACATTGACCCAGCTGAAACTGTCCCTGCCCCAAACAATCACTTAATTAAATTAAAGGCTACTGGAATTAATTGCTACTTTTGAGGAAAAAAAGTATGCAGTATATGAGAAATATACAGTACAGTACGAGTTTAGTGGTTTCTATATAATAACGTTAATATTAGTGAACGTCCGTAATCCGGCTGCGGGCAGCACTGCACGGTGTGTTTGGGCTCCGGGTGGCAGGAACACTGTACAGCTGAGCGGGGTACCAGTGATGATCTGGAAAGGAAAAGTGTGTGTGTGCGTGTGTGTATGTGTGCGTGTGTGTGCGCGCGCGCGTGTGTGTCTGTCTGTCTGTCTGTGTGTGTGCGCGCGCGCGCGTGTGTGTGTGTGTCTGTGTCTGTGTGTATGGTGGGGGGGGATGAGAAATCTGCTGGCGGGTGTGTTTGTGTGCTCTTCAGTTTAGAAGATGTTCAAAATGCAGGGCACACTGGAAGATGCGCCCATACAGTGATGTACGCACCCACACAGGCGGTGATACACACACATGCATGCACACACCTACTTTAACAAACACATGCACATACAGGGAGACACGTCTATGTATTGCATTTATGCGCATCCAGTCAGTATGGATGTGTATGTGCTAGAATATGAAATATGCAAGAGAACAACAGTACGAGCATAAATGAGTGTACGTACGCAGGATTTACCTTCATAATTTCGGCTCCCGTTCTCGGCGGAGGGGCTTCCCTGCTGTTTTATCCTCCTCTTTTGCAATTCACCACGGATACGCTCGGATGCCGGTGTTCTGCCCAGCGTTTCACTGCTGTCCCGGTTATGGAACCCGAAATACGGCGACGCTACGGATCTACCGGGAGGACGCGGGCGCAGAGTCGCCGCTGCCTCCGGAGCCCGGGGTGGCCGTGTCTCCCAGGGCTTTGAAGGAGCACATGTAGAAACCAGCAAGGAGAAGACGATGCCGAGACTAAAGAGCAACAAGGGGAGGGGGTACGGGGGAAAGGGAATAAAAAGAAAAGGAGAACCGCCCCCAGACTCAACGGATTGGGCTGGGTGCCACTTCGGCACCAGTCCTGGGTTCAGAGAACCGCATGCATGTGAAATTTCTGCTGGACTTGACGAAATTCTTCGCTCAGACGGAAAACGCATTTCACTGAGAAATGCAGCTGAGTTGGCTGAATTGCTGGGGACTGAAGTGGACGGTTAAGGGTCCGTTATTACCTCGACAAGTGTGGACGGACCAACGGACGGGACAGGACGGGACGGGACGGTGATGGATTGGGGGGTTAGACCATTTTTCGGATCACGATGTGCTTCTTCATGCCGTGCCCTGTGTGAGAGCTGCTCGTAGGACATTACACCTTTTACACCACCGTT
>JAACJT020000105.1:17166368-17181109 GCA_009936485.2 Gymnarchus niloticus | reverse complement strand
AGGTACCCTTTTACACCACTGTTACACCTTTTACACCACTGTTAGGTACCCTTTTACACCACTGTTACACCTTTTACACCACCGTTAGGTACCCTTTTACACCATTGTTAGGTACCCTTTTACACCACTGTTACACCTTTTACACCACCGTTAGGTACCCTTTTACACCACTGTTACACCTTTTACACCACTGTTAGGTACCCTTTTACACCACTGTTACACCTTTTACGCCACTGTTATCCCTTTTACACCAGTCACACCTTTTACACCACTGTTAAGTACCCTTTTACATCACTGTTACACCTTTTACGCTACTGTTAGGTACCCTTTTACACCACTGTCACACCTTTTACACCATTGTTACACCTTTTACAACACTGTTAGGTACCCTTTTACACCACTGTTACACCTTTTACACCACCGTTAGGTACCCTTTTACACCACTGTCACACCTTTTACACCATTGTTACACCTTTTACAACACTGTTAGGTACCCTTTTACACCACTGTTACACCTTTTACGCCACTGTTATCCCTTTTACGCCACTGTTACACCTTTCACACCACTGTTAGGTACCCTTTTACACCACTGTTTGGTGCCCCTTTACACCACTTTTACACCACCGTTACCCCTTTTACACCACTGTTAGGTACCCTTTTACACCACCGTTACACCTTTTACACCACTGTTAGGTACCCCTTTACACCACTGTTAGGTACCCTTTTACACCACTGTTACACCTTTTACACCACTGTTACCACTTTTACACCAATGTTAGGTGCCCCTTTACACCACTTTTACACCACCGTTACACCTTTTACACCACTGTTAGGTACCCCTTTACACCACTTTTACACCACTGTTACCCCTTTTACACCACTGTTACCCCTTTCCCCCAGGCTTGACAGAGAGGGCCTCCGCCTCACTTAACTGCTACATTTGGAGCATTAATTTCTACCCTGCCCTGGATACGCAGTTATGGAACACAGAGGAAATTGTGTATTAATATGAGATTGCTCAGTCCCTAGTTTGTATATCCAGTATAAACATGAAATGGCACAGCACTGCTGATGTCTGTCGGGGGGTTGGATAAGGAGACATACCTCCTGTTCATCACCAGGCCGGACAGCTGGTGGCTCAAGGGCGGCTCCACAGATAATTTGCAACATTTCTAATTAGTATTCAGACCTCTTCTGCGTCGGACATTTGGACATCCCGTCCAGGTGTTTATTTCTGTGATGATAGTGTGCCATATATATACTGTATATGTGAAATTATGGACTCAGACTTAAGACAAGCTGCATTTAAAAAGGAAAAGTAGATTAAGAAGTAGTAAAATTGTTAATAAAACGAAAATAGTAATGCAGTCTACGTTATAGTCTTTGTAAAAGGTGGCATTTACGCAACTGCCTGGGGGGTGATGTACGGAACATTGTTTAAGCAGACTGGCAGACTGGCACTTTATAATTCATCTAATCCCGGGAATGGGGGCACTGCCAAGATCATGAGCGAACCGAGTACACGCTGCTGTAGTTCGAGTGGGATGGTGACGTACCGAGCGGCGTGGGGCGAGTCCATGACAAGACCCATTCCACGAAGGTGGTCTGGTTATGGAGCAGATTCCATATCAACTGGAGAAAGAGAATAGAGTGAAGCATACAGAAGTATCTGAGGAATTGAATTTATTACTCAGATTGTCGGTGGAATCCGTGGCCGTTTTCGTCTTTACATTATTTCAGTGACAACCTGTGTTTTTGTTTATGTTTTGGGACATTTATTGAAAATGTCGCGTGCATAATTGTTTTTTCCATAATCTCAGATATGTACTGCCTTATGCCGCTTTGCACTCAGCTGTATTGAGACTGAACGACGGAAAAAAAAAAAAAAATAGATTTGATGAGATATGACAGCAGAAGTATATTTGTCCCCGTGCTCTGCAGCTTTCGGTTCTGGCGCTGTAGTTTTGTTTTGCAAACAATGCAGTAGACGAGAAGCCTTTTGAATCACCCCTGTTTTCACGGAACCGTCATTAAAGCAAATTACCCACACGTTCTGCTCTCCAGCATCCTTCCAAAGGGCTTTGGCATCCACGATGACGTCGCTGTTTCCCCGTGACTTCACGCGGTGTGAAGAATCCCACGGTGGCGCAATGCATTCTGGGAAATGTAGTCGCTCGGGCCGCCGGTAAGGACTACATGTCTCAGAAGCCCTGCGACTGTAGAGCTGTGGTTAACATGGCGTCGGAGCCTGGCGAGAAACACGACGATGGCGCTGATCGTGGTGGAGTGGAAGCTGGCGTTCTGGGGGATGGAGAAGACAGAAAGCCGGCACCCATCTCGTTTGGGTTCAGCAAGACGGCGAGCAAATTTAAGTTCGGCTCGAAGCGTGACGAGGGAGGCGAGCGCGAAGATCTAAGCGGGGTCGAACTGGGGGGGTGAGCATCTCGTCGAAGCCTCATGTTGAATTAAAATGTAAAATACATTTCAAATCCAGCCAATAGACGGCTTTTCGGAAGGCTTAGAGGGATGGACACTAAAAGAAGAGACAAGTCACGAGCCGGAATACATTTTAGCTAGGCGTAACTGACAGACAAACGTTCAAACGGAAGTTTCCGTTAAACTGAAAGAATATCGTCGCCCTTTACTATTCTAGTTGTGTTGAAGGATGTTTTAAAGCGCTGGGTTAATAAAGGAGTCTTGAAAAGTATAAATGAGAGTATGAATGGGTGCAGTTCCCACCACCCTGAACGTGGGGGTCTACCTTGTGTCAGGGGGGCACAAATGATGGCACACTACCTGGTGGCTCGTTCTTTTAGCTATTCATTGTAACACTTATTAGGCATCCGCAGCACTATTGGTCCAGCTTTTGCTGGGCTTACGTCCTTTAGCTCTGGTAGACACTTTTGTGGTTTGTCTGTGAATACAATTTCAGGTTGTCAGTGGAGGAGTTAAGGCCCACATCATTTCTGTCAGTCACATAGCTGCCTTCAAATGTATGTGTTTCGTAAACGTGCTGTACTGTTGTGTTCTGGCCAGCAGACCCTTGTAAACTAAACTGTGCTAGTCCCTGATGGTGTTTCTTGTACTTGTTGACTGCAGCAGCAAACCTGTGGAGCAGCCTGAAGAGCTCGTTATTCCCCTCATCGCCAAGAACCGCTGGTACAGGCAGGAGAATCTCGAAAAGGGGCCGTCGGGGAGAAGAGACGCTCCCCTGAACCAGGAGCCGGACTCCGTGGAATCCCAGGCTATCAAAGAACTTGTAGCAGGTCAGTATAGCTCAGCCTCTCGCTGGTCTAGAAATGGTTATGAATTGATGGAGCTCTTATTTAATGCTGATTTAATGTCAGTGTGCTCCAAATTAAAGATGGAATCTGAAGGAGCCACCTTATTAATGGCTGGAACAGGGGGCTTTCTTTGCCTGGAATCAGAGCTAAGGTTGGGGGTAAATTGGTTAATAAGGCTTTTAAAAAGCAGAGGAGTCTGGGAAGTATTTTAATTGACAGGAATGATTGCCCCGCTCTTCTCTGGCAGAGTCTCGGAAGCAGCAGGAACAGTGGATGAATGGCACTAAGGAGGGCCTAGACCTCACCATCCCCCTGCTCATGCAGAACCGAGTACCCCAGGGCTACGAGGAAAAGGAGAAGGTGAAGGTCGACTTGCGGCCTGAGTCGGTAAGTGTGACGTGAAGCCTTGCGGCCTTGCGTGTTGTCGAGACGAGTCGAGGGATCCGGCAGTCCTCTTCCGCATCTCAGAGAGGGAAGTGTGGGGAACAGTGTAGGAGGAGATCGTGGTGAGCATGTCCTTGATGACGGGATCCTAATAGTATAATTATAGTAATTAACAGCCAGTTAGTAGGAAAAAGTAATTGTAATTTGGCCGATACTTTGAGATACGTACTACTTAGTTATTTAGGAAGGAGGGAGCCACATGGTCCTTTGACCTTCGTCTCTCTCTCTTACATTTTGTACAGAACTTCGTATCTCTCTTCCATCTTGTATGGAACTCAAACTTCTTGGATATAAAAGAAAATAGTAATAAGATCATTGAGTGGTCTCTTGGATCATTATTTTGTGAACCGGTAGGGAGAGAGTGAAACGTCAGCCTAAGGCTTCTTCACGATCGGAACCTACAGCTGGGTCCCCGATCATTAACCTGACCGGTGATGACATTCTCATCCCTGAACAGCCCCATCTGCTGTTTCTCTCTCTAAGAACTGAAGACCAGGAAGGTCCCTCTCTCGTTTTTGTTCCGGCTGTCTTGCTGGTGGCTAATAACGCACAGCCCCGGTTGATAAGACTTGCCTGACACACTGGTTATCTGTGACCTCCTCCTAATAGTCACTTATGAGCTTCTGGTGCTCTCGGCAGCCAAAATCATGGTGAAAAGCTCCCTCAGAATTGTATGTGACATCCAGCTACCCTCATTGATTGATATTACATGTGAATATGTTTTTATGTCAGTGCTATATAGGATTCAAGGGTCCACTTTGCTGCATCTAACTGGTTGCGGGCTGTCAGTCCACAGATACCGACTACAAGAGGGTGCCTGTGGAAGCGTTCGGCCAGGCCGTGCTGAGAGGCATGGGCTGGAAGGAAGGCGAGGGAATCGGCAGGACCTTCAAACAGTGAGTCTCCTGCTGCCCCCGTTGGCACAGCCAGCTGTCCGCAGACCTGCTGGGGTTGGCGCTCAAGCCTCATTCTCCTCTCCTCCTCCCCGCAGGGTCATGAAGCCCATCAAGACCCGGTTTCGACCCCAAGGCCTGGGCCTGGGGGCTGACCGCTCAGCCCTGAAAGACCTGGAGCCCACCGGTTCCCGCCAGCCCCCCAACCCTGGCGAGGAGCGGTCTCAGGAGGAGCTGGTCCTGGGTCCTGGGGCGGTAGTGCTGCTGAAGGCTGGTGCTCACAAGGACCATTATGGGAAGGTGAGTCTGTCCAGTTAACATGCTTTAACAGCATCTGACGGTGTGAGGGCCAGATGGCAGGTAGCCTTCGAACCCTTTGCCAAGAGGGATCCACGTGCACTGTCAGGGTCCAGTAGCTGACCCACAGCCCCGCTTAAAGAGTTAGTGCCACAGCATGTGCAGTCATATGACCATGGTGCTAATGCCCTCTCGCTTACGGCGTGCCACAGGTGGAAAGTGTGGATGCCGACAACTCCCGTGTCATGGTGAAGCTGGCCATCGGCAAGCAGACGGTGACCGTCAACCAGCATGCTGTCCAGCTGGTGGGCCGCAAAGAGTACGACCGGAATGCCAGGGACCTCAGTGAGTGGGGGCTTCTGTCTTAAAAGCCACAGAATGAAATATTTTTGGTTCTCGTCATGGCAATACAGGAGGAAAAAGTGTTTTATATGGGGAACGGCTTTGGGTGAGATGAAAGTGAGGCTGGCATTGAGTGGGAATCCCCGATGCGATGGCTTCTTTCTTCCCCGCGACGTCAAGCACGTCCCTCCCCCTCTGCAGGCCGCCACAGCAAAGCCCACAAAGAGGCGGAAAGGGAGCGAAAGAAGGAGAAAGAGAGGAGGGAGGAGAGGGTGGAGAAAGACAGTGAGCAGCAGAGAAGTGGGAGAGGAAAGGGCCACAAGCTGAAACGTGCGTCTTCTAGGTATGGTGGTGCCGTGCCGTTGACACGTGCCGTGACACCAGGAGCCGATAGGTGTCATAATCTCTGTTCTATGTGCTCAGAGAAAAGAGCCCCCCAGCAAAGCAGCCATGTCAGGAGTCTACTGCCCCCTGCTGGCTGCAGAGGGACCTCCGCGTGCGCTTCATTGATAAGACCTTTCATGGGGGGAAGTACTACAACTCTAAGGTAATGGGGTTTGGTGAGACTCAGCATGCTGACAGGGGTACTGTGTGTGACACTAATGCGGCGGCTGTACCCGCAGATGATCGTGGAGGATGTGCTCACACCCCAGACTTGCGTCTGTCTCACCGATGGGGGCAGGCTGCTCGATGGTGAGTGGTGTACGTGATGCACACATGCTGCACTCATGTGACCATCTCAGACACACCCACCTCTCCCTTTTGTGTGTGTCTATCACCCCCCAGGTGTGAAACAGGAGATGCTGGAAACAGTGGTACCTAAGAGTGAGTCTGACAATGTAATGGTGGTGCTGGGAGAGCACCGTGGACAGGTCAGTAGCCTGGGAGCAAAATGATTGTGTGTCAGGTGCTGGCCAATAGGACAGTCCCACACTAACAACCGGCATCCTTCTGGTAGGTTGGCCGGATTCTGCAGAGGGACCGGGAACGTTGTCAAGCCCTGGTGCAGCTGTACCGGCAGGAGGAGAAGGCCTACACCCTGGACTATGACTCGATCTGCCACTATGTGGGTGGAAATTGTGTGTGATGTTCTGTGTTGTGTATATATTATTTCATACAATTAAATGTTCTGAAAAATCAAACAGCTGGGTGAGGATCCTGTGCTGGAGGTGGCAGTGGTGTGGTGACCGATCCAGGGCCTGTGTTCGTACGTGTAGCTTTTTGCTGACTTGAACCCTTTCAAGACACGCAGAGATGAGGAGATAAAACACATTCCAGCACACTTTACTTGTTTCAGTAAAACGTTCAAAAATAATACCAGGCCTACAAAGTGACCAGCAGTCCTGTTTCAGAGGAACCAAAGAACGGCTCAGCCATACACAGGCAGATTTGTGTTGTCATACAAAGGCTGCTGAACTGGTGTCAGTTTGGTTCATCCTGCTTAAATGTACAGTTGGGTCATTAGATCATTTATTTACATAAGAATGAACGAGTGAGATTGAATCCTAAAGACCAGCCAACATAAATGTAAATAAACCAGACAACCAAAAGTCACCCAACTGTGCATGCCCTTCGGCGACCTATGACACCGTACAGCGCTAAGTCCACAAGCACAGCAATGCTCCGCGGTTCGCTGTCTGCATCCTCACCACTTCACTCCTTTGCCTTGGTGAGCTCCGCATTGGCTCTCAGGACTGCCCCGGGGCTCGGGTAGGGCCGCTGCTGGAACAGGGGCCCCGCAGCTGTGGTATCGGCCCCCGTTTTGGCCTCATTCCTCTTCGGCAGCCCGGTGGACCATGTTCCCCTTGAAGAGAGTGAGAGGAGGACACCCTCTGGATTGGTACCAGTCAGATTTCCCCTTAGAACTAAGCTCAGCTTACTTTAAGGATTTGTGTAACAACCTAACGTTTCTCAAACGTTACTCCATCGGCTGGAAGTAGGTACTACACTTCCAGTGGTTACTGTACTGTACTTTAATCGAGCACAGTGACGGCCCTTCTCTGCATCTTGTGTTCTAAATGTAGCCTTGCTCTATTCACCTTTATGCTTGACTGTGAACATCTTTGATGACATGAACGGGACTCCAAAAACTACAGAAATTGATTATTGTGGGAAGGTAAGAGGAGAAGAACGTGACAGTTCCGGTGAAAAGGGGAGGTGTAGCACCTGGGAGCGTCAGAGTAGGCACTCGGGTCCATGGGGTCCATCTCTTCCCGCTGTTCTCGGCCTACCGGATACAAGCACGCAAAGGTTGGCTCACCATGCTTTTGGTTAACCTGCAGATAAGCTCTTAATGACAGGGCTACATTCAGACGGAGAGAATCCTAGGGCTTGGAGCCCACTGTACCATGTCTGTCACTGACCTCTCTTGTTCTTACTGTAGGGAGCAATGTCCTCCCTACGCTGTAGTCTCTTCTCTCTGATTTCCTCCCTCTCCCGTTCTCTGTCTGCTTTCTCATATTGCCTCTCCCCTCGTTCCTCTCCAACCTCAACTGGAAGACATTTAAATAAAAAATAATAATTAAAAAAAAATGGTTAAGCTTTTAGCAAAAGCTTAAAAGACCAGAGTTTATTTTCTTATGGCGAAAACGTTGTCCGCTCCATTGTGATTCACACACCAAACTCAGGCCAGTTCGAAAGCATACCCCTCAGCCTTTTGACAGCCTTGGTGATGACAGCATTGGCATCATTTGGGGAGAGCCAGGACACCAGGTCCGTCTCCACGTTCCAGTAATAAGGCAGGCCACTGGTTGGAGAAAGCAGAAGTGGGATATTGAGGCAGCTTGTTCCCAAGAGATTTCCAGCATTACGATTGGTATTATTCCAAGGAAGTGAAAAAACTTTAATGGACGGATGAAGGGGCCGGGGTCAAAATACATAGGGTTTCCCCAGAAAGTTTGATCAGGCCAGAGCTACTGATTAGCTTTTCATTTAACTGGTCCTGGGGGTCAATGTTTAATCAACCAAGACTCAACACAAGCAGTGATGTCAGCTGAACTCAGCCTTCAATATGAAATGGGTCACTTTCACTTGACACAATTCTACTCATTTTCAGGCTATATGTAACGTATTATACACACATTTCATCCCCAGAGTCAGTCAGATTGATTAAACTCTTACCAGGCAGGGTCAAACACTTTGTACCAGTTGGCTGGTAGATTCTCAACTCGGGTGGCCTCATAGTCCACATTGTTGTCGTCATAATCTTCAGCGATGATCTCCTCTTCTGCCTCTAAAGAAAAGCAGGGTTGACAGAGACAGGTGATCAGGGACAGGGGGTGCATGGCTGAGTGGGGTCATTGGTGCCGGAGCCTGACCGTGGTCCGAGTGCTTCAGGATGCCTCTCTTGGCCAGGCGAGCTAGCAAGGCTGGGGGTAGGGGCATCTTTCCTGGGGGACAAGATCAGCTCATATTGACAGCTACTACAGGCATCAGCTGAAGACTGAATTTCAATCATTCAATTCGTCATCGATATAAACATGGGAATTTAAAAGAAATAAGTGCCAACTGGATTTCTCTATAGATAGTGCTTTTAAGGTATTTTAAGCAAAATACGCAGGCACGTAAGGCACATCTCAGCAAGTTAACACTTTTCAAAACGCACTGCTTAATATTAATTTATACCTTCTTCAGTGTATATTCTGAACCCACAATAGAAGCGTAGCCATGCCATATTTACCTCAGCGCAGGGTCTGTTTGGGCGGAAGATAACAACACTAAGACTGCCACAAACAGCTCAAAGACGCGAGAGTGATCCGTTCACTTAAATAAGTTAATGCGACTTTAAAAATTAAACTCGATTTTACCAAACACTTAAAATTATAGCTACATCACTCGACAAACTGGCATGCAATACGTCCCTCCTCGTTATTTCTCCCCGCACCAGCTTTCCCCCAGAGATGCGCCCTTGTTCAATCTGATTGGTTTATGGCCGGACGACGACTCTGATTGGTTTATGGCCGGACGACGACTCTGATTGGTTTATGGCCGGACGACGCTTCCCACTCAATGCCGGAGGAGCAGCCCACATTGATCACAGTGGTAGGCATCGAGATCGAGCTGGGGAGGCTCCTCTTAAGCCTTCTGTCCATGGCAACAATACCGCGTCCAGGTTTTAAAGCCTGACGTTTTTGAGCCATCACAAGTGGCGGTGAAAATGCAGAGTGGACTGCCCTTGTAAGGAGTTCGGGAACATCACAGTCATGCTCCTCATCAACACCATAGGAGGATCAAACACCTGCAGCCTCCTCTGATGTTAAAGGGTTTTGTTTGTTTTGCAGTTCAATTGTTCGCATAACAACTTTCATAGTATCTACTAACAATGCCTTTGTCTACATCGGTTAGGCAAATATCTGTGGCTCCACATCATCACCTCTGTCCAATTTTACATCCTTCTGCCCAGTTAAACACTCATATGCTCCAAACTGTCACAGTTGTTATACAGCATTATAAGAAGCCCAGTTAGAATCAAACCCTCCATCGTTAATTTCGCGTTTCGTCGCTTCACTTTATGACCACAAGATGTCGCCAGTGTTCACCTGAAGCTCCGAGTCTGAGCTGTTGGCCCTAAGGCTTCGGCGTTGTTATGGAACGCTTCATTTTGCCATTATTCGGAATTCCATCTTCCTGATGCCTACAGAACTTGTTCATTGTGCCGTAGCATGAAATTCCGAATCAATAACTTGTAATTTCATCATAGGTGGTTCAACAATCAGCAGTACCATGTCTCGGGGCAAAGCTGGTGCGTCCTGAAGTAACGCGGCTTCACTTCCGTCTCTTTTTAATGACGAATTTGTGTGACGTGGACGAACAGTATGGACGAGTACATCCGAGAGCCTTGGTAAATTAGTAGATTAAGGCCGTCGCCGTGAGCTTTACTGACATGTTTAAGGTTCCTTCACATCTTCAGTTTGCGTTTAGACACGACCTCTGCCCGTCAGCGTGATGGTTTATAGTTTGGTTCTGTCCTTTTCTTTGTGTGCGGTTGGCATGGGTACTTAATTTTTAAAGAAAATATTTCCAGCGTCTGATTATTTATTTATTACCCATTGACAGTTGTATAAATGCCTTTCATATGTCATATATAGGTGCATTAAGGCGTTTTAGTTTAATTGTTGGTTGGGAAATGCTGTGTGTAATGTTTAAATACATAAATGAAGTAGTCTGGTTGTGTTCTGTCTTTCTGAGTAACATTGGTAAGTGTATTTTAACTTGTGGTTCATTAACAGCCTGTTGCTGAATTGCTATATTAAACCGATGTAATTTATTTTCCTCCCTTTCCTATTTCATTTGACAATTCGCCCTTCTGTCTACGTCTTCTGCCTTGTCCAGCCCGTGGAGGATAGTGGATGACTGTGGAGGGGCCTTTACTATGGGTGCCATTGGTGGGGGCGTATTTCAGGCCATCAAAGGCTTCCGAAATTCGCCAGCGGTGAGTGTGGGCCCTTTGCGTTCCTCCACAACCGTACATTACACCCACCTAGAAATGAGGACCCATTGGTTAGTGTAATCATGTGGCATTTCTGTGTGTATGTGTGTGTGTGCGCAGGGACTGAAGCACCGGATGAGGAGCAGTGTCAACGCTGTGAGAATACGAGCCCCACAGATAGGAGGTCAGCTCGGAGCGTCCAATACCCTGGCCCAGTGTAGCTTTCTCAGTAAAGCAGGTTTAATCCTGGGAAGCGTGTGTCTGTTACAGGCTTGAATGGCCGATCTGACATTGGCACAATGTGTAAATGTGTGTAGCGATTTGTATAATAACCTAATACATCACTTCTGCTGCTTATTGCACATTCTAATACAGTGCAAAATCAAGGCCCTCCTCAGAATCTGATGTTCTAAATGCCATCTTGCTTGACCAGATTAAAACTTTCCCATCCATCTTTTAATTGCTTGCTAACTTCAGGATCGCAGAGAGACTAGGGATACAGGGGCTACGTTCTGAAGGGGGTGTCAGCCCACAGCGGTGCACGCACCTGCCAGTCATGTCTTCGGGTTGGGAAAGGAGAGGATACACAAGGTTCTTAAAAACACTGATGTCTAGTAGAGTTTGACAAAATTATCCTCCGGTGTTTCTGCTCTCCCAGGGAGCTTTGCCGTGTGGGGGGGATTGTTCTCCACCATCGACTGCGGGCTGGTTCGTCTGCGGGGCAAAGAGGACCCTTGGAACTCCATCACCAGTGGGGCCATGACGGGGGCGGTGCTAGCGGCAAGAAGTGAGTGGTGCTGCTGCATGTCACTCAGCAGAATAAATACCCCGTGCTCTTTTTTCTGAATATTTGTTCCATTATTGGAAATCCTGATTGTTCTAGAGTAGAAACTAAAACTGTAGGCACCAGTAAGGTAAACCCACTTGCCATTGGTCAATTCTTATGCATAATTAATGACTGACCAGCCCTGTCAGGACCTTCTGCATCTTGGGCCTTGTCGTAGCCTTTCCCTTTGAAGCCAGGATCACCTGACTTTGGCGCATCTCCTCTTCACAGGTGGACCCTTGGCTATGGTGGGATCAGCCATGGTTGGGGGAGTACTGCTGGCTCTAATCGAGGGGGTCGGTATCCTGCTCACCAAGTACACAGCACAGCAGTTTCAGAACCGTGAGTCGAGGCCACAAGCGCCCCGTAATAGCTTTAACACTCGCCACGACTCAGTCGAGTGGCCACAGCAATGTCCATCTGGTAACAGACGGTGTTGTCTCTTTCCTCCCAGCGAGCCCCTTTGTGGAGGACCCGAGTCAGCTCCCTCCAAAGGACGCAAATCAGGGATACAGAGGTTTTGGCCAGTACCAGTAGGCTTGGAGTGCTGAGTCACAACCGAGCTGGATATCTCGTCGGAGTGATTTTTTTTTTTTTTTTTTCCTGCTCATCCTCCGAGACTGTTGGGCTTATTGACAGGCCTAGGCTAAAGAAGACATGTAATGTACAGAGTTGTGTAAAACAGAAGTCCTCATGTGTTAATCAGAGCAAACTGCAGCTCATTTTTTCATTTGTGTTTTTCAGTGTGTATCTATAGCTTTCAAAGACTCCTTTACAAAATCCAGACTTTTTTTTTTTTTTTGCTCAAGTTTTGAATTCATCACTGGAAAGTTTACCACAATCAAGCTACAACAGCTGGGGGCAGTGTCACATCTGTCAGAAAATTTGTTCATTTACCTGATGTTTTTCTTCAGGCCAATTCCAACTTTTCATCTTTTGTATAGAGCTGGCTTTGGAAGCCTCAGTTTTTTTTACACAATAGATTCCCTTCAAAAAGGTACAGCAGTAGAGTCTGACGTTTGAAACAGGAGCCTTCCACGTCTCATTCTGTCTCAGGGTGTTTATTTCCACATGTTCTCGACTCATTCTGCTGTAATTTATAAAGACATTTTAAATGTGTACTTGTGGTTTGCTTTTTAAAACAGTGAAGGACAGGATATTCTGATGTGAATTTATTATACACTAATGCTGACAGCTTTTGAAGAATAAAGCATTTTGCGTATGTTCTTGGTGCTTATTTTGTAGTTCAGTTTGGTTTGAATTGATGCATGGAAATCTTATGATCTTTCACAAAACTCAGTATTTTTATTAGCGTTATAACATGGAAATGATGTGACTGATTTAGAAAACGGTTTTAAGTCATTTATAGCCGATGTTATAATGCTTCAAAGCCATGGGCGTGTTTGTGTTATGAATGCTGATGCCGTGGTCCAAGTTATCATTATAATGAAAGATGAGGTACACACACAGTGATAGTCAACAGGGAGATATGTGCAGATATTTACCATTAGCAGGGATGATGAAGATGCTTATGTCCACCACCACCTTCGTTTCATAGCCGACGTCACATCCCTCTATTATTAACATGAGCTGTATAAGTACTTTCACACGGATCAGTGATGGACGGCAGGACGGAGCCCCATCCTTTGGTGAGGGGGTGAAGGTGTTGGATTTCAGGGCACTGGAGACGGTGTGATGGCCTTCAAGCGTGGTGACCCTCCTGAGGTTATGAAAGACTGATGAGGATGGTGGTCTCTCCTCAGTGGTGCATGCATGGGTACCCGAACTTAGACACAGAGAGCTCTGAACAAAGCCATCGCTTTCTCTGGCCTATTGATAAGCGATTTCCGAAATTAAAGAATTCTAATCACCATCGTGAAGACAGCGGAAGCCTAACAACATGCAAAGAAAAAAAAAAAAAATCGCTTTCCCGCCTTTTTATTACTTTTCACAATTGTCGCCCGGGTATCTACACGTCACACGCGACCGCTGACCCGGCTCTCCGGTCGAACCGGTGGGACCGGGTCGGGACCGGGTCGAACCCGCGGCAGTCCGCGCCTCCTGGGCGGAGCCCGAAATGGACCACGGGAATCCGAGTGCGCCTCCGCCGTCGCCCTGCGGAGCTTCCACCATGGCGGATGTTCAGCTTCCACCTCTACGGTCCATGGACGACTTCATCCTGAGCTCGGCGCGCTTCGCCGTGCCTGACGTCCGCAATCTGGAGCGACTCAATAACCGGATCATCAATAACCTGCTTTACTACCAGTCCAACTACTTCCTGTCGGTGCTGCTTTTCCTCGCCTTGGTGGGGTAAGGGGGTGTCGGATTCTCTTATCCCTGATGCTGTTAGTGTGTCGGCCTGCCCATTCTCTAGATTCTCTGTCACAGTGTTTACATGCACAGCCGCTCCAGGGTACCTCCTGTATCATTGTGAAGCTTCCAGATGGGGACCGCAAATCATTTTAAACCACCGTATGTGTCCCTGACTGTCAGTGGCCACATCTGATGAGCATCACCTGGGTCTTAATCCAGACTTTAATCTATAGCTGGCCGCATTAGATTGTGCATTTGAAATATTTGTTTCAGTGTATTTTCACAGTGGCACTATCTTCAGTTTGTACGAGCATGCTTTGGCCAGCACTCCAGGAAAAGTTTTGCTTTTGTGGTTAGAAAAAACAAACGGACACCCTGGGGACCTGCTTGTTCATTCTTTGAAGCGTGACCAAACTGCGTTATTCCTTTCCTGACCGTGTATGTTATGAGGGGTTAGGGTGGATAGATGGTGACTTGATGTCTCTCTTTGCAGGTACGTCCAGCCCATGCAGTTGTTCTTGGGTGCCACCGTGGTCACGCTGGCCTTCCTGGGGTTTGTATGGGCAGCAGAGAATCAGGCCAGCATCAGGCGTTTTCGACGCACTCACCCCTCGCTCTCGCTGTCAGCCATCTTGGGGGCCAGCTACCTGTTTGTGTCAGTGCTGGGTGGTGTGGCTGTCTTCCTCTTTGGCATCGCCTTCCCCATACTACGTTAGTTCCTCAAGATTTCTCCAGCCGTATTCTTTATACCCCAGTCTTTTTTTTTTTTTTATGCTCGTCTATCACGTGTCAGTGTCCCTTCTCCCTCCTGTGTCCTGTGTCAATGTCCCGTCTCAATGTCAGTGTCCCATCTCAGTGTCAGTATCTGTGTGTCTGTATCCTGTATTAGTGTCAGTATTCACGTGTCAGTGTCC